>JAGTTD010000007.1:24000212-25200212 GCA_018398585.1 Simmondsia chinensis | reverse complement strand
ACTTGTTTTAGTGTCTTTTATGTAAATAGTAGTATATGATCAATCATACACTGTAGTTGATTGGTCTAAATGGTGTGAAATCAAATTGTATTAGTGTGTTTTAAATAATTAGTGGTATTTGGTTAATAGTACACAGTGTATGATGGGTTTAAAGGGTGTAAAATCAACTTGTTTTAACGTCTTATTAGTTATTAGTGGTGTATGATCAATCATACACCGTGTATGATATGTTTTAAATGTGTAAAATCAACTTGTTTTAATGTGTTTTTTGTAAATAGTGGTATATAATCAATCATACACCAAGTATGATTGGTCTAAATAGTGTGAAAACAACTTGTTTTAGTGTGTTTTAAGCAATTAGGGGCGTTTGATTAATCATACACCGTGTATGATGGGTTTTAAGGGTGTAAAATCAACTTATTTTAACGTGTTTTAAGTAAATATTGGTGTATGATCAATCATACACCGTGTATAATAGATTTTAATGGTGTAAATCAACTTGTTTTAGTGTCTTTCAAGTCATTAGTGGTGTATGATCAATCATACACCGTGTATAATAGGTTTTAATGGTGTAGAATGACCTTTTTTAGTGTCTTTCAAGTCATTAATGGTGTTCAGTTAATCATACACCGTGTATGATGTGTTTAAAGGATGTAAAATTAACTTGTTTTAACGTGTTTTAAGTAAATAGTTGTATATGATGAATCATACACCGTGTATTGATAGGTTTTAATGGTGTAAATCAACTTGTTTTTGTATCTTTCAAGTCATTAGTGGTGTAAGATCAATCACACACCATGTATGATTGGTCTAAATGGTGTGAAATAACTTATTTCAGTGTGTTTTAAGCAATTAGTGGTGTATGATCAATTATACACCGTGTATGGCTGGTTTTAAGGGTGTAAAATCAACTTGTTTTAATGTGTTTTAAGTAAATAGTGGTGCATGATCAATCATACCCCGTGTATGATTGGTCTAAATTGTGTGAAATCAACTTATTTTAGTGTGTTTTAAGAAAATAGTGGTGTATGATAGGTTTTAAGGGGGTAAAATCAACTTGTGTTAATCTATTTGAAGAAAATAGTCGTGTATGATCAATCATACACCGTGTATAATAGGTTTTTATTGGCGTAAATCAACTTGTTTTTGTGCCTTTCAATTCATTAGTGGTGTAAGATCAATCATACACCGTGTATGATTGGTCTAAATGGTGTGCAAACAACATGTTTTAGTGTGTTTTAAGCAATTAGTGGTGTATGATCAATCATACACCGTGTATGATAGGCTTTAAGGGTGTAAAATCAACTTGTTTTGATGTATTTTATGTAGATAGTGGTGTATGATCCATCATACATATTGTATTGATAGCTTTTGATGGTGTAAATCAATTTGTTTTAGTGTCTTTCAAGTCGGTACTGGTGTAAGATCAATCACACACCGTGTATGATTGGTCTAAATGGTGCGAAAAGAACTTGTTTTTGTGTGTTTAAAGTAATTAGGGGTGTATGATCAATCATACACCGCGTATGATTGGTTTTAATGATGTAAAATCAACTTGTTTTAATGTATTTTTAGTAAATAGTGGTGTATGATCAACCATACACCGTGTATGATTGGTCTAAATGATGTGAAATCAACTTGTTTTAGTGTGTTTTATGAAAATAGTGGTGTTTGATCAATCATACACCGTGTATGGTCGGTTTTAAGGGTGTAAAATCAACTTGTTTTAATGTGTTTTAAGAAAATAGTGGTGTATGACCAATCATACACCGTATATAAAAGGTTTTAATTGTGTGAAATCAACTTGTTTTAGTGTCTTTTATGTAAATAGTGGTGCATGATCAATCATACACTGTGTTTAATTGGTCTTAATGGTGTGGAATCAAATTGTATTAGTATGTTTTAAGTAATTAGTGGTATATGATCAATCATATACTGTGTATGATAGGTTTTAAGGGTGTAAAATCAACTTGTTTTAATGTGTTTTAAGTAAAAAGTAGTGTATGATCAATCATACACCGTGTATGATTGGTCTAAATGGTGTGAAATCAACTTGTTTTAGTGTGTTTTAAGAAAATAGTGGTGTATGATCAATCATACACCGTGTATGATAGGTTTTAAGGGTGTAAAATTAACTTGCAGAAAATAGTGGTGTATGACAATCTTATACCGTGTATGATAGGTTTTAATGGTATGAAATTAACTTGTTTTAGTTTTTTTTATGTAACTAGTGGCGTATGATCAATCATACACTGTGTTTGATAGGTTTTAATGGGGTAAATTCAACTTGTTTTAGTGTCTTTCATGAAAATAGCGGTGCATGATGAATCATACACCGTGTATGATTGGCCTAAATAGTTTGAAATCGTATTGTTTTAGTATGTTTTAGGTAATTAGTGGTGTTTGGTTAATCATACACCGTGTATGATGGGTTTAAAGGGTGTATAATCAACTCGTTTTAACGTCCTTTAAGTCATTAGTAGTGTACGATTGGTTTATATGGTGTTATATCATTTTCTCTTGGTGTGTTTGAAGTCATTAGTGGTTAATGATCAATCATACACGGTGTATGATTGTTTTTTATGGTGTAAAATAATTTTCTTTTGGTATGTTGTAAGTCATTAGTGGTGTATGACTGATTATACACCGTGTATGATTGGTCTAAATGGTGTGAAATCAACTTGTTTTAGTGTGTTTTCAGTAATTAGTGGTGTTTGGTCTATCATGCACCCTTTATGATGGGTTTAAAGGGTGCAAAATCAACTTGTTTTAATGTGTTTCAACTAAATAGTGGTTTATGATCAATCATACACTACAAGTTTTAATGGAGTAGAATGAACTTGTTTAGTGTCTTTCAAGTCATTAATGGTGTTCGATTAATCATACACCATGTATGATGGGTTTGAAGGGTGTAAAATCAACTTGTTTTAACAAGTTTTAAGTAAATAGTAGTATATGATCAATCATACACCGTGTATTGATAGGTTTTAATGGTGTAAATCAACTTGTTTCATTGTCTTTCAAGTCATTAGTGGGGTATGATTAATCATACACCGTGTATGATTGGTTTAAATGCTGTTCTTTCATTTTATCTTGGTATGTTTCATGTAATTAGTGGTGTAATATCATATCATTTTCGTGTTCACAGTAATGGGTGATGTTGCTATTGTTCGATTCGGTGGACACTTTAACGAGAGGGCAGAGTATGTTGGTGGAAAGTTGAATTTTGTTTTTGTGGATGAGAAGACAGACTTTGCTGGCTTGCAAAGGACTTTGGTGGAGTTGATGCGTGTTCAGGTGGATGCAGGTTCGAAGATGCAATTTCAATTTCTTACCAGCGTTCAGGACATGCCCCTGTATGATGTCAATAATGATAGGCCAGTTATGATTTGGAAGGCACTGGCAAAAGAAGATAGAGCGAAGCATAGCTTGTTCATTACTGTTGAGCCCATGGTTGATAGGAATCCTTACTTTGGTGAGCAACGGAGTCCTATTCAAACACTACCAGATGGTGACGAGAACAATGATAGTTTGGACCCTGTGGTGCTTGATACTTTTCGTGGATGTATGAACTCGGGGATGGAAGAAGCAGCTCGTGGAGATGCATCTGAACTAGATTTTGACATACCTACGGCGACAGCAACAGCGACCGGTGAAGATTGGAAAAATTTCAATCAAAGTCCGTGGGACATTTTTGATAATATAAATTTATCCCATGTGTAACCGACTACAACCGACGCATCACCTCCACATGGGCACATTTTGACCAGCAGAATATTTGCCCAGAAGTGGGCACATCATCTCCTACTGTCGAACCTGCAGTGGAGCCGAATGGGGAACCCAGCGTTCAACCGAATGTCTAACCCGACGTCCAAGCTACTGTTGGTCCTCATTATGATGATGATGTTGGTTCCGGTGATGAGAGTAGCCGGATTGACGGGGTATATAGGCAGGGTAGGATGGTTGAGGTAATTAAGGTGAATCAAATATTTAAATCGAAGAAGGATTTGTAGACTAACCTGGCAGTAATTGCACTGAGGAAAAAATTTGAATTCAGGAATTTCAAGTCTAACAAATCCTTAACGGTTGTTCGTTGTGTGCAAGAGGGTTGCAAATGGAGGGTTCGGGCTATGTGTCTAGCAGATGGTGGGTATTGGATGGTTACAAAAGTTGAAAATAATCATACCCACCCTACCGATCTCACCACTATTAGACATGGGCAAGCAACCAGCTGGGTCGTCGGGGAATGTGTCTGTAAGAAAATTATCAACCCCGGAAGAGTGTTCAAGCCACAGGATGTCATAGATGACATTCGTAGTCGCTACGGTGTTGAGATCAGCTACAGTGTTGCTTGGAGGGGCAGAGAGTTTGCATATGACAATGTCAAATTGGGTTCCCCCGAACAGTCATATGCAAACCTGCCTGCATATTTGCATGTTCTCCAACAGACTAACTCCGGTACTATGTTTCATTTACAGACAGATGATGAAAGCAAATTTCAGTACCTTTTCATTGCGTTCGATGCTTCACTTAAAGGATTCCGGTTTTGCCGTCATGTTGTGAGCATTGATGCAACGCATCTGAAGGGAAAATACCGAGGTGTTCTGTTCATGGCCGTTTGTCACGATGCCAATCAACAAATTTTCCCGATTGCTTTCGGTATCGGTGATTCAGAGAATGACGCACCGTGGCATTGGTTCCTTAGCTAGTTGAAGAAAGTTATTGGGGAGCCTATCGGCCATGTTATTGTATCTGATCAGCATCGAAACATCCAAAGAGCGGTGGAAGAAGTTTTCCCCAACGCATTCCATAGTTTGTGCATGTACCACTTGCTGAACAACATGAAGTCCAAATTCAAAAGTAAAACAAAGCAGTTAGATCAGCACTACTACCAAATAGCTAAAGCATACAGCCTTCAAGAGTTCCATACTTTGTTCTTTAGTTTATGTTGTGCCGTACTCGGTGCTAAAGAGTACTTAGAGACTGTGGGATTGGACAAGTGGACTCATTCCCACTCCCATTGCCATTGGTACAACATAATGAAGTCCAAATTCAAAAGTAAAATGGATGGCAGCAAGGAACCAATGGTGATCAATTTGATTGATGGGCATGTATACCCTATCAAGGGCATGGCATCATATCCCATATTTGTCGCCCCTTGCAAGAAACTTGATTATCAACGAATCCTAATCATCGAAAGCTGTTTCAATTTTTGTTTCACTGTTCCACATGCCAAGGAAAATCGATCGCAACAGAGAAGCAATCATTGTGTTTGAACATGTTACCCTCATATCAAAAGTATCTGGCAATACGTGTTTCTTCTGCATAATATAATATATTATGACGTCCATTTCCTGCAAAATGATCAATCATATACCATTAGTGACTTAAAACACACCAACACAACATGATTACACACCATTAAAACCTAGCATGCACGGTGTATGATGGATCATACACTATTAATTACTTGAAACACATATACACAAATTGATTTTATACCATTAAAACCTATCACATACGGTGTATGGTTGATCATACCCCATTTATGACTTAAAACTGAGCAACAGAGAATGATTTCACACCATTTAAACCAATCATACACGGTGTATGATTGATCATGCACCATTTATGACTTAAAACTGAGCAACAGAGAATGATTTCACACCATTTAAACCAATCATACACGGTGTATGATTGATAATACACCACTAATTACTTAAAACATAGCTAGACAAGATCATTCCACACCATTAAAACCTATCATATACGGTGTATGATTGATCATACACCACTAATTACTTGAATCACACCTGTACAAGTTCATTTCACACCATTAAAACCCATCATACACAGTGTATGATTGATCATACACCACTAATTACTTAAAACACACTTATACAAATTGATTTTACACTATCAAAACTTATCATACACCGTATATGATTGATCATACACCACTAATTACTTAAAACACACTTACACAAATTGATTTTACACCATTAAAACCTATCACACACGGTGTATGGTTGATCACACACGGTGTATGGTTGATCATACACCATTTATGACGTAAAACACACCAACAGAGAATGATTTCACACCATTTAAACCAATCATACACGGTGTATGATTGATCATACACCATTTATGACTCAAAACAAGGCATCAGAGAATGATTTCACACCATTTAAACCAATCATACACGGTGTATGATTGATAATACACCATTAAATACTTGACACACAACTAGACAAGATCATTTCACACCATTGAAACCTATTATACACAGTGTATGATTGATCATACACCACTAATTACTTGAATCACACCTGTACAAGTTCATTTCACACCATTAAAACCCATCATACACGGTGTATGATTGATCATGCACCACTAATTACTTAAAACACACTTACACAAATTGATTACACAGCATTAAAACCGATCATACACCGTGTATGATTGATCATATACCACTTATTACTTAAAACACACCTATACAAGTTGGTTTCACACCCTTAAAACCTATCATACACGGTGTATGATTGATCATACACCACTAATTAGTTGACACACCAACAAAAAATAATGGGATCCATTTACAGCAATCACACACCAAATGGATCATGATGGGTAACATAACTCATCTGTAAGCCAGATGTCGTTGTTTTTTAACCGATACGAAAACTGACCCGTATTGGCAGTTAAAACAGTGAAGTCCATTCGTTAATCCTTAGGTAACAGGAGGGGAGTCTTCAAACTTCTATAATATACAATAAGAGGCATGATATATAGGCATCCCATATGAAAATTGTAATATGAAAACATTTCTATACTGATTATTAAAAAGCATAGTGTTATTACACACTCACTTCTTAACCTTTGCGTGGAAACTTTTGTAAAAATCTTCAAACTCTTTTTGTTGTTCTTTGGAGAGAGGTTGGAATAGATCTAAGGGCAGAACCGGTTCTGGTAGAGAAGCCGTCTTCCTTGGCCGTTTGCTCTTACCCTCAGCAGTCCATTCATCACCTTTGTATTTGGGGTTTGGCTTGGGGTCCCTCCTCTAGTGTCCCAATTCCCATAGTGTCTTCGACAATGTCACCAAGCTAGCATCGTCATCCAAATGTGTTGACATTGGTTGCTTGAAGACATTTTTCTCATCCCTGGGTTGGCAGAACAAATATCAAAGTGAATGAACTTCAACATGCATGAAAACATACTCACTGAATTGGGACAATAACAAAGATCCGAAGTGTCTTACACAATATGTGGCGTAGCAATAATAATTGCTTGTTGTGGAGTTTCAACAGGGGATGGAGGAGATGAAGGTGATGGAGAATGATGGGGAGTTGTGACATGCGGCAATCGGTGTGAAAGCTCCTGAATCTTAGCCTCATGAGCTTCAAACCTTTGTGCATATGCTTGCAACATATCCTTTTGCGCTTGAGTAGTGCTCTCATTTAACTGGATCTGTTGCTATAGTTCTTCAACTCTGCTTTCAAATTGAGGGTTTATTTGCCGCATGCTTTCCATTTCTTTCTCCATTACTTCAAGTCTCTCAATAACCTACAGATGTCCTTCAAATCATCATAAAACTGAATTTAACTAATATGATACGTACAAGAACAAATACAATTGTATAAACACAAAATGAATTGTGAATACCGATTGAAACACCAAATTTGTTGACGTAGTAGATGGTTCATAGTGGGATGTGGGCAAGGGGTGTTGAGTAGCCAACGGTTCTGGATCAAAGTTTGGATCTGCTGGCATTGCCCCATCATGAGTTTGAACTCCCACTTCACCGTCCTCAGCAATGGGAATGCCTTGTAGATTAGGCTGACTGGCTTTCGCACTCATCAGTCTATTCGGTTTGGCATTAAATTGCTGATTAAAGGAAGATACATCATATGAATGTTAATAAAAGTACCAAATAGTAATTCTAATGCAATTGATATCAAACGACTAATGGTAAAATAGTATCAAAATATTGTATTATTATCTGATCAAACACTGTTGACAGTAGAGCGTGTACGAACCCTTTTTGCCCATTTTCCAGTCAAGGATCCGCCCAAGAGACTGATTGCCAATCCTCACCACCCTAACCTTGGCCAGTTCTGGAATGGTTTTCATGGCAAATATGGAAACCACATCGTAGAACCCATGGACGGAGTAGGTCTTTTTCAAACCGTGTTGCTTTTTTGCTACGAAATCCTTGAGTTTCTGCACCAAGAATTTTCAGCTCAAGGATCCCCAAGCAACACTGTTAAAAGAGTCCATGTTGTCCACGAGGGCCAGGATATTCGGGTCAATGGCTATTCTCTTATGTTTGGCGAATAGTAGACTCTCGACCAAGTGGGAAATAGCAAGCTTAACCTGATCCTCTATAATGGGGCAGGTACTGCATGCTTCAAGCAACTGCTGCCTACTCATCCTCCCCTTCATGCCGTATTTGGCAATCAACTCGTTGGAACCACCACTTACACCTTGCACACCGGCATATTTCAAGCCGGTTATAATACAAAACTCCCACCTCCCAAGTCGCACCATCTTCCCACCAAACAGAAATGATAACTCCGCGGGATTTGGGTTTGCCACCTGGTGAAGAAGGATAGCATGAGTCAGACTATGCCAAAAGTCGACATTAGTATCACACAACTCAAGCAGATGCCCGACATTGTATTTTGAAAACAGGGTAAGCTGTAATGCAAAACACTTTTAGTTAATAAGAGATCATAAATGCAGTAGTGAAAAGGCAACATAATTCATATGGATACTGTGTCAAACCTTGGATTTGTCCTCCTTCAAGATTTCTCTAATCTCTGATACAGCTTTGGTTGATATACCCATCTGGTTAACCTGTAGGTATTTCGAGCAACTCCTAGGGAAATGTAATAAACCTCTACTTCTTCTCGGCTCCTCTTGCATGTCTTTGATGCCATCTGAAATAAAAGAAAAACAACAATCACAAAACCCAAGATTAAACCCATGATATGCCATTAAAACCAATCATATACGGTGCATGATTAATCATACACCACTAATGACTTGAAACAAACCTAGACAAGTTGATTTTACACATTAAAACCCATCATATACGGTGTATAATTAATCATACAGTACTATTTACTTAACACCCACTAACATAAGTTGATTTTACACCATTAAAACCTATCATACATGGTGAATGATGGATCATACACCATTAATCACTTGAAACACATCTAGACAAGTTGATTTTACACCATTAAAACCAATCATACACGCTGTATGATTAATCATACATCACTAATGACTTGAAACACATCTAGACAAGTTGGTTTTACACCATTAAAACCAATCATACACAGTGTATGATTAATTAGACAACACTGTTTACTTAACACACACTAACATAAGTTGATTTTACACCATTAAAACCTATCATACACGGTGTATGGTTAATCATACACCACTGTTTACTTAAAACACACCTATACAAGTTGGTTTTATACCATTAAAAGCAATCATACACGGTGTATGATTAATCATACACCACTAATGACTTGAAACATATTTAGACAAGTTGATTTTACACCATTCAAACCAATCATACACGGTGTATGATTTATCATACACCACTGTTTATTTGAAACACACTAACACAAGTTGAATTTACACCATTAAAACATATCATACACTGTATGATTAATCATACACTACTAATGACTTGAAACACACCTAGAAAACTTGGTTTTACACCTAGAAAAGTTGGTTTTACACCATTAAAAGCAATCATACATGGTGTATGATTAATCATACACCACTAATGACTTGAAACACATCTACACAAGTTGATTTTACACCATTCAAACAAATCATATACGGTGTATGACTAATCACATACCATTGTTTCCTTAAAATACACTAACACAAGTTGATTTTACCCCATTAAAACATATCATACACGGTGTATGATTGATCATACACCACTAATTACTTGAAACACACCTAGACAAGTTGGTTTGACACCATTAAAAGCAATCATACACGGTGTATGATTAATCATATACCACAAATGACTTGAAACACATCTAGACAAATTGATTTTACACCATTCAAACCAATCATACATGGTATATGATTTATCACACACCACTGTTTACTTGAAACACACTAACACAAGTTGATTTTACACCATTAAAACCTATCATACACGGTGTATGATTAATCATACACCACTAATGACTTGAAACACACCTAGAAAAGTTGGTTTTACACCATTAAAAGCAATCATACATACACCACTAATGACTTGAAGCACATCTACACATGTTGATTTTACACACTTAAAACTAATCATACACGGTGTATGACTAATCATACACCATTGTTTACTTAAAACACACTAACACAAGTTGATTTTAAACCATTAAAACTTATCATACACGGTGCATGATTGATCGTACACAAATAATTACTGGAAACACGCCTAGGCAAGTTGGTTTTACACCATTAAAAGTAATCATACACGGTATATGATTAATCATACACCACTAATGACTTGAAACACATCTACACAAGTTGATTTTACACCATTCAAACAAATCATACACAGTGTATGACTAATCACATACCACTATTTACTTAAAATACACTAACACAAGTTGATTTTACGCCATTAAAACCTATCATACACGGTGTACGATTGATCATACACCACTGGTTACTTGAAACACACCTAGACAAGTTGGTTTTACACCATTAAAGCAATCATACATGGTGTATGATTAATCATACACCACTAATGACTTGAAATACATCTAGACAAGTTGATTTTACACCATTCTAACCAATCATATATGGTGTATGACTAATCACAGACCACTGTTTAATTAAAACACACTAACACAAGTTGATTTTACACCATTAAAGTCTATCATACATGGTATATGATTGATCATACACCACTAATTACTTGAATCACACCTGTACAAGCTCATTTCACACCATTAAAACCTATCATACACGGTGTATGATGGATCATACACCACTAATTACTTAAAAAACACGTACACAAGTTGATTTTATACCATTAAAACTTATTATACACCTTGTATGATTGGTCATACAGCACTAATTACTTGAAACACACCTATACAAGTTCATTTCACACCCTTAAAACCCATCATACATGGTGTATGATTGATCATACACCACTAATTACTTGAAACACACGTTGACAAGTTGGTTTTACACCATTAAAATCAATCATATGGTGTATGATTAATCATACACCACTGTTTACTTAACACGTATTTTACACCATTTAAGCCAATCATAGACCACTAGTTACTTAACACGTGTTTTACTTGAATCACACCTGTACAAGCTCATTTCACACCATTAAAACCTATCATACACGGTGTATGATGGATCATACACCACTAATTACTTAAAACGCACTTACACAAGTTGATTTTATACCACTAAAACTTATTATACACCTTGTATGATTGATCGTACAGCACTAATTACTTGAAACACACCTATACAAGTTCATTTCACCCCCTTAAAATGCATCATACATGGTGTATGATTGATCATACACCACTAATTACTTGAAACACACGTTGACAAGTTGGTTTTACACCATTAAAATCAATCATACACAGTGTATGATTGATCTTACACCACTAATGACTTGAAAGACACTAAAACAAGTTTATTATACACCATTAAAACCTATCATATACGGTGTATGATTGTTCATACACCAGTAATTACTTAAAACACATTAAAACAAGTTGATTTTACTCCCTTATAACCTATCATACATGGTGTATGATTGAGCATACACCACTATTTACTTAAAACAAACTAAAACAAGTTGATTTTACACCATTTAGACCAATCGTACACGGTGTACGATTGGTTTAAGACCATGAATGACTTGAAACAACTAACAAAAAATAATATTACACCATTTAAACCAATCATAGATTGGGTATGATTAATCACACACCATTAATGACTATTAACACACCAATACCATATGATAGTGATCCATTTTCAACACTCACACACCGTGAATCAACTATCGTACACCATTTATGTTTTACCGTCAAAATCTGCTTTCCACCCCCAAAATCCACACAACATATAGGCAAATATCAAAAAAACATATTCAACCACCACACAATAAAATACGAAAAACGCAAGTACAATGAGGAACAATAAAGTAAATCAGCCACGGAATCAATTAACCAAGCCAGTATAAAAACCTCACTCAAAATACACTAAACCTTACTCACAATACCAATAACAACAAAACCCTAAACCCCAAAAAAACCCTAGACCCCAAAAAAAACCCCAACAAACAACAAAGAGAAAACAAACACGCACTAACGTAATCAGTGTTACCTTTTTGGAAATGGTGATTAAACCCTAGATGAACAAGGAGAAGCGATGAAATGCAACGGATGGCGAGGGACGTGACAACGAGAGCAAGGATGAAGTGAGCGAAGAGAAGGTCTAACGGAAGATATGGGAACGAAGGTCACAACGGCTTGAAAACTGGAAGGTCTCAATGGGTGAAAAGGAGAGATACTATATGAGAAAGAGGAGAGAGAGACTGTATAGGCAAGGGGAGAGAGTGATGTGTTGCAGAGGAAAGACTAATGTGTTGCAGAGAACAGAGAGAGTGAAAATGGGAGGAAAATAATGGCAGGGGCAAAATTGTCCAAAAGGATCGGTTTAGAGAGAAGGGGGTTGGAAAAATATTAAATGTGGGGTTGGGGGTTTATTTTGTACGATTTTCCTAAAAAAATATAGACAGATACATTATGCAAATTTTCCATTTTAAAAAAAAAAAAATAAAAAGATTAGTTGCGAATTTTGATTAAAAAATTTGCTTTCTGCTACTTAGGCTTAGTAAGGTGCAGTGGAGGCTTTGGCTGTCAAGGTTGTGTAGACCAAGAAAGTATTAACTTTGAGTTGGGTGTTGTATCCTGGAGGCGGCACGCTAGTACCTGCTGCACCGGCAATTGATTCGATAGGGACGTGAAATTGTCTTAAAGAAAGCAAGATTCACTCCTCTCCGGACTGTACTTTATCATTTTGTGTTGGAAAATATTTGTAGTGTTCATCATATAAAATATATACTAAGAAACAATACATATTAACACATCTCAATTTGAGACTAACATAAAAAGTTGGATACTTATACAAATAAAAAATATAATACAACACCTATCAAACACTGTCAAATTTAAGACCAATAATACTATGTAAATAATAACAAGAATGTTTAGGCAAATTAAACAAAGAAAAGAGTTTAGGAAGACATATCTTTGGGTTGAGGCACGTGAGAACGCTCTCCTTAGAAAGGAAACGCCCCTCCTGCACGAGTATTGCTTTTAGGCTTAAATGCGCTCCTTTCCTAGGATTCAACAACCTGTCGGACCCTTATCAGTGCAGCAATGGAAGATCCCCAAACTACAACTACCAAGCTCACTATTTTTGCAAGAATATGGGAAATTGAACGAGTAAAACATTTGATCTTGTACATATATTTTTTCCACCAAATTCATGCTTATATATACACAAAACTGTATATTTAATTTCTTTATTAAAGCACCCAAAAATTTGGTCTAGCAAAGAATTTCATGTTCAATGTATGAATTCCAATAGTGAGAAATACTCAAGCTTTTAAGTCCATGATTAAATTCATAAATAACCAAGTTAATTTCTTCTTCAATGCCGAGCAACAGCTAGTAATAGCTATATTATTATTGAAAGATTTTAATAACCTATAATTTATGACAATTAGTAATTATAGTAAATTTTTATTTTTATAAAAATTTACTTCACAATAAATAATTTTTTAAATCATTAAAATGCATAATTTTTCCAACAATCCCCCACATGGGTTAAAAATTTATAACTGAGTGAGCATTGTACTCTGTTAATACATGTAGGTACCTTTCGGGTTTGAACCAACACTTAGTGTAAACAAGCTTCAACCTGAAGAAACCATAGTAGTATAAGAGCTTTGAACTAGGCCCTTTGTAGTCAGGTTTAGACCCATCATACACACAGAATACTGGTTGTTGTAAAGTTCTATCAGTGGGGCACGTTACGGTCATGCGCACGAAATCTTGTCTCATGAGTGTCATTAGGGAATAGCCCATTTCCCACAGTGGCGACCCCATCACCCCACTCACGTAGGTGAACCCTCCAAGGGTGATTTGTGATCAACACCCCGCTAATATGCCTTCAGGTTCATTTAGAGTGTTAAAAAAATATGCCTTAAACATCACAGTAAAGAGCATTTCATCTTAGGAATGGGACCCGGGAATACCCCGCAATAATTAAAATAATTTGTGCTCTTTCAACCACCCATCAGTTTTGTTTGTACCCGTTGAACCTCATTCATGGGATCGCCATACCTCTGAGGACGGGTTTCCACTGTGGTGATTAATTTATGAGCTTCAGTCCCACTCCCCTCGATGATTAGCAACACATAGGCACGTCTGCCCTTTTGTAAGCAGATCCGCAATTCTTGCTTTTCTTCTTCTTCTGATATTAGATGCTCATCATCGTTGCTTGTTCCTTTCAACTCAATCAATCTTGACTTTATAATGGAGAAAGCTTTTCATCTTTCCACTCACTGGAATTCCATTGCATAGTACATCCAATGGTGAACATAATCTTCTTAATTCATCTGGATCAAAAATCAATTAGAATGCTATGCCTTTCTCAACATAATGAACACCAAGAATACGTCATTCATAATGCCTTTCAAATATTCAAACAATCCTAGTCAATTCCCATAAACTAGTAATGAATGACTTTACGTAAAACTGTTAAAGAAATACCAATTTGCATTTCTCAAAGGCACTTCATTATTGTAATGCAGAGTATTTAATTTCTGCTAAGCACTAACATATGAAGTGTTTTTCCTTCTCTTATTGCTCTCTATTATCGCCCATCAATTCATCTTTCAAAACAACCAATGTATTCATTTAAGTAATGACTTTGCACAAAAATCACGGAAACATCAAAAAAAATCAAAATTTAGGAAATTGTCTTGATTTGAACTTTTAAGTTCAATTCTTAAAGTCAACTTCTTCACAAAATTTCACCAAAAATTTTTAAATACTGTGATTGAGTTGGACGTCAAGAGAGGAGTGCAATGGCTAAGTTTTTAACTTAACCAAAATTCTCACATTTTAGAACTTCATGTTCATGATTCTTTTATATCAAGTATCTCTTAATCACTATGGCTAAAATTGGTTGAGCATGCATTTGTCACGGTGTGAAGATATTATCAACAACAATGCTAACTCTACAGCCTAACAAGCACAATATGGTCCGAACAACCATTATATAACTACCAAGTGTGGAACATGTCACAAATAACAAATTCAAGTTAAATTGTTGGGTTTAATTGTACTACTTCTCAAAGTACTCATAATCAACACAAACAGACATGATCCCACCAGTTGCAACATAGGTCATATAACTTTTTTTTTTTTGAAAGATAAACTACCCCCCACATTTTAATAGTTATACAAAGATTAAAATGCAGATCATACTAACTCGGATTGACCCACAAATGAGTGCAGTTAGTTGACTTACACATTTCTCTCAACATATCAAATATTTGGTCAATCCCTTTTTTTTTCTCGTATATAAGATGCACATAATTACACTAGTGAGAGAATACCAAATCATTTCTAGATATTGAGTCCAATCATAAAAGCATCACATATCCATATTGTATTAGGCTATGGCCATCCTCAAATACCCACAGTGAAGCAGTAATATATAAATTGTTAAAAGAATTGCTCATAGTATACCTCATGCATCTTTAATTCAACCACACCATCATTCACTGTAATCAAAATATGACTTTATTTGTTTATCTTATAATCATAAATATTTTAAATGCCTATTTTTATACGCATACATACTTCATTAGGTCTTCTCTTTAAGCTCAAATGGAGCTCCACTTTGTTTTCGAGAATCTAACTTTTTAAAACTAGCTATACATTTACTCTCAAAGTAGTGTAGGACTTATAAAGATGGAATATAAATTTTCACATGAATTTCACTTTAGCAGTCTCACAAAAGCAATGTAGAAGATTAAATCATGTTGAAAACTGATATAAGAATAATTTTATTCATTCATACTACTCCATCCATAGTGTATTTAACCATAGTCACCAAGTATAAGTCAAAATAAACACCAGTCCTAAAATTGCGTTTTATTTTGCACCAAATCAAAAGAAAATACTATCATATTAATTAACCCACACAAAGAACTGGCCTTAGCTTAGACTTTTATGCAACCTCTTAAGATCCTTAATGCTTATGATATTGTTGAGGTCCCAAACAAGCACAAATATTCAACCAGTTCATCTGGATTTTCATTTAGATCCTACTTTAGTGTCCATTATTCATTCTTTTGGATATTTTGCTCATTAGTTCTTTTCTATTTCATGTAATCGTTATCTTTCTTTACTCACTTGTTTGTAAAGTTTCTACAACAACTTTAGCAACACCTTTTTTTTTTTTTTTAATGTTACTAACATATAAGATCCTTATATGTCTATATTACTTAATAAGTTGCTACAAATAGTATGCAACATTTATATAGAAAAGGCTAGTACTCACTTCACAATTCCATACAATGAGATTCAAATCATTTGATACAAGACAATAAAGTATAGAATGATCATTATAATGATTATGACTTTATCTAAATTGTCCATAAACCAAGGAAGACCACATTTTTCATATACATAACTTGTGAATTATAAATCAACATTTAGTGGAGAAATTGATTCAAAGCAAACACAAAACAATTAGATACTTCAATTTCTCATATAGAGACGAAGTAAAAAAGAAATTAATGAAATAATTAGGTATAATTCTACCAATAGTAATTCCTTTTAAAACTAGTATATTTTCATCCAAAAAAAAAAAAACTATACAATTACAACAAGAGTGATCATATTAATCCCTTTTAATTTAACATTATAGCAACACATGCAAATACACATTGAGAGAAACTCAAGTTCAAATATACGAAATCTCGACCATTACAAATCATCAATGTGCCAACTTGACTTAGTCAACCATCCAAGTTTCTCAATTAGTAAGGATAGTAAATTAATAAGTAAAGTTTTCTTAAAGTGATGCATACTCACAACAATTGATAATATCAGTATCGAATGAAACCGAAACGACCATCTAAAACAACAAAAGAAAAATATTTTAACAGTAATATGACACATTTTGTCGTTCACTACAATGTTCACCTGATATAAAACTTTGCAACCAAAGTCCAACATTATTATTAAGTCGACATTATATTTCTTTTCATATATTAATTAAATAATTATATTATAAATCACTAATTTTCTCAATGGAAATTAACAAGAAATGGGAAATACCCAGATAATTCTTCATTTATTCAATATTTTCTTTGAATTTCCTCCCTAGCCACTATTTTTTTTCATGTACCAATATAATTAATTGGCAAACGAGATAGGGTAATATAGTTTTCCATATGATAAAAATTAAAGTATATTGAATAATATTTAAAATTTTCAAATATTTTAATAAGGCAAAATTTTCCTTTCTAAGACTGTTGAAAAATATTTGTAGTATTCATCATATAAAATATATATTAAGAAACAATACATATTAACACATCTCAGTTTGAGACTAACATAAAAAGTTGGATACTTATACAAATAAAAAATATAATACAACACCAATCAAACACTGTCAAATTCAAGATCAATAATACTATGTAAATAATAACAAGAATGTTTAGGCAAATTAAACAAAGAAAGGAGTTAAGGAAAACATATCTTTGGGTGCATCATACACGGTGTATGATTAATCATACACCACTAATGACTTAAAACATATCTAGACAAGTTGATTTTACACCATTTAAACCAATCATATATGGTGTATGACTAATCACAGACCACTATTTAATTAAAACACACTAACACAAGTTGATTTTACACCATTAAAACCTATCATACATGGTGTATGATTGATCATACACCACTAATTACTTGAATCACACTTGTACAAGCTCATTTCACACCATTAAAACCTATCATACACGGTGTATGATGGATCATATACCACTAATTACTTAAAACACACTTACACAAGTTGATTTTACACCATTAAAACTTATTATACACCTTGTATGATTGATCATACAGCACTAATTACTTGAAACACACCTATACAAGTTCATTTCACACCCTTAAAACCCATCATACACGGTGTATGATTGATCATACACCACTAATTACTTGAAACACACGTTGACAAGTTGGTTTTACACCATTAAAATCAATCATACACCACTGTTTACTTAACACGTGTCTTACACCATTTAAACCAATCATACACAGTGTATGATTGATCTTACACCACTAATGACTTGAAAGACACTAAAACAAGTTTATTATACACCATTAAAACCGAT
This sequence comes from Simmondsia chinensis, assembly GCA_018398585.1. Taxonomy (NCBI): domain Eukaryota; kingdom Viridiplantae; phylum Streptophyta; class Magnoliopsida; order Caryophyllales; family Simmondsiaceae; genus Simmondsia; species Simmondsia chinensis. Next base: position 25,181,704 of record JAGTTD010000007.1, on the reverse strand, counting down.
CATATACGGTGTATGATTGTTCATACACCAGTAATTACTTAAAACACATTAAAACAAGTTGATTTTACTCCCTTGTAACCTATCATACATGGTGTATGATTGAGCATACACCACTATTTACTTAAAACAAACTAAAACAAGTTGATTTTACACCATTTAGACCAATCATACATGGTGTACGATTGGTTTAAGACCATTACTGACTTGAAACAACTAACAAAAAATAATATTACACCATTTATACCAATCATAGATTGCGTATGATTAATCATACATCATTAATAACTATTAACACACTAATACCATATGATAGTGATCCATTTTCAACACTCACACACCATGTATCAACTATCATACACCATTTATGCTTTGCCGTCAAAATCTGCTTTCCACCCCCAAAATCCACACAACGTATAGGCAAATATCAAAAAAACATATTCAACCACCACACAATAAAATACGAAAAACGCAAGTACAATGAGGAACAATAAAGTCAATCAGCCACGGAATCAATTAACCAAGCTAGTATAAAAACCTCACTCAAAATACACTAAACCTTACTCACAATACCAATAACAGCAAAACCCTAAACCCTAAAAAAAATCCTAAACCCCAAAAAAACCCTAGACCCCAAAAAAAACCCCAACAAACAACCAAGAGAAAACAAACACGCACTAACGTAATCAATGTTACCTTTTTGGAAATGGTGATTAAACCCTAGATGAACAAGGAGCAGCTATGAAATGCAACGGATGGCGAGGGATGTTACAACGAGAGCAAGGATGAAGTGAGCGAAAAGAAGGTCTAATGGAAGATATGGGAACGAAGGTCACAACGGCTTGGAAACTGGAAGGTCTCAATGGGTGAAAAGGAAAGATACTGTATGAGAAAGCGGAAAGAGAGACTGTACAGGAAAGAGGAGAGAGTGATGTGTTGTAGAGGAAAGACTAATGTGTTGCAGAGAAGAGAGAGAGTGAAAATGGGAGGAAAATAGTGGTAGGGGCAAAATTGTCCAAAAGGATTGGTTTAGAGAGATAGGGGTTGGAAAAAGATTAAATGTGGGGTTGGGGGTTTATTTTGTACGATTTCCCTAAAAAAATATAGACAGATACATTATGCAAATTTTCCATTTTAAAAAAATAAAATAAAAAGATTAGTTGTGAATTTTGATTAAAAAAATTGGCTTTCTACTACTTATGCTTAGTAAAGTGCAGTGGAGGCTTTGGCTGTCAAGATTGTGTAGACCAAGAAAGTATTAACTTTGAGTTGGGTGTTGTATCCTGGAGGCGGCACGCTAGTACCTGCTGCACCGGCAATTGATTTGATAGGGACGTGAAATTGTCTTAAAGAAAGCAAGATTCACTCCTCTCCTGGCTGTACTTTATTATTTTGTGTTGGAAAATATTTGTAGTATTCATCATATAAAATATATATTAAGAAACAATACATATTAATACATCTCAATTTGAGACTAACATAAAAAGTTGGATACTTATACAAACAAAAAATATAATACAACACCAATCAAACATTGTCAAATTCAAGACCAATAATACTATGTAAATAATAACAAGAATGTTTAGGCAAATTAAACAAAGAAAGGAGTTTAGGAAAATATATCTTTGGGTTGTGGCACGTGAGAACGCTCTCCTTAGAAAGGAAACGCCCCTCCTGCACGAGTATTGCTTTTTGGCTTAAACGCGCTCATTTCCTAGGATTCAACAACCCGTCGGACCCTTATCAGTGCAGCAATGAAAGATCCCCAAACTACAACTACCAAGCTCACTATTTTGCAAGAATATGGGAAATTGAAAGAGTAAAACATTTGATCTTGTACATATATTTTTTCCACCAAATTCATGCTTATATATACACAAAACCGTATATTTAATTTCTTTATTAAAGCACCCACAAATTTGGTCTAGCAATAAATTTCATATTCAATGTATGAATTCCAATAGTGAGAAATACTCAAGCTTTTAAGTCCATGATTAAATTCATAAATGACCATGTTAATTTCTTCTTCAATGCCAAGTAACGGCTAGTAATAGCCATATTATTATTGAAAGATTTTAATAACCTATAATTCATGACAATTAGTAATTATAGTAAATTTTTATTTTTATAAAAATTTACTTCACAATAAATAATTTTTTAAATCATTAAAATGCATAATTTTTCCAACAATCCCCCACATGATTTAAAAATTTAAAACTTATTGAGCATTGTACTCTATTAATACATGTAGGTACCTTTCGGGTTTGAACCAACACTTGCTGTAAACGAGCTTCAACCTGAAGAAACTATAGTAGCATAAGAGCTTTGAACTAGGCCCTTTGTAGTCAGGTTTAGACCCATCATACACACAGAATACTGGTAGTTGTAAAGTTCTATCAGTGGGGCGCGTTACGGTCATGCGAACGAAATCCTGTCTCATGAGTGTCATTAAGGAATAGCCCATTTCCCACAGTGGTGACCCCACCACCCCACTCACGTAGGTGAACCCTCTAAGGGTGATCTGTGATCAACACCCCGCTAATATGCCTTCAGGTTCATTTAGAGTGTTAAAAAAAACTCTGCCTTAAACATCACAGTAAAGAGCACCTCACCTTAGGAATGGGACCGGGGAATACCCCGCTACAATTAAAATAATTTGTGCTCTTTCAACCACCCATCAGTTTTGTTTGTACCTGTTGAACCTCATTCATGGGATCGCCATACCTCTAAGGACGGGTTTCCACTGTGGTGATTAATTTATGAGCTTCAGTCCCACTCCCCTCGATGATTAGCAACACATAGGCACGTCTGCCCTTTTGTAAGCAGATCTGCGATTCTTGCTTTTCTTCTTCTTCTAATATCAGATGCTCATCATCGTTGCTTGTTCCTTTCAATTCAATCAGTCTTGACTTTATAATGGAGCAAGCTTTTCATCTTTCCACTCACTGGAATTCCATTGCATAGTACATACAATGGTGAATATAATCTTCTTAATTCACCTGGATCAAAAATCAATTAGAATGCTATGCCTTTCTCAACATAATGAACACCAAGAATACGTCATTCATAATGCCTTTCAAATATTCAAACAATCCTAGGCAATTCCCATAAACTAGTAATGAATGACTTTACGTAAAACTGTTAAAGAAATACCAATTTGCATTTCTCAAAGGCACTTCATTATTGTAATGCAGAGTATTTAATTTCTGCTAAGTACTAACATATGAAGTGTTTTTCCTTCTCTTATTGCTCTCTATTATTGCTCTCAAAGGCACCCCGAGCTCGAGCTTCCTTAACCTCATCAGCCATCTTGAAATGCTCCTATTTTGAGCCTTTAGTTTATCAAGTAGTTGGACTCGAGACGCCGTTATTGTTAAGTTTTAAAGCCATTTATGCCTCGAGCATGTGTTATGCACATGTCCTTTTATCTTCAAATGGCATGGTTCAAACTCCCTCAAGTTTGGGGTGTAAACAAAGTTGGAGGTGCATCTTCCACCATTGAAGAACGAACCAATTTTTGCAAAGATGGAAGCGAGAATGAGAAAAACTCAATTGACCGTTGAAGTAGGCAATCATTTTTCTCCGATACAATAATAAAGCTGGAATCACAATCGGTGAGGGCAAGAAAATGAAATACAAGCGAAAGAGGAAGAGGAAGAGGAAGAGGAAGAGGGTAAACACAGTTTCAGTGAAAAACAAAATTAGAGCAAATAACAAACATGAGGGAATCCGAAAAGTGGTGGACTTAAAAATATTATTTTGGCTTATGTACAGAAAGGGAAAAAGACACACACACATATATATAACAAGTTACCTGAAAACTAGATAAATGGGTCATTAATAACCCAAACCTTGTAACAGAAACTTATATCCTAAAACAGAAATCTGACAAAAATAAGCATATGAAAAAAATATTCAAGATGATATAGAAAATGGTTAGATACATGATGTCTTCCAAATGAAATATACTTAGCTTTTATCTAAGTAAATGAAATATAGTTTATTTAGAGAAAAAAGTAGTTATTATGCTTGATTTAATTTGTTTTCAAAATACAAATGTCGTTTATTGTATAATTTTTTTTCAAAACAAACACTATTATTGCACGAAACAAATAAGTCTCAAGGGGGTGATTAAAAACAAATTAGTTTCAAAGGTAATTTCAGAATATTCCCCATATTTTGTTTTAAAAATAGAAGACCCTCATCCAAAAAAAAAAAAAAAAAAAAAGCAAAATCAACCTTTACTTTTCAAAAACCTAACACTTTACTCCAATTGTTAGGTTGACTGTTAAATACGTTTTTTATGACCATATTTCCCCTCAAAGGTGAGGTACAATATTTGATTTTATTTTTAAACTTTTTTTGTTTCCTGCAAATGATTGGGAGATATTTTGTTCCTAGGCAAAAAATTAGTTTTTTTTTTTTTTTGCAATTTACACAAGTTTTTTAGTTAATTATAATAATAATATTGTAAATCTCAAAAATCATAAATATTTTAAAATGTTAAAAAATTAAAAAATATATAAGATAAATAAATAATTGATTTGACAAAATTAAATTTTATTTAGATTGATAAATCTATAAAATATGGAAGAGATGAAACTATAAAAGTTTAGAAAAATTAATATGTTAGTGCATTTTTTTCATTTGAGAAAAGTTTAAATAAGATTAATTTTATTTTATTGTAAAATTTACTTGTTAATTTATTTCAAAAAATAATTTTAATATTTTTTAGAAAAATATTTTTTTTTAGTTGCTGATTTTTTTCGTATTAAATATTTTAGATTATATTGTACTCTTATAAAATAAAAAACATATAATACATATTTGTTAGAAAATAAAAATTTTATCTTCATATTGATGTTTTGTTACATCCCTACACAATAAGCTTATTGGGTATATACCCTTTCTTATGAATGTAAATCGTTGGTTAAAGAAAGATAATTATTTTTTCCATAACTCTTTGTTCTTTCTTAAATTTTATGTATTTTTTTTATTTTAAATTTAGTAACCTAATTCAGAATTTAATTTTGTCAAAAATATTATTATATGTTATCTTATAATATAATTTCTAAATATTTTTGAGACTCTTACAAATGTTTTTTCATCTTCTAGATTCATATATCACTAGGTTTCTTTCCGTGCAATGCACGGGGGACATTTGTTATGTACTATATTTGGTAGTTGTAATTTTCTGCATTAATTGAACTAAATTATTTTTAAGATGAAAAAATTAATGTTCAATATACATAATTTGCATTATAGTGAATTATGGAGATCCTTATCCAAAAGATTATAAATTTGTTGGGTAATAACTTTAATATCAGCTAGAACTAAACGCAATGCAATATTGGCAATTTTGGATGCATCTGGCAACTTGGTGGAAGAAGCAATTTCTCTTGTTTTATAAGAAGCTGTTGGGCACTGCTCGTTCTGACCGAGAGTTGATTGAAGATGATGTGATTTCATGTGGTCCTAAAGTTAGCTCAGAGGTTGCGGATTAGCTGAATGCTCCAGTTACAAGGGAAGAAGTGAAGGAAGCGGTGTGGTCTATCTCCCCGGCAAAGGCTCCTGGTCCTGATGGGTTTTCATCTCTCTTCTTCCACTCATCATGGGAAATTATGGGTGTTGACGTTGTAGCAACCGTTCGAGACTTTTTTCAGAAGGGGCGCATGCTTAAGTATTTGAATGCAAAGTTGATTTGCCTAGGTCCCAAAGTTGATCATCCATAGTCGGTTGGTGATTAGAGACCAATAGCTTGTCGTAATGTTATTTACAAAATTATATTGAAGCTCTTGGCAAATAGATTGCATCGGGCATTAGGTGAAATTACACTTTTAGCTCAGGCAACCTTTGTGAAGGGACGTTCGATATTTGATAATATTTTGCTTGGTCAAGAGCTCATCAAATGTTATGGGAGAAAAAATCTTTCACCCCTGTGCTTCATGAAGATAGATATATGAAAAGCTTATGATTCGGTGGATTGGAAGTTTCTTATCGATTTAATGTTAAAGCTTGGCTTTCCAATGGTGTTTACTCGGTTGGTTGAGGAGTGTATTTCCTCTCCATCTTACTCTATACAGATCAATGGTGACATGGTAGGCTTCTTTAAGGGGGCACGGGGTCTACGCTAAGGGGACTCGATATCTCCTTACCTCTTTATATTATGTATGGAGTATCTTTCTTGCAAGCTTCGACATGCTTCAACCAATGAACAATTTCGGTTCCACCCGAAGTGTTCTAAGCTTAGGTTGAACAACCTAATTTTTGCAGATGATCTCCTATTATTTGCTCGAGGGAGATAGAAATTTAGTGAACGTGTTGTGGAATACTCTAGTTGAATTTTCAAGATCCTTAGGAATGGAGGCCAATAGCTTGAAGTCGGGTATTTGCTTTTCAGAAGTGACAGACGAAGACAAGAGAGCAATTTTGGATGAGCTTGGGTTTATGGAAGATAGTTTGCCACTTCGTTATCTTGGTGTGCCAATTGCGGGGGCTCGTCTGAAAGCAAATCAATATGGTCCTCTTCTTGATAATTAAAGCTAAGATTAGTGCTTGGCCGAATAGAATGTTATCTTATGCGTGCTGAGTGGAGTTGATTCGTTCGATGATCTTTGGAATTTTAACTTATTGGCTGAAGATCTTATATCTTCCTAAGATGATTGTAAAAGAGATCCTAGGTTTTCTTTCGAAGTTTTTGTGGTTTGGTGAAGTGGATAGAAAAGGGAGTTTTTATCCGAGAGCTTAGAACAAGTTATGCTTTCCTCATGATGAAGGTGGTCTTATTCTAAAACAAATTGATGTATGGAATAGAGCCCATTTCATGAAGTTATTATGGAATATCTTTATGAAAAAAGACATTTTGTGGGTAGAATAGATTCATGCATACTATATGAAGGGTCGATCGACATGGGATGTAATTCTTAAAGTTAATGATTCAAATACTTGGAAGTAAATAGTGGGTTGTGGTCTTCAGCTTGTGCAGGATTTGGGTAGTGTTGCAGCAGCGAGTTTGAAATTGTATAGCAGGTGCAGTGAGGGGAAAATGCAATTGAGCAAGTTATATGAAGATCTCCGTGTAAAGAGCGAGAAATGTCACTTAAAGAGAATGATATGGAGTGGTACATGCTACCCGAAATGCAGCTTTGTTCTTTGGATGATTTCACAATGATGTCTAAAGAGGGATGATGCGTTGATGGATCGAGGACTTAAACTAGTGTGTGTTATGTTGTTCTGAAACTGAATCTTTGGAACATCTTTTCTTCAATGTGAATGGGTTAGGAGAGTTTGGATGAAGATAGCTGAATGGAGTGGTATCCAGTTATGTTTTGATGTGTGGGAGGTGATGGAGTGGTTTAGACTAAAGACGCGAAATAGATTAGTGAAGAGTAGAGTCCAATGATTTTGTCTTAGCACGTGCATATATCTCGTATGGAAGGAGCAGAATGGTTGAATTCATGAAGGTTGGGTCAAGTTGGAAGCACAGTTAATTCGCGAGATACAGATTATGGTATGGACAAGAATTAATTTTCTTTGTTTGGATCTAGGAGGTTTTTGAGTTAGATGTGGTAGATTTTAGAGTTTGAGTTAGTATGTTTGTTTGGAATTAGAGGTAACTGTAGATTGGGGTTGATTAAGAGTATGTAAAATGTAGCATTTTTATGAAATTTATGGAATCCAGCGCTTGTCCTTTAGCAAAAAAAAAAAAAAAAAAAAAAAAAAAAAAAAACCCCTTTTAATGCCATGTCTCCCTTCATAGTCCCGTCTCAAAAATTTAGTTTGCTCCCATATAATGACAGTATGTTGTAAATAGTATAGTTATGCATTTCCTTTTTAATATTAAACATGTTTTCTTGTTTCATGTAAAATTTTAGATCATTTTAACGGACTTAAGCCAAAATTTAGTGATTGTTTTAGTTATGCTTTTTTGTTGGTTGATTTAAGGAGGGTACTATTTGCTACATCGAATGCATAAGAATTTAATCAATGATATATTTTTCTTTTTCTTTTTATTGTGATTGCAAAAGATGAATGGTGTCTTCATATAATTGTTTGATTTGGAGTTTTTAATAATTTGGAGGGTTAGAATTCTCTATATAAAGAGAGAATACTAAAAGTAAAAGGATTTATCATTTAGGTATTTTGACTGTTCAAATATATATAATGAGGCACCGCAAGATTTAAAAATTTATCACTTTGGTACCCTGAAGTTTAAAAATTTTATCAATTAAGTACCATTTTTCAAAATTATGTAGATTTTTAGTAAAAATTGCTAACATGGGATATAGTTAAAGCAATATATAGGTGTCTTCTATCATAATATTACAACTTTCTATCGTAAAATACTACATACCACATTATTTCACTAATATATCGATATTTTTCGTCATAATTCAGTGACGATTTTTTCATAATCTATTTGATTTTTGTTGAAAATATTGATATAGCCCATGTGTATTATTATAAGCATGTATTGCATCAACGTTTTATCATGAAAAATGTTCGAATTTTCACAAAAATTCACCAAATTCTCGCATAGGGATCTAAGTGATAAAATTTTGAGACCTCAGGACACCTTATTGTATATATTAAATTATCAAGGTACTTAGGTGATAAATGATCAAATCTCAGGGAACTTAAGTGATACTTTCTCAAAAGCAACTGGGGATTACCTTCAAATTTTTTCAGCTATCATATGGTACTTTATTTACTTTTAAAATGTAATTGGCGTAATTTAATGGTGGCAATTTTGTCTGTTCCAGTTACTATAATAAGATGTCACTTTTTCCCTTACTATGCTGTTTTTTCTGTTATTTTTTAAAAGAAATTATTATATTTTGTTTGTTTTTAAATTTGCTCAGTAGTTTAGCGACATTTATTTATATTTTTTTTAAGGTTATGCTAATGCACTAAAAATTAAGGGGGTGGGGGAAAATATGGAACTGGAGGAGGGTAAACTAAGAGGGTCTAGTGATACAGAAGATACTTGATGCGCTTATTTAGTAAAATAATAAAAATAAATTTTATTTTTTTATATCAGTATAAAGGGCATTAATATATATATTTTTTTAGTCTGATTATATTTTTTTGAATAAGAATTTAGATCATCCTTCTTATATAAAACTACAATTGAATAAAAACCAAAGACACCATTGGACAACATGTAACTTTAGGTCACCTCACCATTCTCACCCTAATTTTGGTTATAGTTGTTTGAGGTTCTCTATCTTATTTGTTTTTTCTCCATTGTAGTTTACATAAGAAATGTTATCTAAATTATTATCCTAAATAAATAAATTGTTTAATGCATCGAAATCTCTCCTTAATTAAGTAAAACAAGGTTTATCTTGTGCGATGCGCGGGTAGTGTTGATTTTTTCTATATATTTAAGTTGTGTATTCAGGGTTCATTTACTAGATACTAATACAACCGGATCCCATTAGAACTCCGAAGTTAGCGTGCTTGGGCGAGAGTAGTACCAGGATGAGTGACATCCTGGGAAGTCCTTGTGTTGCTAACCTTATAAGGTTGGGTGTCATCAGAAACGGCCTTTTGGCGGGGTTACACCTTGAAGGGGTAAGGATACGTACATTCACCCCCAGACCCCGCTTAGGCGGAACCCTTGAGGCACTATATCAATTGTTGTTGTTGCTGCATTTAAGTTGCGGATTCATTTAGGAAATGTATCGGATTTTTTGAATTAATGTTTGATATTGTATGTTTTAATGGGCTAATGATGTAATTTTTCTCTACTGCATTTGGATTACTTGGATTGATGATTAAAAAGTTATGAGACACTTCACAATTTTAGATATAGAACAAATTGATATACAATCTTATATGTAAATAATTTTAAAAGCTAATGTTATATAGCTATGTTATGAGTACTGGCGGTTAGGGTCAAATCGCGAACCATCCCAATTCGGGCCGGCCAGCCCCTCAATTCACGACCCACTGCGACATTGATATTTATTTGTCATATGATATGAGGCATATTGCATTATATTAATAATAGAAGTTTAATTATATATATATATGCACACATATATATAGAGGTTTTGTCACATATAAGTGTGTGGTTTTTATATTTATAAATATATAATTTTTTAATATTTTAATAAATTATTAACACAAATGCTCAAAACTATATATTTTTAAAATTCTAGTGTATTTTTTGTCCTATAATAACTATAAATGTTATACTTAATATTGTATACAGCATTCAAGAAAGGGGTATATGATTTATTTATATTTTGAATATGTATATTTAGTAATTCTTTAAGAAATTACTAAAGAAAAATTAGTAATTTTTTCACCCGAGTTAGACCCACCAAGACTTGTAGTGGGTTCAACCCGATATTATTTAAGTCGTCCTACGGCACGTCTGCTCCGGTTGAAATGGCTTAAATACTTTTCCTTTTTATCAAAATATTTTAGTCTAAAAATTTTCAAAATATGATGAACAATAATTATATATTATCCTTAATATCATTTTTTTTTATCATCTAAGCATATAATAACACATGCAAATTAGGTAACAATGGAGAACTATCAACAAAAGTGAGAAGAAATATATTTAACACTTACTTATGATGAAATCCTCCTCCCATATTAGACAAAATCCAGCAACAATCCTGTGTCAAAAATTCATTCCCCCAAAGCACGGTGGATCTCGGCTGATTTAAAATGGGCATATGCTCAAGTGGATTGGTTTCGTATTTGCGACCTTTTTTATTTTATTATGAAATTTATTGGGCTTGAGATTTCGATTGGTTATAACTTATGAATTACCAATTCTTCAGTTATAATTTTAGAGTGTAATAATTAAATTTTTATTAGCATTTGATTGCATTGATGTAAATTTTAGAGTGTAATAATTTCAATTTCGGAATTAGAAGAGAAATTTTGGAGTGTAATAATTTCAACGTTTGAATTAGAGGGTTTGACATAAATAAATTTACTAATGACAAATAAATTTCATAAATGTTATAAATATTTCTTTTCTTTTTTCCTTTTTTTGTATTAGAATATTGGTGGACTTTTAGATGATTTGAGTATTGAAGGCTTTTTGGGAGGTGGAACTTGGCATTAATATGTACTAGTGTGATCCTGTGCTACGCACGGGGCTATTATGTTTGAAAATATTCTTTTGATGTATTATCAAGTTGAATTTTTTAAATAGTGTCTTTATTTTATTTGTACTCCTATTTTTAAAATTTATTTTTTATTTTTTTTTTTTAGATTACAGAATGAATATATTATTTCATTTTTGTTATAAAGTGTATCTTATATGAGATTGAAAGATTTATTTTAGATTTACATGGCTATTTTTGGCTTTTTTCTACATTGTGTTATTTTGATGTATTTGATAGTTTTCAATATGAGTTAGATAGTGATGCTTATTTTGTTAATAGCATTGTACTTGTATCTATCACCTTTTATTGTAATAAAATTAAAACTCTAATATTTTTAGACATGAAGTAAAGTTTATTCATCATTTTTTTTCCCTTAAGATTGAAGAATATATTTTTAGCTATTTCATTCATTATTAATTTATGTTGAACGATGGTTCTTTCTAGTAAAATAATAAACTTTGTAGTTATTTGTTTTATAGATTATGAGAGAAGTTTATGTTTCTTTTAAAATAAAGACAGAGATTTTTTGAATTATAAATTCTTCTAATGCCTTTTTTCTTTGAAGTTTAAGCTGCAAATCATTAATTTGAAGGAAAGTTCAAATAATAACATCACTCATAACTACTTTTTAGTATTAGTAATTAATATACAATAGTAATTGACTCTAAAAAATATGTGAAAAAAGAGAGAACTTTATAAATATATTAAAAACGTATACAAAATATATAAGATATATATTGGTTTATCAAGGGAATATCCAATACGGGCCCTCTGGCAAAGACCATTTGGGTGGCATAAAGGCGAGAATTCAAGGTGTAGGTCTCAATGTGTTCTGGAGATAATTGGCCTTTTATTTCAATTTCTTTGGCTGTCGACATAATATTTATGAGTGTTTATGGAAGAAAATAGTATAAATATTGAAAGAAAATTTTCACTTAGGTACTTTTAAGTTTGAACGTTTATCACCTATTATATATAATGAAATACTGTGAGATTTTAATTTTTTATCACTTAGGTACCTTATGTTGAAATTTAATAAATTTTTGTACAAATCTGACTAATTTTATATATAAAAAGTGATGGTTTTATACATAATTATACCAATATATAAAAGTCATGACAATGTTTCCTTAAAATTTCAATGAATTACGACAAAAAAATCACCGAATTTCGATGTAAATTACTTTATATTGTCAAATTCATATGTCATTTTAGCATATCCAATGAATCATAAGAAAGTTGAAAAGACCCTCTCTCAGATTATCTAGATTAGACTTAGAATAGTGTTGGGAGAAGTAACAACTTCTCTATAATAAATTGTAGTATATAGATATAGATAAATAGATTAATTTTTCCAAAGTTGAAATAATTTTTAGGTTTTTTTTTTGAACAGAAAATAATTTTTAGTTTTGTAATTCTATACTTAGTTTTGTCACACAAAAGAGGGTACTAACATGCTGGGACCGAATCCCATTACAACTCCGAAGTTAAGTGTGCCTGGGCGAGAGTAGTACCAGAATGGGTGATCGGCTGGGAAGTCCTCACCCCTCAGGTTGGGAGTACTCGAAAATAGTCTCTCTTCAGGGTACCACCCTGAAAGGGGAAGGCTGCATACATCCACCCCCCCAGACCCTACTTAGGCGAGAGCCCTTTGGGCACTGAGAATATTGCTTTTTTTATACTTAGTTTTGTCACACGTGCCATGCGACTGTTGTTTACATTTTAAGTAACTTTAAGGAATGAATTATTCATGATTGAAATAAAAAAAGTCATAATCGTAAACAAAAGAAATATTATAAATTATTATAGTAAGAACAAATTCTATCGTAATTTGTTAAATTTTATTTTCATAAGGTTGTCTTTTCAATATGCTAACATAAGTTATAAAATGGGTCAAATATTTGAGCAACTCTATGATATTTATTTCGTGTGCTTTTTGTTATTGATTTAATTACCTTTTTGCATTCTAGATATGCACTAATCTATCTCAGAATAACTAAGTAATAAATTTTTTTAATTTTAAATTGTGACATTTCATATACTAAATAAAGAATTATATGAATGTTATTTTTATTCCTTTTTATTCAATTTAAAAAATTAAAAGCACAATATGTATATTTATTGGTTGATTAAAATGCTTAAATGCTATAGTGAATTTATTGTTGGAGAAGTCATGGCTTAAAATTCTTAGGATTGGGGTTTGGAGGTATTTGAGAGATTTGGGGGCCTTTGCAATAATATATAACATAGACTAGGTTTATCCCGTGCGATGTACGAGGGCCATTTTCATTTTAAGACAATATTTCTGGAGTTTTTACTAAAGACCACATCAATTTTAGGTGTAGTTTTAAAAAATCACCTAAATTTTTAAAAACCGCCTAAAATTTTAAACTTTTTTAATATCACATCTTAATTTTAACACACTTAACATTCATTAATTAGCTTTTGTTTACGTGGCATTTAAAAAAAATATATTTTTTAAATAAATAAATTATTTCATATATAACAAATTTTAATATAGTTAAAATATTTTTTTTAAATGTTTCAAATTATTTAGAATTTAAAATTGAATTTTTTTAAATGATTTTCTTTCCAAAAGTCACGTAAGCAAAACATAACGGACGTTAACGGTGTTACCATTAAGGTGCGACATCCAAAAAATATTGGAAAGTTTAGGTGGCCTTTTGAAAATTAGAAAATGTGGGTGCTTTTTTGAAACCGTAAATAAATTTAGGTGGTTTTCAATGATGTATTTTGAGTTTTTTTTTTTTTTTTTGGATTTTTTACTAAAAACTACCTAAGTTTGAGCTACGGTTTCAAACAACCACCTAGATTTTTTAATTGTTCAAAGCCACACCTAAACTTTTCAAAATTTTTCAATTTCACACCTTAATATTAACGTCATTAACATCCGTTAGTTTTTGCTAATGTGGCTAATGAAAAAAAGAAAAATAATTTTAAAAACTTTGAATTTACATCTAAAATAATTTTAAAATACTTTAAATATCTAAAACAACAACAACAACAACAACAAACCCAGTGCCTCCAAGGGCTCCCGCATAAGCAGGGTCTGGGGGAGGTAGATGTACGTAGCCTTCCCTCTTCAAGGGGCTACCCTGAAGGGAGGCTGTTTCCGATGACCCCCAGCCTGAAAAGCATTTTAAATATCTAAAAAATTATAAATATTTAGAAGATGGCTTTTATATTTAAAAAAAGTGTTATAAATGCCATATCAACAAAAACTAACTGATATTAATGACATTACATAAAGGTTTGACGTTGAAAAGTTTTGGAAAGTTTAGGTGTCACTTTGAAAAATTTTAAAAATCTAAGTGATTTTTTGAAACCGCATTTGAAATTTAGGTGGTTTTTAGGAAAAAAAAAAAAAAGGAAAAAACCTTTTATGATTTTCGAATGAAATTATTTTGAATTTGTCGTTTGTCTTTGTCCTTTTAACTCAAAAAATGGATTGTGGTTTATATTTTAATTAGAGAGTGTCAATTTATTTGAAAAAAATATTCACTTTGCTTTTAATAAGAGAGTTTAAAATTAAGTTTCAGAAAAATTTTTTTTCTTATCAGAAGGTGCAACTTTTTCTTTAGTTTAGAGAATAATCGGTTTTTTTTTTTTGGTCGAATTAAGTAGTTGATTTCATTTCATTGTACAGTGCCACCTAATCTATGTAATTTTTTTCTTGGTAAATATATTTCAAAGCTAAAGTATTCTTTAAGAGATTCGAGGGTTGTATTTGTTAATTGTTAAAATAATTTCAAGCCATCTCGTTTGTGAATATTGTTTGATCACTTTGATTTTGCTTAATTAATATTTGCATTGAGCCAAGTCATTTTGGACTTGAATCATCATTTGAGATTTCAGTTAATCGAGGTCTTTCGCGATTTACAACAACTCTTTTCATGTTTGAGTGGGTCCAAGGTTGTCCATATTGATTTGAGCAATCGTCATTTTGGATTAATTGAATGAGGTCAGTTCGAGCTTCAAGTCATCTAACCTCAAATCAGACTCAAATCAAGTTAGATAATACAATACATAGTTTATATGTGCAAACATATGTTATATTTCTAGTTTTTAATTTAAACATTATAAGTTAATTATATTAGCTCTATACATATGTCTTTATCATAATGTGTACCGCATAAGTGTATCTTTTATTTTTCACCTTTAGTAATCAATTGTCTAAGTGATAGGTAAATTACCTAATATTCCAATACCATATTAGTGTAATTGTATAGAAAAAGTTATTATTTTTGTTATTAGATAATGGTAATGGTAAATATGACCTTATTTTATAATTTGAACATATTACATGTAATGAGTTTAATCAATAATATTTTTTTTCATTTTTTTAACTTTGGTTTTTTTCGTTGTTTTTACACTTAAGATGGACTTTTGTACGTTATGAAAGCATTTTTTCCTTCTTATTAATTAGCCAAAAAAGAAATTCTCAATATTTTTTTCATTTTTTTCACTTTTTTTGTTTTCGTTGTTTTGTTTTCCTTTTTTTTACTTTTGTTGTTTCTTTTTTTTTTTCCATTTTGTACATTTTCCAAAAATTTTATGCTTTTTCAATTTTTTACTTTCGTTGTTGTTTCATTGTTACTTTTGTTTTCTGGGAAGAAATTTTTATGGTTTTTGGTAATGTATTTTATGAAAAAAATAAAATTTTACTTTCAAAACGAAATTTTTAGGCAAAAAGTACTGTTTGAGTTTGTTTTTTTTTTTCATTTTTGGATTATAAGTTATTATTTAAAACTTGAGTTTATATGGGTTATTCCTTTTTATCTATAAATTATTTTTTATTCAAAAATCATTTTGATTTATTCTTATGATTTTCCTCACAATTATGTTTTCTTTTTGGTTTTATTTGGTTTTTCAGTGATGGCAGTTTGTGAGAGAATATTTAAATTTTGATAGCACTTGAATTTCGTTATTCAAAATCAAACACAAAAATATGTAGTTCACACTAACAGCTCATGATGAAAAAAATTAATCACAAAACTAACCCTCATTCCCTAGATTGAGGAATACATTATTTGGAAAACTTCATTGTCGTACAAAAGCTAATACGTGATGGTGCATCTAGAATAAGATGGAAGATAATATTTTTGGGTGTACTAAATAAGATAGAAGATCTAAATTATCATGTGAAAAGGCCATGTAAATGAAAATTTGACCTTGATCGCCTTTACCGATGACTCTAATTTTTCCTTTGGCTTGCCTTAGTTTGATTTCTTCCTTGATCATAGAACGTTGAACGTCGTTGTTTACCCGATTTGGAGTTTGAGTCACATAGTCAGGGGTTTATCGTTTTAGATTCCTCAATCTTTTTACCTTCTCATACATTAGGTTTTATATTTATATTGGTTATTAAATCTATTTTCCATACAATTGCATTGAATTGAGATCTTTATACTTGTTAGAGAAGATTTTACATTTCTCATTTATTGAAAATTCTGAATTTAGTGACAGATATTGTATTATATTTTGATTACTTTACTTTTCACACTTCAGTTACTATTCTATTGGGTGAATATAAATAAATACATTTATTATGTGGTTAATACTTTGCATATATTTATTTTTTTATTGTTGTAGAAACTTTGCACGTAAGGCATTTAAAGTCTCCGGTTTTGAATAGTTTAGTTTTCTTCTTTCAGTCGGAAACAGTCTCTCGTCAGGGTCTCACCCTGATGAGGTAAGGCTGCATACATCCTGCCCCTCCCAAACCCCGAGCAAGCAGGGGCCATTGAGGCACTGGGTATGTTGTTGTTGTAGTAGCTTTCTTCTTTCAGTTGCAATTCTAACGTGTTAATGTATTAAATATATTAAATGTATGATTAATACGTTGCTCCTTTAAAGTTTTCATTTTATTGTTGTAGGAAATAGGAAATATGGTAGTGAGGCCTTGTAATTTGAGGACTTGAGAAATGAAGGAAGATAAGAAGTTGGACAACTTTGCAATAATAGAGAGGATAGACTACTATACTACTAGTGTGATCTCGTGCTACGCACAGGGGCATTTATGTTTGAAAATATTCTTTTAATGTATTATCAATAACATATTATTTTCATATCACTGTCTCTTCAATCTGTTAAAATAAGTTGCACAAAAGGTCAAATATTTGAGCAACTCTATGATATTTATTTCGTGTGCTTTTTGTTATTGATTGAATTACCTTGTTGCATTCTAGATATGCACCAATCTATCTTAGAGTAACTAAATGATAAATTTCTATTTTTAAATTGAGTCGTTTCATATACTAAATAAATAATGATATGAATATTATTTTTATTCCTTTTTTTTTCTATTTGGAAAATTGAAAGCACAATATGTGTATTTAACCTAATGCAAAAATGTACAACAACAACAATCCCAGTGCCTCAAGGGCTCCCTCAAAAGCGGGGTCTCGGGGGGTAGATGTACGCAGCCTTCCCCCTTCAGGGTGTCAACATGAAAAGATGTTGTTTTCTAGGACCCCCAACCTGAGGGATATGTCTTCATCACATCATGGTGACCCATGACCAATAGGGCAAGAAAGCAAAAGAGTAAGCCATAGCATAAAAACGCCCTCGAGGAGACTACGAGGCAAAACCTTCCCTTCAAGGCAGCTAGTAAAAGCAACTAGGCCAAATAAACAAATAAGCAAATAAGCAAATAGGCCGATAGTAGACAGATAGGCGTATAGGTAGATAAGTACAGCCTAATGCATAAATGTAATAGTAAATTTATTGTTGGAGAAGTCATAGCCTAAAATGCCTAGAATTGAGGTTTGGAAGTCTTTGAGAGATTTGGGACCTTTGCAATAATAGATGACATAGACATAGATTATCTATCTATATATATTAAATATAAGTCCCTTACCCCCTTAAAACTCTTCAAAACCCAAAGCCAAGATTTTCAATAATGCCACATGAATTACATTCCAACTTCCCACTTCAATGCCAGTTTCTAAAACTATTGAGAAAAAATAAAATAAATAAGTACCCTAAAAAATTCATTAATAACAACAATAAAAAATTCAATTATTTAAAACATCTATCTATGTCATATATTATTGCAAAGGTTCCATATCTCTCAAAGACCTGCAAACCTCAATTCTGGGCATTTTAGGCCGTGACTTCTCTAACAATAAATTCACTATTGCATTTATGCATTAGGTTAAATACACATTTTGTGCTTCAATTTTCCAAATAGAAAAAAAAGAAAGGAACAAAAACAATATATTCATATCATTCTTTATTTAATATATGAAATGACTTAATTTAAAAATAGGAAATTTATTACTTAGTTACTCTAAAATAAATTGGTGCATATTTAGAATGTAACAAGGTAATTAAATCAATAACAAAAGGCCCACGAAATAAATATCATAGAGTTGCTCAAATATTTGACCTTTTGTGCAGCTTATTTTAACAAATTGAAGAGACAACAATATGAAAATAATATTTTATTAATAATACATTAAAAGAACATTTTCAAACATAAATGCCCCATGCGCATAGGATCACACTAGTCAATATATTAATTATATGTTCCTTACC
The DNA here is from genome assembly GCA_018398585.1 of Simmondsia chinensis. Classification (NCBI taxonomy): domain Eukaryota; kingdom Viridiplantae; phylum Streptophyta; class Magnoliopsida; order Caryophyllales; family Simmondsiaceae; genus Simmondsia; species Simmondsia chinensis. The sequence continues at coordinate 25,163,012 of JAGTTD010000007.1, read as the reverse complement.
CCTCAAAACTATCCAAAACCCAAAGTCAAGATTTTCAATAATGCCTCATGAATTACTTTCCAACTCTCCACTACTTCATGCCAATTTCAAAAACTATTGGGAGAAAAAATAAATAAATAAATGAGTACCTTAACAAATTCACTAATAACAACAACTAAAAAGTTCATTATTTAAAACATCAAAAAAAAAAAATAAATAAATAAATAAATAAAAATATATAAATAACTTAACTATTTAAAACATCAAAAAAAATATATATATATATATATAATAATAATAATAATAATAATAAATATGTATAAATCTATACCATCTATCAATACTATTTAAGAGAAGCCTCTCCTCCTCCCAAAGAGCACCGTACCTCAATCCTGACAAATCTATGAATATGTCTTTTTAAATTTCAGAAGGAAAGAAAACTAAAGCAAAAATCTTTATTGCAACATAATGAAGTGCAATAACCATAAAACATCAAATGATAATAAATCGCTCGAGGCAAATGAGAAGTCATCTATACTATTCATGTAACCTAGCAAGTAAATCACGATTGTATATATTAGGATAATAGAGTTATTTATATTATTATTAGCCAAAGGACTTTCTTGTAATTGTACTTTCCTTAGTTTCTCTACATATATGATACCTCAGCACCCTGTTGGATATGTTACCATAACTCAACTCTCACATAGCATCAAAGTTCTACCCTTGAGACACTCTTCTCAAAAAAAAAAAGGGAAAAAAGGAAATTAGGGGCTGACGTTAACCCTAACACCTCCCCTCCCTTGCTCACGCCGCCACCCCTAACCCTCTTCTCTCCACACGGCGCCCCTCCCTTGAGCCTCCGCACGTCCGGCCGCCGCCCTCCCTTGCCGTGTTGTCGTCGCCCCTCTCCTGCACATACCACCTGCCGTTCTCCCGACTCCCTCATCTCTACACGGCTGCTCCTCCCCTGCTTCCATCGGGCTGCGCCGCCACCCTGCTCCTCCCCTGCTCACGTCCGGCTGCCGTCTCTTCTCTCCGGTCTGATCTCAGGAGGCATAGTCCTTGTATTCCTCTCCGATTGGTGAATCTATAGCTAGCAACCCATCACCCTCCTCCTCCTCTCCAACAGCTCCGACCACCGTCGACCGCCTTTCCCCGGTGCACCGGCAACCGACAACCCAACCCATCTCCGGCCGACCGTCCATACCCCCAACTCTCACAGTATATTGTATCCAATACCCTAACACAACACCACCCCACCCAATGCCTATTGTAGTAACCGAGCGAATAGGAATCACCCTCCATCGAACCTACTTTAATCATTAGCCAAACAACCTGCAATATTTGCATATTAGGCCACCTAGGGTTGTAAATTAGGAGGAATAGTCAAACACCTAAAGCTCATTTACTACTACAAGGGCTTATAGGCGGTGGATGAAGGCAACCAGTCAGGTGCCAAGGCTGAGGAAATTGCTGGCAACAATGATGGATGTGAACAACGTAAACCTCACCACCCCGAGGTAGTAGTTAGGTTGACATGGTGTTAGATTGAATGAAACAAGGCTTGGGCCACCGCCAACTGGAAATCGCCACCGGCTGTAGCAGGTCTGGAAAATGAATCACTGGCTGATAATATCTTCTTAGTAGTTTCCGAGGCGAGAAATAACAACAAGGATACGGAGGATCTTGCCCAGCCCCATCTCGCCCAGACCAAATCTCACCTTGGGACCACACGCATCTCGCCCAACCGCGTCTCACCCAACCACATCTCGCCCCGAGATGGGTAAGGTGTGCACCCCACAACTCCTGCCGAACACAGTCCCAAGAGGTAGAAGCTGATAATATCCCCGATCGATATCCCCTGCGGCATACAAAGCATCAATCCGAGCCCTGAATAACAGAGGATCCCCCAGGCAGGTGAGATGCAACCCTCACTTCTCTCAAGACAAGAGAGTTAAATGCCCGAGATCGAGGGATACGGGGTCCCCGCATGTCACTCCGAGTTGGCACGAACCAGGCGAGAAGCGTATCCCCTCTCCCATTCCCTTTTGCCTTCTTTTTACGGCTTTACCGTCTATATATGACATTCTTGGGCATCTATAAATACCCCCTCCATGCTCCAAAGAGGGACACAAATTCACTCATCTTCATTCCCCCATTTATTACACTTGTACTCAATCTACCGTATCTCTTGTATCAAATCCATTAATTAACAAAAGTTAAAGGTTTGAGTTTGACCTTCCAATAAAAGAACCTATACCAAAACACTGGCTAATATTCTCTTAGTATGTCCATTAGGTTAATAATTATAGTCACGATAATGATAGGAATTACAGAGAATGATAGCTATAAAATTGAAGTGACAAAAAAAAAATGGTGCTCTAATAAAAATATTACCCTATTTATTTTTATAATTTTGCTTTTTAGTATTTTAGAACTAAAATATTCTATTGACTTTTTTTCCCTACCATGAATTTATCCTCATTAATTTTCCTCATTTTCCATTCTTAAAAGACATTACAGTGGATTATGTGGTGGCAACTACTTTGTTGTATACTACAACATAAATGGCCTAACCCAACGGTCAAAAAGCGTTGCATATTCACAAATAAACGTTGCATTATGTCTAAGGCGACAATTGCATGACCGTTGCATTAGGAAGAGTCTCCTATTCTATAGGCAACGCTTTTTCAACAATAGGCAACAGTTTCAAAATTTTACCAAATAGGCAACGGTTCTATCAAAGCCAACGGTTTTAGGCAACAGTTCTAGGCAACAATTAGAAAACCATTGCCTATATTTGGTAACACACAAAAACTGTTGCCTATATTATGTAACACACAGAAATTGTTGCATTCAATAGGCAACAAATTACAAACCATTGTCTTTCTAAAGCAACGAATTATAAACTGTTGCCCATAACATATTAGGTAATGGCAACAAACCATTGCCTTTCATGTACAACGAAACCAAAGCATTGCCTATATCGTATCAAAGATAAGAATTGTTGCATAACAAAGAATCCAAACCGCAAATACAACCAATCAAATCTATATGAATTGCATAAACTGATTTTCACAAATAATCAACACTAGTTGGTAAGTGACAAAATACATGTCTCGTGTTCCAAAAAGTAACAACTTAGAATTGAAATATGAGCAATAACCATACTTGAATTTTCAAAATACAAATGGTCTAGGAGACAAATTTTAAATTTAACATTGTTCTCAAAAGCTAAATCTTTTCATCATCTTCTTCTTCGTCCTCTTCTTCCATAGATTGCATCCCCTACAGTATAACATATGTTTCAGAATAAACAGTTTTAAACATGTATTCAAAGGCATAACATAAAACCACAATCAATAATTATCATATAGTAGTCACAAGATTCATGATATCACTTAATTTAAAATGCGTATATATTTAAGTTACATGGAAAGATTTCTATGAGCTCTTTCTAAAAGATGAGCAATCTAAATTATTTCACATTAATAACAGGATGTTAAGATTTGGATTCATAGTATTAGTAGAGCAATTGCTTGTCATGAATACTATATGTACTCAACTCATTAGCATTAGCTAAGATAGTTAGAATGTATTAGATTTGAACGCTACCTTTTGTCTCTAGACTATGAGTCCATCTCAAACCTAAAGCCGGAAATGCAAACTCCCATAATCCTCGAAACACCTTTTACAATATACAAAATGTTTGCGTCTTTTCTAAGCCCTTAAGGTACCAAAATCACAAAGTCCTCTAAGCAGCTATACCTTCCAGAATCACATCCTTTCCAATTTCTAACCACTTTTATGCAAAATAATTACCTTCTACCTCACACCGTAAAAGAAGGATAGACCAAGAGGTAACATCTAATCTTCTTCACGATTTAGTAAATTCAAATTAATATCTTGTAATTCAGCCAGGAAGCAATTCCAACTGTTTCAATGGGGTTTGAAGCAAATCATATAAGAACTATCAATGACAGAAAGCAAAAAAAAACTGAAACTGATAAATCATGAGCAAGAAGCAGTGTTCTTTCAACACGGAAAAAATTCATATGCATCTCTTCAACAAGCAAAAGGATTCACCTGGATCCCTTCCCTCCCACAGAGACTATATGTCTACACTTCCGTCATCCAAATTGACTCTACTTGAATTCATCAGAAATTTAACTAGTGAGAGAAGCAATTATAAAGGCAAACATCAGAAGTCCAAATGTTAGCCTAATCCAACCTATACAACCCTTCAGACAAGAAAAGGCATCTAAATTCAGTAAAGAAACTTGTTGCTACAAGGATTCAAATGCAACTGCAAAAAGCAATTCCAATATTGGCTAGCCAGATCCTCTCTACTTCTCCCTCTATTCTCTCTAATTCTCATATGTTTCTTAATTCTTCCTCACCCCAAACTCTAATTCTTTCTATTTCCTTAAGTCATGATCTAAGATCCACCTCGGGTTATGACACTGCTATAATTTCAAACACTAAAGTCTTGTGTATCATTTTCTATGATCTCAGTTATCAATCTCAATTTTTCCCTCATAAGAAAATCAAGACTAAACAAGCAATTGCCACAATTCCAAACTCCAAACTCTAAAGTTGCAACATATGACCATAAAGACAACAAGTTTAATTATGCAGAGTTTCTATAGAACTTCTACTCCATACATAACACCAAAAGTGCTACGGACTAGGCACTAGTCCAGTATCTAGGATTTCTGACAGCAACTAAACTAGAAAAAGTAAGAGAAATCATGCAAACAAATAGTTAGCAATGATGTATACTAAGATACCTCCAAAAGCAACACTTAAAGGGTCATTGTGACCTCCACCAAAAGTTTCTAGAGCACTTGCAAAAGCAACATCCTCATCATATGCATCAACAAGTTTTGAGTAACAAGATAAAAAGAAGTGATTTGGATTATTTAAAGTAATACCTGACATGCTCCTTGTCGAAGTAGAAATGATTGATGTGCGATTGCAGAAGATTGCAAATGTACTGACTGCATTGCATTAGAAGCACTAGAACCATGAGCAATGGATCCTTGATCATTCAATAAATCAGCAAAAACTGATACATCAAAGATGACACTAGGGCAGGCTTGCTGAATATGTCCTAAAATCATTTGCAACCCTTGTGCAATCATAGTTTTATTTTTTTTCAAACTCTGCTGCATATTTGGCTTCAATCGCATTTATTTCTTATGTCCGAATTTTTTCTAACTCTTCTGCAATTGTCTTGTGCTTCAATATAGAACTAGTAACACCTCTGTCATAGAGACCTTTGCTACCGCGCTTTCTGTTGTTGTTACCCAAAAGTTTAGAAATTGCACTTTCTTTCTCACAATTCTCGCCTTGTTAATTTTGCAATTTTTGAAGGTCCACCTGTAATAAAAGTTGAGAAATTAGAATGAAAGAGGTCCTTCATTTATAAGAATTCAACCATAAATCAATTTCATAATGTGAAACAAAAAGTTAATCCTTACAATGATTTTATCTCGCTTATCTCCATCACTACGTTTCTTTATTTTTGGCTTGCGTGTCTCAATCCACATTTCTACTTCCGTGGGATCTTCACCAATTTCCTTTTTTCTTGTCTAGAAATCATAAGAAAATTAACAAAAGAATGAAAGATATTATCAATACACACCAAATATATAAAAGTGATCTATTAACAAGTTACGACATACACATACCATTTCATCCCGTATCACAGAATACCTATATGGGCCAGTCGTGTGCATTGTGTTGTTCTTCTTTGCCACGTCACGATTTTTTGAATTAGTTTCAGAAATTTCCTAAGAGGTTTAATATTTCGCTTGGTAATCACATATTTGTATCATTCTTTGGTGTCAATTCGTCCTATGAAATTATAAAAAGATCGATAAATAAACACATAATACCTGATCTTCCTTGGAGTTCCATTTCTTTAATAATTCTTTAAATTGTGAGATTGGTATCATCCTAGGCCAATGTTTCAACCTATCAGCATCTTTTTTATAACTCTTGAAGTGAACATTCTTTATTCAACATTTGTATCTTCTCCACGATGCAGCTATAGTGCGCAAAACCCATTTCTTGGCGTGGTGAGGAATGACATATTTTTGCTACAAAATTCAATGTAAGTGTACAACACATAAAGTTTGCAAGTAAATAATTAAATGTAAAAAAGGATAGAAAGTAATACAAGAACATACCCCCACAACTCCTCCTTGATCTCAGCCTTGAAAGCATGCCAGCTCTTAACAGTCAATGGCAAAACCGTTGTATTGCGACCAAGTGATCCCAAAAAGTTGCTGAATTTGATCACTGATTCACGATCAGGACCCACGGGTTGGTTAAATTTGTTTAATGTAATGTGTGTTCGATCTTGCAGCTGTAGTTCATGAATAGCATTGCACATCGTGGGCCCTCTTCTTCTTGTTTCTGAAGAAAAAATGTTGAACAAATTCCAAAAAAGGAAGTCGGTGTGACATTGACTATCATATGGGATTAGAAATAAATGTAACTATAGCGTTATGAAAAAGGATCTTTGTAAAATATGAGGTGCATTGACCTTGCTCTACACCTTCCGTTCTAGTTTCTTCGATTTGTTGTATGTGCACCTCACTTGCGTTTGAAGTTCTAAGGGCCACTTCTTCTTGTCGACGCTTAAAAGCCTGACTCATGGCTAAAGCACGATTTCTTCGTTCTTTACTCACACACTTCTGTACCAAAAAGTAAGAAAAAATTGTCATTCAACATATAGGCATTCATCATAAAGTCTCACATATATAGAATCATTTTTTATATGATATGTACATACTTTTACACCTTCTATCAGTCTGTGGCCATCGACATCACCTATTTGCACTGATTTCTTTTTCTTTTTCTCTCCAAAACTTTTTGATTTACTAATAATTTTTTGCTGAAGGTTAAACATTTCAATAAATAAATCATATGTAAATAAATAGTTAGAAAATACAAAGAAATAATAAAATATCAATAATAAATAAAAAGTTAGGCTAATACAGAAATCAAATAAACATTGATCCTGTGTACATTGTTAACAAATATGCATATGCACTTACAAGATTCTCCATTTCAAAATGCAAAGCGTTTGGTTCAAGAACTAGCATCCATATAATCCCAATCAGTATCATCTACAATCTCATCATCATCCGACTCATCGAGCTCCGGCTGTGAATTTAGAATATGTAAAGAAATTTCAGTAGTCGAGGCAGGTAGGTCAGGCCTTGACCAATTCAAAATATGATCATTCGTGGGGGCACCATAATTAGATCCAACATCAACAGTCTTGCTCCAATATGACTCCCCAAAGGTTGCATCTGATTCTTCATTGATGTCAAATAAGTCTCTGGGAACAGCTTTCATCACATAATTCCAATTTTCATCAATAGGATCTTGCACATAGAAAACTTGATTCACCTGGGAAGCCATCACAAACGGATCATTTGAGTAGCGTGTTCTACCAAAATTTACATGTGTCAAACCATAGTTATCTTGCTGATCATCAAACCAATCACACTGAAACAACACAACTTTAAATTGCCCAAAATAATCCAACTCAGTTATATCCTTCACAACTCCATAGTAGCTAACATTTCCCATTATAGGATTTTTATCTCTAGAACTCGCAAAACTTCAAGTTAGTGCAGTCAAGGTGACTCCACTACATTGAGTTTTCAATTTAGAATCACGTGCTGCTATATGGAATCTGTAACCATTGATCAGATACCCAGTGAATCTTCTTGCTCTATAATTGGGGCCTCTTGACAATGCTTTAACTTGTGCAGAAACATTCTCATTCTCTAGACGATGCCGAATTCAATAAATGAAACCTTCACTGTGATCTCGTGCCCTTGCAAATCTAGTTCTTTTACCTTGGTTATTGCTTAGATCTTAATGCTCACTGTTTGAGAAAAATGAGAGGTTATTAGACATTTAGCTTTGAATTTCAAGTGTAAATTGAGAAACATTCTAACATTAGATTACTTACCGATGTGCAATTGAATAACACATATTGATGTGCTCGGGTCCAAGTGCGGTCATCCAAATTAAATCTTTTTCCTCCACTATGCTTCTTTCCACCAATTGGACGACCGTGGGAAGGAAAAATAGATGACGAAGTAGACGAAGAACCACAATCAATAGTATGTCGATTTCTGGAAGGATGATCGCTCTTTGCCTGCACATCATGACGAAGATATCTTGTACAAAATGTAAGGCATTCCTCTGCCAAGTACCCCTCTGCAATTGAACCGTCAGGCCGACATTTATTTTTGACGTAGGACTTTAATTTTCCTAATTATCTCTCCCGAGAGAACATCCATCGATACTGCACAGGGCCTCCAAGCTGTACTTCATTCACCAAGTGAATGGGCAAATGCACCATTATGTCAAGAAAACTTGGAACAAAAGTCTTCTCAATCATACACAATACATCTACAATTTCATATTGTAAATGCTCGAGTTCTTGAGTGCTAATGACTTTGCTACATAACCCTTTAAAAAAGGCACTCAATCTAATCATAGTTAGAGGCATAGGCTTTGGCAAGACTCTCCGGATTGCAACTGGAAGTAAATAATGAAGTAAGAAGTGAGCAACATGACTCTTATACCCAGAAAGTTTCCTTTCTTCAGAGTTCACACGTCTAGAGATGTTATCTGCACAACCATCTGGAAACTTAGCACTTTTTATGACATCACAAAACAAACTTTTCTCTTCACTTGAAAGTGAAAAGCATGCTCTTGGTAGAGCAACGCGTCTCTGATCATCTAACCATTTTGGGTGAAGCTCTTTTCTAATGCCCGTGTCTCGCAAATCAAAACGAGCATTTACGTGATCTTTTGTGTTTCTAATATATTATCACATATATTCTTTTCTATATGCATTACATCAAGATTATGGAGCAAATTGTCATGCTTCCAATATGGAAATTGAAAGAATATGGACTTCTTTTTCCATGGGTTGTCTCTATTGTTATTCTTCTTTTGCTTCTTCCCAAACTTGTTCACAAAACCCTCCAAATTTTCCAAAACATCAACTTCAGACATACTAGAAGGTGCAGGCCTCAACTCTATATTACCATCGAAAGAACCTTTGTTACGGCGCCAAGGACGTGTATTGTTTAGAAACCTTCGAGCCCCTGGATAACAAGTCTTTCTACTATATTTCAAATATCGAGAGCATGTATCATAATTACAACAAGGGCATGCCATCTTCCCTTTTGTGCTCCACCCAGACAACATGGCATATGCAGGAAAATCATTAATTGTCCATAACAAAGCTGCACGCATAGTAAAAGTCTCATCCATTAAAGCATCATAAGTATCTACGCCAACCACCCATAGCTCATTCAACTCGTCAATCAAGGGTTGCAAGTCAACATCAATGTCATATCCAGGAGAATAAGGCCCGGGTATAAGCATGGACATCATAAAAAACTCAGCTTTATTGCACAACCACGGTGGCAAGTTGTAAATTGATAACACAACTGGCCATATAGTATAAGCAACATTCATTGTCCTAAAAGGATTAAAGCCATCACTCATAAGTCCTAGCCTCACATTGCGCGGATCAGTTGCAAAATCATGATGCAAAGAATCAAAATCTTTCCATGCTTGTCCATCAGTAGGATGACGCAACTTTCCATCTTCAGGGCGCTCTCTATCATGCCAGGTGATGGAACTTGCTGTTTGGGAAGACATGAACAATCTTTGGAGTCGGTCTTTCAAAGGAAAATATCTCAAAACTTTGGCAGGAATCTTATAGCCGGAATCAATACTATGATTAGCTTGTTGATTATCACCCAAATTCCACCTAGAAGCACCACATATACCGCACGAAGTATCTTTTTCATGTTCTTTCCAAAAGAGCATGCAATCATTTGGGCATGTGCATCTATCCTTTTAAAATCTAATCCTAGGTCTTTAATAATTTTTCTAGCCTTGTTAAAAGTTTGGGAAAATTGTGCAAAAGGAAAAGCCTCCTTTATTGTCTCCAATAATTCAGTAAATGAAGAATTACTCCACCCATGTTTGCACTTCAAATGATAAAGGTCGATGATGAAAGACAACACTGAAAAATTCTCACAGCCAGGATATAGCTTTTGTTGTGCATCTTCTACCAATCTAAAGAACTTTTTAGTATTCACATCAGGACCTTTTCTAGCTTCTCCTGCTTTGAAGCTAGTGGTTTCTTGTACCATCCCTCTAAAAATTTCACATACCATCTCATTCACAGAATCACAATCATCTTGCATAATATCACGTCGGTGTTGTTGAGACCCAACAATTCTAGAAGATAATCCTTCACCATGAAAATCCCAAACTTTATAACCTTTCTTGAACCCCTTAATTATCAAGTGCTCAAATACCACGGCTCTGTAGTGAAAATAACGGTTCAAATATTTTACACAAGGACATAAGATTTCTGGTTCATCTTCTTCCTCAGAGGTATGATCAACGTGTACTTCAGAAAAAGCAAAATCAAGAGACTTTTCAACTCCATTAATATAAGTATCACTATATCTTGGTGCATCCATCCAACTCTTCTCTATTTGTTCCATAGCTTAAAACTATCTGAGTTATATAAAAAAATGATATTAGTATGTATAGTAATGTGAAATACAATAAGCTTGAGAACTTTATATTATAAGGCAGTACATATAATGCAACACAAATTTTGGTCAGAATTACAACCAAAAGGAATAAATATAAAGTTAAATTAATTCATATGAGATAGTAATGGACATGAAAAAAGCCAATGCATTAGTACTTAAATATACATAAAAATCACGAAAAGATAAAGAGGGACTACCTTCACACTGTGAGAATTCTTAATTCTTCTGCTTCTAGAAATCTTGTTCCCAACTCTACTTGCGTAATTTAAGTTCTCGTCTTCGACGTAATCATTAGGTGTATAGTCTTTGTCTTGATCAACATTTGCCTTGGGATTTTCTAGCCTTATTTTTTTCCGTTTCTTCTCCACTCCATTTTTCAAGGCATTAGCCTTTTCAACAAGGCCTACCGATTTCATTTTTTCCATATTTTGTTCTATCCGTGTCATCCTTTGTTTCCCATACTCATTCATTTGGGTAGAAATTTCCACCTCTTGGGAATTTGAGCAGTTATCAGTTTGTATTGGAGTGCATTTCTTTTTTGTCATAGTTTTCTACTATAGAAATACGATTAGCGGGTTAAACAAACTGAAATTTTAATAAAAAAACAATAAATTAAAATTCTTTCATTAACTAAGACATAATCAATCAAACTCATCCACCAATTTAAGGGCTCTAATGTTCCAACCTCGGAACCAATTTAAGGGCTCTAATGTTCCTAACAGAATCCATATTTATTCGTGTATAAAAGACTATTCTGCACATTCTCTTCACTTCATTGCGATGGTAACAGGTAGAACAACCACAGCGGGCAAACAGTTTGCTTGTATTTAATTAAAAAACAACTAATTAAAACAGAAAAATTTACAAAGAGTTAAAGACAAGGTATCCTCAAAATTACAAAATGCAACAATAACAAACTGTCATGATCCTAGATATTAGAGGGGTTAAGTATATTCAGCCTTGATCGATTTCGGTTGTAGTCAGATTGGATTTAGCAGGTTGCAACTACTTCTATTTCAATTTAATTGAAAAGCATTTGATCAAGTTAAATTGATATCCAATTTTTGATCAAATTGAATTGATCCCCATAACATTGAGCACACGTAGAGACTGGACACTGTTACATTAAGTATTGTTAACTTGATCAAGTTTTTTTGTTTTTAAGTAAAAATAAATTTCAGAAAGTAATAACAATAACCAAAAGTTATCCCTTACGGATTGTATGAACATGTACGCTTGTGAGTACATGACTTTAAACACTCTTTAAAACCCAATCAATTGTGGAATTGGAATTTGTTATGACCTGGGGGCATTAGTCATTAGTTGAAATGTTGCGTTTTGCGGTTGACGTTAGTATATTTCCTTAAGCATAATTCCTTTGCTGCATTGTATTAGTTGTTTGGTAGTTTCGTGTGTTAGTGTTGGCGCCATTAGATGGTGTTAGTTGTTGAGATACTTTAGTATGATCTAGATATTTTAGTTGAGTCGGTTATTAGCTTTAGTCTTGGTTCAATGTACTAGCTTGCTTTATAATTGCCTATAAGTAGTTTGATCAAGTGTAATAAGCATTCATTCAATCAAATTACAAAATATCTCTTTGAGATGAACATTCTCTCTCTCATCTAGCTCTCTCTACTTCTCATCTATATTTCTCTAACTTCTCATCTAATTTCACTTCTTTCTCATCCCATACTCTCATCTATCCTCAATTTACTTAGCTTATGCTATCAAATTCCATCACGAGCATTATCAGAGCCTCGTTTGACTTCCAATCGAGCTCTTAATCAAGAAAAAAAAAATTGCAGCAAAGAAGAGTGTTCATGTGCAGCAGAGTGAACATGTGAATCAAGTGTAGGCTTATGCAAGGGTTTGAGGAAAAGATAAATGAACATGTGAATCAACAAGTGGAATTTGCAGCAGAGAAGAGTGTTTATGTGCAGCTTACTCAAGTATTGACACCAAATTATGATGGAAACACTCAAGCCAAGTGCACGCATGAATCTTTTACTGCAAAACTGCAGAGTTCAATGGAGAAATCACATGTTCAGCCCCAAAATTTGCAAAATCTGATCACATGGCAGTTTAAGGAAGTTTTGGAACCTTCAAAAGTGCAAGATCAACTTCCCAAATTGAATGTAGCAGCTTCAGTTCAAGACCTTGTTACTGATTTGCAGCCTGGGCAACATAACTTGATACAAATGCAAGCAATTTTACTGATTTGCAGAATCAGTCCAAAGTTTTGTTATAGATTTTCATAAGTTTGAAGAAGAATCAATGTGTCATGAATTGATGACAGTTCACTGCCAAATTGTTACTTTGCAAGATCATGATCTCAAGGTGAGTTGTGGAAGAGCTGATGTTTGTGCAACAAAAAACACTACCAATAGGTCCCTTGATCAAATAGAACTGGAGCTGGCTGTTCAGATCAACAAAGAGGCATATAGCAAAGAATTGGACAAGCTGGGAGCTTGTATTGGTCTAGGTAAGAGCAAGGGTCATTCTCCACAAGTGTAAGCAAATGTGAAACCACATCCTAATCTTGGATTTAATGTTTAATTCACTAGTCTATTAGGAGAATACAAGTGGTTGGGTGTCACAATTGATCAATTAGTACTCAAGTATCAAGGTGTATTGTTTAAGTGGGAATGCATAGAGCTGAATGCTTACTACAGTAGCACAAAGAAAAAAAATATTAGAGGTCATAGTTTGGAATTCCACAGCATAGGGGCTTCTGTAGTGCAAAACCAGTTCACACTACAACAGCAACTTGTGCTCTGCTTCTTTCAGATCCTATTCGGGCTAACAACAAGCGTCAATTTTCTCTCATAACAGGTTCACACTTTGGCAGCAACAAGCATTCAGTTCCAGCTGCATTTTCAGAAGTCTGTCAGCCTTAATAAGTGTTCTTCAAAGCCACAACTCTCTTCTTGATTCTTGAGGACAAGAATCTCTCGGGGCGGGGCGGGGGGGGGGGGGGGGGGGGGGGGGTAATGTTATGATTCCTATAGATAGGGGCTTGTGAAGGATTGTAATTAGAATGTAATAAGTAGCATAAGCTTTTGTTAAGTCTTATAGTCTTGTAATAAGGTGTAAGTTGGTGCAGTTCAGTTGTGGCTTGGCGCCAAAATGGCTTATGATCAAGTGTAATAAGCATTCATTCAATCAAATTACAAAATATCTCTTTGAGATGAACATTCTCTCTCTCATCTAACTCTCTCTACTTCTCATCTATACTTCTCTAACTTCTCATCTAATTTCACTTCTTTCTCATCTCATACTCTCATCTATCCTCAATTTACTTAGCTTATGCTTTGTGATTCAATTACGAGCATAACAGAATTTTAGGCTCCAATTCAAGTATCAACCCCAACTCTAGCCTCCAACTACATGCTAGTAACAAGACAACCCCTAGAGAACAGAAATTGCATTCCCATCCAAGGAATACAATGTGGGAGTACACCTCAATAAGGGGCAACTGACGCACAACACGACTAGTTGAATAGAGTGCATTTTCCGATCAACTCATCTAAATCAACCCCAAGATGCTAGACCTAGGTAGGTTGATTTTAAGGCTAGAAAAATGCTCAAAACAGAATGACTATCAAGGCTGCTCTATAACCCTCAATATTGTCTTTAGAAAGCGAGTATTATTTTGAGCAAATTGTAAGTGAGACACACATACTATTCTTGCCCACTCCAATAGTGCAGAACGAGCAATGTACCTACTTATGACAACATCTCACTCAAAACATTTAATACCAGGGTGAATAGAAACGTTTTAGGGGTGACCCTATTTCAATTGAATAAATAGTCACGCAATTATTAATTTTTACAAACTTTTGAAAGAATCCAATGCATAGATATATTTATAATCCTTTTAGTAAATCAAATACAATATATACGCTTATGGAGATGGTACAGCAGTGTTGCAACATCCCTGTCAATAACTCAACAAATGAATCGAAATGTATTGCATCACCATTATCATGTATTTATTTAATTCCATCTAGATAGATTTAGAGATGTCAGCATAGAATACATATTCTATGTGGGAAAGAAGCGAACCTCTGGCATAATGGGGTTCCCTGCAAGGTTCAGCTTTAGAATACAGCTAGCAAGAGCATCCATGTTTAGTCTATTTAACAGAACAACGTTCTATGTTCAAGCTGTATAAAGCTTTGCAATTTTCCAATATTTCTCATCTCAAATTCACTTCTCTTCTCATCAAACTCCCAAATTCCTCTTTTGTCTTCTTTAAACCCTAGGTTTTGATTCAAGATTAGCTTGAATCATAACATAAACATGAACTAATAACGTAAAGCCCTCTAACCTCTAGAACTATGTCAACAAAGGCCCCAAAACTCTTTATCTAAAGACACATGGACTCAAGTATAATGTTAGGACACTTCAAATTAGAATAAAAATGATTAAAAGTCATAAATGTATAAAAGAAAACCTCTAAATAGTAATCTAAATTAACATGTATGTGCAAACAAGACCAAAGAATGCAGCCACCATTAACACCAGCCAACCCGCAAGGCTGAAACCCAAGATGTAATTGCGAAATAGAAAAAGAAGATGAAACACAGCATACCTAAACCGGAGGGAGAGGAGGAGGTGACGTGAACTTTTAGTAATACTACAAAAGATTAGGACAAGAAACATGCGCGGGAAGTATGGAGAAGAGAAGATGGAGAAGAGGAAGGCACTGCGTTTTTGGTTGAAGAAACACTGCGCGGGAAGTATTCCCTCCACTTTCACTCCTATGGTACTTTTTTCTTTTTGGGCAAGAAAACTAATATTAGTAGTATATAAATTATGAATTATTTACAATTTAGTATCCAAGAATTTTTGGAAATAACAAGGACTTTAACATTTTTTAATTATTAAAAAATTTTTAAGTTTTTATCATATTAATAAAAAAGTCACTCTCCTGCTCGAAGGCATCATTTTTCATAGATAGAGCTGATTTAACAACTAATTTTTTAAAATAAAATTATAGTAAAATGATAAAAGTACCCTTTAATACTCTTATTCTCACCCTATAAGTAGAAAATTCGATTATATATTGTCTTATGTAGAAACTATCTGCTTTATTACGTTGGAGAGTGGACAAAAAATGACTAGTTGGCACTTCAATTTCGTAGACAAAAAAGGCGATATTATGCCGAAGAGTGGACTTTTAGTAATACTACAAAAGATTAGGGGCAATTTTATTAATATGACAAAAATTTAGGGGCCTTTATACTAATTCAAAAATATCAGGATCCTTTTCATAATATTGAAAAAAATCGAGGTACTAAAATATAAGTAACCTGTAAATTGTAATTACAATTTAAAGTTTTGTCTCATGATCAAGACCTTCACCCTTAGTAGCTCAGATGCATTGATCAAGCCTCATCAGATGCCCTGGGGATGCAGGAACTATAACATAGGGGCTATATATGCTGCAGGATTTTGTTTGGTTCATGTTTTTAAATATGTTAGAATATGCTTTTGCATTTTGAAGATGCAAACCATTTTGTATGCATTCTCTGTTGAATTAAAGTACCAATTATCAAAAAAAAAAAGTTTTGTCTCATACTTCTTAGATAAATTATATCATAGGAATTTGATATTTAAACATGATCACTTGTTAGAGAAATTTAGAGGATTTTTTAGCATATGAAGTTAAGATCATACTGTAGAACTGCAAGTTGAAACGTATTTATACAATTAATTGTTTCAAGTTTTTAATTAATCGAGTTTGATCATTCTATATTCCAGGGCTTTGGTCAAATTGGATCATGTAGTGTTCTAGTCATGTCCAGTTTTGAGTCAATTTGATATAGGTATTAGTTGGTTAAACCATTAGGTGCTAAAGTCATATCCGGTTTTGGGTTAATTAGATGGGTTCATTCTAAGATTTGGGTTAGGGTTGGGTTTGACTTTGGGTAGGGCGATTTACGGCTCTAATCATCTTGGTTTCAGGTTAATAAGGTTGGATAGTTCCTATTTGGTCAAGTCAATTAGATTGGACTAAATCGTGTCAGGTCATCTTAGTTACAATCATCTTAAGGTATAAGGTCATTTCGGTTGTATTATATCTAGTTTTGGAGTAATTTCATTGGGTCTCGTTTAAGTCAGATTTGAATCAGTTAGTGTCAGTTTATATTTAAATCATCTACAATTTTGCGTATATCAATTTGGGTACTTTCAATTTTGAGTTAGACCGGGTCTGGCTGAGGTCATGTCAGATCATTTTGGGTTCAAATACTAAATACAATCATTTTAAGTTTTGAGTAAAGATTAGGTCAAGCGTTCATATTTCAAGTCATCTTGGGTTTCTATATTTATGACTGAGTTGCAACATTTAGGGCTTCATATCAGTAGAGTTAATAAAGAATTACAATCCGTAATTAAGAACTTGGACTATATGCTTTTTAATTAAAACCCAATTAAATGAAATTGGACAGTAGAATTGTAATTATAATTAATGAAGCCGACAAAAAATTGGAATTATGGCCCTCAATTTCAACCTGACCCTTGGCCCAAATCCACATTCAAATTCCTTACATCAAATAGGATCCAGTGAAATTTATATCACTTAGATCCCTATCCAATTTTACCAATAAGTTAATTAAACAATTTTATCAATAAAAAATATTTATTGAACTCATTGTCACATGATCTGAAATTAATTAATTACTTGGCATAATGAAAAATTGACTCGCGGTAAAAAGGAAACATTTAAAAGTTGATGTTGTATAGCTAACAACAAAAGCAATAAGTTAGAAAGTGTTGCCTATTACTGCAACACTCAATTAACCGTTACCTTTAGTTGAGCAAATGCAACGGTTTTTTTACTTCCGTTGCCTTCAACATCAAAGGCAACGATTTTGGAACCGTTGCCATGAGATTTATACATCACATTTGAGGATGAAGGCAACAACATAGAAAGTGTTCCCTTTGACTAGTTTAGGCAACACGTTTTACTACCATTGCAAATTTTTCGTTGCCTATATCCATTTATGTTGTAGTGTCATACATTGGAGTTTTTTGAAAATAATTAATTTTAAACAATAATAATTTAGAAGCAAGTATTTACACAAATAATAAAATTCATTCGTGCATCGTACAGGAAAATAGCTAGCATGAAATAAAAATAGAAAAAGACAATAGAAGTTATATTATACTCTTTGACCAAAAAATATATTATATTTCAAATTAAAATATATATAGATTCATAGGTTAATATACTCTTTTAAAAATTATACGACTAAACAACGTGAAAGAATTTTTTTTTTTTTTTAATGACATGATAAATTACCCCCATTAACCATAACTTCATTAAAAATTACTCTCCCACTATACTTTCTTTTATCCCTTACTTGACAATTTTTAAGAGGGGTAAAAAGAGTAATGGATTGCATCTATATATATATATATATTTGCAAAGCCTTCTCATCACAAAAGCCTCCAATATCCAAATCAAGCAAATTAGGAGGCAATTGTTCAACTTTCTTTTAGAAGATTAAGAACATGTTTGGCCAAGCTTATTTTTTGAAAAAAAAAAACATTTTACTCATCTTCTTAAAAATTTTAAATCTATCAATTACTTTCCAAAGATTGTATATATCCAATCTCGAATATATATACTAATGAACAAATTTTAATCAAATAGTTTCAAATGTGAATGCTAAAATACTCCGTAAAATCAAGGATAAAAATTATTTAAATGAACTAAATTAAGATTGTAATTACAACCATAAAACCATGATTAAATTGAATAAATATGTATTATTTGACAATGAATATTTGTAATAGAATTTGACTAAAATAATTACAATGACAACAAAAAAAAATAGAGAACATCACAAATCAGTGTCATAAATCTAAAATTTCAATTCAAAAACAATCATATTCACAATATTCACCCACCCAAAAATCCTACGGGAAAAAGTCAAAGGCATCAAAACTAGGCGTTCCTCGAAGAACAACACTACACTGAAAAACAACTTTTTTTTTCAAAGCTGAAAAGCCTACAACAACAACAATATGCCCAGTGCCTCAAGGGCTCCCGCATAAGCAGGGTTTGGGAGGGGGAGTTGTATGCAGCCTCACCCCTTCAGAGTGTAACCTTGGCGAGAGGCTATTTCTGAGGATCCCCTACCCTGGCGAGAAGCCTATTTAAAGTACACTAGATTGCGGGATGTACTTGCAACCATAAAACTATGATTATAGCAAATATAAAATAAATTGGATTTATTTACAAAGCTTATAAATATCATAACCAAGCAATTTTAGGAGGCCATTATTCAACTTTCTTTTAGAGTACTAAGAACATATTTGACAAAGCTTATTTTTTGTGAAAAAACATTTTACTCATCTTCTTAAATATTTTAAATCTATCAGTTACTTTATAAAGATTGTATATGTGTAATAGAATTTGACTAACATAATCACAATGACGATGAAAAATATATATTCTAATGAACTAATTTTAATCAAATAATTGCAAATGTAAATGCTGAAATACTGCATAAAACCAAGGTTTCAAAATTATTTAAAATGAACGAAATTAAGAATGTAATTATAACCACAAAACCATGATTAAATTGAATAAATATGTATTATTTGACAATGAATATGTGTAATAGAATTTGACTAACATAATCACAATGATGATGAAAAAAAATTTTGATCATAAATCAGTGTCATAAACCTAAAATTTGAATTCAAAAAAAATCAATGCCAAAAACAATTATATCCACAAAATTCACTCATCCAAAAATCTGACGGGAAAAAGTCAAAGGCATCAAAGCCAGGTATTCATCGTAGAACAAACCACACTGGAAAACATCTTCTTTTTTTTTCAAAGGCAAGAGGCCTATTTAAAGTAAACTAAATTGTGGGATGTACTTACAACCATAAAACTATGATTATAGCAAATATAAAATAAATTAAATTTATTTACAAAGCTTATAAAATAGAAAAATAATATAGGTAACATAACCAGTTCTTGCGCTTCAAAAAGAACAATATAGCTAACAGAGCCACCTCGTGCATTGCATCCATATCTCTCAAATACCTCCAAACCCCAATCTTAAACATTTTAAGCAATGACTTCTCCAAAAAAATTTAGAATAGCACTTAGGCATTTTAATCAACCAATAAATACATATATTATGCTTTTAATTTTCTAAATAGAAAAAAAGAAAAAAAATAATATTCATATAATTCTTTATTTAGTATATGAAATGTCACAATTTAAAATTAAAAAATTTATTACTTAGTTACTTTGAGATAAATTGGTGCATAAAAGGGTAACTAAATCAATAACAAAAAGCACACGAAATAAATATCATAAAGTTGCTTAAATATTTGACCTTTTTTTGCAACTTATTTTAGCATATTGAAAAGACAACCATATGAATATAAAATTAAACAAATTATGATAGAGTTTGTTCTTACTATAATAATTTATAATATATCTTTTGTTTGCAATTGAAGAGATACTCTAATAATTTCTAATATTTCTTTTGTTCACGATTATGAATTTTTTTATTTTAATCCCGAATAATTCATTCCTTAAAGTTACTTAAAATGTAAATAATAGTCGTATGGCATGTACGACAAAACTAAGTATAGAATTACAAAACTAAAAAATATTTCAACTTTGGAAAAATTAATCTATTTATCTATATCTATACACTATATAATCTATTATAGAGAAGTCCTTACTATTCTCACAGCACGATTCTAAGTCTAATCCAGATAATTTGAGAGAGGGTCCTTTTAACTTCCATATGATTCAATGGATATGCTAAAATGACATATAGATTTGACAATATAAGGTAATTTACATCAAATTCGGTGATTTTTTTTGTCGTAATTCATTGGAACTTTATGGAAACATTGTCATGACTTTTATATATTGGTATAATTATGTACAAAACCATCATTTTTTATATATAAAATTAGTCAGATTTGTACAAAAATTCATTAAATTCCAACATAAAATAACTAAGTGATAAAAAATTGAAAACTCGGGGTATCATATTGTATACAATAGGTGATAAATGTTTAAACCTCAGGGCACCTAAGTTATAGTTCTCCTCCAATATTTATATTATTTTCTTCCATAAACACTCATAAACATTATGTCGAAAGCCAAAGAAATTGAAATAAAAGGCCAATTATCTCCAGCACATATTAAAACCTACACCTTGAATTCATACCCTTGCGCCACCCAAATGGTATTTGCTAGAGGGCCCGTATTGGGTATCCGCTCGGTAAACTAATGTGTATCTTACATATTTTGTATACGTTTTTATTATATTTATAAAGTTCTCTCTTTTTTCACATATTTTTTAGAGTCAATTGTCCCTTAGGGACATAGCAAAGTGGTTTGTAACGCCCGGTGCCAACGGGGTGGCCCGGGTTCGATTCCTACTAAGCTCAAAGTGAGCCTCTTTATGAGGTGATTTAGGGGTATTATCCCCCCCCCCCCCCCCCCCCCCCCCCCCCCCCCCCCCCCCCCCCCCCCCGGTCCTTACCATCATTAAAAAAAAAAGTATATTTTTTGGAGTCAATTACTATCGTATATTACTTACTAATACTAAAAAGTAGCTATGAGTGATGTGATTAATTTTCTAATATTTGAAAGTTTCCTTAAAATTAATGATTTGCAACTTAAACTTTAAAAAAAGACATTAGAAGAATTAATAATTCAAAAAATCTCTGTCTTTATTTTTTTAAAAACATAAACTTCTCTCATAATCTATAAAATAAATAATTACAAAGTTTATTATTTTACTAAAAATAACTATCGTTGAAAAAGTTAAAAATATATTCTTCAATCTTAAGGGGAAAAATGATGAATACATTTACTTCAAGTATAAGAATATTAGAGATTAATTTTATCCCAATAAAAAGGTGATAGATACAATTGTATTACCAAAATAAACATCATTATCTAACTCACATTGAAACTTATCAAATACATCAAAATAACACAATGTAGAAAAAAGCCAAAAATAGCCATGCAAATCTAAAATAAATCTTTCAATCTCACATAAGATAAACTTTATAAAAAAAATGAAATAATATATTCATTATATAATCTAAAAGGAAAAATTACAAATAAATTTTAAAAATAGGGTACAAATAGAATACAACAACAACAACAACAATCCCAGTGCCTTGCCGCTCCCGCAAAAGTAGGGTCTGGGAGGGGTATATGTACGCAGCCATACCCCTTCCGAGTGGAAAGGAGACTGTTTCCGAGGACCCCCAACCTGAAGTACAGGAGCGCCTGCAAATAAGGAGTACAAATAGAATAAAGACACCATTTAAAAAAAATTCAACTTGATAATATATCAAAAGAATATTTTCAAACATAAATGGCCCCGTGCATAGCATGGGATTACACTAGTTTTCTAATTATGAGTGAGGGTATTTTTGGGCTTCACAATTCTTAATTTTCCTTATGTTTTGACTTTAAGAGTTGATTTACCATGCACTAATGCAACTGGATCCCATTAGAACTCTGATATTAAACATGCTTGGACGAGAGTAGTAATAGGATGGGTGACCTCCTAGGAACTCCTCGTGTTGCCAACCCTGTAAGGTTGGGGATCCTCAGAAACAGCCTTTCGGCAGTATTACACCCTGAAGGGGTAAGGCTGCGTAAATCCACCCCTCGCTTATGCGGGAGCCCTTGCGGCACTGGGTCTGTTGTTGTTGTTATTTTAACTTATCTTTTTTTTAATTTATCTGTTTCAATAAAATCTTTTTATTTAAGATCTATATCTTTTCCACTGAACTATTTGGTTGTATAGCGTAGAAAGATCTTTTTTACAAAATAAAGCATTTTAATACAAATTAAAAAAGTAACTTATCTACTATAATCACAAAAATGACTTAATAATCTATCTATCAATACATTATTGCAAAGTAGTACCCCCTCCCATAAGCCTCCAAATACCCATCTCTAACTTCTCAACCTAGCTAAACAAATTCCTTCATCCAAAAGTAACCACCCTTCATAAAATTCCGAATGTAATGAGAAAAATTAAATCTCATTAAATCTGTAAATTAAAATTGTAACCAACATGATGAAGAGACAAATTAAAACAATTAGAAATTAAAATTAAAAGCTATATAAGTAGATTTGTAATTGAACAAAACAAGAAGAGTACTAATAGTTTTCTCACTAAAATTGACTCCATACCCTTTAAGTTCACCATATAAAGATATGCATCATTTTCTTGATATTAACAACCAAGCAACTGTTCAAAATTCAACACGTGCATCATACTTCACAAACAAATGTTTGGGTCATCGAGGGAGCAATTGGCAAAAATATTTTTATTCTAAACCCACATCCTTTTTCACGAAGCAAATCTCAATTAATTGCAATTATATAGTTACGTTAATATTTTTCTTTAATAGTTTGTAGCATCTTTGATTAAATTAAAAATTAAGGGAATTACATTAATTTTAACTAATAGTTTAGAGGTATTAAGGATGAAATTATAAGTTCGGAGCCACTTTGATTTTGATTAATGGTATAATTCGAGAGATCTTTATGGTATTTGTACTATAAGAAAATTAATCCATTATGACTTTTCTTAGTATACTCAAAATGTCAAGTTAGATGTTAAAATATAGAGAAATTCACATGTAATTGTGGTAGGAGAACATTAGAGATATATGAGGTGCCAGAGGCACCATGGTCAATTTAGAAAGTTTTTGAATCTTAGGTTATGAAAAGGCATTTAGAAGAATCTAAAATATGGTTTATTTTACATTTTTTAGTAAAAAATTATATTTATTTTAGTATTTGATTGATCTAACTATAACTTGCTACCAACTTACCCTTCTTTTCTAACTCCAATCCTAAATAAGAAAAAATCTAAAGAAAAATAAAAATTTACTACAATCAATAGCAATAATCATCCTATTAATTTTCAATCTTCCAATTCATCAACAAAGAAGCCTCAAATTTCAGAGAAATTGAACATAAATTTAGAATTGCAATCAATTTCGTCTTTAAAAAATAATAAAGAAAAATAAAAATTTACTACAATCAATAGCAATAACCCTCCTTTTCAATTCACAATAGTTTTAAGATAAACCTTCCAATACTAAAATGATACTCACCCATACAGGAATATGGATAGTACTTGCTCTCCACATCCTTAGATGAGTTGGTAGGGAGGAGTCGGATATTCATCATCAAACCTCCAGCAAATCACAGCAACAAAGCAAACCCAACTGTGGCATTCATCACAGAAGTCTATCGGGAAGAAGAATGCTATTATATGATAAATTGATACAAGTAGAATAATGCCACATGAAGGACCGACAACAACTAATACAACTACAACCTATCAAATTATAAAGTAAATAAGGAAACATATTTTACTATTCAGAAGGAAAGGCACAACAACTAATGGCAACATGTTTTCGTTTTGAGGGAGCAACATTATCAAGACATGACTATAAAGGGAGACACGTCATCAAACTTATTAGCCAACAATTTTGTAATTTTTCAGAATTTTGTAATTTACAATTATGCGAATTATGTACATTGAATATTATTTTTTGCAGATTACAATTAATTTAGTTAAGTTAAACCAAAAAATTCATAGTTACGGAATATAGTACAAAAGAAAAGCCACCCGTGCATTGCACGGGAAGAAATCTAGTATAAATTATCTAATTATAGTAGGTAAGAGAGAATCACGATAATAGTTGGTAATGGTAGTTAAAAGTGGTGAGTGGAGCAACCCATGACCATAAAAGGTGTGGTGGTAGGTGGGAGTAGCGATAACAAGTAAAAATAGGTTATGGTGGTGAGGATTTAATGTTAATATAATATTTGTAAAGCATTTTTCTGAAATAAGCTGTGAAAAAGATTCAGTTTTGCATCATTTTCTAATTAGTTATAAAACAGCTTTTTCATCTTTCTATTTAAGCAGTGAAAAAAATATAAAAAGATCTTTTTTACCAACTAAACACAGGCCCTGCAGTCAAAAATCGCAACTTGAAGTCGTTAAAAAGTTGAATCAAATGCAGCTTTAAAAGGGTTTATCTATTATATATTTAAAAGATTCATATTAAAGGGAATGGATCAGGTGCTGTGGATTAAACATAGGAAAAAAATTGAGAGGGAGAGAGGGGGTAAATTTTTTTTTTTTTTTTATTGTAGTTTTTTATTTAAATTAATTGTATATTAATTAGTTATATTTTATATTTAATAAAATTTATACATTAAAATAAATATTTAACATATAAATTTATATATTAATTAGATATCTATTAAATTTTTTTGTCATTTGATGTTTTCAAACAAAAATTTAAGGAGATTCCTATTTACCCGTTAAATTTTTGTTTGAAAACATCAAATGATAACAAAAATTTAACAGATATCTAATTAATAAATAGTTAAAATATAAATTTATATATTAATTAGATATCCATTAAATTTTTGTTGTCATTTGATATTTTCAAACAAAAATTTAACGAAATTTTTCTTAAATTTTTATTTAAAAACATCAAATAACAACAAAAATTTAACAGATATTTAAATAATATACAATTAAAATATAAATTTATATATTAAAATTATTTAATATAAATAAATTAAATTTAAAATAAAACTAAATTATAAAAAATTTTACCCTCTCTACCCCCTCTCAATTTTTTTCCCATGCTTATGGTGCTGCGCAATCCATTTCCCATATTAAAGTATATTATTTACAACATATTTTTTATTTTTAAATTAATTTTCTTTATTTGATTAGTCAATATTAGGATAATGGAACATTTTTTATTAATAATATATTAATTAATATGCTTTAACATATGTTTTTGAATCCATATTAGAAAAATTCTTCCTAAAATAGTAATAAACATCACAGAATAACGTTCAAAAAATAATAAAAAATTACAAACATCACAATCTTAAATCTACTACCATTTTCCCTCTCTCTCCCTCACTTAGAATTTTCTGCCGCCGCTCTCCACTGCATCGGTCATTACAGTATAAAATTATTAATAAACGTTCACAAATTGACCTAAACTTTTAAAAAAAGTTAATTTCTTGACCGTTAACGCATAATGGCGGCTTCTCCTCCATAACCAAAACTTTCCACAGTCTCAGACCCAAGGCCCCTCTCCCTCCTAAAACGATGTTGTTTTCCGTCTCCTCCTTTGCCCTCTCTCTCCTCTCCCCCTTCCCCTCACCACGCCCCGCATTCATCTCCGTCGCCACGTGCCGCCACCTCTCCTACTCCGAATTCACCCACTGCGTTGATTCTCTCTCCTCCTCTCTCCAGAGCTCTCTCTAACTCTCCACTGGCTCCACTGCGTTCATTCTCTCTCCTAACTTTGACCGTTTACCGTTTTGATCTTGTTGCTCTTTTCTATAGGTGTTGTTGTTTCTCCTTCGAATCCCGCCGCCACGGAATCTGAGATTCTCCTTCAAAGTCGAATCTCCAAACCGATCATCGCGTTTGAGGCGCCCGGCGTGGCTTACAAGCTGCTAGCTCAGCTCATAACGATTATAATTAACTCGCCGGAGTTTGAATCGCTCATGATTGGTTCGAAACTAAGATTTCGCGCTGAGCCAAGCTAGATCGATGTGGCGGCGATTTTGTACTCTTTTGAAACCAGCAGGAAGATCAAGGTATATTTGTAAATTTATTTTTTATTGTTATATACTTTTTTATTTGGTTGTTTACAAATACTGACATAATATACTAGTTGTGTTAATTTAGTCTTTATGTTTTTAAGGGTATCAATTTAATCATTTTACAATTTATATTGTGTCAATTTAGCATTATAATCAAATTAAAATTAAGTTAATTACATCATTTTTAATAGCATAATCACATTAGATGCAAGTAACTTAGTACAAATTTACACGTTGTCACGGACATAGTCACGAACATTATGTCTCGAGCAAAGTTGTCATAGACACGGGCATTGGCAAGGTTGTAGGCACACGGGTCATTCATCATGATCTTGATCACAATTGTCATGTTGCTTGGTCCGTCTACCATAGGCATCCCTTGCTAGGAACAGCGTCCTGAAATCCAGATTTATTCTGGATATATTATTTTAATTAATAAATAAAATTGAAGTTCCAGTCGTTTTCTAGTTAAATTTGTGTATGTGAGCATTTATACTGCATGTGATTTTCTTTTGGGAGATATCCATGAGATGGGTGTAGTCCTCAGACTGCAATTTACATGTTTGTTCTAAGTAGTTTATGAGATTAAGCCACAGATAGACTTGGAACAAATGGTATGGATTGTTGTTTGAAAGACTCGTAGTCGAAGACAAGTCTGGACCACTTGTATGTTAAGACTATAACATGACACTTTAGATGACTTGTCTTGGTCATGTGGATGGAGATCCAAATGTGCTAGGTTAGTGTGTTTGACACACTGAGTTGGACCATGTTGGTTACCTATTTCTAGACTACTATCGAAAATGAGTGATTAACGTTGTACTGTTTGAACGATGACTCTAAATCTTGAGGGTATTCTGGACTTGTGCATGGAGCGTTAGTTACTTTGGTATACTATAAGTAAGGACTAAACGAATGACTCAAATCCCACGTACACTGGATAGCGGCGTGAAGTGTGACAAGGATCAGGTATTCAAAAGAGAATCCACAGTCTCTTATGAGATACAGGTGCCCCCTTAGTTGATTCGCAAATATCTGAATAGTTCAAAAACTTTGGCCAAAGTATTCCAAGTGTTTGAAATTTGGAATTTATACTGTGAATGTGTTCAAGCATAATGAATTATTCAGTGAAGGGCGAGTCAGTAACTAATGGAGAAGCAGTGAGAAGGATAATGGTAAAGGTTTATATTTATCCTTTGTCATGGACATCTAGTGGAGGGGTTGTTGTCATCAATACAGTCTATTAGAGATATGTCGAATAAATAATTTAAGTCTGGAGTGCAGTGAGATTTATTTAGTGGAATTAAGTATCATTAAATGGTAATTAAATTAATATCATGAGATGGTTTAATTTAGCCCATTTGAAGCTAGATTTAAATTGTCCCTGAGGTCCCTGCGCAAGCCTCTATATTTCATTGCCATCGTAAAAATATTAAAGAATTCATGAGATGAATTATTTATCCATAAGATGGGTAAATTAATTTTGCCGAACATTATTCATGAGATGAATAAAAATTAAAAATTATAAAATAAAATAATTTTGGAAAATTAAAATTCATAAGATGAATTTTTACATGTGGGAAACAAAACAAAAAAAAAAATCACGAAAAGAACTGCACAGGTCCCGTGATTTGTGTCTTCACTGATGGACCAACCAGAACGTGACACATGTCACGCGCTTGAGGCTCAAGGGGCATATCCGGGTGCGCCCGCGTCAGCCAAACAGGACGCGACACGTGGCAAGCGGTGACAAGCCCTCACAGGCTGTTTGTACTGTTTCAAAATGCGGTGTTTTGAGTTGTATTTTAAATGAAACGTTACATTTTGATTTAACTAGAATTTATTTTATGAATGCCACATCGAATTTTCGTTATTTTTTTGCTCCGGTATACTTCTATAAATAGAGGAGCTTATTCCGAGGTTTGACATCGAAGTTGAAATATTTCTTTAGGGTTTCTGAAATTGTTTCGGAGATCTAATTGGGGAGAAAAATTTTTGTTGAAATTTTTCTTCCCTCAATCTAATATTTTTCGGAGCCCACCCTCTTGGCAGTTCGAGGTCATTGCGTAGAAGGTCTCGGGGTCTCGATTTTGAAGAATATTGTTGTCTTTCTGGTTTTTTTTTTATTGGAGCAATTCCAGGTATGTTTTTCTTTCCTTCTTCATTTAGTTTCACTTTTCTATTTATTTATAGTATTCGTTATTATGCCTGTTTAAGTTTATATATTGTTATGAATGTATTAGAGTAAAAGGCCTATAGATCTAAATTAAGAATTTAGATCTGATGATTTAAATTATGAATTTAACTTAGTAGATTTAAAATTAGGAATATTAAATCGACCCTAGGTTTAGAGTTATGAATTCTAAACCTGTTCCACTGCGTAAACTTTTGGGAGAATTTTTGAAATTCATCCCAACAACCGGTATTAGGGCAAAGGGTTTATAGAGATAAATCTATTCCCGGGAACTCTCGCACGTGAGGTGTCACGAAGCGTGACTCTCCGACCGGGGGCTTAGGTAGAGAGAACGGTCTCTTACTCTAAGTGCTCTAATAGGTGCCTATAGTTGTGACCATAGTTGAGAACTGTGAACCCAATAGTCGGCATCAGAGTTTATTTTTCAACAAAATTCATATCTTTTCCCAACAATTGGGGTCAGAGCCAGCCTCTGATTACATTCATAATATACACGACTAGGTATAATAAGATCGAAATAAATAGATTTGCGATTTAATATAATAGAGATTTTATTAAGAAGAAAAGTTAGTTTAATTTGACGGTTCGATTTAAATTGTTTAAATCAATGATTAAATTCAGATGATTGTTTATATTTGTCATTTAAATTGTTTGAATCATTAAAGTAATTAATTGTTAATTAGATTGTTTTAAAGTAACTATTTAAATTATTTAAATCGGTTAAACAATTTAATAGTTAACTAGATTATTTAAAGTATCGATTTAAATTGTTTAAATCGGTCAAAAGAGTTAATAGTTAACTAGGTTGTTTATAGTAACGATTTAAATTGTTTAAATCGTTAATTCGGAACAACCCACAAATTTGCGATTGTATTGTTCGTATAATGAGATTGTACGTTCTCAGTCATAATTTACGAAATCAGACAAAATTGATCTAATAAGATTAGATTCAAATTTTTTTTTTCTGAAATCTGATAAATTGATCTAATGAGATTAGATTCAATTTAATTTAAAATTAAATATTTTAATTTTAAGAATTAAAAAAAAAACGGACGACGTCAGCGTCAGCCTGATGCTGACGTCATCATGTCAGAATTAAAAAATAAAGATTTTTTTATTTTATTATTATTTGGACGTGCAGATGTCAATACAGATTTACATAATAATTAAGTTAATTATTTTATTATCTAATTTTCTTTTTAGAATATGATTCTAAATTAGATTATATGATAATCTAAGTTGTGAATCAGAGTTTTTTAAATAAATATTATTTGAAATTACTTTAGAATAAGATTCTGAAATAGACTATAAGGTAGCCTAAGTTAACTTTATTTTTAAAATAAAAGTTAAATTTAGTTAATTAAATTTTAGAATAAGATTCTAAGCTAGACTATTGGATAGTCTAAGCTTGTTTGATTTTAGAATAAGATTCTGAAAAATAGACTATAGGATAGTCTAAGCACAAAATCGCTATTAATAAAATTATTTTTAATTTAATTTTTGAATTAGATTTTGAAAAGTGGATTATGTGATAATCTAAATTAGATGTTGGTATTGTTTTAATTAAAATTAATTAATTAATTTTTTTGATTGGTTTTAGAATGAGATTCTAATGAGAGATTATGAGATAATCTATACTGTAAAACGATAGTATTTTAAATAAATTAATTAATTAATTTTGGTTAATCTTAGAATGAGATTCTCAAGGGGACTATGAGATAATCCAGGTTATAAATGCAAGTTAATTAAAAACCACTGGTTATAAAAATCAAGTCGGAGCGAGGTTCAATTTTTGTAACCTCACGGTCTCCATTACCGGTTGATGCACTTGATTTTTACATATTTTATTTCCCATTCCTGCCATATATTCGGCCCCTACACGTGTGTTTTTGTTGTAATCTAGGTATATTTTAGCTTAGAACGCAACGGAGCAAACAAAGGCTGAAAAGTGGAAGATTCAAGCGTAATCGAAACATAATTGAAGACTACTTTGAGAAACCCGACCACGTGTGAAAAATAAGTACCCATCATGTCAATATTGGGTCAAAAAGAGTCTTTCCTTGGGCGTGTGGATTGATTGACCATGCATTTTGGCAATCGGTCGAGCTGAAAATGAGTAAAAGGCTAAAAAAAGGGTATTTATGACCCAATATTTTACTAATATACTTATGAAACCACATTTTTCACCTAGATCTCTTCGAGAGCTTCGATTTGGTATATAATTTGGCTCATAACTCATTACGGATCAAAATTTACGCTCGTTTTAAGTTAATTGCGCAAGCTGCTAAGGGGGGCGCCTATCGATCGGTTTGACCACCGATCGATCGGGAATGGCACGGGACCAACCCTAAAGCACGCCCCATGTATAAATATGGAGGGGGACACCTAATTTCATATCTTTTGCCACATCTCCTCTCCTTCCAAAGCCGCTACGAGATCCAAGGGGTTCTCAAACGCCGAAGCGCAGGTGGTTGGAGTGCCAGAAGGATCAAAGCAAGGATCAACGTCAACGACAATTGAGGGAGTTTTCAATTCCTAGTTGTTTATTCATTGTTTTCTCTTTTTTTTTTATATGTTAATGATGTATAAAACTTCCATGGAGGAGTAGACTCTTTTAGTTTAGGGATGAAGGGCGGATAGCCGCCCGTATCCCAGATTTATAGTATACTTTTGACAATTGGTTTAGTTATGTTATATTCGCACCCCTGTGGGGAGTTCTTCATGATTGTTGGATATTTTTGTATGTGTGCTTGTAGCCATGATTAGATCTCCAACTTTGCAGCGATTAGTCTTGTGCTTGTAGCCTAGATCATAACATAACAGGATTTCACGCGTGGTCAGGGTTGAGGTTGTACCCAACCCTGAACCCAATCTTTTATATAAATTAATATTGAATTAGAAGTAACAAAGGAATTAAGTAGTGCTAATGAGATAACCTATGCTACACTTAGGGTGCTAAGATAGGTTATGCCTTTAGACTAGTTTATTACCCTAAGCCTTAATTTTTATATATTAACCCAGGCTTAGAGCTTGTAGCCTAAGTCCTTCAAATCAACGTCCTAAGTAAAATATAATGACAGGCTACGTGTTAAGCTACCCTAAATTCACTCCCTAAACTAACCTCAATTGAATTGACACTTTTAGTTTATCGTCAGTTTTGCTATTTTAGTTAACAAATCATTTAAACCAACCCAAAACTCGATTTCAACCGCTCGTTAATAACAAAATCTAGCTTAACTCCGATTCCCTGCGGAAAAGACCCCGTATTCCCGATTTAGCTATGATGATCTCGTACGCTTGCAAGTAGACGGTTTTAAAACACACTTTAAAATTACATCAAGTTTTTGGCGCCTTTGCCGGGGAATTGGTAAGCTAAGTTGATTTTGAAATTAACAAGTTATTTTATTTTATTTTATTTATTTATTTATTTATTTTGTTTAAGAAAAAAATCTAAATAAATAAAAAAAATTTACTTTACTTTTTTTTTTGGTTTACTTTTAGTTATTTTATTTTGCTGTTTTATTTTTTTATTTTTATTTTATTTTTTTCTTTGTTTAAAAAAAAAACTTATTTTTCATTAGTTTACTTTTCTATTTTATTTTTCTTTGTTCGTTTAGTTTTACTTATTTATTTTCTTTATTTTTTTGTTTTAGTTATTTTTTTTTAGAATGGCTAACTTTGTACCGCGTACGATTGGGGACCACTTCATTCCCCACACGTACGTCCCACCCGCCGGAGTTACATTACCCGCCGTGGGTAATGTTAACTTCGAGCTTAAGCCTGAGATCATCAACATGCTTCCCATTTTCTATGGGTAGCCGATTGAGAGCCCATACGAGCACCTTGATGCGTTTATAGAAATTTGCGAAACTTGTCATCTTCAAGGTGTCTCAACTGATACTATTCGGCTACGTTTTTTTCCCATTCTCATTAAAGAATGTAGCCAAAAGGTGGTTTCAGTCTCTTCCGAGAGGTGAAATCACCACTTGGGCTGACCTCCAGCAAAAGTTCCTAATCAAGTTTTATCCTAAAGCCAGAACTATGGCTGTCAGACGTGCAATCAACAGTTTTGAACAAAAGGATCAGGAACAATTTCATGAGAGTTGGGACAGATTTAAGGAGCTCCTTAGAAGCTGTCCCCACCACAGGTCACCTAAGTGGGCTCTTGTGCAGAATTTCTACGATGGTCTCATGGCTTCCAACAAGCAAATGGTTAATGCTTCATGCAGGGGAGCATTTAACCAACAAGATAAGGACGAGGCATGGACGCTATTTGAGCACCTCAGCGGACACTCTCTCGACCAAGCCTCTTCTATGAGGTGGTTAGAGTGTGTATACATGGTGTCTACGAAGTAGCACCCAATGATAACAACAACTGTAGACTAGACGCCCTTAGTAGGAAGATGGATCAGATTATGAACTTGCAGGTGAATCCTACTAATGTGCGCATGGTCAATGTAGTTGAGTTAACGAGTGATACTACTCTGTGTGGCATTTGTTTAGGTAAGGACCATTCTATACTTAATTGTTTATATGCATCACAATTTCCCGAATATGTACTGGAACAGGTTCATACAGCTCAAGGATATTCGGGAAATAGCTACCCGTTCTCCAACACCTACAATCCCGAGTGGCACGATCATCCGAACTTCTTGTGGAAATAGGACTCCAATCAATATCAACCCACAAAACAACAAGATCCCGGCTTTGTTGGTAACGTGCACCCTCCCATTTTTAAGGGAGGGCATAGGTATGATGTTCGACCTCACTCCAATGCTTCTCATAATGACCCTCCTTCTCCACTTCCAGGATTTATATCATAGTTCAAGAAGCGCATGCTCCACTACATGTAGGACACCACACAATTGGTTCGGTCTCACTCACAATCTATCACCAAATTAGAGACTCAGATAGGACAGTTGACCCACATACTGAATTGGATAGAGGAAGGGAGGTTACCCTCCCAACCACTCACAAACCCCACAGGATCAACTAGTTCTAACCAAGATCAAATTGTGTTGGTTTCAAAAGAGGAGAACCTTAGGGAAGTTGAGGTTGAAACTGAGAAGGATGTGACTCCCCCTCCCACTGCTGATAGGGAGGGATCATGAGAAAGGGTTTTTGAACCCGTTGTCCCTTTTCCTTCGGCCCTTATGGGACCAAAGAAGGACGACCAAAAGAGGGCTAAGCTCGTAGATGTGTTTAAGGACGTGAAGATCAACTTGCCGTTGATTGAAGCCATTAAACACATTCCTATATATGCCCAAGTTCCTCAAGGACCTCTACACCAAAAACAAGCGCGCACAAGCACATATCCCGAAGAAGGTCCGGCTCACTGAGAAGGTGAGCAGCATTTTAGAGTCGAGCTCCCCACCCAAGTTTCGAGACCCCGGGGCATTTTTGGTTCCATGCGTCTTAGGAGAGCGTTATACCAGTAGAGCCTTGCTAGATCTAGGAGCGAGTGTAAACCTTATTTCTTACCCAGTTTTTCAGGAACTGGGAATAGGACACCTTAAGCCAACTAATGTTACACTTCAGTTGGCTGACAGGATAGAGCGGGTACCTCGTGGAGTAATGGAAGATGTACTTGTCAAGGTTGACAAGTTTGTCTTCCCTGTTGATTTTATTGTCTTAGATATAGACCCTACTCCTAGGAAAAAGTGCAACGCTCCTATTATTCTAGGTCGACCATTTCTAGCAACAGCCGACGCTATTATTCACTGTAGGATGGGAGTGTTGGAGGTTTCTTTTGGAAACCTCAAGGGCAAATTGAAGGTCTCAAACTTTGTTCGACACCCTGAGACTGAGAACGAGTTGGAATGCTACAAGGTTGATGATATTAACCCTTTGGTAGAGCCAGGTAAGCCTGATTCTTCTAAAAGTGATGATTATAATAGTGTCCCTGTCTGTGTCGATAGCTGTGCTTCATCACCTACACCTAGTAGGATAGAGATTTGTGACCCTAACGCTGGTAATGTTTCCTTCCTTGATAGTCACAGGTCTCGAAACGTTGTTGGGTTGGGGGATTGTCCCTACTGGATCAACCTGAGTTCTATGGCAGACATTGCCTCGGATTTTGGTTGATCTCGTGTTCTAAACTGCTTCCGGTTGAAGACGTTAAACTTAGCGCTCTTGGGAGGCAACCCAACCTATCTTTAATTTACTTTTATTTTATTTATTTATTTTTATTATTATTATTATTATTATTATTATTATTATTATTATTATTATTATTATTATTATTATTATTTTTAGCATAAACTCTCTTTTAATTGTAGATCCGTTTATTATCCCTCCTATGATAACTTTGTTTCTCTTTTACTAAACGCTTGTACGCTCTTTATTTCTAACACTACTAACAAGTTTGCTCAGTATCCTGTCTTCTACGTCTTCGATTGCAGCTTGCTACCTCCATCTTTCTTCTTTGGATTTGCTTACCACATGTCGCTGAATATGTCACACCGCAGGTCGTTTCTTTCCTTTCCTTGCTTGAATTTATTTTTGTCGATTTGCGTTGAGGACAATGCAAGGTTTGGATTTGGGGATGGAAGATGAGAGCGAACTTCTGTTTGTCCTTTAAAGCTTCATTTGGCTTAAATTAGCTACATTTTTGAAGGCATAAATGAGTATAAGGTTGTTTGTGACCCTTATTGTTGACTAGTTCTGAGATTTACTTTGATGATTAGAATGTTTATGAGATGAGATTATTGCTGGATCAAAATTTTGAATCCATATTTTTGTCTTTTAACTAGTTAGTGAGATTATTACTTTTCACCCTTAATCTTGTGACATATCCTACTGTTTGGGTCGAAATAATGGTAATAACTTTAGGAATAGGAATCCACTATTTTACTTCTATCAATGTTGAACTCAATTGTACATTTCTTTATCTTGAGTAACCCCGGAAAAAAAAAAGTGGCTAGTTGGCTCTTGTGGCCCCTGTGTCTCGAGCAAGTAGGCCCGTAGGGGTATCTCAAAACCCGGTACCTTGAGCCAACTGGGTCGGGAGCTGCCGGTCGAAAGCTCGCTATGTGGGCCACAGGGAAAGCTTAAGAAGAATCAACTTTATATTTACTAAAATAAGCACTAATACCTTAAAAAAAAAAAAAAAAAAAAAGGTGTGTGCTAACTGATTAGGTTGTGGATCCTTAAGAGTCGAGCCATTACGTCCGTAGGGGTCTCTTAAAACCTAGTACCTTGAGCCAACTGGATCAGGAGCTGCCGGCAGAAAACTCGCTACATGGGTCTAAGGGAGACACACCTAATTGAGTAAAAAAAGAAAAAAAAAGAAAAAAAGAAGGGGGGAAAACAAAAGAGAAAAGAGAAGCCTTTTGATTTCACTATTGATTAGCGATAAAGGGTTAGGATAACTTGTTCCTTTACTTATTACCTTTATGTCTTCTTAAAGTCGGAGGGTTTTGAAGCAAGATGAATGGGAGAGAAGTTCTAAGATCATTCACTAGTAAAAAGACTTTAATAACGACGACTTAATTTAGAACTAGTGCAATAATAACATCACATAAAGATTCACTACTCTCAAGTACACTCTCAAATATGATTGAACAATAATTTTCACAAGTCACCATTGCGGTTAAATGCCTGAATCGACTTTTCCGCCAGTATCTAGCTTAAATCGAATCTTGCTTGAGGACAAGCAAGGTGTGGGTTTGGGGATATTGATGCACTTGATTTTTACATATTTTATTTCCCATTCCTGCCATATATTCGGCTTCTACATGTGTGTTTTTGTTGTAATCTAGGTACATTTTGGCTTAGAACGCAACGGAGCAAACAAAGGCTGAAAAGTGCAAGATTCAAGCATAATCTAGGCATAATTAAAGACTACTTTGAGAAACCCAACAAGTGTGCAAAATAAATACCCATTAGGTCAAGATTCGGTCAAAAAGAGTCTTTCCTTGGGCGCGTGGATTGATTGACCATGCATTTTGGCAATTGGTCGAGCTTAAAACGAGTACAAGGCTAAAAAAAGGGTATTTATGACCCAATATTTTGCTAATATACTTATGAAACCACATTTTTCACCTAGATCTCTTCAAGAGCTTCGATTTGGTATATAATTTGGCTCATTACTCATTACGGATCAAAAGTTACGCTCGTTTTAAGTTAACTACGCAAGCTGCTAAGGGGGGCGCCGATCGATCGCGAATGGCACGGGACCAACCCTAACGCACGCCCCATGTATAAATATGGAGGGGGACACCTAATTTCATATCTTTTTCCACATCTCCTCTCCTCCCAAAGCCGCTACGAGATCCAAGGGGTTCTCAAACGCCGAAGCGCAGGTGGTCGGAGTGCCGGAAGGATCAAAGCAAGGATCAACATCAACGTCAATTGAGGGAGTTTTCAATTCCTAGTTGTTTATTCATTGTTTTCTCTTTTTTTTATATGTTAATGATGTATAAAACTCACATGGAGGAGTAGAATTTTTTAGTTTAGGGATGAAAGGCGGATAGCCGCCCGTATCCCAGATTTATAGTATACTTTTGACAATTGGTTTAGTTATGTTATATTCGCACCCCTGTGGGGAGTTCTTCATGATTGTTGGATATTTTTGTATGTGTGCTTGTAGCCATGACTAGATCTCCAACTTTGCAGCGATTAGTCTCGTGCTTGTAGCCTAGATCACAACATAACAGGATTTCACGCGTGGTCAGGGTTGAGGTTGTACCCAACCCTGAACCCAATCTTGTATATAAATTAATATTGAATTAGAAGTAACAAAGGAATTAAATAGTCCTAATGAGATAACCTATGCTACACTTAGGGTGCTAAGATAGGTTATGCCTGTAGACTAGTTCATTACCCTAAGCCGTAATTTATATATATTAACCCAGGCTTAGAGCTTGTAGCCTAAGTCCTTCAAATCAACGTCCTAAGTAAAATATAATAACGGGATACGTGTTAAGCTATCCTAAATTCACTTTCTAAATTAACCTCAATTGAATTGACACTTTTAGTTTATCGTCAGTTTTGCTATTTTAGTTAACAAATCATTTAAACCAACCCAAAACTCAATTTCAACCGCTCGTTAATAACAAAATCCAGCTTAACTCCGATTCCCTGCGGAAAAGACCCCGTATACCCGATTTAGCTACGATAATCTCGTACGCTTGCGAGTAGACGGTTTTCAAACACACTTTAAAATCACATCAAGTTTTTGGCGCCGTTGCCGAGGAATCAGTAAGCTAAGTTGATTTTGAAATTAACAAGTTATTTTATTTTATTTATTTATTTATTTATTTATTTATTTTGTTTAATAAAAGAATCTAAATTAAGAATGTATTATGCCTGTTTAAGTTTCGCTTCTTCTTTTAGTTTCGCTTTTCTATTTATTTATAGTATTCGTTATTATGCCTGTTTAAGTTTATGTATTATTATGAATGTATTAGAGTAAAAGGCCTATAGATCTAAATTAGGAGTTTAGATCTGTTGATTTAAATTATGAATTTAACTCAGTAGATTTAAAATTAAGAATTTTAAATCGGCCCTAGGTTTAGAGTTATGAATTCTAAACATGTTCCGCTGCGTAAACTTTAGGGAGAATTTTTGAAATTCATCCTAACAACCGGTATTAGGGCAAAGGGTTTATAGAGATAAATCTATTCCCGGTAACTCTCGCACATGAGGTGTCACGAAGCGTGACTCTCCGACCGGGGGCTTAGGTAGAGAGAAGGCTCACTTACTCTAAGTGCTCTAATAGGTGCCTATTGTCGTGACCATAGTTGAGAACTGTGGACCTAATAGTCGGCATCAGAGTTTATTTTTTAACAAAATTTATATCTTTTCCCAACATCTCTCAGTCATAGGAGGGTCACGATACGGAGGTGTTTCTTGTTATGTTGCTACCTAGGTAGTTAAGATATTTTTGAGTAGATATTCTATACAAAAAGGGCCTTGCCTCCCTCTTATAAGAATCATTCAACAATTATCTATATACCTTATTTTTTTTTCTTTCTTATCTCTAACTCTCTCTCTCTAAATCTCTCATCCCTAATACTTTTAATTCTTTCTCAGCTCATTATCTAATTTTTTACATAGTTTAGACTCCAAAAGGATATTTCTAATCCATGGCTCCCTATTTCTAGAGAAGTCTATCTCACTGTTATGATTATATTTACAATTTAAATAACAATATCAATGCATGAATGCAATGCAAATACAAGATTATAGAGTTTCAAGATAGAAAACCTTGCTACAAAAGTATAAACACAAGGATCTTACAACAGCTCCATGCTTAACGCTTAGTGAAGGAAGAGGAAAAGCCAAAGCAGCTTGGGAAGAAGGAGAGTTTTTGGAGAGAGCAAAGGGAAAAATGACATTTCAATCGTGAAAACCCAAAACGTCTCCCCCAATATGCCAAACCACCTCAAACCTCATCAACCGTTGTGTGGCAACATCTCTATCGTTTATCATCATTGTATCTAACGGACTAGGACACCTAAAGACACACAATCTAGGCACACGGGAGAATGATACGTGTCTAATGCAAGTGGCATCAATGAACAATGCGTGTCCAGGAATACCCCAGCTCTACGACACGCTTCTTACTAGAGCAGCAATGGGCAGGGGTAGGACAGGTAATTGGAGGACTCAGGCAGTTGCAAAATGGTAAAGACCAAATGTACCCCAAAACAAAAGTCAAAATGGAATAACCCCCATTCTTCAACTTATTTACGCAAATGCCATCCTTCATGTCATAGCAACATTTCCATGGAAATGATGCTTGTTAAGAAACCTTGATGTACTAAAAGCCGCATTTTTGAATTGGCATAGTAGTACTTAATTTTATCTTCTTATTCTAAGTATTATTATGTCATAGTTGATCTATGTAGGAACCAATTATAACAATTTCTCTACTTTGGTTACTATATAGACCAACTATTAGACATACCATAGTAATAGTGAGAAATTTTGAATCCTGGGTTTAATTAGGATTCCAAACCCTTTGAACTAAGTTGATACATCTTACCAATTTGTCCGAAGCCACAACTTTAGCACCCATATCGGTAAGATTTTCATCTGTAGAGATTTTCTACAAATCAACCTTATGGCAATCTAGCTATTCTCTTAAAAAGTTCCTCCTAACATCCAGATGCTTTGTTCAGTCAAGGAAAACTAGATTCTTACTTAAGGCCAAGGCTGACTGACTATCGTTGTAAATAACAGGTATGCCTAATTCCAGGTTTATCTCATATAGAAGTCCACTATACCCTCCTTAATGGCATCAATTAGGGCCAGAAATTTGGCTTCACTAGTTGACAAAGTTGTCACTAACTGAAGTTAAGACTTCTAGCTAATAGCTGCACTGTTCAAGGTGAAGAGATATGCACTTGTGGACTTTCTTCTATCTTGGTCTCCATCGAAGTCACTATCAGTGTATCCTATAAGTTCTAGATCTAGCTTATTTCCAAAGGCGAGTCCCAAACTAGTAGAACCCTTAAGGTATCTAACATGGTTATCAGAATCGCGATCCGGATCGTAGGATCATACGATCCTACGATCCTACTACCCCCAATTGACCCGGATCGTGTAAAAAATTGTAAAAAAGTAGAATCGCAAAAAATTGAAGTAGGATCGGTGCAGAATCGGTAGGATCGACGATTCTGACTGATCCCTCCGAGTTTGATAAAAAAAAATTATAAAATTAAAAAAAAAAAGTCAAAAACCCCCTAGCCCCACCCCACACCCCCCTCCCATGTTTCTCTCTCTCTCCCCTCCTCACTCCACCCCTCCCCTTTCCCTTCCCCCTTAACCCTGCATGGATGAGGGAGTTCACAAATGGAAAAGAGTTAATTAGGCCTGCCGTTACTCGATTTGCAACTTCATACCTGACACTACGATGCCTCCAGGAGCAAAAGGGTGCTTTGCTTAGCATGTTTTCATCTAATAAATGGAAGAATAGTAGATTTGTCAAAGTAACAGAAGGGAAGAATGTTCAAAAAATTGCTTTAGATACTCAAGATTTTTGGCCGAATGTTGTTCAATGTTTATGGGCGGCATTACCTCTTGTTAAGGTGCTTCGCATGGTGGATTTTGATGAAAGCCCGGCTATGGGCTTTATTTATGAAGCTATGGATAGGGCAAAGGCACAAATTAAGGAAAACTTCAACAACATTCAAAAACAATAAGCTTCTATTTTGTATTACTTATTATTGAAATTTAAATGATTTATACTTATTTAATGTTTCATTAGGTGTTAATGTTTTTGCATTACTTTCTTATCTATTTGAATCTTTTTTTTTTTTTTTTGATGTAGCTATGAGCCGATATTGAAGATCATTGATGAGCAATGGGAGTCTCAATTGCATAGGCCACTACACGCTGCGGCATATTATTTGAATCCTCATTTTCAGTATAGTCCAAACTTTAAAGCTAATGTAGAAATAAAAATTGGACTATACAATTGTTTACAAAGGATGGTTTCTGATCCTGAGGAGAGTGTGAAGATAAATTTGCAAATTGATGCTTTTAAGAATGCAAGGGGACTTTTTGGAATATCAACAACAATGGCCACTAGAACAAAGAAAAATCCTGGTACATTTAATCGTTTGAGTATATTTACATTTCAAGTTTGAACATTTATTAACTTTACATGTCAGTTGATTGGTGGGACTCCTACGGCGATGAATTTCCTGAATTGAAGAAGTGTGCAATAAGAATCTTGAGTTTGACATGTAGCTCTTCAGGTTGTGAAAGAAATTGGAGTGCCTTTGAAATGGTCCACACAAAGAGAAGAAATCGTCTTCACCAACAAAAGATGAATGATCTAGTTTTCATAATGTATAACTTAAAGTTGAGAAATAGACAAAAGAAGAGAGCAAGTGTTATCCAACAACCAATAAGTTTGGATGATGTTTCATCTGATGATGAATGGATAACGGACAAAGAGGAACATGTCCTTCCAACAGATGCAAAATGGTTAGGTATCCTAGATAGGGCGGCTCGAAAAGAGGCTAAAGAAGCATTAGTTAATGAGGACGGTGCAGTTGGACAAGTTCACGTATCCAATTTGAGGGGAACTTGTAAGTCTATTATTAATCTTATGTTATTATCTCAATATGTTTTTTAATATAACTTTAGTCCTTTCTTTTAATAGTTGATATGTCCTATGAATCTTTCTTTTAAGGTGGTGAGATGGAAAATATGGAGATATGTCCTGTTAGTGATGATGATGATGATGTCGTTGCTATTGATGCGAGTGGCATTGGCTCGAACAATGTGGAGGATTTGTTTGTAGATGATGCTACCATTGGGGGGTGATTCTCTTGGTGATGGTGGTGTTTCTATTGATGATGATAGTAGAGATACAAATACCAATACTGCGGATGATATTGATGACAACAATTTTGATTTCGAATATTAGTTTGACGGTGTTGCTAGTTTGAATGTATGTTTGCTTGATGTACCTCTATTAATTTCGTACTTATGGATTTTTAATGTGTTATGAAATTAATGGTTTTTGCACTTTTTGATGTTCTTTATTGTATATTTGAGGCTTATAATACGATTTTTATAGATACAAGCTAGTGTTTTATACAAAAAGTAGAATCTTATGATTCTCGATCCGATTCTACGATCCCGATCCTGAGGACCCCTCACCGATCCTAAGTAGAATCCCGATTCTGACAAC
Source organism: Simmondsia chinensis (assembly GCA_018398585.1). Lineage (NCBI taxonomy): Eukaryota > Viridiplantae > Streptophyta > Magnoliopsida > Caryophyllales > Simmondsiaceae > Simmondsia > Simmondsia chinensis. The sequence goes on along the minus strand of JAGTTD010000007.1, from coordinate 25,120,881 downwards.
CTTGGTACCTAAGCTACCATTTTACTCCATTCCAGTGTTCTTTCCCTGGGTTCCCCATATATTTGGATAAAACATTCATAGGATAGGCTAAATTTGGCCAGGTATAGGTCATTGTGCATATTATTGAGCCAATAGCAATGGTATAAGGAAATCTAGCCATTCCCTATTTCTCTAGGTCTATTTTTGGAGACCGATATGCAATATACTTCTGATGGCTTGCTATAGGTACTTTAACTGGTTTACTATCAAACATATTGAACCTTTCTAAAACCTTTTCAACATAGTTATGCTGTGACAAATGGACGATTATGTTTTTACAATTTCTATTGATTTCCATTCCGAGTATTTTCTTAGCTTCACCCAAATCTTTCATGTCAAAACTTTTGTTTAACATATCTTTTGACTTATTAATCTCATTTAAAGTTTTATTGGCTAGAAGCGTATCATCATCGTATATCGACAGGTTGGTAGCAGTATCACTCTCAACATTTTTACTCTCAAAGTTTTTGTAGTGAAAACAATTGTCATGTATAGAAAATGAAAACCCGACTTCAAACATAAACTGGTCGAATTGCCTATACCATTGTCTAAGCGATTGTTTAGGCCATACAGGGATTTTTTTAGTAAACACGCTTGATTTTCTTTCCCAGGTTTTGCAAACCCTTCAAGCTAAGCCATGAGGATTTCTTCTTCTAGCTTGCCATGTAGAAAAGCAGTCAAAGACAACACAAGTCTAATGGTGATATGCTTAGGGGAAAAAAAAAATCTCTTTGCAGTCTATTCCCTCTCTTTAAGAGAAACCCTTGGGCGCTAATTTGGCTATAAATCTAGGTTGCCCAAATGGTGTATTAGGTTCATTAACTTTAAACACCCATTTTGAACCTATTAACTTCCTACCCATAGGCTTAGGAATAAGGTTCTAGGCCGGATTCTTTTGTGATACTCCCTTTCAGATATCAATCATTCAACCATTCTGTTGACTGTTTGTTATTAACTACCTCTTTATAAGTGAGATGCTCTGTCTCAAGATGCTCTAGGTTATTTAGTGCATAGGCCATGCAATTTGCATAGCCATACCTTTCTAGTGCCCTAATATCCCTCCATTTTTTGTCCTTAGCCAATTGGTAATAATTCAGATTTGGTTCTATTATGGTTTTGAGCATTGGTGCTCCCTTCAGCACTGGTTTGCTCAATAGTCTCATGTTTTGTTTCAGGGTTACTTTGATAAGCAGGTTTAGGTGGGTTAATTTCAAATTCATACAGTTCTGAGTCCAATAGTCATTTCTCTTGGATTTGATCTGAACCTAAAAATACTGAAGTTAGGCATTTCTAACTCATTCTAAGTTACATCCCTACTTATTATTACTTCTGCTCTATTCCCATCCTTGACCCCTATCATATAACCCTTCGAACCATCTAGGTAGCCTAGGAAAACCCCCTTAATGGCTCTAAGTTTAAGTTTTCTTCAAATTCTTGAGCATGGAAAATATCCAAAGACATGCAAGTTTGAATAGTCAGCAGCTTTACTTTACCACATTTCTTATGGGGATCTAAAATCAATCCCAATAGAAAGTGATCTATTGACTATGTAACTAGAAGCCTTAGCAGCTTCACCCTAGAAATTTTTATTCAAAACTGAAGCAAACAACATACAACAAACTTTATCAAGCAAGATTCTATTCATTTGTTCTACTATAATATTTTGTTGGGGAGTTTTCCTAATAGTATGATGTCTTTTTACGCCATCTTTGTCATATAATGCATCAAATTCAAAATTAACAAATTTAAGACTATTATCTATTCTTAACACTTTTATCATACATCATGTTTGATTCTTAATTAAATTCTTCCATTTTAGAAAAGTTTGAAAAGCTTAATCATTATTTTTCAACAAATATACCCAAACTTTTCTTGTGTAGTCATCAACAATAAACAAAAATACACCACCCAAAGTTGGGACCCGTGAAGGCCTTCACAAATCAGAATGCACATAGTCAACAAGACCTTTAGTGTTATGCCTGGTAGTCTTAAAGGCCAATCTATGATGCTTTCCAAAGATCTAATATTCGTAGAAATTTAGTTGTTACACTAGCACCTCCCATAACCCCTGTTTAGATAACTCCACTAGCCCTCTCTCAAAGATGTGTCCCAGTCTTCTATGCTATAGGTTAGTAGGGTCATGTTCTTGTGGTTTAGTTGCATAAGACACAACATGAACTATATTACCACTAAGGACACACAAACCATTCTTGACCTCCTCTCTCTGGACCGCTATAGATCCCCTAAGGATTTTCATGCTACCCTAAGTAGCTTTCAAGGACAATCCAATTAGGTCCAATTGTCCTAGTGATATTAGGTTCCTTCTCAATTTAAGCACATGCCTGACACTTCTAGGGTACATGTTGTCCCATTAGACACCCTAATACAAACATTCCCTATACCTACTAATTTACATCCATGATTGTTCCCTAGTAAGACATTTTCACCACTTATCGTTTTATAATCAATGAAATGAGTAAAATCCAATGTCATGTGAAAACTACATACGGAATCTAACACCCTTTCATGCATTAAGATATTAAATGAAGCAACCAATACTTCAGCAAAATCATGACCATCAGGAGATACCATATTATTAGCAATAGGGCGATTCTTGTTATTTCTTCTAGGGCATATTCTTCTTATATGTCCTAGTTTATTACATTCATAGCACTTCACTCTATAATAGTCCTTCTTGCCCTTAGATGATGACCTATTCTTGCTCTTATTCATTTCCTCAGTGCTATGGTTATCCCTAGTCTTGGCCCTTTCTCTAGCATTTAAACCCTCTCCATTATTGGAGGTGGTACCAGGATACTTACCACCACATTTAAATTCAAGAATCTTAGACCTAAGGGTCTAAGTGACATATTTAAGGCTAAGGGTCTCATGTTCGTATTTTAGGACATCCTTAAAAGATCTAAGATTAATGGTGCATTTGGTTAATCTTATTTCAACTTATCTCTTTCAATACGATATGTTCACTTAAGATCTGTACCCTTTTTACAATGAACTGTTTGGTTGTGCAATACAGAAAGATCTCTTTACATAATAAAGTGTTTGGTTACAAGTTTAAAAAAGAACTTATCTATTATCACAAAAATTGAGTTAATAATATAAATCAATTAATAATAATAGGTATGAGAGGATCATGATAATGACTTGTCCTGGTGGTAAAGGGTGGTGACTTTCGCGACACATGGGGTAAAATGGGTGGTGGTAGCTCCAGGTGGTGATAATAAAAGTAAAACATAAGTCATTTGTGGTGAAGATTTAATACTAATATAGTCTCTTTATAACATGTTTTTGAAATAAGTACGAAAAAGATCCAATTTTGCATCATTTTCTGCTTAGTTAGAAAAGAACTTTTTCATCTTTCTATTTAAGCTGTGAAAAAGATGTAAAAAGATCTTTTGTCAACCAAAGCAAGCCTTGCCATCAACTAGAGTTTTTTAATGGCTTTAATATGTTAAAAAACTAAACCAAACGTAGCCTTAGGAAGTAACACAATAATATCATGACCTAAACTTCATCGGGCATAGTCACTTTAATGTTGGTCCGGTCCTTAAGAAGTTTATTAAATTCATCTAGAGATTCTTCCAGTGGCTTATTTTTATCCATTCTAAATGTGCAGAACTTTTCCATATATAGAATTCTATAAGCTAGGGATTATGTTTTATAATGTTCTTCAAGTTTACTCCAAATAGTGGCAATGGTTAGTTCATCACTAACTTGAGACATGATTGAATTATCAAGACTCAAAATAATGGAGCCATAAGAACCAAATTCAGTTTCTATCTTCTCCTTCTTAGTAAGATGAGAAGGTTGATTGCTAGCAGGAAGCAGAGTAGAACCTGTGCCTACATAAGCAGAGCCTTCATCTTAACTTTCCATAGAGCGAAGTCGTTCTTTCCATCAAATTTCTCTATCTCATATTTCGCAAGAGCAATTCCAAGGACTTTTGATCAACAAAAGCTCTAATATCACTTCTTGTGTTTCAAAATGGCTCAAGAAAATATCAAGATAAATAAAAAAAAGCCAACGATACAAAAGATTACAAGTATGAATGAAAGAATACAAGGTAAATATCGAAACAGAAAGAAACAAGAACACAAGATTTTAACGTGGTTCAAACATCAAAAAGATGGTTATAATTGATGTATCCCTATTTCTAGAAAAGTCTATCTCACTATATTATGATTATATTTACAATTTACAAACCAAGATCAAAGCATGAATACAATATAGATACAAGACTCTAGGTTTCCAAGGCAGAAAACCTTTCTACAAAAGTATATACACAAGGATCTTACAACATCTCCATGTTCAATGCTTAGTGAAGGAAGAGGAAAAGCCAAGTGTCTAGAGTTTTTCATGGGAGAATAGCTTAGGAAGAGGGAGAGAGAGGTTTTGGAGAAAGCGAAGGGAAAAATGGCATTTTAATAGTGAAACTCTAAAACTTCTCCCTTAATATACCAAACCATCGTAATCCTCATCAATCCCTACGTGGAAAGATCTTCGCCGTTCATCCTTATTGCATTTAACGGTCCATGATTCCTAAAAGCAACACAATCTAGGCACAAGAGTTAATGATACACTTACAAGGCAAGCGACACCAATGAACAATGTGTGTCTAGGGACGCCCTTGCTTCTAGGGCACGCTTCTTACTCAAGCATCCCAGGTAGGGGCATGGCATGTAAATAGAACATAATACCCCCCATTCTTCAAATTACTTACAGAAATGTCATCCTCCATATCAGAGCAACATTCCCATGGAAACAATGCATTTTAAGAAATGCCAATGTACTAAATGCCATGTTTTGATCTTGTCACAACATTGCTTTATTTTATCTTCTTATTTTAAGTATTATTATGTCTTAGTTGATATATATATATGAACCAATTATAACAATATCAACAAAGCAGTGGTGAACTTTGCCCGAAAAATGAGAACTTATGGAAGAGAAGAGTCTATAAGGACCCTAGTTGTCCAAGATGGGGCAACATTAAATCTATCAAGCATTGTTTTCATGTCTTGTCTTAAAGGCTGCATGGTTTGCATTAGATTTTGGTCTCAAACCCTCATTAGAAGGGTTTAAAAGCTTCCATTGGAGGCGTGACTTTACTTGTTCTAAGTGTTCTTGGCCTTGTCAAGTTATTAACAAGATTGCATTTCTTTGTTTGGAAATTTGAAGAGCTAGAAACTCTTTCGTTTTCCAACGACATGATTGATCACTAGAGGAGATTGCTTTTTCTGTAGCTCACCATGATCAAGACTTAGACTTTGCCTAATGCCACCTCCTCCTGTTTCCTCCCAACGGGCCATGTCAATCATCCACAGATGGTGCCCTCTTGATCATGGTTAGCTCAAATTAAACGTTGATGTTGTGTGGAAGAGTCCCCTGGCTTAAGGGCTTGTTGCGGTTGTGATGAGGAACAACCACAGGCTCTAGGGGCTTGGTGCTACTCATGTTCTTGTGGACCCTCTTTGGTTGCCAAAGTTCATTCAGTTAGAGGGGCGTGTTTCCTTGCTTGTTCTCAGTGATGAATTACATTATGGTAGAATCTGGTTGCAAGAAAGTCATTGATAGTATCCTGAACCTAGCTTGTTCTCCGTGGGAGGTCAAGGTGGTGATTGAAGATATTAGGGGGATTATTTGATATTGAAGAATTTTTCAGTTTTTGGAAAACTTTCCTGAAAAATTGGAAAGGCTTTTTAGAAGTCCAGTTTTCCAGAAAATTTATTGGAAAATAGTTCCTTACTCTATTGGAATATTTGAAAAATAGTTTAAATTGTTTTCCAAAATTTTCTACCTCCGTGTTCCTTCCAACTTTCTTCCCATTCTCTCTTATCTCTCAACTTTCTTCTCTTCCTCTTTTTCCTCTGTCCACCCTTTCTCATTCTCTCACATTTTCATGCCTCTTGGCATCAATTCTAACCTCCAACCCACAACCCATCCTTCAAGGTCGAGGATGTATAAGAAAACCATGTGGGTTGTTTAATAGAACTCATCTTTGTCGAATGTAATATAGCATGCTTTTTACGTACTTAAGTTTAAGTTCCCCATTTTAAAAGCGAAGCTCGCTTGGAGAAACTCGTTTGGGCTTTATACGAAACCATCCAATAGTATGTGAATAAATGGCAAAGTAACTAAATTATTTACGTTGTATGCCAAAGAAGGTGCGGTGATCGGTAATGAGAACATATTGTCATTGTACAAGACTTCATAAAGGTGAGTATGTGCCAAAAATGCAAAAGTTAGCATGTTATATACGTAGATTATATCTGTATTATGCAACAACGAATGCAACTAAAAAGTATGAGTAGGTGGTCTGCACTTTAGAATTGTGTATCAAAATGATACGTGTACTCAAACCAATGGCATAATTGTTAGGACTGTTTGAATCGTATTATTTGATTTTCGAAATTATGGGTATTACTTATGTATCATTCTTAATTTCTAGAAAATTGGAAAATTGAGATAACTTGAACACATTTTTCCAGTTTTCTATATGGGAAAACTGTAACAATTTTCCACTTTTTTCTTTTTTTGTTTGTGATGGATTGCCTCTCCTTCCTTATTGACAAAGCTGCTCTCGAGGGAGAGTGGAAAGGTCTTCGAATTAAGAAGACGTGCCCACCTATTACCCACCTCCTATTCGCTGATGATTGTCTTTTTTTCTTTGCAGCTTCTATCAGACAATAAAAAAGGTCAAAGACATTATTTCTTGCTTTTGTGATGCTTCGGAAGAGGCTGTTAATTTCAACAAGTCTCAAGTTTTCTTCTCTTCCAATATCCCAAGTCAACAAAGGATGATCTCCTTTCGCTTATGAGCGTTGGTATGATGGGTGAGAGTGATCGTTATTTGGGCCTTCAAGTGCTATGGGGGCGTTCCAAAAGAAATGGCCTCAACTTTCTTTTTGAATGCATCCATCAAAAAATTCAAGGTTGGAAATGAAGCTCCTCTCTTATGGAGGGAGGGAAATCCTCATCAAGTTGGTCCTTGCCGCTATCCCTACATATGTCATGCATTGTTCCAAAATTCCAGTCTCTTTCACCAAAAAAAATAAATAGCCTTTTCGCCCAGTTTTGGTGGAAAGGGGATTCCTTGGAAGACAAAGGTATTCATTGGGCAAGCTGGGAAAAAAATTCAAGACCTAAATCGAATGGAGGCATCAGCTTTAGGAACATGCAGGGTGTTAACTTGTCCATGCTTGCAAATCAAGCTTGGAGAGCTATGCATTATCCTAACACTTTCTGGGCTAGTATCCTTAAAGGGATTTATTTTCACGATTGCTCCTTCCTCAAGGCCAAATTGGGTAGCAACCATCTTAGGGGTGGAGAAGCATCCTTTAAGGTTGTGACCTCCTTCTTAAAGGGGTTAGATGGAATGTCCTTAGCGATGTTGACATCAATATTTGGAATGACAAATGGATTCCTAGCTCACCTAATTTCAAGGTCTCAGTTATGCGACCCTTGGGTTGCCCACCTGAGTCCGTGGGGCAACTTATTATTCATAATACTAACAGATGGAACCTTCCCCTTATTCGTTTTTGGCTCAGGAAAGATGAAGCTGATCACATTGTGCTCATTCCTATCAGTAGGCATCAAGCCCATGACTGGTTGGTGTGGCACCATTCCTCTTCTGTTTTGTACTCGGTTCACTTGGGGTACGCATTTTGGTGTTCTCATCTCCAAAACATTCGGCCTTCTCCTATCTTACCATCCTCTTCCACTACCCCACCGTCAAGGTCCATTTCAAGTATATGGCGCTTACATGCCTTGCTGAAAGTGCGCCACTTCATATGGAAGGCTTATGGCAATGCTCTTGCTACTCAAGACAATTTGAGTAAAAGGAAAATCGTGATTTCTATTGTTTGCTTTTATAGTGAGGATCGTGAAATAATTGAACACATTCTCTCTTTTTGCTCCATTGCAAGGGCTGCTTGGTTCGGCTCAAATTTTGGTTTCCGTTTTCAAAAGGAGGTTTTTAAAAGTTTTTTGTTAGTGGTGGGATACTATTTGTGATGATTTTTCTTTTTGTGTTATAACCTTGAGTAATATTGCTTTCTTATGTTGGAAATTATGGAAAGATAGTAATGATTTTATTGTTCACAGGAATGAGTGGAATTCAGTTTTGCTTGTTCAAGCTTCCTCCTGTCTTTTTATGGAATTCCAAGCGATTCATCAGGATCAACCATCTTCCATCAGTTCGGTTGCTGCAACCTCAGTGGAATACCCTCTGAGAGGTGTCATCAAAATCAACACTGATGCAACTTGGAAGTCCAAAGATGCCTTGGCAACAGCTGCGGTGGTGGCCAAGGACTCGTCAAGTTTGATTATTGGAGGGTGATGTAGGTCTTTTCATGCCTCGTCTCCTCTGATTGCAGAGGCTTGTGCACTTAAAGCAGCATGTCCATTGGCTCTATCCCATAACTAGAATTTTATCATCTTTGAAGCTGATAACAAGATACTCATTGATGCTACCAATAGTGTGGGGAAGAGGCTTTGGGAGATCCAAGCCATTGTTGATGACATTTGTTCTCTATCTCCTTCTTTTGGTTCTTTATCTTTTGATTGATGTCCTGGAATATGTAATAGGGTTGCCCATTTTGTTGCTAAGGGGCATTGTTCTTCTTGTTGTACTCATGATTGGTGGGTTAATATTCCACCATCCTTATCTTTGATTGTATTTTTAATGCTCAGGTAATCTAACTTCGCCCTCGGGCTTCTTGGTGTTCGAAAAAAAAAACATGTTCTTCAAATGAAAATAAAAAAGAAAAATTAGAGATGAAAAACAAAATAAAATAAAAAAGAAAAATTATTTTATGTTATCAAATAACCTCCTAAGTTTGGGCCATGAGGATGTGTAATAGGGCATCCCATTTTTTTACTAAAGCCCATTTAACTAATTTGTGTACTCATTGGTTGGTGCCGTTGTCCACCCTCTTATTTATACTCTATTTTGTGTTCAAATAGTGTTGCTAGTTTGGGACGGCAATGGGGTGGGGCGGGTACGGGGGGTGCTTCCCTCATATCTGTACTCGCCTAAAAAATTCATACCTGTTACCCGCCTCGTACCTATCACAGGTATGAAATGGGTACCCATGTCCACCCCGTCGAGTACAAATCTAAACCATACTCGCCCTATTACCCACGGGTACCCAACGGGTACCCATTACCTGCCCTTACCCGCTTCGTTCCCCCCTTGTTACCTATCCATGTCCAACTTATTACCCATCAAATTCTTTTTTTCTTCAATAATAACCATGAATTCATACTTATAAATTACATAAGAAATATATTTTATATAAAATAACATGACGGGTACGCCAAATATTCAACCTGCATGTAGCATAAAGCAACACTATACAAATGACGTTACCACAATTGAGCTCAAGAAAATAAGGCCATATTAGTCTGTCCCCAATTTGCACCAAGTCTAGCAAATATGTGCTCCAAAAGAACCAAAAAAGCACGAAGAAAAGTCCATATGATCTCTCTTGAAGAAATCATGATTAAAATTGATTACATAATAAAAGTCCATAGCATACCACATATATATTACCAATTACACCTATGGCCATACATGCACTAAATAAATCTTCAATCAATCATTGCCTGTTCCATCTATTCCATCTTCCGATTCATCATCTAATTTCATTTCATCATCATTTTCATACAACATTTGTCTTGATGTAATAGAACCTGCATGGTTATAAAACTAATAAATATACCTAATTTAAACTAATAATACATGCTCAAATTCAAGAGGAAGGCCCATATTCAATTCTGACTACACATAAGAGCTTCTAAAGTCTTTGGATGAAGTCTACTATAATATGGACTTAAGACTCACCCATTTATACTAAAGCAGACTCCGAAGGAACTGTCGATATTGGAGTGCACAAAACATCTCGGGCAATCATTTGAACTGTAGGATATTTCGATCCATTTGCTCTCCACCAATTCAAAATGTCAAAATCCTCATCAATTGGCATAGTTTTATCTTCCAAGTAGAAATCCAATTCCAATTTAGCCATTATACGGTTTTGGTTCATCTCTCGTGCGAATTCACTCATCATTCCTCTTTTAAGTTGGCTACCACTAGGGATATGTGACTATGAGGATGCAACATGGAACCTATGTGCACTAGAATGCTTCAATTAGTATTCTTTAGTAACTCATCTAAAAACCTCCTAATTCTATCCATTTCATTTTCGGCTTTACTATTAGAATAAATATTTCAAAAAAAAGAATCGAACAAGTGCCATTTTATATCTTCGGTCAAGAATAGCAGCCACACCCATAAGCCCTTTGACATATGACCAATATTTGTTGTATTTCTCCAACATGTTTGCAACCATTCTCCTTATAATCTAATTTGAGCTAGATAACCAATTTCATAATTCAATACGAATCTCGCAAATTTTAGGAAATAAATGTTTGATGTGGAATACCTAAAGGAACAAAATTAATTGATAGAAAAATAAAGTGCAGTGTGTAAAAGGCATGCATTTGAACTAAAAAAATATGATTAACAAGATCAAAATTCATACCTAGAGGCAAAAAATTCATCAGTAGCATCATCAAACAATTGTAGTTTTTGACATATTTTTTCTGCCGATTCCCATTGATCCTCTGATGGAGTGCACTTAAACAAAGCCCCTCAAGTTTTCAATCTAAAAAACCATCTTGGTAACTCAAGGCGGTTCACAACATATCATATGTCGAATTCCATCGCATGTTATGGTCAAGAATCAATGTTTTCAACGGACCCTTAATGCCAATTTGCTTTGCACATTCTTCAAATTTTTGAGCTCTTTTACACGACACAGTACAGAACGAGAAACTGTCTCGAACCTTCTCTATGCCTTCCGTAATTACTGACAAGCCATCTTGAACAATCAAGTTTAGTAAATGGGCACAACATTGCATATGAAAGAATTGGCCGCCTACTATGAATGATCGAAAGTCCAACCTATCCAACAATATATCCATCATCGTATCATTGGTGGTACAATTATCCACAATGATGGCCGAAAATCGGCAATCGACATTCCAAGAATAAAAACATTACACAGTGACGGCCGAAACATATACAAACCTGCATAAAAAACATAAGATTTGTGAAAGGAATGCCATCACCTCTATCCATACAAGTAAATATATAGCAAATTATAAGTTTAAATAAGACTTGTATGACAAACCTAATTATTCAACCTTGTAACTCCCAAGAATTATCAATGAAATGTACTGTGATAGCCATATATCTTTTTCTTTGGTTGCTAGCTGACCACATATCAGTAGTTATGGCAATTCTGCCTTTATTTTTTTTTTCCAGAAACTTCAATATCTTCTCCTTCTCAATTTCATAACTTGCAAATATATTTGTTTTGATTGTGTTGAGGCTACTTTAAATCCAGGCTAAAGTGTCATGGAGTATTTTTGAAAGCCCTAGGGTTCAACCATATTAAATGGATATTCATGCAAAATGATCATTTCAGTAAGATCTCTCCTCCCATCTTCTTGATGGAACTCATATGGTGTTAACGTCACTGTTTGTATTTCATCATTAGGCTTAACTTGTTTTCCAAATAATCGTGATTGACGAATATCTTGACATTTCTTTTTTGTGCAGCATCAGACATGTTCTTTCAAATGGGATGTGCCTGATTTAGTGTTAGCTAAGAGCATCTTCTTACAATAGAGACATTCGACTTTAAAAGTATCACCACCTCGTTTCTTCTTAAAATGATTCCATACTTCTGATCTATGCCTATCTGTAAGAGGCATATCCGTGGGATCTCGCGATTCATCCTCAATTGGGGCACTGTCAATAGAGGATGATGAGATATTAGCGCGACTATTAGACATGGTTGGAGGTGCACCGGAGCTGGTTTTAACTCCTTCATTTCTGTTTACCATTTTTTACTAGAAAAATATACATATACACAAATCTTATTGGATGCTATGTAATTACGTCAATACTAATATGTTGCTAATATTATAATATGCATAAAATATAAATAAATTCTTTTCCTATCAAAAAAAGGAAATTTTATCTTTTTTATAATGTGAATGTTATGGTAATAGTAGAACTAGCTTTGAAATTAACATTTTTTTCGAAATTTTTTAATTAATTACTCATATATTGTATACATACATATCACTATTATTATTTTTATTTTTCGTTTTGGTATAAATATGGACCCTGCTTCATTTTATTTTTGGACTTGCCACTGTTAATGCCATTTTACTAGTAGAGTGCCATTGTTAACTAGGATTTGGCCTACATGTAAAAAACAATGGATTGTCTTCAACCATCCCAAAATTGGAAAATCAGACTTTTTATCCAACATTACAAGCTTGAAATTAGTAATATATATTCAAGTTCTTCTTAGAAATTTTAAGGTCTAAGTCCAAACACTAGCTTTTATCCACTATTAATGGAATCTCTTTGAAAGACACATGACATAATACCGTGACCTTGCTATATATGACTTTCCTTCATCATGTCAAAACTTATAAAATTGCATGAATACTATAGTAGTATAATATTACTCTGCACAAGGGAATAAATTTCATTATAGACATATGATATAATAGAAAATTAAAAAAAATCACAATACAACAACAACTGCAACAGTCCCAGTGCTTCAAGGGCTTCCACTTGCACAGTGTCTGAGAGGGGTAGAATGTACGCAGCCTTACCCCAGTAGGGTAAAACCCAACAAGAGACTGTTTCCGATAATCCCCAACCTGATATATGATAGTTATGAAGAGCGTGTATGAAGAGCATGTAAAGCATAGAGTTATATATATATATATATATGAATAAAGAACAATATAGTAGTATATTAGTTATACGTATAGTTGAATAAAATTTTATTTTAGAAATATGATATAACAATAAACTAAAGATTAAGGAAGAAAGAAAAACAAAATAGACATGCTGTATCATATTTTAAAAAACTAAATTCTTGCACTTACTTGGATAGTTTAAAAATTCTAATCTTTAATTTCTATGCTTTGATTGATGATATGTAAGAAAATAAAAACTTCTAAGTTAATTTATGAGAATTTTGATTTTGGAATTGGAAGTTTTGATTGTTTATTTTTAGGATTTGAGTTTTGAGTTAAAGATGATAAAATTACAAATGAAAATTATGAAATATGAAAAGAAAGGGATAGTGGATTGGAATAGACATGCACGGGAAATGCAATCAAGGACAAAAAGGGTGGCTTGCTTGTTGCTGCGGCATGGTTTATTGGGAATATAAAGAAGTTTCAAAAATTATTAATTTATTAAGAATATAAATATTAGGTGTGTGTATATTACTTATATAAAATATATATTTAAGTATTGCAAAAATAATTATTTATTATTAATATATATTATTTAATTATATTTGAACAGTTGTATATTATATATAATTATGTATTTAATTTATGTACCTATACTATTTTTTCTATTAGTAAATAAATTATTCAGTATGAATTATAAAATAAATTCTAAAAATTTAATAGTTATGTACCTTTAATTAATTAGATACAATTTGATCATAATTTGTTAAGATTTGAACTTTAAGGTATCTAACTAATCAAAGTTTTAAACTATAGGATAACTCATTATATATTTTTTAAATATTAAGGTGTGTGGGTGATAAATACTCCTCGAATCATTTAACATCCTGTTTCAGTTTGACGCATGGAATTAGAGCCTAAAATTGGGATTGAGATTAGTATTGAGGTTCAAAATTTCAATTATGTTATTTGGTCTATCTCTTAAAATTGGAATTACAATTCGACTGTCAAATCTATGGAATTGAGTTTTAACTAAAAATTATACATTCGGATTCTTTTGGGATGGGAATAAATTATAATGCTATACTAGCTAACTCTACTGGCTTTAAACCCAAAATGACCTAACTTAAATAACCTGAAACCCAATGTCACTTGAAAGTAAAGCACCCGATCTTAACCTAAATTTGACTCAAAACTCAAAATAACCCTACTTGAATGAATTGAACTCTGAAACAACTCATCTGAATAGTCCAATGTGACATAAACCGAATAATCAATAGACCCAAAATCCGAGATGAATCAAACCGAAATGACCCTGCCTACCTCAATTCTGACTTGAATAATGAATGGGATCCAATCAAGTTTATCTTAGATAAGGGAACCTAATTGACACAAAAAACTTATACATGACCCGATTTGAATCCTATAATGAACCAATCTTATTAACCCAAGATTCGATCTGAGTTGAGTGTGACATAATAAAATTATATTTAATTGATAATAATATTATAAGGTTACATGCAGAAGGAAGAAGGGGAGGCAAAGGCCTGTTGATACGTGCTTGATTCTAAGCATCTGGAGGTTGTCGAAAGTTCTTTCTGTAAATCCTTTCGTTTAGGATTCGAGGAAATATTAAGGATTATAGGAGTAGAAGGACTATCAAGACTTCTCAACTCCCTTCCACTCACAACGGCGGATCTTTTGAGTGAGGGAAGCCGGAGCATTGGTCAAGAGAGAGAAAGAAGAGGAACTAAAAGGTGGACTGACAGAACCTTTGGACTTGAAGTCATTAATAGTCTGTTAATCTTGCATAGAAGGCAAGATAACCAAGTCTGTCTTTAAATGTAAAGGCAACAAGATTGGTGACTTGCTTGAACTAGTTCACACAGATGTATATGGACCAATGAACATTCAGGCAGTAGGTGGGTATGAGTACTTCGTCACATTCACTGATGAGTACTCGAGGTAAGGATATATTCATCTAATGAGGTGTAAGTCGGACTCTTTTGAAAAGTTCAAAGAGTACGAAGCTGAAGTTGAATAGCAATTAGGTAAACAAGTAAAGTCACTTCGATCAGATCGAGGTGGAGAATATATTTCATGTGAATTTCTAGATTTCCTAACTACAAATGATATAAGATCTCAGTTTTTTGCTCCAGGTACACCGTAGTAGAATGGTATTGAAGAAAGAAGGAATAGGATATTTTTAGAGATGGTAAGGTCTATGATGAGTCATGCTACTTTATTAATCTTCTTAACTTTGTTCCATTTAAGTAAGTTCCTAAAGCACCCTTGGAGTTATGGATTGGGCAAAAGCCAAGCCTAGGATACTATCGAATTAGGGGGTGCCTAGCACATGTGTTGAAAAAGAACCCTAGCGTGTTTGTTGGTTATGCCAAAGGAACAAGGGGTGATCTTTTCTACAGTCCTTCTGATCAAAAGGTTTTTGTAAGTGTGAATGCAAAATATTTTGATGAGGATTTTGTAGTAGACTACAAATGCAAAAGTAGAGTAGTGTTAGAGGAATTAAAAGAGAATGATGCTAACTTTAAATAGCTAGAAACATCTCG
Source organism: Simmondsia chinensis (assembly GCA_018398585.1). Classification (NCBI taxonomy): domain Eukaryota; kingdom Viridiplantae; phylum Streptophyta; class Magnoliopsida; order Caryophyllales; family Simmondsiaceae; genus Simmondsia; species Simmondsia chinensis. The sequence goes on along the minus strand of JAGTTD010000007.1, from coordinate 25,105,462 downwards.
GGACACAGTGGATGCATTAAATGCACCTACGGATAGAGCCAAGGATGTTCCAAGCACAAGGGAGCCTATGCATAGTGGATGGATCGTCAGGGCAGCTAACAGGTTCATAGTGGGAGCCTTAGTGGTTGATTGTGATATTGAATCTGATCCTCTCAGCCACAAGGAGAGAATTAAAGACAAGGATATTGACCAATGGGTCTTAGCAATGAAATCTAAGATATGATCTGTGTATTCTAATCAGGCCTGGGAACTTATAGAGTCGCCTATTGGCATTAAGCCCATTGGATCTAAATGGGTCTACAAGAGGAAAAGAGGAATAGACGGGAAGGTTGAGACCTTCAAGGCAAGGCTGGTTGCTAAGGGTTTTATCCAAAATGAAAGAGTCGATTATGATGAGACCTTATGACAAGTGGCCGTGCTAAAGTCCATAAGGATACTCCTGTCCCTTGCAACTGATTATGATTAAGAGATTTACCAAATGCATGTCAAAACAGTCTTTTCGAATGGTCATCTTGATACATCTATATAGTGCAACCAGACGGTTTCATTGGAAACAATCAGGAGCATATGGTACGCAAACTGAAGAAGTCTGTATATGGACTGATGCAAGCTTCACGCTTATGGAATAATAGATTCAATGAGGAGATCAAATTCTATGGGTTTGAATAATTGGTTGATGAACCATGTGTGTACAAATGACATCAAGAGAAAGAAGCGACTTTCTTAGTAATGTATGTGGACAACATTCTACTCATTGAGATTGATATAGATGGGTTACTAGCTGTAAAGATTTAGTTGTCAAGCTAATTCGATATGAAGGACTTAAGACAAGCCAGCTATATTCTTGGGATTAATCTTTTGCGAGATCGTAAGAATAAGATGTTGGGTCTCTCTCAAGCCACTTATATTGGCAAGACGTTATCAAGGTATCGCTTGGAGAACTCTAAGAAAAGGCTTTTACCTTTTAGGCATGGGGTCCTTTTTTTTTTTAGAGCAGTGTCCTAAGATATCTCAAGAGGGGGAGCATATAAGGAATGTTCTATATGCTTCGGCTGTGGAAAGCCCTCATGTATGCCATGTTGTGCAAAAGACTAGATATCTACTATGCTGTTTGTATGCTAAGCAGATATCAATCTAACCCGGGTCTGATGAACTGGGTGGCAGTGAAGCCTATTCTCAAATACTTGTGAAGAATTAGAGATTATATGCTAATCATTCAAAGTGATGAGCTGGTTCCAGTTGACTATACTAATTCAGACTTCCAATTAGAAAGAGATGCAAGACGTTCGACATCTGGATATGTCTTTGCCCTCGAAGGACAAGCTATAAGCTAGAGGAGTGTCAAGCTATCATGTATTCTTAACTCCACCATGGAAGTCGAACATGTTGCGGAGTTAGAAGCTGCAAAGGAGGCATGTTGGCTCAGAAAGTTCTTGATAGATCTTGAGGTTGCTAGAGATGGTCTAACACCAGTTACGGTGTTTTGTGATAACTTGGGTGCGGCGGCTAACTCTAAAGAGCCTAGAAGACACATGACGTCCAAACACATTGAAAGGAAGTATCACCTCACTAGAGACTATGTGGAGAAGGGTGAGTTGGCCATATTAAAGATAGACACGAGCCATAATCTTGTAGATCCTTTTACAAAGACTACGACTTAGAAGACCTTTTAATCGCATATAGAAGGGAAGGGTTTAAAGTGTGTAGTAAAGTGGATTTAGGACAAGTGGGAGATTGTTAGGAATAGTGTTATAAAAATCCATATTTGTCTTGTAGTTTTACTTTATTATTGAATAAAATTGATGTTCAAGTCATTTTCTTGTTAAATTTGCATAAATGAGCATATATAGAGTACAAGAAAAACAGTCATTAGCGATAGTGATTATTGTCGTTAAAAGCCTAGTTTATCATCGTTAATACTATTAAAGACGGGGGAAGCTGTCCGTCATTCGTCGTCCTTGTTGCTTTCGACATTAATGGGATTAACGACTGCAAAATTGAGCTGTCGTTAAAAATCATCTGCCATGGTATACCATTTCCTTCGTTAAACGTGAAATCAATAACGACGGCACAAATTGTCGTTAAAAGTAAAGTAGAGCAAGTTGTCATTAAAAGTAAAGTCTTTAACATCAGGTGGCACTGTCATTAAAGAGTTGATTAATAACGACAGCAAAAGCAGTCTTTAAATTTTTTTTGCGCTTCTAATTGAAAATAGTAACGATAACGTAGATTGCCGTTGGTAAGAAATAGCAACAAGAATAAACTATCGTTAAAAAATTTTCCATCAATTAATGACATCAAAAGTTGTCATCAAAAATATTTCCCCACATGAAAAATAATTAAAATGAAAAAAATTTATTGACATTAAAGACCCTGTACATTGTTAAGGTTTCAAAGAGTGCGCTTGAGCCTTAACCTTGGTTGGGATAGAGAGAGTATGAGATGAGAAAAGAATATAGAGTTTAGATGAGAAAGAAGGGAAAGGAGATGAGAAAGTAGAGAGAGATATCAAAAGATATCAAATTCATTCATCAAAATTGTTATTGAATACAAACTAATGCCCACTACTTATACTTCCTACAAGATATGAGCTAATACATTGAATCTAGCCACACAAGGACTAACCGACTCTTAAGTGAGCTGCCATATTTGACTTAACTAATTAACGGCCTTGACCACCATCAGCTAACAACTCTAGACTTTACTTATTACAAGACTTACAAGAGACTTAAGGAACCGATTACATCAAGACTTATTCTTGGTACAATAACAACAAGCTAAAACCACTAAATGATCAAGTAATCGATGCAAAACAGCCCCCAACGCAGCACACATAGCTCACAGCAGCAGCACAGTAGCAGGACAGCATCACCGCCACCACGAGTTCATAACTCGGATTCTCGGATCGTAACATTCCCTTCCCCCTGAAAACATTCTTGTCCTCAAGAATAGAAGAGAGTTGTAACAGTGAGAACTAACTTCTTGCCATAGTTCTGCAGCTGGGAAGATATCCTGATGCACCTCAATCTGAAACACAGCAGATCCATGAAGAAGACATCTTGTTCCGACACAAAGTTTATGTTTGAATGCATAATACTCCTTAGGAGGTCTGCATCGATCAAACCATTCTTCAACAACACATCCACAACATCTCCTTGTGCTGTTGTTATAGCTCAAACCTCCGTCTTGCAGCTGAGAGACCCAACATACAGCAGTAAATCTGAAACTCAGCTGGTAAAATGCTGCACAACAGTTACCATATGTCGTTAAACCCATAGAATTGCATATGAAGTCATTCAATATCTTGGGAGGCCTTCCAAACTCAAACCAAAAGAACCAAGGATCAAAATTTGCTTGAAGAAATTCCCAGTTACAGCTCAAACATCCCCATATCCTGATCTTGGAGACCAAACATTTTGAGATTTCCTGAGGACGCAGCTGCAAGTCCTTGATCTTCGGTCTTATCCAAAATTTGTATTGCTTAAACATCCATTTACAATACCATCTTAGACCCAACTCAACCAATTCTTGATTGCTTCTTAATTCCACACGTTGAGCTGCAGAACCTAGAAATTCAACAGTGCTAACCCGATGCAACTCATATTGACAGATTTCAGCTCGTTTCTTGTTCAAATGGAGGCTTATTTATGTGAACAAGTTATTACACCTTCCAAAAGACATAATAGCACCAACCAAACTCAATCTGAACAGCTCATTCACTACTGACAGTGAAGAAATTCTCCAAGAGCGCTCTGCATCCTCCAAAACTTCCTTTGATGGAATCTTGAGAGTAAACTTGTAAGATCTCAAAATTTCAGCCACTTCTTCCCAAACTCTTGCATAGAACACACAAATTAGGAGCTCATAAACAATTGTTGAATGCCAAATGCACAATGTCATAACTTGAACACCCAAAACATTCCCGACGACACTTCCAATGCTGCAACTCACAACTTCCAGCCTGTTTTCGAGTTTTTCCTGGACCCAACGCTCATTCAACCACCAAATAGACCTCAAATGATCAAACTCTGCTCCCTTGTCAACCCTCTCAAGCATGAGTAACAAATATAGCAAGTGAAGAGACCAACAGAATTCTTGAACAGCTTTAACCTTCTTCAAAATCTGAGTTGTTCTGCTCCAAATTTTGTGGCTGATATGCACTCCAATTTCAGCTAGAATTATCCTTGATGATGCATTGATCTTTTCCATCCAAACATTGAGAAGATATTGAAGCTTATGCGTATGATTTTTCCATTCGGAACACCCACAACAAATCACACCACTCACACTTAGATTCTGCACCAGATCAGGGAGCTTCAGTTGTTGTTGGCTTTTATTTTCCAATGCTATCAACTTGGTCTTTACTTGGCTTTGCACACCAGTTGTGAGGTCATACCCGAGGCCAAATACCTCCTCAAACCATCCACAGTTCTTCAAACCACTAACAACAATTATCATCCCTTCAAGTAAGTGCTTTTGTATGAACCGAAACAACACCAATTCCGGTACAATGGAAACTTCATTGTCACAGGAATTATACAGCTTGTAAAATGTATAATCCATGTCTTCACAACTTGCTTTGACGTTAACTTCGCAATGACCCACAACCTCTACCATTTTTCCACCAATGTTTGTACCAACATCGCATTCGTCAACATCCCACGGCAGCATCGAATGCCTAACTTCTCCAAACACTTGTAATTCATTCTTTCCCGGATCAAGGGGACTTCCAACTCCAAACATATCAGTTACAGCACCAGTTGTATTGATTTTGGGCTGCACAGAATTCTGTTTCAGCATATTACAACATTTATACACATCCAACAACTCAATTGCTTGTATTGACACAAGGCTTCTCCTTCGTTAGAGTTTGAAACGCACTCTCGCAGCTTGATTAGTTCTTTCAACAGAGAATCACATCGTTTCCGCTTCACATAGCCTTGAGTATCTTCTCCCGGATCAGGAGGTAACTCGCCATATGAATGCATGGCGTGTTTGAATACACCATTACTCCCCTCAAAAACACACATTGTTTGGCATCCAATAGTACCATAGCAGTAACAGCTGGTTTACCAACAGGATGTAATCGTTCAGCAGTGAAGATATTACAATTCTGATCCAAAATCGACTCGTCAGCAGGCCGCAAGTTCTGATTTTGCATACCAACTTGCCATGGAGTAACACTTAACTGATTTGACGAAGTATCTAGTGGACTAACAGCAGTAGCATCAAGTTTTCCAACAGAATACTTCGGTTCTGCATAGCTCTCTACTCGATTGCTTGTAAGGACTTCATAGTGACCCACTTGTAGCATCGAATCATCCTTGGAAGACCATGACTTGATCGCTGACTTGTCATGCTTCAATTTTTGCTTAGTAAACTTCTTTTTTCCCCAAAAATCTTTCAATGTGTCATTAAGATGATTCCTCTTCACTTTACTCTTTACATTCTTTATCATTCCCATGACGTGAAAATCGTATTCCCATTCTGGATGCCTGTCATGTTGTGCCTTAACATCATCAAGATACTCAAACTCTAGCAAAGAGTCTTCATAAGGATCATCTTGTTAAAACTCAGGTTCGTCTAGCTTGTGTTCATCAATTTCGGCATTGTCGTGGTCGGATTCATCTTAAACAACAACCATTTCTACTACAACTTCCTCTTTGTGCTCAACCTTGAACCCTTGATTGTTAATCGGATCCTGCAACTTCACAAGCTTTGCTTCATTTTGCTGCAAACGATCTTCTTGACTCGAATATTTTTCCAGATATAACAGCTGCATTTTTATCAATTTCTGAATGTTGTCATTCTGCTGCTTAAACCCGGCCTTTATGTCCCAAAGAAGATCAGTAGTAAGATATTGAGGTCCGATTGTAACATTTGCACTAGCTTCCGATCGAGTTCTCACTCCATCAGCCATATTTGCAATGAACAACAATTTCTATCTGGAATCAGCTAAGGTCACAGAATACAAGTTCGAAAATCACAGAAATGTGAAGCTTGTTTCGCAACCCTTCAACAATCGATTGTTTTATGAAATTGTACTCCTTCGTTCGCACAACAATCCGCTGCTATCAAATCCACAATCGTCACGGATTACAACCCTAATATGCAGATTTTCGCACACCGAGAGTTCGAACAAAACCTAACTTGAAGAATTTCTGACAATGATGTTTTCTTGAATAATCCAGACTAAGAATCTGATATAGGTTCGATCTTTGTCTGTAATAGTGATTTAAACACACGATTCACCAAAATCTTCAAGAACAAAATCGGATTTCAACACTTCGGTGCTCGGTTTGTTGTTAGACTTTTCGCCTAAGCAAATTTCGACTTAATAACATATAATTCTTAAGAATCAAACACCGATTCTGATGTATTCTCACCATGTATATGCTTAGCAACACAATTTCATCACAATCCAGCACAAAAGCAGATTCGGATCGAATATGAACTTGTAATTCAGAAAGCAGTTACCTTAATTTCTGAATTGTAGAATATGAATAAACCTCAAATCAGCTTGTTCCTAATCTTTTGATGTTGATCAAGTGTAATGTGGATCAAATAGCATCACTTTAACTTCTTCTGACAGATTAATTGAATGTTTGATCGAGATCAATTATGCTTTGCACATAACTTCAGCAACTGATATTTTGCTTCTGCACTAAAATTCAGTAGGTGATGCTTGATCGAATCTTCTGAATTCAATATGAATCAGCTCCAGTGTTGAGTGTACTCAACAAATACTGATCAATTAACCTTTGTTCAATGTAATTCAATCAATTCGAATCCCAACCGAAAGCAATTCCCAGGCCTTGCAGTTCAGCAAATGCAGTAACCGCCAATCTCAAAGTTCAAAATTCAGAATTGAATTCTGATCACAAGACTAAATCTGTAACACAATTGTTTTTATTGTTTAATTGCAATGCAATCAATCAGATTTTGTATTTTTTCGAATATGAGCTTGATTTGGAAGCCAAATCAAGGCTCTGATACCAATTGTTAAGGTTTAAAAGATTGCTCTTGAGCCTTAACCTTAGTTGGGATAGAGAGAGTATGAGATGAGAAAAGAATCTAGAGTTTAGATGAGAAAGAAGGGAATGGAGTTGAGAAAGTAGAGAGAGATATCAAATTCATTCATCAAAATTGTTATTGAATACAAACTAATGCCCACTACTTATACTACTTACAAGATATGAGCTAATACATTGAATCTAGCCACACAAGGACTAACTGCCTCTTAAGTGAGCCGCCACATTTGACTTAACAAACTAACGGCCTTGACCACCGTCACCTAACAACTCTAGACTTTACTTATTACAAGACTTACAAGAGACTTAAGGAACCAATTACATCAAGACATATTCTAGATACAATAACAACAAGCTAAAACCACTAAATGATCAAGTAATCGATGCAAAACAGCCCCCAACGCAGCACACACAGCTCACAGCAGCAGGACAGCATCACTGCCACCACGAGTTCATACCTTGGATTCTAGGATCATAACATACATTCATATAGTACAATATATACATACATACCTGTAAATCAGGCAATATAGTGATAATATTTTCTGGTTGTTTACAACATCTATACATCTATATAAGGACAATTTTGGTCGTAGCATTTGTATGTAAAAGTAGTACAACGACATTTCATGTCAATTATAACACCTGTAGAATAGTATAATAGAACCATACATAAATAACTCTTTCATGTCATTCAATGTAGCAACAAATTCTAATAAAAAATAAAGATGTTATTGAAACTTAAATGTCCAAGTGCTCACAAAAGCCAATTTAAATACAAGAGACACTAAAAGCGTACATTGTAAAATTTGTCACCTAACAATTTAGCAAAAATTACAAATACGACAAAAGTTCACGAATAAAAGTTCCAACATAAACAAGAATTTAAAGTGCAGTCTTCCAACTCCTGAAAAAAAAAAAAAAAATCCACAACACTTGTGTTAGAAAATACTTATCATCTGAGCATCAATAATCACTCGTACAGACACACCGTAGACCAAACAATAAAACAAAAAATACAACAGAAAAAAACTATATTAAAGCAATTAGCATAAAATTGGCAAAAATAGAAACAATTCATGTGCTTTTTAATACAATACAATTGCAAACCCAATCTCCACATTATAGAACTCAATCACAGCGTCACAAATTCATAACGTTCTTAAACTCCACCTAGAATTCAATCACATAATCCAAACTCCACAACAATTCCGAACAACTCAATAACATGTTCTTAATGAATGCCAAAATGATTGTAAACTCTGATTGCATAATGAATCACAAAGTCCTAAATCCATAAATCTCAAACTCATATAAAACTCAATCATAGAATCCAAACGCATCAACAATTTCAAACAACTGCAGACTGGCTCTTTTTCTGATAAAAGCGAAGACTCGCAATGCAAAACTAGGCGCACCTACCAAGGAGGACCCCATGTGAATGGACAATCAAAACCAAGACAAAACAAAATATAGCCCATATGCCATGACTTATCAAAAGACCTAGCAAGATGCAAGCTCAAAACAAAGTGAAACTACTACCCACATTTAGTTCAAAATGCCAATTCGAACCCTCCTTAGTTTATACATCATGGGCACCCCACAGAGCCTAACACACCAGAGTTTAGAAGCATAAAAATACCCTTCACAAGACTTTAGGCCTAGAGCTTGGAATAGTAGAAGCTAGTGAACAAAGTATTATTAATGAATACAAAAATAATCACAACTCAAACACCACGTAGAACTCAATCACTGACTTCAAATCGACAACAATTTCAAATAACTCAATGTATTCTTAATGAAAATGTCTATAAATTAGTAAATGTGTAACTAATAACACACTCCAAAAGCAATATCAAACATATTAGTATTGGAATTAGTCATTTACCTTGAAAGCAACTTAAATCAAGTCCGCTAAGTTGCAGTCGGTTGTGTGACTATGTGAATGAGCAGCTTGAACGCGTCAACGGACCAACAAGAGAACATGAACAAGGACAGGAATCAGCCAACGAACAACATAGATAGGCTTATAACAAACACAAACTACTAGCTAATTTGTTAATTTCATAAACATAACACAAGCTACCAACATAAAATGGACAAATTCGGTTTAGAGCTTATTCAATCTAGCAAAAAAAATCAAAATCAAGGTATAGTGGGTCAATATAGAGATGAAGTGAAATAGAGTTGTCAATCACTAACAAACAATAGACATGGGCTTAAATCAAACACAAACTACCCACTAATTTGTTAATTCAGTGAAAATAACACGAACTTCCAATATAAAAGGGACAAATTCGCTTTGAAGCTTTGTCAATCTAGCAAACAATTAATCAAAATCTGGGTATAGTGGGCCAATTAGCAAAGAACAGAATTAGGGTTGTTAATCACTAACAAACAACAGACCCGAGCATATAACAAGCACGAACTACCCACTAATTTGTGAATTCAGTGAACACAACACGAACTACCAACACAAAAGGTACAAATTTGCCTTGAAGCTTTGTTAATCTAGCCAAAATTGATTCTAATTATACGTATAGTGGGTCATATAGCGAAGAACTGAATTAGGGCCGTTAATCTCTAACAAACAACAGACCTGTGCTAATAACACACATGAACTACCAACTAATTTTTTAATTCAGTGAACATACCACAAACTGCTAACATAAAGGGACCAAATTCACTTTTAAGCTTTATCAGTCTAGCAAAAAATCATTCAAAATCTGGGTGTGGTGGGCTAATATAGAGAAGAACCGAATTATGGTTGTTAATGACTACCAAACAACAGACATGAGCTTATAACAAACACGAACTACCAACTAATTTGTTAATTCAGTCAACAAAACACAAACTATCAACATAAAAGGGACAATTTGCTTTAAATCTTTGCCAATCTAGCAAAAAACAACTTGAAATCTAGGTATAGTAGGTCAATATAGCGATGAATCGAATCAGAGTTGTTAAACACTAACAAACAAAAGACATGGGCATATAACAGACACAATCTACTAACTAGTTTGTTAATTCAGTGAACATAACACAAACTACCAACATACAAAGGACAAATTTGCTTTAAAGCTTTGTCAATCTAACAAAAATTCATTTAAAATTTGGGTATAGTGGGTCAATATAGTAAAGAAGTAAATTAGGGTTGTTAATCACTAACAAACAACAAAAATGGGCTTATAACAAACACGAACTACTAAGTAATTTGTTAATTCAGTGAACCTAACATGAACTACCAATATGAAAGGGACAAATTCGCTTTGAAGGTTTGTCAGTCTAGCAAAAGATCATTCAAAATCTGGGTATAGTGGGACAATTCAATGAAGAATCGAATTAGGATTGTTAATCACTAACAATCAACAAATATGGGCTTATAACGAATATGAACTACCAACTAATTTGTTAATATAGCAAGCACAACACGAACTACCAATGATCAAGACAAGTTCGCTTTGAAGCGTTGTCATTCTAGCAAAAAATCGTCCAAAATTATGGTCTAATCATTCAATACAGTAAAGAGCTGAATTAGGGTTGTAAATCACCTGCTTTGCTGCTTCGCTTTGCTTCACTGTTTCACTGCATTGCTTTGCTTCGAGTGACAATTAGGGATTTAGGGTTTCCGCAGGGGGTAGAGGAGTGTGACGATGCCTGCAAGGGAAGAAGGGAGGAAAATTGGTTTTGCCCAAAATTGTTTTAATTAATTTAAAAATTATATTTTAGTATATTAAATAAATAATTCTGAAGTACAACTGAAGTATAACAAAAGAGTTAAACATCGAGTTATATATTAATTAGAACATTATTTGATTCTCAAATTTGAATTACATTTTAGATGGGCAAAATGCCAATTAATAAACAGATTTTTGGCAATAATGAATATAAAAAAAAGCACCTAATTTTTAAAAATTAATGAATTTGATCTTTTAAAATGAAATTTTACCGCTTAGATGAGCCTATTAACGACGGTTTGTGAGTAGAATTAACGACCTTATTTAGTGCCCGTCATTATAAACCCAACATGTACCACCCTTAAATGATGGTGTTTTAGTTCTGTCACAATTAGGCACCACACACACACTTTTAACGACCAAAAAAAATTCTGGTTGTTATTTTTGGTTATTATGAGCCAGCTTTCTTGTAGTGATACTGCATGTGATTTTTTTTAAAGTAACATCTATGAGATGGATATAGTCCTCAGATTATATTTTACATGTTTGTTCTAAGTAGATAATGAGATTAAGCCACAAATAGACTTGGAACAATTGGTGCAGAATGTTATTTGAAAAGACTTGTAGTAAGTGAAAAGCTTGGACTACTTGTTTGTTGAGACTATGACTTGACACTTTAGATGTCCTTTCTTGGTCACGTAGATGGCGATCCAAAAGTGTTAGGTTGGTGTGTTTAATAAGATTGGTACACCGGGTTGGACCATATAGGTTACTTATTTCTAGACTACTATCAGAAATGAGTGGTTCATGTTGCACCATCTGAACGACGACTCTAAATCCTGAGAGTATTCTAGGCTTGTGCACGGAATGTTACTCTGGTGTACTATAAGTAAGGTTTTGATAAAATACTGAATTCCCACGTACACTGGGTAGTGGCGTGAAGTGTCACAAGGATCGGGTATTTAATATAGAATCTATAGTCTCCTACGAGATACATATGTCACCCTTAGTTGATTTATAAGCATTTGAATTAATGTGGAATCTTCCGCCAAAGTGTTTCAAGTGTTTGACATTTGGAATTTATACTGTGAATATGTTTGAGTATAAATAAGTGTCTAGTAAAGGGCTAGTTGGTAACTAATGGAGAAATTGTGAGAAAAATAGTGGTAGTAGCTCTAATTATTTTTCATCATGGATGTCTTATAGAGGGGAGGTTGTTACAAGAATAGTCTTTTTGTGAATTATCGAATAAATAATTTAGGTCTAGAGTGCAACGAAATTTATTTAATGGAATTAAGTCTCATTAAATGGTAAGTAAATTTTGTGAGAAGATGGTAATTAATTTAACCCACTTGGAGCTAGGTTTAAATTATCCCTGAGATCCCTAGGCACGCTTCTGTTTTTATTCCCATCGGAAAAATATTAAACAATTTATAAAATAAATTGTTTATTCATGAGATACGTAAATTTAATTTTGCAAAACATTATTCATGAGATTAATAAAATTTAAAAATTATAGAATAAACTAATTTTTAAAATTAAAAATTCATAGGATGGATTTTTATGTGTGAGAAATAAAAACAAAAAACAAAACAAAAAAAAATTTAAAAAAAGAATGCAAAAAAACATATGCAATCCGTGCAAAATACCGGCAGCCAATCAGCGTGCGACATGTGTCGTGCACTGGGCTACCTAAGGTGACAATCCGCGCCTTCGGGAGTGGACAAATCATCAAGTGCCATGTGGCATGGTCTAGGGCAGCCTGGGTTGGCTATCTGCACATACGGGCGTGGACCAATGGGGTGCAAACACGTGGCACGCAGAAAGAATTAAAAAGGACACGATTTTAGCTATAATGAAGTGACATCATTTTTAATGGCATTTCTTTGTTTTACATGCATCCCACATCAATTTTGGCATAGTTTTTGCTAGTGGTTTTGGAGTAAAGGTTTAACATCCAACTAAAATTAAAAACTTTCTGTATGTGTTGACTTTCGAAGATCTGATAAGAGAGAAAATTTCTATTGAAATTGTTTTTCTTTAGTTTAATATTTTACGGAGCCTGCACTCCGGGTATTTTTTGTGTGATTGCATAGAAGGCTTCTCAATCTTGATTAGTTTTTTGGTTTTCTGGCATTCTTTATTTGGAGCAATTCCTGGTATCTATTTTTTCCCTCCTCTTTTAAGTTTTTCGCTTTTCTATTTATTTACAGTATTCTTATTTTCCTAGTTTAAAATTAATGCTATTATTATTAATGTACTAGAGTAGATGCCTGTAGATTAAAATTAAGAATTTAAAAATTTATATTTAAAATTGGGAATTTTAAATCATCATTAGGTTTAAAATTGGGAATTTTAAACCCTTCGGCTGCACTAGTTTATTAAACTTAACAAAATTTTTGAAATTCGTCCCAATAATTAGTGGAGTAGATGCAACAGACAAAGCAATATGAAATGGCACATGCATAAATTCTTTCATGGGAAACACTGCCTCGAAGAACTTAGCATCTCGAGACTCTATTACCGTACCAAGCCCAGGGCTCGAGCTATTCAATAACATGAATCCATATGCAGCGCTATTCAAAGCATAACTATTATACACAACATCTACAGTTTTGGTACCTATTTTACTTCTTTTAAATTTTGGTACCCCTACTTTAGCTAGATACCCTCACACTTTAAGGTATTGAAGGTTAAGTGTATAGACCTTCCATAATTCAAAAGTTGTTCTATCCAGACTTTTATGTCGAACCCTATTAAGCACATAACATGCAGAGAACATGGCTTCCCCCCACAAGCTCGAGGGTAGGCCTGAGCTAGTTAACATAGCGTTCATCGTCTCTTTTTGCTGGGGTGCATAAGGGGCTGATATTTCATGGATAATGTCGCATTTGTCAAAATGCTTTTCAAGGAAGATAATGTCATACTCACCTTCTCTATCAAACCTAACCCTTTTGATTCTATGGTTTAATTGGTTCTCAACCTTTGCCTTATTCTTATTCTTGAGGAACATCTCCTTAGCCTCATCCTTAGAACTCAGGAGATACACCTTAGTGAATCTCGAGTGGCCATCAGTGAATGTAATGTAGTACCTCTTACTACCTATGTCATGGTGTTCTTAAAATCACCCAACTCACTATGCATAAGTTCAAGTAGGCTTGGTGTTCATTCAACTGATTTGTTAAAAGGCTTCATAGGGTGCTTGGGCTCGACACATATTTCACATTTTCCAAGTTCTATTAGGCTAAAGTTGGGAATTAAAATCACTTGTTTAAGTTTCTTAAGAGACTTATAATTGACAAGTCTGAGCCTAGCATGCCGCAAATCCAAGGACTTGTCGATATAAGCAGAAGTAGATGCATTCTCATTCATTTCAACATTAAGTACAAATAAACTTGCATTACAAAAACCCTTCCCCACAAAGTTGGCATTTTTGGTGATAGCAAGCTTATCAGATTTGAAGGTCAGTTTAAAACTAACTTTGTTAAGTAATGCAACAGAAACAAGATTTCTATGCAAATCAGGGACATGCAGCACATTTTAAAAGGGTAAAAACTTTCTAGTGTTAAAGTTTTAGAAGGCCCATTCCCTTACTAAGAATAGGGACTGAACTAGAATTTCCCATGAACACACTCCCCCACATTGGCTTTTTATACTCCTCGAACGGTCCTTATTGGTGTAGATGTGCCACGTAGCACCAGTATCTACAACCCACTCAACCATATTCACCTCGAAAATCATGGCTACAAAGACATCTCCACTCTTGGTGAGGTTGGCCTATGGTTTGGGTTCATTAGCCTTTCCTGGTCCAAATCCCTTCTTACAGTCTCTCGAATATGGCCTATCTCGCCATAGGTCTAGCATGTTCCCTTTACTCGTTTTTGTCCACCTTTGGGGTCGTTCTGAGGGCTCTTGCTGTGTGTCTGTTTCTTTGATTTTGAGCTCGAGTTTGAGCCTCAGTTAGAATGTCTCTTGTTCCATGGCTTCTTAAACATGTCCTTATTTCTCGTACTCTTAGACTCACACTACCACAAAATTGGTTTATGGCAACAGTTCATTGGCAACGGTTCTAAAACTATTGCCAAATCGAACTTTACGCAACGGTTTTACAACGGTTTCAAAATTGTTGCGTAAGGTTATCTACGGTAATGGTTTTTGTAACGAAAATATAATCGTAGCACATAGTTATCTAACGCAACGGTTTGCTGCAACCGTTTTCCAAATAATACTAATTGCAATGATTTAGAACCATGCACATTCTCATGCATACCAATGTCAAATTTTGTGAATATCACTTTAGATTTTTTTACCCTAACTGTTATATCCTCCGCTAATATGCTAATTCGAATTATCATCTAATACTCGATTAATAAGAGAGTATGGATCAAGTAGTTTTATACTCTACTCAGTACTTGATTATTAAGTAGACTCGACAATTGAATTAGCATAGCGCTCAATATTGGACTCGATTTTGACTCATTTGTCCTTATACTTAAATTATACTTTTTTTTTTGGGTCCATAATTGTACTTGTTAATTTCTTGTTTAATATACTAGAATATAATTTATGTTAATTAAAAATAAATAAGTAAAATATATAAAAACTACTACTTTTAATTCAAATACAAAAATATTACGGGCAAACTTGTAAATATCGCATCTACTTTGAAAACCCATTGCCGTCTTCCTCTTCCTTCATCGTTGTGCCTTCCCCATCTTCAAAACCCTAACCCTTTCTACTGGAGATGGAGGCGACGGCGGCTGCGACGGTGCAAAGGAAGGCGTTGCAGGCGGTGTTGGCTCTGGCTAACCTCGATCCCTTCGAGTGTATGTGAAGGTGGCGGTTTCTTGAGGTCAACCTTTGCTTCGAGGTTCCTAATGGCGGGGTTGATCTCCTCGAGATCCACAACGATATCGTCGATCTCTTGGTCCAAGGCTTTCTCAGTGCTACCAAATTCGAGCTCTGGAGTCAATGGTCCCGAAACCTTTGATTTCGTTCCATTTCCGGTCAGATCTGGCTCCACTCCATTTTCGGTCAGATCTAGTGGCTCTGGTGCTTCCTCTACTTCGATTGGTGGTGGTGGTGGTCCTAACACCTCAACAGTGGCCCAATCTGGCCGCTCCGGTAAGGCTCTTTTCATCACCACCTCTCTATTAAGCAATTAAATATATGTGCTTGGGATTTTGGCCATTGTTTTCAGCCATGGATCAATTTTTGGATCCTCTAAATCCACTGTCTATTGGTTTGTGGTTGCTTGAGTTTGCCCTAATTTGATATTGATGTGGTTCTGACGGAATTCCCGCATATTTTCGAAGTAAATGATCTATAATATACATTAATATGTTTAACATTGTGCTTTTCATGTATTGTTCCTTGATTAGGGTTTTGTGATGCCGAATTGAGGTCATTATCAAACTAAGTTGAGCTCATTACCAATTTCAACTTACTATCATGCTTGATTTACTGGTAAAACATTAGCAAGGTTGAGGCCCTAGGACAGGATATTTCATATTCAAATCCTTAATACCACTTACCTACTAGAAGAAAAGATTGCTTCTTCAACATGACATGATTGAACTTTGCTTGAAATTTTTTAATAGGACTCTTGAGCGGGGGAAGTTCAAGTTAATAGAAAATAACTAAATAAAATTGAATTTTCTACTCCATGTAGCAATCCCACCTAGTGGGAAAATAATATTAGATTGTGTTGTCTATTTGTTGCGCTGCTTGTTTCTTGTATCATGAATTACTATATTCATGCAATTGATAATAAACTGTGCTTCTTCGCCTGCCGTATCTAGCTGTAATAGATACCAATTTTGCAATTTACTACCTATTTGAACTCTATGAAGTAACTTCTTAACTCAAGTAGAAAATCTTAAGCTAACGTATTTTTCCTATGACCTAGTGAACCTATAAGCCTCCATTGGAATAACCCCGCTGTACATTCTCTTTCTACATAAGATATTCATATAACTCTTCATAATACATTTCCTATACTACAAGATTTTCTTTATGTATCGCGTCTTCCTGTCTGGTTGGCTAAGGCCTTATTTATGTCCTTCAGTGACTTAAGTACCTATGTCTCCAACCTTTCCATCATTTACATTCATCTGGTAATGTCATTTAATCATGAAAATGGCTCAAAAAGTCCTAAATATTGAGCTTGTTGATTTCGGAGGCGGCATATTATCAACTGTATAGGAAACCTGCTTTATATCCCATCTAATTCTTACGTAAGATATCATTGTGATTTTTATTTAAAATTTTGCCGCAAGTAAATGGTGCAGCATGCCAAATGTCACCCAAACTGTTGATTCCTCTGAAGCTCAATCACAGGCAGTTCACAGCAAGGTCTTATGATTTATATGCTTGTTTGTTTACCTCTCTAGTGCCCGTCATTCATTTTTCTAGTGTTCAATTCCTTATGTTTGTTTTGACAAGATATTCTACAACATCTACTTCACATAATTTGTTTCCTTTATTGTTGTGAAATTTATGTCAGGTTTCGACTCTATTGCTTTTGTCGCAGCAAGAAGAAGGACATTCTCTAGAGAGAAATGTTTTCACTAAATTGTAAGAAAAAGTAAACGAGGTTCAGAGAACCATAGTACAAGTAATTTCTTCTTTTAATCACTTTTTGGGCTGTTGCACCATTATGTGCTACTGGATTTTTCAAGTATGTTTAGTACAGAACCCATACCCCGGGGTAGGGATCAAAAGTGATTTGATTCAACAATGCTTACATGATATGCTTTATTAAGTAATGATTGATTTTGTTTATCTTTTATTAAATTGTGTAAGTAATGACTGACATTATGGATGCTATCAAAGCCGAAGTCAAACATGATGTTATGAAAGTTGTTGTAAAGGAACTTATATCAAAGCTTGGAGGCATTGTCCCAAGCTTAAACAATGTTGGACCTGAAGTGTTACAATGATTAGTTGAGTCACCTGGAGATGCTGCTAGTGCTTCTAAAGTCTTTTTTTCCCGGTGCCATAAATCCTACATAGAATCAGGTGTGCTTCTTCAATTTGTGTCTTTGCTTCCATCCCTCTTATAGAATATGACTTAAGATCATGTGGGTTGAGATTGGCTTTGAGACTTTGTGATATTTCTGTTGGAATGTGCTATGCTTTAGTTTTGGGAATTGTGTTCATCAACTAGGAAATTGGTTTGGTGGTATAGCACTCTATGAAATTTTTTTGGGTATTGTGGTCTAATTTATATACTTAAGCTGGAGAATGTGTGAGAAATATGTGATTCAATTAGAGATTAGAGATTGCGTAATAAATGAGATGCAATATGACTCATGTTTACTTCGCTTGAGATTGTTTTTTGAGATGTTCTTGGTATGTTGGAATGTAGCTTGAGATTTTTTGCTATGAAGTTCTTATGTTTAATTGTTCTATTATCCCTATAACATTTCATACCCTCCTTGTAGAATCACTTTGTGAGTTCTTAATGCGAAGAAAATAGTTAAATCCTAGTTATGTTTGATTTTATGTTTACTTTTTCTATGATGCGTCAATTCGATTAAGTTTCCTACACTTGTCAAATGTCCAATTTAACTCTCACTTTAAGCGCAAGGGCCGAATATAAGCCCAAATAACTGCTTGGTGCTCCCATATTTTAAGTGATGCATACATTTATGACAATTTAATTTAATTTTATGTGTGTTTTTGTTAGGGAAAATGTGCGTTTGACCCTATAATGGAATTGGTTCTAGATAATTCTTGTAACAACATTTATAGAAGTTCAGGTAAAAGGCCACGCATAACTCCAAGCAAACACTAGGAGCCCCCATAATTTAACTAATGCATACATTGGTCAATGATAATTGAATTTTGTATTAAGTAATGTTGTGCCTTGATGGATAATTGTTTTGTTTGAATTGGATTTTATGTTGGACTTGATTGGTGAATGTCATCTTGTTATCAATATAAAGACGGAATGTGTCCTATACTAAATGTAGCTCAACTTTGTACTCATTATTTAATGTTTTCTTATGGCAGGTTGATGAAGATGACGTTTAAAGAAGATGTTGAAGAAGATCTTTTGTTGACTTACCGTGTAGTAAAACTTGTATGTCTATTAGTTAGTGAATACTTTTGTTAGTGATAATCGAATTGTGTATTATGCTATTTTGTGCTCTAGTGGTTTGCCATTTAAACCAGTTTGGCTTTGTGTTAGACTTCATGGTTGAATAATATTTTGTTGACAATTGGTGGATGAATTTTGTTGTCAACGAATGAAGTTGGATTATAGTGGATAATCCTTTGTTTGGAAAATTCAGTTTTCCATTTTTATTGTTTAAAATAAGTGTAGTGGATCAAAAATTTTATTGCAGGAGATGATGTTAAAAGTATATGGAACTATTATAGCGAAATAAATTGTTGCAAAAGGTATCTCAAACCACTGTAGTGTATAAAAAAACCATTGCAATAAACAAAATTAAACATAACAAGTGTTGCCATTATGGAAAAAATCGCTACCATAGGTACCTAAAATCCGATGTCATTTAAAAAAAACTGTTGCCATAGGCATTATTGTTAAGAAAGAGCCGTTTCCATTGGGAAATACAACCGTTGCCATTGGGAAATACCACCGTTGTTGTATGGAAGCCAAAAACTGTTGCCATTGATACCTCTACGGCAACGTTCGTGGATCGTTGCGGTTGTGCAAAAACTATTGCAATAGGCTACGATAACGGCCGCGTATTCAACGGTTCAAAAACTGTTGCCGTAGGTCTATGACAACAGTTTTCTGCTTATGGTAACAGTTTTGAATCATTGCTGTAACCCTATTTTGTAGTAGTGTCAACAAGGTTAGTATACATATGTGAGTGCTTAGAGGACTTCTCTTTTGCTTGTTTTCGACTATGGTCCTCGAGAATAATATGAAAACTAGCTCTTGCAAGGTCATGTCTTTCTTTTTTTGTTTTAGTTGAGCCTTATAGTTATCCCATGAAGGAGGCAATTTCTCAATGAGACAATTCACCAAAAAGGTCTCACACATTTTCATTAAGTATGTCAACACATAAGTTCTCACGCTCGTGGATCTAATCTAAAACAGGTTTATCATCGATCATGGTGAAAGACAACCACTTAGCGTATGCCTACTTCTTAGCAGTTTTATCATCCATTTCATACTTATGCGCAAGGCGTCCCAGATTTCATTAGCATTTTTCATTTTACTATAAATTTAGTAAAGTGGGGCCGTAAAGATATGTAGCAACATTGCTTTCTAGGTTCGATTATCTTTCTCGTTGTCACTATTTGACCTAGGAGGAGCCCTGTCACTTGAGAGGGCGTAATGGGCATCAATTTGTTCAAGGAAAAATTCCATCTTATTAGCTCAAATTTTATAATTTCTCCCATCCAAAGGTTAAGTCTTTGACATGTGGGTTATGATAAAACCTGCTTTAGCCATGTTTTAATGAATTCTCAAATGAGCAAATGAGCAACCAAATTCTCAAATTTGAGATATCAAGACTAACTCAAGATGGGAGCAAATAAACTTAAATGACACAATGGCAAAGACAAACTCAATAAACCTCATACCAACTTGACTTGAGACAAGATAATTAAACAACTGAAATTAAGAGATTCAGAGAGGAAAGTGTGAACTGAGGGAAGTTGCCGCGCTTTGGAGTTATCCACTGTACTAAGTCATTTATGCCCCCACTATAGTACAAACAAGGTCATCAAAAACTCCCACTCCCAGGGTTGACACAGCACCCAACACAAGAGTCAACTCTCAGGTGATGGGTTGGAGTACGCCCTAACTAGCTCAATAACCAGGGTAAGAACAGAGCGAATTTCAGAAGGAAGAAGAGAATGTTTTTGTATTTTTTGTATATTTCTATGTATTGAACAAGACCCTAAAGCGCGGTATTTATAGGAAAAGATATTTAACGTGCAAGTTAGAATTAGTTAAGGATTGTAGGAAAAAAATCCGGCCACAACTAAGAAAGTGCAGGACATGGAAGAGCGCAAAATTTAGGCACAATCAAGGCAAAAACGATTATGGAATAGAGTGGGTAGATACATGGTCGAAACAGGTTCCTCGAGTTTGAGCTCGCAGCCTCGAACTCGAACTTGAACTAACAAATACACACTCGAGCATAATGGCCTCGAGGTTGGACACAAGAAGACGCTCGAGCTCGAGCTCAAGCCCTCAAGCTCGAGACTAGTTCCAGAACTCCACTGGAGTTCATTTACGATAAGGTAAGAAGTCTGGGTTAGAAAAAGTCCACACCACACCACGCAGTAATGCGGCTCGGCGAGGTAGGGCAGGTGCGCATGTGCATTCATTTGTGATATATAAAACCCACTCTAGTCCCCTCGAGACTTTACCAAGTACAAGGAAAATGGGATGTATAAACTGAACTTTCTTTCATTACTCTTCTTATGTGGGATAAAGGAAAAATACATGACACACAAAATTAAAGCACACTACTATAATATTCTAACAAATCACCTACATTTTAGGGGAGGTATTAGAAAACTATATAACTTTTCTAATTTTTCAAAGTCATACCTAAACTTTTCAAAAATGTTTTAATGTCGCACCTAATGTTGATATCATTAACTTTCCGTCAATTGGAATGCCACATTTTGGGGTACAAACGCATCAAAACTCCAAGTTTAATTTACTTTAAGGAAATTAATATTAAGTAATGCATTTTACAAATAATAAAATTACCCTTCCCTATTGAATTTGTAAAATTGTTGAGGGTTTGGCGTGTTGCTATAGGCTTTTGCCACAAAAAATTTGATGTGATTTTTTGTAAATTTGTTTATAATTCATTGATATAAAACAAGTTTTATAGAAAGTAGTTTAATAAATTGGTATTTATTTTAACAAAAAGTTAATGGTGTCAGCATTAGATGTGCCACTGAAAATGTTTTGAAAAGTTTAGGCATGGCTTTGAAAAATTAGAAAGGTTAGACGATTTTCTGATATCTCACCTAAAATTTAGGTTATTTTCAGTAAATATATATTATTTATTTTATTTGTATAGGAAATTATCACTTAGATATCCTAGTGTTTGACCATCTTATTACGCTGACGTTTCATTATATGTAATGAGAAACCATGATGTTTAAATATTTTATCACTTCGGTACTCTACACAAGAATTATATTAGTTTTGTTAGAATGAGACCTATTTTATATAAAAAAAAATGCTAATGTGGTCATGATTTTAATAATGTACATGAGTAATATTAATGTTATTCGCAAAAAATAAATGAATTAGGATAAAAAAAAGTTCTCTAAATTTTGATGTAAAATACCCATATGTTGCAAAAATCATGTAGTATATCAGCATTTTTGGTAAAATAGATTAAGGTTTAATGAATATATTTGTACATTGTCAGAATCATGCTTCAATTTTGTAATTTTCAATAAAAATCTATCAAATTTCGGAAAAAATATACCTAACTTTTTCAAATTTTAAAGCTTGACTGTACCTAAATTATAATTTTTGAACCTCAATCTTTCTCCTTGTATATGAAGGCCAAAAAAACAACCTAAGAAGGGAGTGAATTAGGTTCTTTTGAGACAAATAAAAAATTAATTTTATGAACCAAAAATTAAATTAAAAGTTTAACAATGAATATGAAAAAAAAAGGTAAAAGTAAGAATAAAACCGATGCACAAAGATTTTTATAGTGGTTGACTTTCAAATCGGAAGGTAATCCGCTTCTCAAGTGACTACTC
The DNA here is from genome assembly GCA_018398585.1 of Simmondsia chinensis. Lineage (NCBI taxonomy): Eukaryota > Viridiplantae > Streptophyta > Magnoliopsida > Caryophyllales > Simmondsiaceae > Simmondsia > Simmondsia chinensis. The sequence goes on along the minus strand of JAGTTD010000007.1, from coordinate 25,083,027 downwards.
TTCATCACTTGAGCCTTTAACTAAGCTTGATAATCCTTTTCAAAAATAGGCTCAGGATCCAATCTTTGCAATGGGTCTTTTTGCATGTAGCTCAAGACCGAACCTTTACAACCGATTCTTTTGTAATTGTAGGTTTACGATCCAACGTTTACAATAAACAATTGAAATAAAGCAATGGAAGAATTAAAGCAATAAGACTCTTCACTCTTTCAAGAGTGAATTTACAATAGATCAAGCATAGCCAAAGCTAAGGCTATCCCAATTAAGCTCAATGATCGACAATAAATAAAACTAGTGATGCTCAAGTAAAACTTTAAACAAAACTTAAAATCAAACCATTAAAGTGCAAGAAAGTAAGAGCCTTTTATCAAAGAATGCTTAGAGAGCATTGGATGATTTAAAAAAAAAGCATTCAAGCCCTATTTATATGCAAATGAGAGCCTAAGAAATGCTCAAAATATTGGAAAAAAAGATTTGGAAAGAAATCAAGTCAAAAGTAGATTTTGGAGCTTTTTCTGATATGTGTGCCGACACACAAGGGTTGTATGTCGACACACAGCAGCTCCAGATGGCTACTGTAAGTCTATGTGTTGACATATTTGAGGTCCCACACATTGGGTCAGATCTAAGCCATTTCGCTTAGTATACGTGCCCGTGTTATCTGCCCGTCGTTGGGGACATCTATCCGTCTTCTACTACATCAAGCCCAGTGCAAGTATCGCATCAGATGCCCCAGTTTGTGATTCTTTAAATGTTAACCCGAAACCATACCCGATACCCATGGGTACAAGGCATATTAGACCCACTAGATTCAGTGTTACAAAAATACCCAATCCATCCCGACCTAATTGATATGGGTTGGGTGCGTCTTGGGCATTACCCAACCTATGAACACCCCTAGTGGGGGATTGACATATGATGCGACACGTGTCATGTGGTCATTGGCCAACGCCTTAGCACTTGGGTCACGAAATGTTTTTAACACGTTTTTACCTTTTTTTTTATTTAAATTCTCACATGTATAATATCATCTCATCAATATTATTTGAAAAAAAAAAATTTATTCTTCTCATGAAAAAAAGAATTTCATCTCTTGAATTATGTTTAGGAAATATAATTTATTCTTTCATTAACAAATAATTCATCCCATTAATTTATTTTAAATATTTTTAATTGGTGTATTTCTAAAAGCTAGCAGAGGGACCTCATAACTGAATCCTAGCTCTAAATGAGTCAAATATAATTATCAACTCTTTGATAATAGTGATTACCATTTAGTAATATTTAATTCCACTAAATAAATATTACTGCACTATAGAATTAAATGTAATTATTTAATAATTCTCGGATAACTTTTATTATGATAATCAACCCTCTATTAGATATCCACGAGGATAATTAGCTTTAACTATTGTCGATAATTTTCTCATGTCTTTCAAAGTACCTACCAACTCGCCCTTCTCGAGCAATTCAATAATACAGATAATAATTTTTGTTCTAATTCCAAATGTTAAATGTATGGAATACTTTGGCTAAAGATTCTCGAATCTGTATATGTGCTTGTGAATCAGTTAAGGAGACATGTTTTATCTCATAAGAGACTATAGATTCCATGTAGAACACCTGTTCCCACTACACTTCGTGCCGTTATCCAGCGCAAGTAATATTTAAGTCAACACATTGCGAGTTATCATTCTCGTGCATCAAAGCAACCAACAATCCATGCACGTGCTCACACTATTTTCTAGATTTAGAGTTATCATCTTATAGAATTAATTATTTCTAATAGCAGTAAAGAAGCAACTAATTTAGGTGATCTTGCTTAGTGTTCCAATCATATAGACAACACCAATATAGTACTTCTGGATCCCTATCCAATGACCAAGGCAAGTCATCTAATGTATCATATTATAGTCTTATCAGCCAAGTTCTCCAAACTCATCACCGACTACGAACATATAGTTTGACAACATATGACTAATTTGATTTAAATCTATCCATGGCTCAATCTCATTGATCACTTATACCAAACTTGACATGTCATCATGGACTACGTCCATCTCATTGAACGTTTTTAGAAAACAATCAAATGTACGTTAGACTCGTAAAACATAATTAAAAGACAAATAAATAAATAATTTCATTTATTTAATATTTAAATACACTAATTGATTTTTCAGGACACCGATTCCAACAATCTCTCACTTGTCCTAAAACAAATTAGCCCTATATTGCATAATTATCCTATAGGGATTTGTCAACTCATTCCCCATAAACTTCAATACCAATATCTCACTATGTCATTCTCTTGCTCACCTGCTTTCATCTATAAGGGGAACCTTTTGAATCAGGTAGTCTACTCAACAACTTTATAGCTGTTAGGTACTCGACTTCCATAGTGAAGCAAGTAATACAAGATTGCTTCACTCTTCACCATATAATCACTCTCACTATAAGGGTAAACATGGGTTTCTAGCATCAAACATCTAAAACCCTTCAAAACAAGAAACCCATGATAAACTCATCATCCTTTCAAAGAATCCCACTTTCTAGCCATGTCACTTGTACTCTCATGGTTCACTAAACATGGATTCAAATCACTCAGACTTGATAACAATCATTGAATCTTCTATTCAATGAACAAGATGCTCTTTAAGTCTACAAATAGACTTTCTTAGTTTACACACTATATGCTCCCGACACTTGGCAACAAACCTATTTGGATGTATCATATAAATAACCTTTTGAAGATGGCCATTTAGAAAATGCCATCTTGACTTCTATTTCCATATCTCATCATATGAAATACAAGGATGAGTGTATCCTTATGGACTTAAGAATAACATTTAGATAGAAGGTCTCATAAAAGACGATGCCTCCCTTTCGGGTACAACCCACTGCCATCAATCTAGCCTTGAAGGTGCCCAATCAACTCTTTGTACTTTAATAACCGTAAATTTGTATATATTTATTTATATCATTTTAATACATTTTTAATCATTTTACTTCTAATTTTTATCACTTTTGCTAGTTTTTGCTCGGTTTCGACTATTTTGCTACTTTATTGCAAAAACACCCATTTTATGCTAAATCTTGCTAGATTTTATCATTAATTTCAACAAGTAAAAGCAAGATACATCAAATAAAAGTAAAAAAAATAACAAAAGCACCTAAAGTACACGGCTCAAATGAAGAACACATAAAATAACAAAAATATTGCTACATTTTGCTTGAGACGGCAACCTTTGTCCCTTTCTATAAATTAAATGCATTGTTTAAACCTTATACAACATCATGTTGATCTGATTTTGCAGATTGGGCGGTGCAAAAGAGAAGCAAAATATTAAACAAAGCAAGTTGTTCATGGGCGGCAATGAAGAGCAAATGAGAAGGAAGCAAGATCATTTTTTATTTATGATTTATCACATTTGAAACATTATAAATAGAGGTGTTTTGGGTAGTGTTTAAGGATCCCTCAACCAAAAAAAAAAAAAAATCAAATATAGTGTAGATGTAAATAGAACAAAAAATGTGAGGGAGAAGGAAGGAAAAGGAAGGCGGGAAGTTTTGTTTGTAATTTTATATGTTTAAGATCTTTCTATCCTTTTTCTTTCATAAGTTCATGTATTTTGATGTTTATAATGTTTAATATTAAGTTTAACATGAACCAATTTTGTTAATCTAAGGCTACGATGTAGCCTAAGTTGTGAAATACGCTCATTTCTAATTCAAAGTATTCAATGTTTATGTTGTTGCGTTGTTGAAGTGTTTATCATTGTTCTTAATAAGTTTTAAATGCTTGATCACCATTTAAGGCCCGTAATGATTCATAATGAGACCAAAAGGAGATTTATGATGATTGCTAAGGTGATAAGTACCACAAATTGGGCGAATGCTCGAGAGAGATTAACGCGATTTGTGTGGTTTTTAAAAGAAAATCATAGAGCTTTTATAACTCTTTTCTTATTTAAATTCATGCACGAAAGTTATGGGTTAATATGTGAAAGAGTATGCTGAATGTTGCTCGAGAGAGAATGTTTAGTAAATTAGGATTCTCAACCATCAAAACACAGTGACAACTTGAATATCGAGAATAAAAAAGGCGTATTGATGCAACTATGGTGAAATAGGATGCCTTAGACTTTATTAATTAATAAAAAAAAAATAATTTAAATCGGCTTATACTATTCTAGTTTTAACCTTTTATTTTTATTTTATTTTATTTTACTTTATTCCATATCAAAATCCATAATTTTTCAAATAGCATTAAAGCTATTAATTTCAGTACTCACTCAGCAATCCTCGTGCGAACGATACTCTACTCACTCTGTATTACTTGAAGCAACTAGTGCACTTGCTAGTAAAAATACGCATCATAGTTGTAGATCCATTCAGATCCAATCTAATGGACTTAATGTATTTCGACGCTTCTACAAGTTACCACACTTAGTTAAAATACAATTGCTTTAACTTAACTTTTATCACCCTGGCCATCCTCCCACTACACCAAAGCTCTCATGTACTTAGTGGGTCAAAAACCTGGTTGAAGACATTTCTAATACATCTTCCAAACTATAAGTTGTATCATGTTGTTAAGACACAGTGTCTCATATTGTCAATCTATCCAACACAAGCTATCTACTATACTTTTTAGAACACTTTCTAAACCCTCTTACATAACAAAACTTTAGATACGTCGGCGTGATTTATTATATGGATCTTACCATATTCAATAGTATATTATTGATCCTTTCTACAACACTTTGCAGTAAAGAAAAATTACGAGTTGTCCTAAAATCGTCCACTTCCATCTCAAATTGACTTGATATAATTATCCAACTGATCCCAGCATTAGTCTTTAATTCTTTGAACTTTTCAAAGGATTCAAGAATTTAGTCTTAACAGGTATTTCCTTATATCAATTAATTGAGTAGTCGTTCATGAACATTTTATGAAATAATCATTGGGGCCAAGGAAGAGATGGATTGAGACGATTCAACAAGACCTCACCCACTTAAACCTCTGAGAGGAGATGGCCTTAGATAGAACTCGGTGGAGGGTTAGCATTGGGATAGCTGATGTAGCGGCTTAGAGTAGAGCATCTTTGACTGCTTACACTAGTGATTCTAGGTGTCTTTACTTCTTCTTTGGCAAACTTGTATTGGAGCATCTATTTATGTAATGGTGCCTTTACTAGCCGAATTTTGTCTACAGTTACCCCCCTTCGTGTTTTCCCTCGAGTATTCTTGAGTTTTGCTTCATACACTGGGCTTCTGTTATGTATTGATATAAGACTAAGTTGTTTTCGTGCTTTCAGGCTCTATGGTGATATGATGACATGCTCCTCGGGTTGGGGGTCCTCGGAAATAGCCTCACTTTAGGGTAGCACCCTAAAGCGAGAAGGCTACGTAAAATCACCCCCCCCCCCCCGACCCTACTCATGCGGGAGCCCTCGTGGTACTAGGGCTGTTGTTGTTGGTGTTGGTGTACTCATTGCTTTCACCCACTTGAACTTTTAGCAGCCCATAAGCATTTGATGAACAAGTTCTAGGAGCCTAGTGGCTCTGTTGCCTTTACTCTTAAAAGCTCTTTCAGTCACCATTAATTCAAATATGATTCTCATAGTGATTATCATTTTAGTACTTAATGATCCCATAAGACAAATCAAACCTATTTTGAATCATATTAAATTAATGTGAGTAAAGATCAAGTGCCACTCAAAAGCTATATGGACTTCATGATTTTCTTCTCTTATATGATTACACAGCCTAGCTTGGATTAGACTAATAAATTGTCATTAACATAGTTTTTAATTAAAGAAGTGAACTATCTACTAATGTACCTTCTAAATAAATATTTTATTTACTTAACTATCAGTCTATTTTTCTTAAAAAACAATTGAAAACTATTTTAAAACAAATAGCAGATTCAAAGCAAATTTTTAAAGAAATTGGTACATTAAGATAGTTATTCAAAATCAAAACTACATTATTTACCATAAATTACTATCTCTTGGTACCCTTACTGAAGGCCTGTTCACCAAGATACCAGTGAACTATCTACCAGTCACAACTAGAAAATAAAAGATATCGAATACCATGATATATTGGCTTTCTAGTCTTGGCAACAATAGTCTCTAAGTACTTATGCAATCCCTTTTAAATGCTATTGACCATTACTTTTATAAACGAGACAAAACTATTTTCACACATGCTTTACTTTACCTTCTAGAGGTTCCTAATTTTTGAGATGGATGTTTACATTAAGAGGTTTCTTCCTTTAGTTCTCATGACACCTTTTCTCAAACTGTACTTTCATCAGTTAAGAAAATGAGTAATTTATATTACTTGATGTATCCAGTCTAAATCGATTGAAAGATCTAGATAGGAAAATTAGGATCATATCTTGTTAAGCTTGGCTATATGTATTTGCGTCAAGAATTCCAGTTCAATTAAATAATCCATCATTACATGACACACCTATTAAGAATAGTGTCCTGAAATCCAGATTTATTTTGTTAATATTATTTTATTAAAGAATAAAATTGAAGTTCCAGTCGTGTCCTTACAAAATTTGTGTAAGTGAGCATTTATACTGCATGTGATTTTCTTTTTGGTAATATCCATAAGATGGGTGTGGTCCTTAGACTACAATTTACATGTTTGTTTTAAATAGTTTATGAGATTAACCCATAGATAGACTTGGAACAAATAGCATGGATTGTTGTTTGAAAAATTCGTAGTCAAAGACAAGTTTGGACCACATGTACGCTAAGACAATAATATGAAACTTTAGATGACTTATCTTGATCAAGTGGGTGGTGATCCAATAGTGTTACGTTGGTATGTTTAATAAGATTGATACACTGAGTTGGAGCATGTGAGCTGCTTTTTTGTAGACTATTGTTGGAGATGAGTGATTCATGTTGTAATGTTTGAATGAAGACTCTAAATCCTGAGAGTATTCTGGACTTGTGCATGGAGTGTTAGTTACTTTTGATGTACTATAAGTAAGGTCTAAACAAATGACTAAATTCTCATGTATACTGATTAGTAGTGTGAAGTGTGGCAAGGATCAGGTACTCGATATGAAATCTACAATCTCTTATGAGATACAGATATCCCCTTAGTTGATTCGCAAGTATTTGAATAGTTTGGAATCTTTGGCTCAAGTATTCCAAGTGTTTGACATTTGGAATTTATACTAAGAATATGTTCAAGTATAAAAGAATTATTCACTGAAGGCGAGTCAGTAACTAATGGAGAAGCTGTGAGAAGAATAATGATAGCAATTATATTTATTCTTTGTATTGGACATCTAATGGGGGGGTTATGGCCATAAATACAGTCTATTTGGGAAATGTCGAATAAATGATTTAAGTCTAGAGTGTAGTGGGATTTATTTAGCGGAATTAAGCTTAATTGAATGGCAATTAAATTTAATTATGAGATAGTAATTAATTTAACCCATTTGGAGCAAGATTTAAATTATCTCTAAGGTCCCTATGCAAGCCTATTTATTTAGTGTCAACAAAAAATATTAAAGAATTCATAAGATGAGCAAATTTAATTTTGCCAAACATTATTTATAAGATGAAAAAAATTAAAAATTATGAAATAAAATAAGCTTTAGAAAATTAAAATTCATACGATAAATTTTTACATGTGGAAAGCAAATGCAAAACAAAAAAAGGTGAAAAATCACAACACAGGTTGTAGTCCGCATGTACGCGGATGGACCAACCAGCGCGTGACACGTGTGATGTGCTAGGGGTCCTATGGGGTTACCTGTGTGATCATGTGCGAGCCAATCACTGCCCACCACATGTCATGCGTGTGAATTAAAAAGCACTTGTTATTTTAACCTGCATTGAAATGCATAATTTTGACTTATATTTGTATAAAATGCTGCGTTTTGCGTTTAACCTGTGTGTCCCACATCAAAAAATTGTTAATTTTTTGCCGCAGAATCCTACAATAGGTAGGGGCATCGATTTCACAGTTTGGAAATCAATTCAAAAATTAAGGGTTTTAGAAAGTATTGACTTTTAGGGACCTAATTAGAGAGAACATTTTCCGTAGAAAATTTTCTTTCTACAGTTTAATATTTTTTGGAGCCCATTCTCTAGGCAATTTGAGGACATTGCGTAGAAGGCTACTGGGTCTCGGTTTTCTTAGCTTTCTTGGTGTGATTTGTCATCTTTTTGGTATTCTTTAATTGGAGCAATTCCAGTTATTCTTTCTTTTCTTCTCTTTTAAGTTTTTTGCGTTTCTATTTATTTACAATTTTTTTTTCTTATTTTGCCCTTTTTAAGTTCATATCATTATTATGAATATATAGAGTAGAGGCCTGTGGATTTAAAATTAGGAATTGAAAATCAAATTAGGTTTAAAATTGAGAATTTTAAACCCTTCCGCGGCGTTAATTTTATTAAATTTGGAAAAATTTTTGAAATTCGTCCTAGCGACACTCTTGAATTGAACTTTCTTAACGCAATCTAGTGCCTATTATGTTTCTCGTAAGCTGTTCTCATGCTACCAATACTCTAATTAGACACTTCTTTCAATTATCTGATCGTTTTTACTATAATTGACAACTCAAGTACCTAATACTAGACCACATTCGACATCTAATGTCCGAATGTTGCATTTGACTAACTAATTAGTCTAGTTTAATGTTCCTAAAGTTCTTTTCAACTCAGTAAATATACTAGCAGCAAACTAGATAACTGTAAGTATTACCTAGTGTTTTACATGTATTAAGACATATTAAAACACGACAAGCAAAAAAGAATAGACAAATAATATACATACCAGTATTGATCACAATGCAAAAGATAATAATCAATCTAAAATCAAAACTGTAAACAGGTCATATAACATACATGATTACTTTTCTTATTTTTCACAAACAGCCAAAGTTCAGAGTTTACAATCTGGCACTTACATGTATGTGATCCAGCCAAACTACCCAAAACTCCCCATCGGGGAGACCGAATTGAGATATCATAAGCGTAGGAACATTTCTTAATAAAACTTTTCCCTTAGCCTCTAAGGTCATGTAACATAGCTCCTCTGGGAGGCTAATGTAAACCCTAGTCAAATGTACACTGCCACCTCGCCATCTATACAAGTCCAAGAAGTACCATTGTCAGCGTGGCCACACTCGTTTTTCCTACACTTCAATCTGTCATAAGAAATATAACCTTGTGTTCTGCAAATGAATGCCCTCCTCTAGGAGTCGTGCCCACCTACTACACTGCGAGACGGGTAACGGAGGCTAGGAGCATTCATTTAGAAGCTCACTCCCACTTGATATTTTGAGTCTTGCGAACCTTTTAATTATTTTTAGACAAAGCATGGAATCCACCTAACAATTCTCTGTGTGTGCTATGATGACCAAACTAATCTTCCCATTACTCCCCGTTGGCGAGGCCGCAGCGGGTTATTAGTGAGGTAAGAACTATTATGAAATAATATGTTTCCTAAATGTATATCTCTTTACATATTGAAATTTATGCTCGTTTTAATTTATAAGTTGCATTACCAAGCCAAAACATGGGACGCATGCCCATTTCATTTTTTATATGTTTTCTTTGATCAAAAGTTCAAAAAATTGCTGCAGGTACCTAGAACGCTTCAAGATCGTCACTTTGGTATGAAATTTGATCTGTAACATTTCATGGATTGAAAGTCATGCCCATTTTAAGTTGTAAAGTAAGTTATACATTGTACCTGCGTCTGGCACGCCTGCCTCATTTTTCATATATTTTCCTTGATCAAAAACTCCAAAAACCATTAAAGGTACCTAGAAGGGTTATTTACATTTTTTGTACTCTGATGTTTTTAAAAATAATAAAAAGAACCCTAACCTTTTTGAATTATTAAAAAATCCCCTTTAGTAACATGACAAAAATACACTTCAGTAATCATATTTTGAAACAAATTAAGTGAAAATAGATCCCTTCTACTTAATACAATATCTCAAATTTTGTGCTTATAAAGTAATAATAAGGGTGTTGAAGCGTACTTTAGGTCATTTTAATGTCTCATCAATAAAAATCAATTGCCACGTCAGCTTTATCAATGGAAAATGATGCCATCACGCCCGTGAGGGGCTTTTTAATGATACAACAAAAATTTAGGAACCTTTTCAATAATTAATAAAGGTCAAGGCCTTTTATTATTTCTAAAAATATCAATTTATTAAAATGCTAAAAAAAAAAAAAAAAAAAAAAAACTTTCCTAGAAATGTTCAAAAGGTTCGTTTTGATATAAAATTTGATCAATAACTCTTCACTGATTGGAAGTTATGCTTGTTTTAAATTGTAAGGTAAGTTATATACCTTACCTGTGTTTGGCACGCCCACCTCACTTTTCATATACTTTATTTGATCAAAAACTCCAAATATTGTTACAGGTACCTAGAACTCTTCAAGATGATTGTTTTGGTATAATATTCGATCCGTAACTCTTCAAGGATTGAAAATTACGCCCTTTTTAAATTGTAAGGTCAGTCATACAGTTTGTACACGTCAGGCATGCCCACTTGATATCTTACATGTTTCCTTTGATCCAATGGTCCGAGAAATCATTCTAGTGATATGCAAATCTTCAAGGGCTTCGTTTTCATAGGTGATTTGTCTCATAGCTCCTCAAGGATTAAGAATTATGTTTGTTCAAGTCTCAAGGTCAAATTATATCACTACAATGTCAGAGTCCCACCACGACTTTGTTATCTTTTCTTTAACATATGAGAAATCATAATGGTTGCGTAGAGCTTTTCAAGGGCTTTGTCTTGATATATGATTCGCTCTATAACTTCATACTGATAAAATGTTATGTCCATTTAAAGTTATAGAACAATTTATATATTTAAGAAAAAAGAAAAATAATAAAACATTTAGTGACCACTCCTTAAAATTTTGACCATCATGTTCGCTTCTTCACCATCATCCTTCATCACCATCCTCCATTGTCCACACCTCCACCACCACCACTAACATCGGTACCACTGTGGCTCGCCAAAACTTTGCTTCCCAGACTGTGGCTCGCCCGCACTTGCCTCGCTCATGCTTGGCTTCCTCAAATCTAGCACACTTAAGTGTTGGCTCGCCCAAATCTTGCTTGCCCAAACCTTAGCTTGCCCAAACTTGGCTCGCCCTAACCACGGCTCACCCTGACCTTTGGATCGCCTTGAACCATGGCCCGCCATGTCATGTCATTCGCCTTGCTCCGGTGATGCCGTGTTGCCGCTAGTAGCCCATGCCAACCATCATGGTTCTCTCTCTCGCTCCTACATTGAAACCTAAAAGGGTCAATTTTTATTTCAATCTTTGTTTAATTCAATCCTAAAAGGGTCAGTTTTTATTACAATCTTTGTTTAGTTAAACCTAAAAGGTTAATTTTCATTACAATCTCTATTTCATTTATCCCTAACTGGGATCAATTTTTACTACAACCTTAATCTAATTCAACCCTAAAGGGTTAATTTTTGTCACAATCTTGATTTGACTTTAATGGGGTCAATTTGCATTGCTATCTCAATTTGATTCAACCTTATCTTTATTCAATTCAACCCCAAATGGGCCAATTTCTATCAACATTAACTGTATACAATTCAACCCTAAATGGGTCAATTTTTGTTACAATTTTTGTTTAGTTCAACTTGGATTAAACTAATTTTTGTTACAATCTCCACTTAGTTCATCCCCATTTGACCTAATTCTCGTGACAATCTTAGTTTAGCTCAACCCTCATTGAGCTAATTCTTATTATAATATCAGTTTAATTCAACCACTTCTCGTAACAATATCCCTTTAATTAATTCAACCAATTCTTGTTACGATATATGTTTAATTCAACCTTGTTTGAACTTATTCTTGCTACCATATCTGCTTAATTCAACCCTGCTTGAATTAACTTTCTTTATGATCTCTGTTTAGTCAACCCTACTTGAACCAACATTCGTTATAGTTTCAATTTAATTCAACCCTCGTTGAGGCAATTTTCATTATAATCTCAATTTAGCACAACCCTGATTGAGCCTATTTTCTTTACAATCTCAATTTAGTTCAACCATGATTAAACCAGTTTTCTTTACAATCTTAATTTAGTTCAACCCTTATTAAACTAGTTTTCATTATAATCCTAATTCAATTCAACCTTGATTAAACCAGTTTTCATTATAGCCTTAATTTGGCTCAGCCCTGATTAAAAAAAATCTTTGGTTAATTAAACTATAATTTGGTTAGTTCTTACTACAATCCTAGGGTAAAATTTTTTCATAATTCTCATTCAACTAAACCTTTAATTTGCTCAGTTCTTGCTACAATCCTAGGGTTAACTTTTGTCATAATTCTCATTCAACTAAACCTTATTTCAATTCGATCTTCAGTGCAATTCATGTTGAACCAATTCTCATTTGATTAATTTCTAATTGAGTAAATTTTCCTTGCATTTCATTCTTACTGAATTAAACCCCTATTGAAACAACTTTCCTCAACTTCTTAATGTGACAATTGAATTCACTAATCCCACTTATGATTCTAACTTTGTCTTGTTTGCCCATGACGATGCTTGGAGATAACCTCTTATATCTTTGGCAATCTCATTTGAATTTTCCTTGCGTTCTTACTAAAATTAAGGCTCTTTCAATTGTTGTTTTATACCACAGCTCTACTCTATGATTTATCTTACTGACACATCCAACTATTGTATAAAATCAAAATTTATCCGTTTTTTGCCCCCAAGGGCCTCAACTAGACAATTTCACTTAGTCTGTCACAAGTGACTAAATTCATTTGTACGCACTATTAAAAATGAACAAGATACCGATCCACTTCCATTAATTATGTACAGATAAAAAAATTCATCTGGTGATACATTCTGCTAAAAACTACACTTCTTTCTATATATCATGTAGTTATTCATTTATATTAAATAATAAAAATCACATACAAATTGTGTTCGGAACCTATTGAGATAATGTTCGCATTACCTATATCTCATAAATATCACATATATCTAAACTTCTCCGGTTGTAGATCGACTGATAGAACTACAACATACCATCTTATACTATTATGGCCTCAATTAAATCGACAATTGTCATAAGGCCAACTTAACCAATCTTCGCGTCAATTCCACTTTAAATCAAATTCCAAACAGTTAGTCTTTGCTATAATTTCACTCTAACAGGTTCCTATTTAAACTCTCATTATGACTTCTAATCAATTTTTCATTATACTTTCATCTTTTAAAATCTTAATTATGAACTTGGTTCAATGTAAAAAAAAAAATCATCATGTGGATGCTTGCCGGCTCTTATGCTAGACGGATGCCACTCGTATCAAATCTCTCTCATGAAGAACCTTGTTTCACCAAGGTTCTTATTCATTAATTATTAAGATAATCAAAGTTAATAATCTGGGGTTGGCTGAAAAACACAAACAAAGCCATCAATACCACTTTTAATGATTCTGACATCTTAAGACAAGCACATAAGTGGATACCAAGGCACAAGTGCCAATCAAAAAAGCACATACGAAGGCTAAGTGTAGAATAAGTTACATGATTCATTCCAAGGACTTTAGGGGACCTCAACTTTCTTTAAGCTCACAATACATTTGATTCTTCTCTAGGTCAGTCCATTCAAAACTGATTCAATTGTTCCATGAATCTCTTACATGTCTATCTATACGTGCACAAGGCAACCATCTAGACAAACTATTCATCAAATTCAAGCTTAGGGGGGCACATCACACTTAAAGATCCTAATTATCAGTTATGTGCCACCGCATCCTCAATCTTCCTACACAATGTTAAGAGAACTATTTAACTTCTAAGACGAAATCCCACCACACTCGATCTACTCTCCAAACCATGCAATTTCATCGCCTCCTTACATCTATGATTCAAAAAAACCTTTTAAACTAGCCTCCGGAGAGGAAGTTGACTTAGTAGAAGATAGAGCAACAATGAGTTTAAGGTGGGCCGATCATTTCTTTCCTCGGTGATACAAATCATTTTAAGACTAGGGGACTTCGCCTCAGTCATTTCCTTATCATTTCAGGACTAAGGGGACTTTGCCTTAGTTAGTTCCTTATCATTGTAGTACAAGTCATTTCAGGACTAGAGGACTTCACCTCAGTCATTTCCTTATCATGGAAGTATGAATCATTTTAGGATCAGGGGATTTCACCTCATTCATTTCTTTAACAGTGGCGTAAATTATTTTAGAACTGGGGGACTTCGCTTCAGTCATTTCCTTACCTCGATAGCATAAAGATCAAGGGATTTCACCCTCAGGTCCCAAGCTAGACGTCACCTCTGTCAGAAAGGCTAAACCATTCCAAAATCGAGAGGCTTCACAATCAGCAATGATAAATAGTACATTTCCTTAATAGGACATAATCAGGTCAGAAAATTTACAAGCAGGAACTACAATCCCTTTCAAGGCTAGTGAACTTCATTATCAATCATGATATGTTATACAACGTTGTGGCATATCCAGTAGATTTCATTACCCGTCTAAAATCAAACTATAGTTGTAAAACTTGGTTGCTCATCACAACTTGACAAAATATTTCTAACAGGAGAGTCCAAAATGAACCACGTCTGTTACTACACCTCAGCAACTCACACTTTAACCAACCTTCTGTTATGTTATTTAATATTATTACTGGTCAACAACTTTGTAAGAGTAGTGCAAGATTTTGTTGTTATCCATTCAGCCACCTTCATAATTGCATACATTTTGTTGCAATGCATAATGGATAACTCCAAACCTCAAGAACAACTTCTTAACAATCACAAAGCATGCTACACATGAGAATTGGCATAAGAAAATCAAAAATACTTCCCCAAACACCTCGAAGATAGTGAAGGTAGCTATAACCACCCTACACGAGATGAAGAGTCAGAAGCTAGCAGCGTATGAGCATAAATGATAACTTAATCGTAAAAACTCCCTTCAAAATGTGGCAATCTGAATGGATAACAATAGGGATGAACTATCTAAATACCCATGATAAGTTATTTCAAGACAATCTTGAACTTGCTCATAAATAATGTAAAACCCTCTTATAGCCTACTCAATCTAGATAATTGCTATTGTCAAGATAATATACAACAAATGATCGCTGAATGTTTAAAATCATTTCACAACCTCAAGGTTAGAATAACAAGATTTATATGTAACTAAAAACAATTGCACCTTGACAATGGTATCCTTAGAGGCCTTTCATCATCACTATCCTATAAACACACTTTGTAAAGTCTTTAATATTCAGTGGCAACATAGGCGACACGCCACAAACAATCAAAAACTCATAATTGGTAAGTCACACATTACACATAAATGCTTGTCATCCCAAAATTAGCAAGGCCTCGTGTGGTTTACTTATAACCACTCAACATGAGCCATGCCAAGCTCATCAATT
Organism: Simmondsia chinensis; assembly: GCA_018398585.1. NCBI lineage: Eukaryota > Viridiplantae > Streptophyta > Magnoliopsida > Caryophyllales > Simmondsiaceae > Simmondsia > Simmondsia chinensis. The sequence continues at coordinate 25,067,585 of JAGTTD010000007.1, read as the reverse complement.
CATAAATAAACGTCTAGGAAAAACAAACGCAAGCCGTGGAGATCCTTTGCGAATGGTATACCATAAAGTGTGTTATTTCTAGTAGCATTGTCTTTATTTTGATATTTATTCTCGACCTATTCATTATCAAACAAGTGTATTACACTGGCCCTTCTGGTTTAATTTACTTCCTCGAGTATGCTTGATTCTATCAGGGCAAAGTTGGCCAATGTGCGGGGTAGGCCCGCAAATCGGTCAGCCCACCCCATTTGGGCCAGGGCCTAAGGCGCGAGAAAGGCCCGCCTGGGCCCAGCCCATAGGGGGCTTAGTTAGTGCCCGTTTGGGCACTATAATTAATTTTGTGATTGTATTTTTTGTTTATACTGTTATAATTGTATTTTTTTAATAAATTATAATATATTTTATTTTATAAAATATATTTGTATTTTTACAATGTACTATTATATTATTGTAGTTGTAATTTTTTAACAAGTTATAACACATTTCATTTTGTAAAATATATTTATAATTTTATAAGGAACCATTATGATTGTATTGTATGTTATATTATATTATTATATATATATATAATATATACCATTCTCTAGGGTATAACTTTTATCTAATTACTTAATAGTTGCATCTTCAGTTTACTCATTACCATCGGCCCACCAGCCTAATATAATAATTTCCCCATCTTTGATTGTAATATGATCGCCACATAGACCTCAAATAGCCATGAATGCTTGTAAAAATAAAGGAGCAAAATGTTTTAAATACTCTAAGTTCCGAAAGACCCAGAAGCTTAAGTTTCCCTAAATATTTTTACACAAGTGAAACTACTCCATTCGAACAAACAAAAAGATAAAGCACTCTATTAAGATCCCTCTTAAGGTGAACAATGCACTAAATGCTTTGTTAAGATCTACAATTGGGCTAGTGCCTTACTAAGGTTCGTGATGGGGCATGCCCCTGTTACGAGCTGTAATGACTTAAACATCCTATTAAAAATTAAATACCCTGGTATACATCTTATTTAGGTCATACGCACTGTTAATTTCAAGTAAAGTTTAAAATACATATGAATGACACTTACAAAGGGCTAAAAAAGAATGCTAACTACCTCCATCGCTCAGGCAAACATTATGTACTAGCAAGCCACGGACTAAGGTGTAATACACTGCATGGCCGAACTTGGAGTGACCGAAGTTCACCCAGGACATGGGGGGACTATATGTTTACAATGCTGGCTCGATACTTGCTCGCCTAGTGACGCAATATGGGCAACTCAGACTAGGGGAACGATATACTTGCGTCACTTAAGCTACACTCGAATATTTAAAACCTATTCAGGCAGACCAGTACACCTGACCCAAATGTACCTACTCACCCAGTACTTATTATTTATAATATAGGGGGTATCTTGCTAAGCGAGTATTTTACACGGATAGTGAGCCAGCCAACTATAAGAATTGAAGGTTGTACTTCTTTAGGTTCACACGCCTGGTGTATGCACACACTCGGTACTTACTCATCCTATATTTATAGCTATGATGGTACAGGTAAATAATATGTAAAAATTAGACAATAATAAACTAGACTTAAATTATAAAATCGGACCCCAAAATAATAAATTAACAAGTTGAAAAGGATACACGTGGCTCGAAATTAGGGAATGTGGGTGGCGGCCGTCTTTGACCCCCACATCCCTCATTCCCACATAAAAGGATAAACAGATGAAGGGTGATAGAGATCTCTACCTACCCTTCCCCTCACATGCCTCCTTCTCTCTCGCTATTGATCGTCTCTCCCAAGTAATAATCATTCAAGCCTCCTACTCCCTTTATGCTAAATCTCGTATATTGTTACAAATCGAGAATCCGAGACTAGAATTCAAATTGATGAATCAGGCGGGAAAATGCAGTTGGCGGCAAAGTCTGTTGGCTGTTGTTTTGTGCTCATATGCTGCTGCTGCTGCTAACCGTGCTTTGCTGCTGTTGCTGTCATTTTTGGCGCCAAATTATCATAATTGAAATATTAGTTAGTAGTTCTAGGTTGTTCCTAAGAGTGTCTAGGTTCATTGTTTAGTTCTTACATTAGATTGTTATAAATAAGTGTGAATGTTGTTCATTGGAAGGAATGGAATTCAATCAAAATCTGAAATATCAATCTCAATTTGAGATCAACTCTATTTTCTCATCCCCTTTCCCTTCTCTCTCTCATCTAAACTCTAAACTCTATTTTCTCATCTTAATTTCCCTTCTTTCTCATCTCATATTCTCAATTTATCCGCATTTTATATTATTTTACATTCGTGGTTCAAGCCCGAGCGTAACAATTGGTATCAGAGCCTCGATCCGATCGAGTGCGTAATCAAAATTTTAAAAAAAAAAAAAAAATTTTAGAAAGTTAAGTCAGTGTTGGATTTTTGAAGTACTGGTGCAGAAATTCAGCAAGGAAACAGATCAAAACAACTCAGGAGTTACTGGTGTTGATCGGGCAAATCAGATAAAGAAATTGCAGTGAAGATTGTGATCTTGTTTCAGCAGTTGATCAAGTGCATTTCAGTTCAAACAATTAGATCAGATCAGAATTTGCAGAATCCAGTAGAAGATCGGATCAGCTCACAACAATCTGATCAAGATTAACTCAGATTTTGCTCCACAATTTGATCTGGAAATTCAGAAGGTGATTGATCACATCCAGATCGAGCCAATCAGGTGCAGATAAGTGCAGATTCGATTAAAACCAGAAATTGTGTGCTTGCGGTTGAGATTGTGAATGGAGTTAGGTGATGTGGTGATGTCTGGTGGAGTTCTCACCCGAGCTGCAGCTGCTCGTGCAGTAACAAATCAATCATATGCTGAAGTTGTTTGTGGAAATGCTGAGAGTGAACCTCAAAATGCTACTAAAAAAGACCTTCGCGAGTTACATCAAGGTTTTAATCAAAAGATGGATCAAATTTTGGCATTGTTAATGGACAAAGATGCAAAGGATGCGAATAAGGAAGAACAGGATCAAAAATTTTATGAAAAATTTGCTCAACATTCTCATCAAGTTAAGGAAAAGATTGATGATCAAGTTAATCAACAAGCAATGAGTGTTGATGAGAATAATGAAGAACAATTAAGTTCGGAAAAGCAACAAGTTGAAGAGACAATGGTTGAGCGAATTAATCAACTTCCACAGTTGTTCGAAGAAAAGTTCGCTGAAATTCAAGAGTTGCAATCATGTGTTCCTAATGTGGTTATTAGACCTACAGTAGCAAATGAAAAATTTCAAGATGGACCTCAGGATGTTAAGGTGTCAGATAATCTGCAAATTCAACCTCAAATAATTTCCAGATCTCAAGTGCGTTGATTTGATCAAAAGCAAATTTGATCTGTTGGAATGCAATTTGTTCAGAGAGAGTGTCCACCAGACTCTTCAACACAAATACTCCCACGAATTGATAGTTTGAACGTAAAGTACTTGGTGAGGCCACCAAATCAGATTCCAGTGGCTGAATTGCACTTTCGGCATGCCGATCGGCAAGTTCGGCATGATATATTCCCTTTTTTGAGTGGAATTTTGGTTAATAAGGTCTCTATCAGGAAGCTATGCTGTTGAGAGGATATTTGTGAGCTGTTCACCAAGCTATACCGCAGCAAAAAGTTCTCATTAGCTCCATTACATAGTCCAGCTTGAAGTTCATCACCATCAACTTCAATTTCTACCTCTACATCAAGAAGTGATTTCAAGTCTCATTCTCTTTCATTCTTGAGGACAAGAATGTTTTCAAGGGGAAGGGAATGTTACAAACCGAGAATCCAAGGCTAGAATTCAAATTGATGAATCAGGCGGGAAAATGCAGTTGGCGGCAAAGTCTGTTGGCTGTTGTTTTGTGCTCAGATGCTGCTGCTGCTGCTAACCGTGCTTTGCTGTTGTTGCTGTCATTTTTGGCGCCAAATCATCATAATTGAAATATTAGTTAGTAGTTCTAGATTGCTCCTAAGAGTGTCTAGTTTCATTGTTTAGTTCTTATATTAGATTGTTATAAATAAGTGTGAATGTTTGTTCATTGGAAGGAATGGAATTCAATCAAAATCTGAAATATCAATCTCAATTTGAGATCAACTCTATTTTCTCATCTCCTTTCTCTTCTCTATCTCATCTAAACTCTAAACTCTATTTTCTCATCTTAATTTCCCTTCTTTCTCATCTCATATTCTCAATTTATCCTCATTTTATATTAGTTTACGTTCGTGGTTCAAGCCCGAGCGTAACATATATCTATTATGTCTATATATTACCTACTTTCATTACTGTTTCATGAGATTAATACTGACTTGAGAGTCGGAACGGTCCCCTATGGGTTACGCTGCAGGCCTCTCTAACCATTTGTTTGAATCTTACGGGAAATACTGAGTCGGGCTTGTAGATAGAGCTTAAGTTCAGCTCATCTTTACGAACCCTATCTAGTACAGAACTCGAATATGATAAATAAGCACATTGACCAAATTCGTCGTAAACAACGTAGGCCTCATGCTTATCCGAAGGAAAGTGGGGAATCTAGAATGGACTCCAACATTTATACGATCGTGGGACTTCAACAAAGAGGGAATCTAGAAGGGACTCCGACATTAATACGAACATGGGACTTCAACAAAGATGCTCAAGCACACAATTTTAGGGCACGATCAACGCCCATCCAGAGGGCCAAAGAGGCATTGAGGGAAACGTAGGAAGAAATTGGAAGAAAATACCGGAATACTAATATGCAGCAGTTGCTTTATTTTTGTATAAATAAGAGACATTATTGTAGTTGCAAAATGTCAAGCACCACCAGACAAACTTCTTTAAGTTTCTTTACAACACACTTGTGCTTTTTATCAAGGAGTAGCATAACTTAACTTAACTTAGCCTAGCATAGATCACTCTTGTATTTGCTTTCTTCAAGATGATACAACAATTCACATTTTAGATATGAACTTCTTGTTCTAATCTGTTCGCACAATCGGCAAGTTGAGAATTAAGGCGTTGGTCTAAGGCTTTGACGGCCAAGGCTTAAACTTGATTGGGTTGGTCTTAACATCAGTGTCACTCCTTAATAGGTTCAATGACTTATTGCTTAAGGGCTTTGATGGACAAGGCTTGAACTTGATTATGTTGGTCCTCATCCAGTAACGAACGTATGGTTTGCTTAATCTTTATCTCGTCAAACTCTAACTTATCGAGTTGTCACAAATCAAGAGTGCCAGGCCTAAAAAGTTGATTGAATCGGTCTTGTAACTAGACTGTTGAGCTTTAGAGTTTGTCTCCACCCCAGTTCTCAACTTTTAAGTGTATGAGGAAAGGTGTCTATGGGCTCTGCTCTATCACCTTAACTGCCACTTGAGCCATTTCATATCCCTTTAATTTTCTATCAATCATTATTAATAAATCCACAAAACATATTAAAAAGCCTCCTTAATTGAAGCAAAAGCAGAATCCACATAAGTTGCAAATCGAAGTCGGATTCACCCAAAGCACCATTCCTTTTCCCAAAAAGGTGATTGGTTGAGGTCAAACATGTGTGATCCAAAATTCAAACTTGCTCTCACGTCGCTATGAGTCCCTTTTTTCATGTCTCTTTGATTTTGTATTTGCGACAACCCTACACACTAAGCAAACAAAAAGTGCAAACAATGGTATTAAACTAAATATGTGTTTAACATCCTAACTTTACTTCTTGACTATTATATCCATGGAGGTGATTTCATATCTAAAGGCAATTCTTTTAGGATTTCATAGGTAGTCAATAGCTAGTATGCAGTTGGGAGTTGAGATGGCTATTGCATTCTATTGTGTATTGCATGAATACTGTAGGCTTAAAACTATTATGATGATTGGAGTGAAGTATATTTTATGACGAATACAATTTTGTGAAAGTTATTGAACTATTAAGTTACAATCTTGTGGCAATTGTGTTCTCCCTATGTATACTATGATTTTGTCATTGTTATTTCTCCAAGGAGAGTAAGTAACAAGGGTTTCATGAAACGATATTAGTTTTCCTGAAGTGTTGAGTGATACAAAGTATTCGGTGTCACCAGTATTTTCGATTGAGTGATTTGTAATGGGCTCCTTGGAGAATATTCTTCAATAGAAATTCAACGCAAAAAATGATAGAGAACTAAAATTGATAGGGAGAGTGAATTAAGATGGCATTATAAAAGAAGTGGTGACTTGTTTTATAGAGTCTTACAAGTTTTGGTCTGCGTTGGTAAATTTTAATTTTCCACATTTCTAAAAGTGAAAGATGTTAATTTTTTTTTTTTTTTTTTTTTTTGGGGTGGAAGTGCTTATTGAGTGCAAATGCATAGCATTTTTTTGGGTGCAAGCTAGCAAATTTATTTTTATTTTGATGTTCCCTTCATCATAGTTAGACTTTATGCCACAAATAATATCTATTCTTCGTAGACTAAATGATAGAACATGTAAGTCAAAGGGCATAATTTAACATTAGGGTTGCTGTACGTTCCTTGGCCAAATGTCTTTTCTCGTCATAAGATGGAATAAGAATTATTGCTACATCATATACCTATGGCTTTGATAATCAGTTAGAGAAAGAGGGTACTAAGGATGTTCTTCATATGCTCATATCCTGTTTACTCAAGATAATGGGGAAAATTGCCCTTCTAATAGAGTATATACATATTGATGATTTTCTACACTCTACAATGTGCAAAATAGTTCTCCTTTTATCTTCCATAATTTTGTGAAACCAAGTGCATTGGTTTTACTCAATTAAAGATACGTGCGAGTAACTATTGGCATATCTCAAGATCGAGATTAGGAATAACTTAGTAAATTAGCTCATTGATAACTCGGCCACAAAAGAAATTACATGTACCTTTCTTCTTGCACCTCAATAGACATCAAAACAATGCGAGCAACTACTGGTGTACCTTAACTCGCAATCAATGATACAAAACTATTCCTTCACATCCTTTGCACTAGATTCTTTCACTAATCTATCAGTTTAAACATCTTAAGTATAAATAGTTCATAATGTTCTTGTTGGAATACAACACCTTATTTTTAGTTGCGTAAGAACTAGCATTTTGTGGATCATAGACTCTGGAGCCCAAAACCATATTTAGAGATTGAAACTTGTTCTATGATCTCTCCCATGTTGAAAATTGAGCTTAGGCATCCAAAGTGAAAGCACGATTCAACTCAGCTTAAATTGTGGCTTGATTCACATGATTAAAATTGAATTTTCTATTTTTATGCTTATTTATTCTTTTTAATCTACTTTTATTGTTTGTTATATTAGATAAAGCTACAAAATAAGAGGATTTTAGTTGATACTTGTTTCTTCATTGTATTTCATAGCCTTTAGTATAAGTTGAATACACAATTAAGAGTGCGGTAAGGAGTCACATAGCGATTTACCAAAATGTAATATGTTGTAGGGTTTACTAGAGGCATTGATGAGAGTAGGGCCTGTATACAAATACAACCTGTAGTATCCCGTGGAAAATTGTATGATCTTATAATGGAAATGCGAAAGTGGCTTGGTAAGTATACTCAAAAAGTAGTATTTACTTTCAAAAGAAGGGACAAGAAGCATGGCAAACCTCTTCCTTAAGACACTATTTACAAGGTGTGTTGGGACTAGTTGGAATCATCCCTATTGTGAACCCAATCCTAAACATTTTGGAATTCAAAATCTTATTATGATTCCACTCCAAAGTTTTTGAATTGTACAATACCATTCCGTTAAAATTTCATGTGGAGTGGAACAATTTCTAACTTTGCCATAAATACTAGATGTAGGTTCATATCATTTAATCAAATTGGGTATGTGCTTGTGTTGCAATATCAAAGGTTGTGACTATGTAAAACCCGTTTTATACTTTGATTAATTTTCTTTACGCGGTGGTTGGATTATGTGTTTGAAATTGCTTAATTTGAAATTTCTGTTATGTCGTAGGGCGTGTAATCAAGAGGTCAACAAAGAACAAAATGATGAAGAAATTGATGACCAAGAACAATATTGAATGGGAAGGATGCCTCACAAATGAACATTTGTGTTATGAATATTTAAGTAATGACTATTCCTTGTATTCAAATATTAAGTTGTTACTTTTTGTGATTTTTAATATATTATCCGGTAATGTACATATGTTTGATTATTGTGAAAATTAGTCGACGCAATTAAAATGGTACATTTGGTTGCATTTATGGCTTTGATTCTTTGCCTAGTGTGTTATTAATATGAAAAATTCTTATTGTTGCTCAATTGTTATGGGCGCTACGAACTAGCTCATCATGTTGGGGGTCCTCAGAAATAATTTCCCTTCAGGGTAGCTCCCGGAAGGAGGAAGACTGTGTACATTCCCCCCTCCCCCGACCTTGCTTATGTGGGAGCCCTTGTGGCACTGGGTTTGCTGTTGTTTTTACTCAATTGTTATGGGCAAAGATGGTTTCATTATCCATGAAGGGTAATGGTTTCATATAATTAACTAATATGTTATGGGAAACAATCTATGATTCGCTACCTAAGTACAACAATGGTTTACAGTGTGCTGCCCATGGAAGGCAATGGTTTTTGTCTGTTGCCTATAGGCAATAGTTTTCTGATTGTTACCTGGAATTGCTTCCTAAAACCATTGCCATTGAATGAGCTATTGCCTATTTGTTGAAATTTTGAAGCCATTGCCTAGTGTTGAAAAAGCGGTGCCAATGAAAGGGATGACTTGACCTAATGCAGTGGTCATGGAATTGTCACCTTAGACATAATGTGATGGTTATTTGTGAATATACAACACTTTTTGACTGTTGAGTTAAGCCATTTATGTTGTAATAGAAGTAGTTGCAAAGACTAATCAACAAGGATTTCCATGCACAGGTGAATGGAGTTGTGGAGGCAACCAACTAGTATTTGCAACCCAGTAATAATGAGTAGTTTAACAATATCAATTATCCACATACAAGAATATGAACACCAACAAATAAGACTATCAAAAAATTAAACAATTTTATATCCACTTAAAAATTATTGTACAGATACAACGACTTTTTCTAACTAAATCTCATTGCTAAATGCGTTACACATTCAGGGAAAAAAAACAAAAACAAAAAAGAAAAATATTGTACTGCGACAACGTTGGCTAAAGATAAAAAAGCACAATCTTGATGCTAATGATTAAACGGCACGTCCATCATTTTGTACAGGCAGCCATGGACATGCATGATTGAATTGTATTAGATGCCATAGATATTAGTCATATTGATGCACGACACATGGTTGACCTTTTACATTCTCCTTCCACGCCCCACCTTCCACCTTCACTTGCCGCCGCCAACCTCCTAACTGGGCTTTCATTTACGAGGTGCATTTTAGATACACGTAAGAGAGCTAAATCCCATTTTGATCATCAAAGAGCAAAAAAAAAAAAAAAAAAAAGACAAATTAGTAACTCTTGTCCAATTTTGGATGATTTAACCGCTCAACTATTCACAATTAAAATTCCATTTGATCACCAAAGTGGTTTATGACCCAAGTTAAAAAAAAAAAGTTCAATTATATTTCTTTTATTTATTTATTTCATTTGTCATCATTTGTTTGAAAAAAAATAAAATAAAATAGCCCTTCATTATTATTTTGTATTCATCCTCGTTGAATTACTGGCATTGAGTTAAAACAAAAGGATGACAAACCAATTTCAACATAAAAAAATTAAGTTTTTTTAAAAATGAAAATCATGGAATGACTAGTACATTGAAAATAATAAAAACAGAGGAAGACTAATTTAGTTACAAAATAGAGCATTTGTTTAAAACATTTCTGTGTTGGTTCTCGTTTCCCTAAATATTTTCTCACGTTTACAGCACTTGATAACCTGTTTTATTTAATGTCGAAAGTAGTTTCTCAACCTTTAATTTTTATCTAACATCAATAACGAGATGACGACCAATTTGGATTCAAAATAAAATAGGAAGGACTACTTCTAAAGAAATGAGGAAGTTGAAATAAATAAGTAAAAACAGAAAAGCAATTTTGTCATTTTTTTTATGTGGGAGATGAATTTTGTCATTTTTAATCACTTTAGTGATCAAAAGGGTTTTAATTTGAAGTTCAAAAATAAATTTTCAAACTTTTATTTGGGTGATCAACTAATTCATTCTATGTCTCCTCAGTGACCAATTGAGATTTTTATTATGAGTTGAGTTACTAGATTTTTCAAATATTGACTGACACTAACTTAATCTACTTTTGAGGACTTTGATGACCTAAAAGGGACTTAACTCGATACACATAATGTATATATTTTGCGTATACAATATACATAATATAAAATCATCAAATTTTGAAAAGTTGATTACTAGCTATTTATTGTCCAAAAGATATTGTTGGTGAAAACCCATGAGTTTCACTAACAAAAGTTTTTAGACACTCACTAATTTGTTCAAAAAATATTGCTAATACACAATATTTGAAAATTTTGCTAATATACATCATGCAATGATGAAATAGTGGGAGATTACTTCATCTTCCCACACAGCCTCAAAGACCTCTTGCCGCAACGACAATTTCCTTCTATAAAGGCTCAACAAAAAAAGTATGGTTATGACATACTCCTCAGCCGTTAGCTCCATTTCAGAGTAAAGGAACGCACTTGTTTTCAAAAACTCCCCCCCCCCTAATTGGGACCACAATCTTGAGATAACGAAATTGAGGCTTATACTTTAGTTCCAAACACAAGATGGATGCTACTGTTGTTGGAATTGGTGTCCGACAAAACCAATTTGTTGTATTTAAAAATTAATATAATAACATTATTTTATTTATTTATTGTCAAATTATGTTTTACAAGTCAAATATACATGCGTTTGTTTTCTAAAACGTTCCATAAGATGGACATAGTCCAAGATATGATGCCGAGTTTAGTTTAAATGTCCAATGAGATTGAGCCACAAATAGACTTACATTAAATGAATGATTTGTTGTCAAAGTATGTTCGTAGTCGGTGATAAGTTTGGACAACTTGTCTGATAAGATTGTAATATGATACTTTAGACGTCTTATCTTAGTCATGTAGATAAGGATCCAAAAGTATCATATTGGTGTTGTCTATAAGATTAGAACACCAAATTGTATCATTTGAATTATTTATTTCTTAACTGCTATCAGAAATAATTGATTATGTAAGACGATAACTCTAAAGCTAAAAAATAGTCTAAACTCGTGCATGGAATGTTTGTTGCTTTAATATGCTAAAAGGGATTAAGTCACAGCACGTGACTGAAGTCTTATGTGCGTTAGGTAACAGCATGAAATGTGGTGGGAATAGGTATTTTACTTGGAATGTATCATCTCTTACGAGATAAAAATGTCCCCTTCATTGATTTGTAAACATATGAATAGATTCGAAAATCTTTGGCTAAAGTATTCCAGATATTTGACATTTAGAATTAGTATAGAAATTATTTTCCGGTATTATTGAATTATTCGAGAAGGGCGAGTCGAGAACTATGGTAAAAGATGTGAGAAAAATAACAATAGTAGTTAAAGTAATTTTTTTTATAGTTATCTAATAGAAGGGTTGATTGTCATAATAAACATTATTTGAGAATTATTGTATTAACTAAATTTAATTCTGGAGTATAGTAATATTTATTTAGTAGAAACAAATATTAGTAAATGGAAATCAATGTTTTTAAAGTGTTGATAATTAATTTTGACTTGACTGGAGCTAGAATTAAACTGTCCCCGAGAGGTCCCTCTACAAGCTTTTAGAAATACACCGGTTGAAAATACTTCAAATAAATTCTTAAGATGAATTATTTGCTCATGAGATGAAAAATTTATTTTGCCGAACAAATTTATTAGATAAATTATTTAGTCATACGATGAATAAATTTATTTTTACCAATTATAATTCATATGATATATTTATATGTGTGAAAATTTAAACACAAAAAAAATCGCGCGCACAGGCCGGGATGACCAATGGCACAATGCCACGTGGTCCTTTGACTGCGGTAATGCGCTCATAGTTGTCTAGCCTGCGCTAATAGTTGTCTAGCCTGTACAACATTGTTTCCTGTATTCAATAACGCGTTTTCAAGTTTTTAAGAGAATCCCACATCGACGAAAAAGTAGTTTGTCTACCCAATTGCCTATTATAAATAAGTGCCTTGGGAATTTAGTTCAATTTTCTACTAATTTTATGAAAAATTGGATTTTTTAAAAAATAAAAAAAGAGAATATTTTTTAGAAGTTTCTTCCTGGGAATATTTTGGTGCTCACATTCAAAGTGCCAGCGGGACATTGCTTTTATTCAAATCTCAACTAAATTAAATAATAATTAAATCCAAATCTGTAATCCAAATTATATCAAATCAATACTTAATTTTGATAAAAGTAATATCCTAACAAATCTTGCCTTTTACCTCAAAAGTAATTTTGTCATAATAATCATTTTTTCACTCGTTTTTCCTCTTCTTTTTTTTTCATGTCACTCTTTTTTTATTTCGCTTTGCTATTATTATTATTATTATTATTATTATTATTATTATTATTATTATTATCTTCTTTTACTTATCATAGAAAAAGCAGAAACCCTAACCTTTTGCTGCCGTTGCATACGTATGCCTCTAATCCAGCCGTCGAACCTTGGTTGTCGCTGGCACACTCTGTTCACCGACCACCATCATCTCTTGGCCTTCATGACGAAGTACTGCACTCCAGACCCACACTAGTGACCGTGAGTGACCATGGCTCAAACTGCCGATCGAACCACAAACAACAACCACCACATATTTGTCTTCTTCAACCCACACTTTCATGAATACAATTGCACCAATCTCGTTCATGCTCCACCTACCCCCTCTACGCAGCAACCCTTCTAGAGTGCTACTCTTCTCTTCAGCTTCACCTCCAGCTACCAGACCATTGCTCAGCATCACGCCACCTGTCACTGAGAACATCATCGACCTTTACACACACAGAAGCCACCTTGACATCTTACCTCTTCCAAATCCGGTTCTCCTCTCCCCATAAAACTTTCCCAAAATGATGTGATATCACTTGTTAGGAAAATTCACACAATCAAACCCAACGCGAGAAAAAAATAAAAAAAATTGAAACATTAACACCGATATTTACATGGCAATACTCTCTCAACTAGAAGGAAAAACCATGGAGCCCAAAGGAGTGTCTGATCCACTATGAAATTTAGGAATTTCAATATCTAATGATAACCTCCAAACCTCATATAAAATCATCAACGTGAACATCGTCATCAATGTGGCTATGGCATGGCAAGTCACCAACCCTCCCACAATATAACTATTGTACGGTGAGTCACACTACACAATGAGTCACCCTCTTTAATGAAGCTTTCTGCATGATGAGTTACCAACTACCCTCAACTTAGCTTTTGAAAGAGGATGTTGTAAATGGTTCCTATATATACCAACTATAAAATTAATACAAGGCCAGAACCTTAGACCTATGTGGACAGCTAATCAAAACTCTATGTTTCCTATGTTAACACTGTGATACAATCCACAATATAGTAGTTAAGTCAGGAGTACTTTAGATATTAATAAATAGGCTAAGTCCTATATTCCAGCTACGCCATTCCCCTAGCTCCACATATAGGGCCTTAGTTCAGAAGAGATGTATGATAGATGAAATGAATGTTTGAATCTCTCTCGCCTCTTTTTCTCTCTCTGAGCCCTACTCCCCCTTCTATCTCTAGTATATCTATCTCTCTCTACCTTCCCTTCTATGATAGAAATCTTATCTTCTGCTATGTAAATCTTCATATCATCTATAAATACAAGTCCTATTCTACTATCTAGAGTTGGTTGATTGTTTAGATCGATTTTGGATCATAGCAATTGCTCTCTTTGTTATGATCCAAATCAATCTAATAGAATCAACCACTCAATCAAACCTCAAATGAAGCAATCAAATGATCAAACACTTAATTGACCAAATATATATATATATATATATATATATATATATATATATATATATATATATATTGGAAGATTACAACTATAAAGTATAGTAATTACAGAATGTGTAGGGGGAAGAGAGATAGACTACAAAAAAAGGTGAGGGAGAGACTTAGAGAAGGGGGAAAGAGAGACTAACACTCAACTCATCACTCTTCCATGCTCCTCGTCTACACTAAGCCTCTATATATAAAGTTAGGGGAGGGGTGTAATTGGAATATAGGACTTACCTTACTTATTAATACCTATTTACCCCTCACTTAACTGATATATTTTAATTGTATCAAAACATTTCCCTTTTAAAGACCCTTGTCCTCATGGGTCAAGCTATTAATACCCAAATTATTAGCCCTCCAAGATGAAACACTACAACTAAAAATTTTAACCAATTAAATTTTCTAAAATTAATACTATAAATTATATTATAAGTAATTCTAAGCACAATTTAGTAATTTTTGTCGAAGTTTTGAAATGCATATCTCATGAGATCTCACAAGCTGCTTCATCTTCTTCTCCGAGCATAAAACCCTAACTCCACTGGCTCAACCCTAGTGCCACCAGTGGAAGGCGGCGTCACTTGGAGGATGATAGGCAGCTTTTAGGGGAGGAGGTGCTTCCTTACCGGGGTCCCCCTCCAACCTCTAAACCACCTCGTCCTCAGCCACCGCGAGCCTAACATGGATATGGACAATTGTGGTGTCTTTTTTTGGCCGACAAGGCACAATTCTAGAGGTGGTGGTGACACCAAGCCTCCATGGCTTTTGACCTTTCATGGTGGCCACTTTTCTCATTTTTGTCATAGATTCAGTTGTCCATGCACATGAGCCTTCGACGAAGGCTTCAACTAGCCTAATGATCTTCGACCCCTTCATTAACATGCTCGCCGGTTTCTTCATCGTCTTGCTCCCTGGTTTCTTCGTTGGCGTTGCTCTTCCCACCACTATTGGAGTCCTTGGTTGGTGTTAGGCGTTTCTACACCTCAGTCGTGGTCGTATCTAATGGCTATGGTGCCTCAGCAACCTCATTCATCTTGGTGTTGCACCAATTTTCAGTAATTCGCAGGTAATTGTCCAATTTTTTCTTCGTTTCATTTTTTAAAAAGGAATGATACTCTTTCACTTGATTCCTAATACCAACGAATTCTTCTTACATTTTTCCAGCATTTGTTATGCTTTTACACGCTTCTTTGCATATTGACTATTTATGCTATTATCCATGGATCTTTTCTGATGTTTATTGTTCAAGCTCAGGATCACAAACTCTGATAACAATTGTTATAATCCAAGTCAATCTAACAGAATCAACCACTCAATCAAACCTCAATGAAACAATCAAACATTTCATTTTTCGATTGACCAAACATTTCATTGACCACATTCGTAGAGTACGAGGGGCTCATTTGTTTTCTTCTAGAGAGAGCAAGTAGAGAGAGAAAGTAGAGAGAGATTTTCTCAAAAGGGGCGATTTCTGGTGGTGGTGCGTGGGCCAACGCGTGTGACTTCTCCCGGCGCGTCCGGGCTCCAACGGCGGCTGGAGTGAGGGTGAAACACAGGTGGAGAGGGGGTTGCGGAAGGGTGGCCGTGGGGCTGCGTAGGACGCGTTTTCTGGTGCATGCTCACCGGAATCACACTGGTCGTCTTCTGGCTGTCTTCTCCAACCAGTCTACACTCAACTCCGGTGCCATTAACGGTTAGTTTTGACCTGGATGCATCTTTCTCTGTCTTCTCTCCTAGTGGCGGCTAGGGTTTTCTCACTCTTTTGGAAAGAATACAAAGGATCTCCCCCATTTATTTTCAGTTATGGTAAGTCCGGATTTCATGGATCTCATCCCTAAAATCATGCACCTTCCATATCTGGTGGTTTTTTTGAATTTTTTTTAATCGGGAGTTGCGGCCTACATTTTTCGAGATGTCTAGTGAAGTGGTTTCCGGTTTAAAAATTCAAATTTCCTCTTTTCACTCTATTTTTGCCTCGTCTTGTCATCTTAGTGCTTGACTTGGCCGGTTATGGGGTGGCTGCGCCATTGTTGGATGATTATGGTGGGGGGGGCTTCATTTCTCTCTCCTCCGTTTGCCGCAATGGTATGTTCTTCTTGCTTCACTATCCATGGTGTCTTCTTGGGGCTCTCCTTAAGATGGTAACATTGATGATGGTGAGGGTGTTTCATTCCTTGCATGTTTTCTTGGGGGTGTTTTATGGGGTTTTCAACGTGGCTTCTCCGGGCATGTTGTTCGTTGATGATGATGGACGTTGTGTCCCGTGGTGGTCTTGGTGGCATTGTTTTTGAAATGCATGCTTTTCACGCCGGCGAGTTACGGGTGGTTGAAGGGGCGGCGCTGGGTGGTGTGGTGGTGGCGCTAGGGTTCATGGGGAGTGCTAGGGTTTGTGCTGTATTGGGCTTGTTGATGGGACCACAGGTTGTGGGGCATCCGAGCCCGATGGAAGTGGGCCTTCGGGCCCAGGTTTGGATACAAGTACTTCACATGTCTTTGGGCCTGCCGCTACTGGCCCGCCGTGGTGGTTGGGTTGAGGTTTGTACTAGTCCGAGCCTTTGCTCAAAAAAAAAAAATTTAAAGGGGCCCGGCTCCTTCATAGTAGCAGGCCCGGTCCTCTACCGGGCCTGTTACTTCTCTTGGGCCTGTGTTGGGCCTGCTCTTTCAGGCCCACATGGGGCCTTCCCCCCCCCCCCCCCCCCCCCCCCCCCCCCCCCCCCTCTCCCTCTTGGCCGATATGCTTTGGACTGGGGGAGGGCCCGTTTTGAGCTTGGGCCTCGCAGTTTTCGTGTTGTTGAAGCTCTGATGGTTCGGGTGGGTTTGGATATATTGAGGGAAGCTCGGTCTAGAATGGGTCAAGTTAAGGTTGGACCGCGGACCAATCGTCGGGCTGATGATGGAGATGGCTTTGGATGCGGGCTACTTCACCTGCTCGGCTACTGAATGGGCCACAAGTACCATCCGTATCCCTTTTTCCTATGCTTTTCATTGAATTTGGCCACATGGTCGATTTGAGGGCTTTAGTGAGTTGGCACGGGTTAGCCGTCCTATGTTGAGTATGAAGACGCTAGAGCGATTTCGAAGAAGCAGTTTCGGCACCTTGTTCTTCTTCATGGCCGGACATAAGTGCCCTCTTTCTTTACCAGGTTTTAGGATTTACTTTGTTTTTTCTACGCATTGTATTTCCTTTGTTTAGGGATTTGTACTTAGGTGTTTCTTTTGATGTACCTTTTGTATTTTCCTGTTGTTTGCTTTATGCGTGTTTTGCTTTCTTTTTGATTGCTTTGTACGCTTCGGCCACCTTGGTGTATGCCCGTTGTATTCATGTATAGACGTACATCGGTGCGTTTTTTTTATATATATACACTAACTTGTCAAAAAAAAAAACATTCGTGGAGTATATTATATAGGTATGGGAAGATTACAACTATAAAATATAGTATTAGGGAATGTACGGGTGATAGAGATAGGCTAGATAGAAAGCAGAGGGAGAGACTTAGAAAGAGAAGGGAGAGAGAGATTAACATTCAACTCGTCATTCTTCCATGCTCCTCCGTTACACTAAGCCTCTATATATAGAGTTAGCAGAAAGGCAGAATTCAAAATATAGGACTTAGCCTATTTATTAATACCTAAAGATCCCCTCACTTAACTATTATGTTTTAATTGTATCACACTAGGAATGGCATAATCATAAATAAAAGGAAAAGCAAGGTTCTTTATGTTTCAAAAATGGGTTTTGAACGGCATTTGGCCTTTTAAGATTCTACCCAGCCCCGCCACCCAATTTTGGAATTTGCGCTGATCGGTTCCCACCTGTTACTGCTTGCTCTTTTGAATCTTTGATGGGTCCCTATCTGGTGCACCTTATTTTAATCGGTGTACTAGGAAACCCAATTAGTTAGTTTTAAATGTTAATTAAATAAATTTGTTTTATTTTTTTAATGCTTGATTATGTTTTATGAGTCTAATGTACATATGATTGTTTTCTCAAACGTTCCATAAAATGGACGCAGTTAAAAATGACATGTCTAGTTCAGTTTATGTGGTTAATGAGATTGAGCCACGGATAGACTTAAATCCAAATAGTGATATGTTGTCAAACTATATATTCGTAGTTGGTGATAAGTTTGGACAACTTGTCTGATGATTATAATATGATACTTTAAATCACTTGTCTTGGTTCATGTGGATAGGGATCCAAAAATATTATATTGGTGTTGTCTATATGATTGGATACGGAGCATGACCATCTGAATTATTTGTTTCTTTGCTGCTACTGGAAATAATTAAATTCTGTAAGACGATAACTTTAAATCTAAAAAATAGTGATATTTGGCCTATTATAAATAGGGATCATTAGGATTTAGTTTAGCATATGAAAAACCTTTAAAATTCTGATTTTAGAAAATTAAAAAAAAAAAAAGGAATTTCTCTTTGAAATTCTTCCTAATAAATATTTTAGGGGCCCACATTTCGGGTGTTGAGGGGTCATTGTCATAAAAATCTCATGGTCCTAATAAATTCATCCCGAGCGACAATTGCAGTCTACAGTGTAGGTATTCCTTATTACTTTTCCTTTAAAGCTTTCCTTTAACTTTTTACAATTTTATTTATCCTTTTAATTCAATGCTTATTATGCTATCATATTCTATGTGGTCTTTAGATTTAAAATTAAATAATTTTTAAGTTTTTTCTGCTGCGCCTGTTCTAGCTAATTTAGGAAAAATTTTAGTGTCTGAAGTTAAATTTTTCTAACAATTGGTATCAAAGCCACTTCTAATTATACTTATAATAGGCAGAGGTTAACATTAAGCATATTAAATGTCATAAATAGAATATCAAACGAAAGAAATTGAGAATTTTATTATAGGAAATAATACCTAATGAGTTTAATAACGAGATTACATATTAAACACATTTAAATTATTTAAATTATGCTGAATTATAACTAAATTAAGTGGGATTATATTTCTAAATAATCTAAGAGTCAGATATATTCAAATAATTGAATGATTTAGATATATACGACGACACATTGAATATCTAATAAGATTAGATGTTTTGTTAATTTAGAATAATTACACTATCACAAAGAATATCAAAGAAGATTAGATGCTAGATTACGGTCTAATGAGATTAAGATCAAAGTTAATAAATTATATATTTATTTATTTAAAAAACATTTTTTTTTTAAATTTGGGGTTGCTGATGTCAGCATCTGATTGCAAAAAAAAAGTAAATTAATAATTAATTAGGATGAGATCCTACAACAACAACAACCCCATTGCCTCCAAGGGCTCCCGCATAAGCAGGGTCTGGGGGGGTTGATGTGCGCAGCCTTCCCCCTTTAGAGGGCTACCCTGAAGGGAGGCTAGGATGAGATCCTAATTATGATTATGTGATAATAAATTCTAAAATGTTTGGTAGTACAATTGATTAGT
Organism: Simmondsia chinensis; assembly: GCA_018398585.1. Taxonomy (NCBI): domain Eukaryota; kingdom Viridiplantae; phylum Streptophyta; class Magnoliopsida; order Caryophyllales; family Simmondsiaceae; genus Simmondsia; species Simmondsia chinensis. The sequence continues at coordinate 25,048,165 of JAGTTD010000007.1, read as the reverse complement.
CTAAACTTGTTAGGCCTTAAATAATATTATTCAAATAGTTTGATAACAAGATACCCATTAAAGTACATTCAAATGTTTAATATTATTTAAATGAGTTAAATATTATATATGATGTGAACAAAGTTATAAGGCCATTTAAATATGCAAATTTATGAAATTTTTGATTTCATTAAGTAGGAGATTTTTTTCCCAACTAGATCTAAAATAATTAGAAAATTCAAAAGTTGAATTATTTGGAAAGAAAATCCTCATAAAATATCTAATTACATAGGTTAGATAATTAAAGGAACCTAATATGATTTAAATTTTATTTAATAGTTAAACAAAGTTTAGAATATGGTTCTAATATTAATTATGAGATAGTCGAACATAAAGAAAGATCCACCATTTAAAATTTCAAGAGGGAGTGAGATTCAGGAGTTGAATCCTCACGACCTCAATTGCTAGTCTAATACTACAGTAGATAGGTGCCACTCTCTGAGGAGGGCGTTTGTTCTCGAAATATAGGGTTAGACTTTTACAGGAGAGTGTTTGACAAACATTAAAAAAATGCTTTTTATTAAAAGTCGAAGCTGTTTTTGTGCTTATAAGCAGAAGTAGAAAATTGGTGCTTCTGATTATAAGCCGAAGCATAATCAAAAACTTAAAATTTTTAGGACAAACATACCCCTACTTAAACATTGAAATTACATCATATCCTATCATCTTTCAAAACCCTAACCCTCTGCCCAGCCAATTTGGCTCTTTTCGATAGTTTGACCCGAACAAAAAGAACTTTTCTTAAATATTGGCCAAAAACTAACAATAACAAAATAAATGCTTCTAATTGGTTGAGCCAATTACAAACTGCTACTTAAAACAACACTTTTTACATAAGTGCTTTTACTGAAAGTGCTTTTGAAATAAGCAGTTTTCACAGCAATCCCAAACAGGCCCTTAGTCTCCTAGGGAGCATTGTGATACTGTTTTAAAGGCCAAGGTAGAAATGGTGAATTAATTATGTTTAGGACACATATTAATTTAGAATAGTTCTCACATTACTGATAACTCGGTGCAGCCCCACCGACGGGGAGCAACGAATCGATTAGTTTGTTCATCATCACACACAAAGAGAATGGCTAGGTGGATTCCATGTTTTGTTCGTTTGCTAAAACTTAATTAAAAATTGCACCAGACTCAAAATATCAAGTGGGAGCGAGCTTCTAAGTGAATGCTGATGGCCTCTGTTACCTGTGTATTAGTATAGTGGGTGAGCATTACTTTCTGAGAAGGGCGTTCAATTACGAAGTATGAGGTTAGTCCTCTCAGAGATAAACTAAAGTAAAGGAAGAACGAGTACAGCCACGCCACTGTGAAGTACTTCGTGGACTTGTATGGATGTCGAAGTAGCAGTGTACACTTGACTAAGGTGCTACATTAGCCTCCTAAAAGAGCTCTATTGTATGACCTAAGAGGCTAAGGGAAGTGTAGTGTGCTACATTAATATGTTTAGTAAGAGCTTACAAGAAATTATATTTATTAAGAAATGTTCTCACCCTTCTGATAGCTTGATTCGGCCCCGCCGACGCGGAGTTTTGGGTTCTTTGTTTGGGTTACCATAGCATACATGTAAGAGTGGGATTATGAACTCCATACTTTGACTATTTGCTAAAAGTAAGAAAAATAGTCATATATGTTATAAGACTTACTTACAGTTTCGATTTCAAATTGGGTGTTATATTTTGCACTGCGATCAATACTAATATATATTACTTGTATATTTTGTTAAGCTCACAAAAATATAATATGTCTTAGTACATGTGGAGCACTAATAGAAGCTTAGAGTTTTCTAATTTACTGCTAGTACATCTATTTAGTTGAAAATAATGTTAGGAACGCGTTGAAAATAACATTAGGAATGTCAAATTAGACTAACAAATTAGTCAAATGCAAGATTCGTCCATTATGTCAAATGTGTTCTAGTATTAGATGCTTGAGTTGTCAACTATAGCAGAGATAATCAGATTTTTGAAAGAAGTGTTTGATTAGAGAACTAGTAGCATGAGAACAGCTAATGAGAAAGATGATAAACACTATATTGTGTTTGGAAAGTTCTGTTCAAGAGCGTGTCATATGATGATAGCTTATTTAATTCAAATGGAATTCTTGATGCAAAATAAGATAGCCAATCTGAACAATATATGATCCTAATTTGCCTATCAAGATCATTCAATCAATTTAGAATGGATACATCGAATAATAGACATTACTTGTCTAAACTGATGAAAATGCAGTTAGAGAAAAGGTGTCACAAGAACAATGGAAAAAGTCCATTTAGTGTAAGCATCTATCTTAGGAATTAGGAACCTCTAAAGGTAAAACAAAATATGAGTCAAAATAGTTTTTTCTCTTTTATAAAAACACTGAACATTAGTATTTAAAATGAATTGCCAAGGTACTTAGGCACTGTTATGGCCACAACTGAAAGTCCACATGACAAGGCATTTGATATCTTGTCTCCTATAGTTGTGATTGTTAGTATCCTAGTGAGTGGGCTTGCAGTAAGGCACCAAGAGATAGTAGTTTAAGCTAAGGAATGTAATTTTGATTTTGAGTAACTATCTATCCTAGTTTCTTTAGAAATTTGATTTCTATCGACTACTTATATTAAAATAGTTTTTAGTTATTTTTTAGAAAAATAGACGGAGAGTTAAGTAAATAAATATTTATTTAAAAGGTACATTGGAAGATAGTTGCCTTATTTTAATCAAAACTATATTAATGGCAATTTATTCATCTAATACAAGCTAGGCTGTATAACCATATAAAAGAAGAATTTCTTGAAGACCATATAGCTTTTAAGTGGCACTTGATCTTAGGTCACATTATTAATCTAGTATGGTTCAAAACTTGCTTCATTTATCTTATGGGATCATTAAGCACTAAAATGATAGCTAGTATGCGAATCATGTTTGAATTATTGACGACTGAAAGAGGCTTTAAAAGTAAAGGCGATAGAGCCACTATGCTGCTAGAATCTATTCGTAAAATGTTTATGGACTGCTAAAAGTTCAAGTAAGCGAAAGCGATGAGTATTTCATAAATTTTTATGAATGACTACTCAATAAGTTGATATACAGATATACCTATGAAGACTGAAGTCATGAATCCTTTTGAAAAGTTCAAAGAACTAAAGACTAAAGTTGGGATCAGTTAGGTAATTATATCAAGTTATTTTGATTAGATCAAAGTGGTGATTGCAAGAGAATTCTTATTTTTCCTTACTAGAAAGAGATGTAGAAAGAATCAATAATAAGTTACTGAATATGGAGAGATTCATATGATGAGTAACATCTACATGCCAAAAGGTTTGTTATGTAAGAGGTTTTAGAAAAAGTTCTAAAAGTACAGTAGATAGCTTGTGTTAGATAAATTGACAGTATGAGATACTGTGCCTCAACAGCTTGGCACAACTTATAGTTTAGATGATGTATTAGATATATATTCAACCAAGTTAATGTCACACTAAGTATAAGAGAGCATTGGTGTAGTGGGAGGATTTTTAGAGCACCGGATGGATTCATATATTTAGCGTAAACAGTTGAGTAGGATTATGAATTTGATATTTTAAACTATAATGAAGCTCTTAAGTATAAAGATGTAGACCAATGGATCACGAAAAAAAAAAAAAAAAAAAAACTAAGTTAGAGTAATTGTATTTTAACTAAGTTTGGGAACTTATAGAAGCGTCAAAAGACATTAAGTCCATTAAAATTGATCTGAATACCCACATATGCCGGAGCCCTTGAGGCACTGGGACTATTGTTGTTGTTGTTGTAAATTGGATCTAATTGGATTTACAAGAAAAAGGAGTTACATGGACGAGAAGGTTGAGACCTTCTAGGCTAGATTAATGGAAGTGCGTTGTGCCCTAAAGGAAAGAATCGTCTTTGATGAGACCTTCTAACCGATTGCTATGCTTAAGTCCATAAGGATGCTCTTATCCATTCTATCTCATTATGATGACATACAGAAATGGAAATCAAGACAACATTTTCTGAATAGTCATCCTGGGAATGTTGTGTATATGATACAACTAGACAAGTTTGTTGCCAAGAGTAAGGAGCATATAGTATGCAAACTAAGAAAGTCTGTTAGTAGACTTAAATAAGCATCTTGTTTATCGAATAGTAGATTCGATGACACCTTTCAAGTATTAGGGATTTGAATCAATGGTTAGTGAACCATGAGAGTATAAGTGATGTGGTGAGAAAGTAGTGATTTTCTAAGTGTTGTATATAGATGACATTCTACTTATTAATAATGGTGTAGAATTATGAGCTGTTAAGATTCTATTGTCCAGTTACTTAAAAATGAAAGACCTGGGATAAACACACTATATTCTTAAGATAAACCTTTAGCAATATTCAAAGAAAGGATGTTTAGTTTATCATGGGTTGTTTGTTTTAAAAAGGATTTTATAGTTTGACGTTGGAAATCCATATTTACCCTTATAGTGGGAGTCATTAGATAGTGAAGAATGAAGAAATATTGTGCTTACTTTAGTATGGAAGTCAGGTATTTGATTAGCTATGAAGTTACTAAGTAGACTATTTGACTTAGAAGATTCTTTATAGATGAAAGTGTGTGAGCAAAAGAATGGAACAGTGAAAGATCGGCTTTGATAAAGGTTTATAGTCAACGAGTTAGCAGATCCCTAAGGGGATAGCTATGCAGGAAATTGTCGGAATCAATGTCCTGGAAAACCCAATTAGTTAGATTTTAAAAGTTAATTAAATAAAATTTTTTTTTATTTATTGAACTCCTAATTTTGTTTTATGAATATAATGTACGTGTGATTTTTTTTCTAAAACATTTCATGAGATGGTCGTAGTCTAAGATGACATGTCAAGTTTGGTTTAAGCGGTCAATGAGATTGCACTGGATAGACTTAAATCAGATTAGTGATATGTTGTCAAAGTATATGTTCACAGTCAATGAGGAGTTTGGACAACTTGTCTGATAAGACTATTATATGATACTTTAGGTGACTTGTCTTGGTCATATGGATAGGGATCAAAAAGTATTATACTGGTGTTGTCTGTATGATTGGAACACTAAGCATCATACCAAAATTATTTGTTTATTTACTGCTATCAGAAATAATTAATTCTGTAAGATAATAACTTTAAATCCAGAAACACATGAATGGATTGTTCGTTGCTTTGATATGCTAAAAGGATTGGTCACAATGTGTTGACTTAAATCTTACGTGCATTGGGTAACATCATGAAGTGTAGCAGGGATAGGTGTTTTACGTGGGACCTATAGTCTCTTACGAGATAAAGATATCCCCTTAGTTGATTCCAAGCATACAAACAGATTCGAGAATCTTTGGCCAAAGTGTTCCATGGGTTTGACATTTGGAATTAGTGCATAAGTTAATTTTTGTATTATGAATTATTCGAGAATAGCGAGCCGGAACTACAGTGAAAGATATGAGAAAGTCAAGTATAGTAGTAAAAGCTATTCTTCCTCATGGATATCTAATAGAGGGGTTGATTGTCATAATAAAAGTTAACTGGGAATTATTAAATAATTATATTAAATTTTAGAGTGCAGTAATATTTATTTAATGGAGTTAAATATTACTAAATCAAAGAGTTGATAATTAGATTTGACCCATTTGGAGCTAAAATTAAGCTGTCCCTGAGGTCCCTCTACAAGCTTGTAGAAAGACACCGATCAAAAATATTTAAAATGAATTCATGGGAATAAATTAATTTTGTTAAATATAATTTATGAGATGAATTATTTATTCATACGATAAATAAATTTAATTTACCAAATAATATTTATGAGACGAATTTTATACATGTAGAAATTTAAGCAAGAAAAGGAAAATCCCATTTTAAACAAGTCACAATCCATGTGCACATGAGCCAACCAATTCAGTAATGACACGTGTCGCACAAAAAGAAGGGAGCTGGTGATCCTTGGCTAATGCATTGTACCAATGAGGTGCTGATATGTGGCACAGGGCGCTGGGCTACCTAACCTTACCCATTCGGGCCTCATTGCCCCGACCAATAGGAGTGCACCACATGGCGCATTGATTGAAAAATCTGCATAGTTGTTTTGCTATTGAAACCATGTCATTTTTGCAAACTTTAAAATGTGTTTTGAGTTTTGTTTTCTTCATAATCCTACATTGATGTTTTGGAAAGTTTTTTTTACCCATTGGCCTATTATAAATATGGGTCTTTGGGATTCAGTTTAATATATGAAAACCCTCTGAAAATTGTGATTTTTTAGAAAGTCAAAAGGTGGACTTTCTCTTTAAAATTCTTCCTAATAAATATTTTCGAAGCCTGCACTCTGGATGTCAAGGGATCATTTTGATGAATATAGCGTAGTCTCGATAATTCCTCCTGGGCAATAGTTGTGGCCTTCAATCTTGGTATTCCTTATTACCTTCCCTTTAAAGCTTTTCTTTAATTTTCGTAATTCTATTTATTTTTTGAATTCAATTTTTATTATGCATTAATATTCTAAGTCGTTATGTATATATTATAATAGAGGTCCTTAGATTTAAAATTAAATAATTTTAAAGTTTTTTTTTCCGCTGCACTTGATCTAGCCAATTTAAAATTTAGTTTCTGAATTCAAATTTTCCCAACAATCCCATGGCCTGGACACGCGTCTTTATCTAGTGCCCCCGTTAATAGTTTATTTGGGTCAAATCTAGACCATTAATTTTGATGAAGAGCGGCCGTGATGGTGCCATTTGAGGTTGCACATAAGGATTGAGCTTTGTCTATTAATAGGGGCGTTTTTTCTTACGTGAGGGAACATTTCACTTCCTTTGTCCTCTTTCTGTAGTTTTGTCCCCTATGATGTTTCTCCTTCCTTAATCTAAGATCTATTTGATGTTTAACCTTTGCTAGAAATCTTTGCAAGCAAGTCACGCTCTTCTTGGAAGGCTTCAATAGTGGTTCTTTGAGGAGTCTAGTGTAAGTCTTGTACTTGTTTAAGTTTCTGTCTTAGAAGGTTTAAAGAAAGTGTCTGTAATTTGTTAGCTAGGGTGTGAAATTGGACTGTAATCTGTAATAATTGCATTTAATAGTGGAAAGGCCTCTCTAGTATAGGGTGCTCGTGGATATAGGCCATTTAAGGCTAAATAGTGTAAATCAGGTGTTGTTTCTTGGTTTGTTGTTTTTTATTGTGTAATCTTCCATTGTCGTTTGTAACTCAAATCAAACTTTGCTATAACTACTATCAAGAATTGAAAACTGAGATCCAATAGAGGAAGTGACAAAAACATTCATCAAAGATACCGCTTGATCAAAACCTCTCAAAACATCTCCCTCCCTCTACCCAATGCCACCTAGACACCTCTTTTTAAAACTCTTAAACCTTCACATTTTTCCTCACTTTTTCTCTACTCTCCAACATCAACCTCAACCTCTATTTATAAATGAGTGACCTAAATCTAATTTGATTCATAATATCAAATTAAATTAAATCAAACTTATTTAGTTAACCTAATTTAAATCATATCGTATCCCAACTCTCATAATAAAACTTAAATCATAACAAATTGATTAAGAACAAGATTAAAAGTGCAAGCCCAACTTGAACACATATGAAGTTATAAAATGAATGATTAAACGTGCAACCCCAACTTGAGCTTGATTGGGTCATGTCACGACAAGATGGTATTGGAATCTCCAAAAGCTGCTTTTATTGTTAGCAGGAAAGGGAACGAAATATCTTCATGTAGGCTCCTAAAATGGACTGACAATGAAGATTCCTTAGAATCATTTCTTCCAAGATACTTCATTTCAGTGGAATGCTTCTGACACATGATGTTTCAGTAGGCGACACTAAAGATTGCACTGCTATTGGTGGCCGTAGGTGTTCCTCAATAGTTGAGCTACAAGTAAATAAGATTATCGCACCTTTTACTTGAGCATGTAGCTGTTGGTGCACGCATAAAATCATTTATGTAATTTCATCTTTTATAATAGTTGGTTTTTCACATGAAGCACAAGATGTATAGACCTGGGTCTGATTCATGTTTAAACCTTAATAACCATTTGTGAGGGACATAGATTTTAAAACAAATTATAAATCTTTTAGTGCTTGCTCTAGTGTTTCTAAGTGTCTTGACTTCCTCCTTGGAGCACGTATTGGAGTCCTTATTTGCTTATCTGTGTACTTGAGCACTTACGTACTTGCCCACTTGTCGACTGTTTACCTACATTTACCTTTCTTTGAGTTTTGCTTTGTTACGCTTGGCTAGTATTATGTATTCCTTTAATATTATGTTTCTCTCATGTTTCCAGGTTACTGTGCTCCTATGATGACACAATTCTCAGGTTGGGGGTCCCCGGAAACAGCCTCCCTTCAGGGTAGCACCCTAAAGCAGGAAGGCTGCGTACATCTACTCCTCCCAGACCCTGCTTATACAGGAGCCCTTGGGACATTAGAACTGTTGTTATATTAAATATATTTTGTTGTAAACGGTATTTAGAAGAGAAGCATTTAAAATCCCTAGGATAGTGGATTGAAATGTACGAACACATGTTTTAAAGGTTAAAAGGGCACCAAATATTTTACCCTGCACAGAGAGGCAATTTGGTCCAGTAAACATTTTGAGATTCTAACAGTTGTGCCATTATCAAAATATGCCCCGACTTTATCACTTGCCTAAATCTTAACAATATCAAAATGGACTAAAAAACCTAAACTAAGTAAATCAAATTTAAAATGAACTAATTAAATTTTAACCAATGTTCATGGCACTGCGTGTCAAATCTCGTAGCGAAATTTAACAACCCACTCAATGAGAAAGCTATTGGAGTTAAATGGCGATAGTGGGATGAAGTTGGTTATCACTATACAATGTGTGCAGTCCTTGTCAAAGCTACCAGCCATACAATTTGATTCTTGCATGGAGACGTGAGTCACCTTTATTAGCTTTGATTTAACTTTAGTTTTCATGAAACACAAAAACATGTTCAGATTTGACATTAGATAAGGCCCCTTTTTTGCAAGACAAATTGATCCAACTTCTTTATCTGTTTAGCATTGATTCATAATCACTCCACTATTGTGATCTCATTAAAACAGCAGCCACAATAAAATTACGTTGAAATAGTGCTAGCCTTATTAATAATAATGAAACTACATGTGTTTGCTCTATTTTGTTTCAAGTGTTGCATGTGGTCGCCATATATGTGTGAAAACAAAACAAACGTGAAATAAGGACTCTTTTGCAACTAGGGGTTGAGCGTAAAGACGAACCACATGTCTTTGACCTCACTCTCTTACTGTTTTCGAAGAAAAGGTTGTGATCTCACTACAAGAAATATGGTTTTTAACGACCTGATTTTTTCTTTGTCATTAATAATATGTGTACAGTGTCTAGTTGCTACAGGTTCAAAAATTTGTCGTTATTGGGTGGTGTATGATTGGCTTATAATGATGGCTGCTAAATAGGATCCTTAATTTGGCTTACAAACCGTCGTTTGTTAGGAAAATGTCTCAAAATATACTTGGTATTTTAGCAGGGATGCCGTGAGGATGTCGATCGATCGGGGGAAGCACCAATCGATCAGACACAAGAGCAGAATTTAAAGAGAATTTTCGTAGCTGGGCCGATAGATCGGGACCCCCCGATCGATCGGGAAGCGCGTTTTCCCAGCTTTACAAATACGGACATAAGGTTTACGTCACGAACTATCCATTTCAAAGTGAGGTACTTTCCCCTAGCGGCGCCGCCAAACAAATTGAGTGAGAGAGAGGTATTGCAGTTCTTCTTTTGATTCAATAATAAAAGCTCCGAATTTCTCCGTGGTTTTCTCCCCTTTCGATTGTAAAGGGGTTTCCACGTAAATCATTGTGTCGTCTGTTTCTTTTCTCTTTTAGTCCATTTATTTCTCGATTTGTTGTGGTATTTGATTCGATTGCACACCAGGAGTATTGTTTATTTCTGCACAAATTGGTATCAGAGCCTGGTTCTTCGAATTGGTCAATGGCATCAGGTATTAAGATCGAGGTAGAGAAGTTCAATGGATAGGGAAGCTTCAGCTTATGGCAAGTCCATGTGAAAGGACTCCTGACTCAGAACGGCTTGAAGAAAGCACTGAAGGAGAAAGAGAAGAAACCTGAGACTATGACTGAGGCACAATGGGAAAAGATGGATGATTAGGCTCTCACAGCGATTCAGATGTGTTTGGCTGATGATGTTCTGTCAGAGGTTTTTGAGATGGAAACCACAAAGGAGCTATGGGAGAAATTATTAGACATGTTTTGCCACAAGTCAGTCTCCAACAAACTCGCAGTGCAGCGTCGGTTATTTACTTTTCGTATGACAAAAGATACATCTCTTAAAAACCATCTTAGCGAGTTTACTTCTATTATACAAGAATTAAAGGAATTGGATGATGTCCCTAAGGACAAGGATCAAGCTATGTTATTACTGTGTTCGCTCTCCAATTCGTATAAGGGCTTAATAGAAAGCATGATATACGGGGGTAGGCTGGCCATTACTGTTGATGAGGTGAAAAGAAACCTTGTGAGTACAGAATGGGTAGATAGGGAGTTATCTGACTTGGTGAATGAATCAGGTAGTGGTTTGCATGTGAGAGGTAGACCAGAACATAGGGGATCCAATGGTGGAAAAAAATATAGGTCTAAATCTAGACATAAAAACCCATCGTGCCATTACTGTCACAAGAAAGGGTGCATAAAGAAAGACTGTTACAAATATAAGAATAAATTGAAAGAGGGTAACAAGGATGACCAGGGCAAAGACAAGTCTGCTGAGGATAGTGTTGTAGAGGATGATAGTGAAGGGCAGTTTCTATTAGTTGCTGATTCTCAGTCTAGGTCCAAGGATAAGTGGGTCATGGATTCGGGTTGTTCATATCACGTTACTCCAAATAGAGACTGGTTCTCCACGTATAAATCTATACAAGGTGGAGTTTCTTGATGGGTAACGATGCTGCTTGTAAGGTAGTGGAGATTGGGACAATTCGTGTGAGAATGTTTGATGGGGCTATTAGAAGTTTGAGTGATGTACGTCACGTCCGGGAGTTAAAGAAAAACTTGATTTCTTTAGGTACCCTTGAGCCTAGTGGATACAAGTACACTTTTGAAGGTGGAGTCATGCGGGTCAGTAAGGGTGCTTTAGTTGTGATGAAAGAAAATAGGGTTGGTACTTTGTATGAGCTTGCAGGTACTACCGTGACAGGTTCAGTTGCTATTTCCACATCTGCTATGATAGATGCAGAGATCACAAGACTGTGGGACATGAGAATGGGTCACATTGCTGATAAGGCATTGTCTGAGATGAGTAAGAGGGGACTGCTTTGTGGTCAGTCAACAGGACTGATGAAATTCTGTGAGCACTGTTTGTATGTGAAGCAAAAGAGAGTCAGCTTTAAGTCAGCATTGCATCAGACAAAGGGAACGTTAGATTACATACATTCTGATTTGTGGGGACCTTCCAGAGTGGCTTCTAAAGGTGGGTCCAGGTATCATCTAACATTTACTGATGATTATTTACGTAAAGTTTGGGTCTATTTTCTGAAGCCGAAAAACGAGGTGTATGATATCTTCAAGAAATGGAAGATTCTGCTTGAAAAACAGACAGGGAAGCTGATAAAGAGGTTGAGGACTGATAATGGTCTTGAGTTTGTTGAAGGTGACTTCACTCGATTTTGTGAAGATCAAGGTATAGTCAGACACAAGACATGTACTGGTCGACCTCAACAAAATGGAGTGGCTAAAAGATTGAACAGGACGTTACTTGAGAAGGCTCGATGTATGCTTTCAAATTCATGTTTGAAAAGAGAATAGTGGGCAGAAGCAGTTAGCATGGTTTGCTATCTTGTGAAGGAGACACCTCATTCTTCATTACAGATGAAGGCACCTGAAGAGGTATGGTCTGGTTCTATTTCTGATTATTCTTAGATTAAAGTTTTTGGTTGTCCTGCATATGCATATGTTAATGATGGAAAGCTGGAGCCTAGGGCCAAGAAATGCATCTTTCTTAGTTATTCGTCAGGTGTGAAGGGATATAGACTATGGGATCCCAGTGCTCAAAAGTTTCTGACTAGTAGAGATGTTACCTTTGATGAGTCTGCTCTACTTAATCCGCCACACATACCCTCCATTGACAGTGATATAGTTTAGGTTGAGACACCTGATGTTACAGAGATACAGTCAGATCAGCAGGTCGTTCAGCTAGAGAGTATTCCAGCACCTTAGGTACGGGTTTCTGATGTTGTTATTGATAATGCAGAAATAGGTCAGCAGGTGGAAAATAATACTTTAGCTAGTAGTAGACCGAGGCGACAGATCAGGCCTCTAGAGAGATATGGGTATGAGGAGATGATTGCCTATGCCCTCACTACTATTGAGTCGTTAGATGACAGTGAGCCGACTTCTTATTCAGAGGCTGTATCAAGGTCAGATGCTAAGACGTGGCTCGTTGCTATGAATGAAGAGATGCAGTCTCTTCATAAGAACCAGACATGGGAACTGGTGAGGCCTCAAATAGGGAAAAGACTGATAGGTTGCAAATGAGTCTTCAAAAGAAAAGAGGGCATTCCTAGAGTTGAAGATGCAAGATACAAGGCACATTTGATAGCTAAAGGCTACAGTCATGTACAAGGTGTTGATTTTCATGACATATTTTCGCCTGTAGTTAGACATACTTCGATTCGTGCGCTTTTGTCTTTGGTTGCCATGCATGACTTAGAGCTTGAGCAGTTAGATGTAAAGACTGCATTTTTGCGTGGTGAACTAGAAGAGAGTATCTATATGCATCAGCCCGAGGGCTTCATTATAGAAGGAAAGGAAGATCATGTATGTTTGCTTAAAAGGTCTTTATATGGTTTGAAGTAGTCTCCTAGGCAGTGGTATAGGAGATTTGATCAGTTCATGACTGGCCATGGGTACATCAGGAGTAAGTACAAGGGTTATGTGTACTTCAGAAAGATTGATTTAGGCTTTGTTTATTTGCTTTTGTACGGTGATGATATGTTGATTGCAGCACGAAACATGAAGGACGTTGATGACTTGAAATCTATGTTGAAGAGTGAGTTTGAGATGAAAGATCTTGGAGCAGCTAAGAAGATCCTAGGCATGGAAATTCGTAGAGACCGAAAAGCCAAAAAATTATACTTGTCTCAGGAGAAGTATATTGAGAAGGTATTAGTCAGGTTTCATATGAAGGATGCTAATCCAGTTAGCACGCCCTTAGCAGGTCACTTCAGACTTTCAGCATTAGATTCGCCTCAGACTGAGGAGGATGTCAGGTACGTGTCTCAAATTCCCTATTCTAGTGCAGTGGGCAGTATTATGTATGCGATGGTTTGCAAGCGTCCAGATATTGCTTTTGCAGTGAGCAGAGTTAGTAGGTACATGGCAAATCCAGGTAGAGAGCATTGGCATGCAGTGAAGTGGATTCTCAAGTATCTTCGTGGAACTTCTGATATTTGTTTGAAATATGGGAAAAGTAAGTGTTGTTTGGTTGGGTATGTAGATTCTGATTATGGTGAAGACCTCGATAAGAGGAAGTCCACATCAGGGTATGTGTTTTTTCTAGGTGACATATCTATCAGTTGGAGAGCGTGTTTACAGCCTGTTTCGGCACAGACTACTACCGAAGCCGAGTATATGGCAGTGACAAAAGCATTCAAAGAAGCCGTCTGGTTGTGAAGTTTGATCAGTGAAATCAGTGTTGAGCAGGGTACAGTTAGAGTCTAATATGATAGTCAGTCTGCCATTCACCTAACGAAAGATCAGATGTCACATCATGACAGAACGAAGCATATAGATGTGAAGCATCATTTTATTGGAGATCTGATTGATAAGCGGAAGGTGGAGTTGAAAACGATTGAGACTGAGGACAATCTAGCTGACATGTTTACTGAGGTTCTACCAGGGAGCAAATTCGAGCATTGCTCGAATTTGGTGGGTCTTTCAGTTTGAAGTGTGTTAGCACCGGTTGAGGGGGCGTTTGTGGAGAAGGTGGAGTTATTTTATTGTTGATGTTTATTTTGAGCCAAGGTGGAGATTTGTTAGGAAAATGTCTCAAAATATACTTGGCATTTTAGCAGGGATGCCTTGAGGATGTCGATCGATCGGGGGAAGCAGATGCAAGCATAGAATTTAAGGAGAATTGCCGTAGCTGGGCCGATCGATCGGCTGGGGGCTGATCGATTGGAAAGCGCGCTTTCCCAGCTTTATAAATACGGAGGAAGGGTTTACGTCACGAAATATCCAATTCAAAGTGAGGTATTTTCCCCTAGTGGCACCGCCAAACAAATTGAGTGAGAGAGAGATATTGTAATTCTTCTTTTGATTCAATAATAAAAGCTCCGGTCTTCGCCCGTGGTTTTCTTCCCTTTCGATTGTAAAGGGGTTTCCACGTAAATTATTGTGTCGTCTGTTTCTTTTCTCTTTTGGTCCATTTATTTCTCGATTTGTCGTGGTAATTGATTCGATTGCATACCGGGAGTATCGTTTATTTTCGCACATTCTTAATGGGCAAGCGGTGAATTTTTGATTAAAAATTAAAATTGGTTAAGCCGTAAAAGTTAGATGCTGCTTTTTTACTTTGTTATTGTCAATTTCGCAATTCTATTATCAACTCTAATTGATATGTCCCTAACACTTAATGTAATTAGAGTTCGAGTATTAAATAATACTCAAATTAGTACTTCACTTGATTCATGACTCAATATTTGGGCTCGTTTACAATACAACAAAAACATCCTATTGCGACACTTGGCTGTATATACTTTTGGCCATGTGTAGGAACCCCATAGCAAAAGCTCAAGAACGAATTCGTGCGTCATTAAGATAGCGACACTTTGCTTATGTGTCCAGAACAAGAAATGGCCAAATTTAAACATTTTTGCAGGCTTAAACTTGGGCTAATTATATATAAAAGAGCCCACATATTGAACAATTGATATAGGAAAAAATTGGAATTACAACATATACAATAAAGTACCTTGAGATTTGAATGTTTTATCACCTAGGTACACTATATTGGAATTAGATGAATTTTTGTAAAAAATTGACCAGTTTTATATAAAAATACTGATATATATATAAGTATATATATATATATTTATATAATTTAGTGAATTGTGATGAAACATTCCCCGAATATTGATATAAATTAAATAGATATTAATAATGTGTCGTTTTTGCTTTTTTGGATAAAAACTATTTAAACTCTAATAAGGATATTAATATTTTATTAAAATCATGTTAAATTTTAACATCAAACACTAATTCTTTTTATCTGAAGCATAATCACTAATTTGGAACACTTTCGCTCTCCAAAATGATTTCGACAGTTCATAGTTCCGTGACCATGGCTATTACACTTGTTGCTTCGCTTTCCTCTCTTCGGCCGTCCACCGTTCATCAGCATTCCATCGCTACCTACCTTTCCATCAGTGCCGTCGGTTCTCACACAGTCACTCTTTGTGCGGTTCTCTCTCCGTTTACATCTCTCTCATTTCGCTTTCTATTTTTTTTCCATTTTAGCTGCTTATGGTTGATTTCTAATGTGACTGAACCCTAAACCACCTATAATTAAACAACCATTTTTTGTTTATTTGAAGGCTCATAGTTTGATACAAGCACGATTCCTCCCATCTTGGTGTCACGCCTAGTCACCCCACCAAACTCCAAGCCAGTCATTTCTGTGTCCCTGATTTCAGCACCTGATGTCTCGCCCAGTAGCAGTAGCAAGGGCTTAATGCCACGTTAGCAATAGATATTTTGCTAAGATATTTTTCAGATACTTTCTCTAGATATTTTGCCTATATATAGTTAAGGATTAGCTAGAATCAGGATTTTCTTTATGTTGATCAAGTGTGTTTATCTTCTTCTTCTTCCCGAAACCCTAAATTCTATGTCTTCTCCCCTTTCTTGGTCCTCACAATCCTCCAATTGGAGTGAATCTATCCTTATATATACAAATTACATACAACGGGGTAGCCGTTACTACCCAGTAGCCCTATATTGCTTGAGTATCCATTGATTTGAACTAGATTCTATTTAGTATCGTATCAATTTGTATCAGAGCAAGCCCATCCTTGGCCCTAGAAATTGCTGAGCTGTGTTCGAATTTTGGAAATAGCAGTGGGAACAAGAGCTCAAGTGACGCTGAGAGAGATGGAAGAAAGCATCAGAGAGATGGGGGAATCCAATGATCAGCACCATGTTGCCATGGAAGGGACGTTTAGTGACTTCTGGGATGAGATGCAAGAGATCGTTAACCAGCTCCAATTTCTACCACTGTTCCACCGTCCCCCCGAGCAAGCGAAGACGGAGCAATGCTACCCGCCAATGCGAGGTAGCTATTGGGCCCCCACTCGTCTCACTAAGATCGATTTCCCTAGATTTAGTGGATTCATCATCATGAGAGGTGCTTTGTTATCGATAGAACCCCTAATGACATGACGGTCATGTAAGCCAGCATAGCCTTAGAGGGTGACACCCAGGACTGGCCAACTTTTTTAAGGAATTGTGGCCTAGAGACGTGGTAGTGCCCTGGGAGCTTTACGCCCAGAATTCTAGTAAGATTCGCCAAGACATGTACATCTGACAACTCCCTCATGGAGCTCATGAAGCTTCGCCAAATGGTTAATGTTGGCGGGTACTCGAGTAAATTTGAATATCTAGTGAATAAGTCTGGCCTAACTGAGGAGCAAAAAGTTAGCATAATGTTAGGTGGGTTACGTGAGGATATATTTTGCGGTGTTGAAATGTTTAAGCCCCAAACGATGCATGAGGCTATAATTTTGGCTAAGTAAGAGGAGCACAACTTTGCTTACCAGCAAGGGCTCTATTAGATCAGCGCCATTTTTACCCTCGCAAAGCCCTCTGCGAATGCTTCCCACCAATCCCTCACCTCACCCTCCCCAACAGCTCTTACTGCCAACAGGAGGTACTATTAAACCCCCCCCCCCCGAAGGACAGTTGAGCTTGACCGCAGTCGAACTCGATGACCTCTGCACTCGGAATCTCTATTTTTACTGCCATGAATGCTTCATGCCAGGACATCGATGCCCTATGGGCAATCGTGCCAAGGTATTATGGCTAGAAGCAGATGAAGAAGAACCATTAGTTAATTTGGTTTCACCTGAGTTAGAACCGGATCTCGACCTGAACCCAGAACCCCACATTTCCATTCACGCATTGGAAGGAATTGCCCAATGCCAAACCATGAGGGCTAAGAGGCAATGCCTCAAACTTTCACTAAGCATTCTTGTAGTTAGTGCTAGCAACCATAACTTTTTGGGCGCCAACCTTGTACTACTGCTGGTATACTCCATTGACTCCGCCATTTAACCCACAGTTGCAGTGGCAAACGGCAAGCAGGTCTTTTGTGCCGGTATATGCCATACCTTTGCTTGGCGTCTACTAGATGTGCCGTTTACTTCTGATATGTTGGTCATTCCACTATCTGGGTGTGATATGGCTCTCAGAATCCAATGGTTGCACACACTTGGTAAAATCACTTGGGATTTTTCGGAGTTATTGATGGAGTTTACTCTTCAGGGGCACTGTTATACCCTTCACGGCATCCACTCTTTGCCTTTGAAGACAATCCATGACAGCAAGTTGTCTTCTCTTCTCTCAACTCCGGCATCTTTCTTTGCTCTCTCAGTCATAACCACTTCGAACTCACCTTCTTTGTTTGCAATTCAGATGGATCCACACGATCAATCTGATCAGCCAAATTTGCAAAGACTTCTGAACAAACACGGTGATGTTTTTGCTGCCAAGTTAGCACCTCGCCATTCGCTTCACCAATTGTCCTCATTAAGAAGAAGGATGGAACTTGGGGCCTTTGCGTGGACTATAGAGCTCTCAACAAGATGGAGGTTACGGATAAGTTCCGCACTCCAATCGTTGAAGAGCTGCTTGATGCGCTGGGGGGGCCTCATACTTTTCTAAGCTGGACCTTAAATCTGGCTATTGGCAAATCTGAATGGCTACTGAGGACATTCCCTAAACGGCATTTTGAACACACTTGGGGCATTATGAATTTACCGTGATGCCTTTTGGCTTGTCCAATGCTCCATCCATTTTTCAGAGTTTGATGAATGAGGTTTTAAAATCGTATCTTCTAAAATTTGTTCTCGTTTTTTTTATGATATCCTTGTATTTAGCAAAACGTGGCCGGATCATGTTTCTCATTTGGAATTAGTCTTACGAGTTTGCAGCAATCACTTGACTGCCATCGTGCCAAGAAAGCTTGAGGCTGTCGCCAATTAGCCACGCCCTTAAACCCTGAAACAACTTCATGGATTCTTAGGGCTATCCGGTTATTATTGAAGATTCATTGCCCCCTATGGCGCCACAGCCCAGCCCTTGACCGACCTTCTTCGCAAGGATAACTCCTTTTGGACTTCGGAAGCCGAAGACTCTTTCACTCGCTTGAAGAACGCTTGAACTTCAACACCTTTATTGGCTCTTCTCAACTTTACCAAATGATGCATCTGGAATACTCATTGGTGTTGTTTTCATGCAAGAAGGTCACCCCTTGGCCATTTATAAGTCATACTCTAGCTCCCGGCCATCAGGGCACATCTGTTTATGAAAAGGAGCTGCTCGCTGTAGTTTTTGCCTTGGAAAAATGGGAACAGTACGTCAGGGCCGCCATTTCACCATCCGCACAGATCAGCAAAGTCTAAAGTTTCTGCTTGAGCAACGATTGACTTCTTCTCTTCAACACATGTGGCTTTCCCGCTTGATAGGCATTAGTTATGACATCATGTACAAGAAAGGTTCTGAAAACTGAGCCACTGACACTCTCTCTCGCCTTTCAAGAATGGAAGTTCTATGTATGGCGTTATCATCCATCTCTTCAGATTTCATGACAAGGTTGATTGCATCATGGTCAAAGGACCTAACCCTTGCACGCATTATTTCTGACAAGGACTCAGAACCTCTTTCTCACCCATGGTATTCTTGGCGCCAGGGTCACATGCGTTACAACATCAAACTTGTTGTGAGCAATGACCCTTCTCTTCGCCAAGACATTCTTCTGAGACTTCAGGACTCCGCTCAAGGCAGATATTCTGGAATTGATGTCACTTACCGTCGAGTGAGACCTTTATTCTACTGGAAGTGTCTCCACCAAGACATCACCAAATATACCCTCCAATGCATAGTTTGTGAGAAAAACAAGTATGAAACCATGGCGCCAGCTAGACTCCTCTAGCCCCTTCCCGTCCCCACTTCAATTTGGAATAGCATATCTCTGGACTGCTGCCATCCAAGGGTCACCCTGTTATTTTGGTGGTCGTTGACCATCTAACCAGGTATGCCAACTTTATGTCTCTCGCCCATCCATACATTGCTATTGTTGCTGCTATATTTTCTTAGATCAAATCTACTGCCTCCATGGGTTACCAGAGACAATCATCAGTCATCGGGACCCCGTTTTTATAAGCATCTTTTGGAGTCAACTCTTTTCCCGTCTAGGGACACACCTCAACCTATCCTCATCCTATCGTCCGCATTCTGATGGTCAGATAGAGGTTCTCAACGGCTATTTAAGGACCCACTTGCGATACATGGTGAATGAACGATCTTGCCAGTGGATGCGCTAGCTTCCCTTGGCAGAATGGTGGTACAATACCACCCTTCAATATTTAGCTAAATCTTCACCATTTGAGCTACTTTACAGAGAACCACCTCTCATCCATCTTACTTACGTACCCGGCGAGTCCCCGATTGAGAAAATTGATCACAATTTGATAGCTCTGGAAGAGATCACCAGCCGCCTTTGCCACTATCTTCTGCAAGCTGAGAACCAAATGAAACAGCTGGCTGATCTCCATCGCTCTGATAAAGAATTTCAGATAGGCAATTATGTCTGGCTAAAACTTCAACCCTATTGCCAGCAAAGTGCGGAGTCAAGGCGTTTCCACAAATTGGCACCCCAGTACTTCCGCCCATACCGGATCCTGGATCGGATAGGCGCCATTTCTTACAAGCTTGATCTTCCGTATTACTCTGCTATCCATCACACCGTTCACGTGTCTTTGCTAAAACATTGTTTCTTTGTTCCCGCTACCAACACTCCTGTGCCAGGCACTTGGCCCCCTGTTACAGCCCCGCCTTAGCTCGCTGCCTTCTAGATCGTCGTTTTGTCAAGCGTCGCAGAATTGCCGCCACCTAAGTCTTGGTCCAATGGGTTGGCCAGAGTGTTGATGATGCCACGTGGGAGTACCTACATGACTTCCATCTCCACTTCCCTACTTTTGATTCTCGAGGACGAGAATCCTCTCAAGGGGGCGGCATTGATACAAGCACAATTCTTCTCACCTTAGCATCATGCCTAGCCACCCCGCCAAACTACAAGCCAGTCCATTCCGTGTCCCTGATTTCAGCACCTGGCATCTCGCCCAGCAGTAGCAGTAGCAACAGCTCAATGCCACGTCAGCAGTAGATATTTTGCTAAGATATTTTTTAGATATTTTCTCTAGATATTTTACCTATATATAGTTAAGGATTGGCTTGAATTAGGATTTTTGTTATGATTCAAGCTCAAACTTGAATCATAACCTAAGATAGTAGGGGAATTTGAGATGAGAAGTAGAAGAAAGGGATGAGAATTCGAGAGAAAGTTAGGGTTGAGAAGAAGAAATCAATTCAATTCATTCAATACCTTTCTTACAAGAAAATATCTCACTACTTATGGCTTTTGACCTAAGAATGAACTAAGGAGAAGAAACAATGCATCGGGACACAATGAGCAACCCGCTTACAAACTTAGCCACCAAAAGCTACATTCAAACATAACACTAGAGTTTGACTTATTACAACCTTTCAAAAGCAAGATAGAACAAGTACAAGCAATTTCAACTCTAATTCAAAACCACTTCAGCTCATTTCAGCTCAGATCATGACAATACCTCTCTCTCAAACACATTCTTGTCTCAAGAATGGAAGAAGGAAATTGGATCTTAAGGAAGTTTAAGTTCTCCCATGTAGCATTCTCCAATTCCAAATTGGCCCACTGCACAAACACCTCCTTTCAATCTTTCCCTTAATGGTGAACCACACGAGAATCCAACAAAGCAACTGGTTCCTGCACAACACTTCCTTGGCCCGTAGTTGATGGTGGTATTACCGTACTCGTAGACCCTTCTGCCACATGCTTCTTCAAGAGGGAAACATGGAACACCGGGTGCATAAAAGAATTAGGGGGCAACTCCAACCTATAAGCTACCTTTCCAAGCTTTTCTAAGATGTTGTAAGGCCCAAAATAACGAGCATAAAGCTTGACATTCCTGCACATTGCCACGGCTGCTTGTCTATAAGGCTGTAATTTTAAGAACACAAAGTCTCTAATCTCAAAAGTCTTGTTAGTTCTCTTTTTGTCTGCAAAATATTTCATTCTTGCCTATTCTAATTGAAGATTATCTTTAAGTTGTTGCACTAATTTGTGTCTTTGAGTTAAGAAATCATGAACTTTAAGAATCTTGGAAGTTGCTCCTTGCAAAATAAAAGGGGAAGGTGGATCATACCCATACAATGCCTTGAATGGAGTGGTACCCAAGGATGAATGAGCATGTGTGTTATACCAAAACTCAGCCAAGGATAAACATTTATGCCAATTCTTAGTGATTGATTGTTATTCCTCTCAAATACTGCTCTACACACTGATTCACTCTCTCTGTTTGCCCATCTGTTTGAGGATGGTATGAAGAACTCAGAGTAAGTGTTGATCCTGGCAATAAGAATAGTTCACACCAGAATTTTCTAGTCAACAACCTATCCCAATCAAAAATGATAGAGTGTGGCAGCCAATGAAGCTTGTAGATGTGATCTACAAACAATCTTGCAAGCCTCTCAGCCGTAATTGGATGATTGAGAGCAATGAAATGTCCAAACTGGGTAAAACAATCTACCACCACCCAAATGATCTCGATTCCCTCTGACTTAGGCAAGCCTTCAATAAAATCCATATTGATGTGTTGCCAGGCTCTCTCTGGAATAGGTAAGGGTTGAAAGCAACCCTTAGTAATGAACATGACCACTTTCTGTGCGTTGACAAGTCTCATAGATCTGAACCAACTTAACTACATCTTTCTTCATTCCTAGCCAATGAAAATGCTGCCTTAACCTCTGAAATGTGCCTTCAATACCAGAATAGCCACCCCAAGCAAATAAGTGAAAGGCTAAGATCACCTGCTTCCTCAAACCTGTTGCTGATCAAATGTAAGCTCTTCCTTTGAATCTGATCATGCCCTTACTGATAGAGAGATCTAAATCAACTTCTTGAGACTTCTTCACACTAAAAGCAGTAATACATTTTGAAGCAAATTCATCCTCTTCATAAGAATCAAGTACCTCTTCCATCCAAGTAGGAACAACTAATGGCATTGCCACATATGAAGCAGGTTCTGCATCCTATTGCCTTCTTGAAAGAGCATTAGCTGCGAAGTTTTCCTTTCCACTTCTGTACTTAATTGAGTAGTCCAACCTCAACATCTTCATAAGCCCCTTGCGCTGAACTCTTGTGGTAATCTTTTGCTCAAGGAAATACTTAAGGCTTTGATGATCAGTTCTTATGATGAAGTGATGTCCTCGAGATAATGTCTCCATTTTTGAACTGCCATCAAAATTGCAAGGTATTCCTTTTCATAAATGGATAAGCCTAGATGCCTTGGGATTAAAGCTTGACTGAGATAAGCCAAGGGCCTCCCTCCCTGAGATAAAACTGCTCCAACCCCCTTACTGCAGGCATTAGTTTCAAGAATGAATGGCACACTAGAACAGGAGCTGTGCTCATGGAAATCTTCAACTGATTTAATGCTGCTTAAGCTGAATCAGACCATAAGAAAGCATCTTTCTTAAGTAGATCTATCAAAGGCTTGGCAATTATACCATAACCAGCTATGAATTTGCTGTAATAACCTATCAATCCCAGAAATCCCTTAGCTGCTTAAGTGTCAAAGGAGTGGGCCAATCTTTCATTGCTTGAATTTTGAAAAGATCTGTAGCTACACCTGCACTCGATGTCACATGACCCAGATATTCCACTTGAGTTCTTGCAAAGAAACATTTAGGGAGCTTTGCAAACAACTTGTGCTATCTCATGATATTAAATGCTTGTTCCAGATGCACAATGCGAGCCTCTAAAGATGAGCTATATACCAAAATTTTGTCAAAGAATACAAGAGCAAACTTCCTCAAGAATGGCTTGAACACTGAATTCATTAGAGCCTGAAATGTTTTAGGAGCATTAGACAATCCAAATGGCATTACCACAAATTTATAATGCCAATGGTGTGTTCTAAATGTAGTCTTGTGAATATCTTAATCCAATACTCTAATCTAGCAATAACCGTGCCTCAAATCCAGCTTAGAGAAATACAGTACCCCATACAACGAATCTAAGGGATCATTATGTTATGACCCGAGAATCCAAAGCATAGGCCGTTGGTGTCCAAGTTGCGGTCTTACTGCTGGGTGCTGCTATGCTGCTGTTGTTATCTGCTGAATCCTGCTGTGGTGGCTGTCTTGCAGCTATATGATGATAGTTTGGTGTAGGAAAGTGTATTAGCTTGTTGTTATTGTAACTAGAATAAGTCTTGATGTAATTAGTAGCTTAAGCTTTGGTTGAGTCATGTAATAAGTGAAGTCTAGAGCTTGTTAGGCTGTGGTGGTCAAGGCCGTTAGATGAGTAAGTCAAGGGTGGTGGCTAGTTAGTTAGTTGGCGGTTAAGTCGGTTAGGCCATGGGTCCACATGCATTGTATCTCTAGATATTTTTAGCCTTGAGCCATCCTAAGGGGAAGCAGTATAAGTAGATGGCTCTAGCCTGTAATCCATAACAACTTTGATGAATGAAATTGATATCTTGATATCTCTCTCTACTTCTCATCTCCTTTCCCTTCTTATCTCATCTAAACTCTAAATTCTCTTCTCATCTCATACTCTCACTATCCCAACCAAGGTTAAGGTTCAAGAGCAATCTTTGAAACCTTAACAGTTGGTATCATTTGGCTTCCGAATCAAGCTCTAAAACAGGAAAAATATAAAATCTGAATGATTGTGTTGCAATTAATCAACAACGACAGTTGTGATACTAATTTAGTTCAGTTTATGTGATCAAGAATTCAATTCTGAATTCTGAATTTGAAGATTGGCGGTTACTACTTTATTGAACTGCAAGTGCCTGGGTGTTGCTTTCAGTTGGGATAAACTTGATTGAGTTACATTGAAGAAAGTTTAATTGATCAGTATTTGTTGATTACATTCAACATCAAAGCTGATTCAAATTGAGTTCAGTAGAGTTGATCAAGCATTAGCTGCTGTAGTTGAGTTGTGAAGCAAAGCATTAGTTGCTGAAGTTGAGTGCCGAAGCATGATCAAAATTGATCAAATAATTTGATCTGTTGGAAAAGAAGCTTAAGTGAGCCATCGGATCAACATTACACTTAATCATAATCAAAAGATCAGAAAAACAAGTTGATTAAAGTAGTTTCTGGTTCTGACATTCAACTGAGGAGTGAAGGTAACTGTTCTCTGAACTTCAAGTTACATTTTCGATCAGAGTCTGCGTTGTAGCTGATTTGTGATATAATTCGTGTTAATAAGCATAGAAGTGTTGAGAATTCAGTTGATTCTTAAGAATTATATGTTATTAAGTTGGTATTTGCTTAGGCGAAAATCGGACATTGAACTGAGCACCGAAAGTGTTGAAATCATCACTATAGACAGGAATTGAACCTATTTCAGATTCTTAGTCTTAATTATTCAAGAAAGCATCGCAGTTAGGATTTGTTTGAATTCTCTATGTGCGAAATCTGCGTATTAGGGTTTGGACTCAGTGACGATTGAAGAGTTGCTAGCTAGTGATTGTTCGTGCAAGCAAAGGAGTATAATTCCTTTAAGCAAACATCTGGTGAAGTGGTTCGAATTGAATTTGTTCCTTTGCAAACCGAGTAGGTTCATACCTCTGCGAACAGAGTTTAGTTCTTTTCGAAACGCTGCTTAATATTGGAAATATGATTGGTATGGTTGATGACAGCTCTTGTTAATCTGTGTTGAGTGATCAGTTGAAGAAATTAGAGCAATCTTATCTCAAGGAGAATTGGCGGAAAAGCAATGAGATAATGAAACAGGTATTGAATGAATGGCAACAGGAAATTAAGGATCGTCAGTTTGCAAACAACAATCGAGATTGTGTTGGTGTTCTTGATGCAAATGAGTTTCCAGAGCTAGTGGATAGCGTTAAACAACAAGAGTTCAATGTTGGGCAAAAAGAGAAAGTGGAATCCTTTGCTGTTGAAGATGAATTCGACCACGATAATGCCGAAATTGATGAACACAAGTTAGAAGAACCTGAGTTTGATCAAGATGATCATCATGAATCTCTTTTCTAGAGTTAGAGTATTTTGTAGAAGATGAGCTACAGCAAGATTTGCTTCCGGAATGGGAATATGATTCACATGTCAAGAGAATGATAAAGAAAGCAAAGAATAAAGCGAAGAGAAGCCATCTAAGTGATGCAATGAAAGATTTTTGGGGTAAAAAGAAGTTGACAAAGTCGAAATTGAAGCGTGAGGTTGTGTGTCAGCCTAAGGAGCTTATGAGTTTGCAAGAACAGAACAATGGACAACCAGTTGTTGCTGTAATTGAGTCCAATTCAGCCATAGGACATCAAGATGATCCACTGGAAGAAGTTAGGATGCTTGTTGATCAACAAGAACTAACTCAAGATCCTAATTTTATGGATGTATTTGCTAGTATACCAGGGTTGGTTATAGCCGAACCTCTGATTTTTACTGGGGAAGTGGATGTTACTGCTGTAGCAACAATGAAAGCACCACAAAATGTGTTGAGCACCTCTCCAAGGCATCTTGATACTCGAAATCAGCATTTGAGTTGTGTTGGTAGTAATGTAATGGATACATTGCAAGGTTCGCGAAGCTGAGAAATGGTGTGTTCAAATACACATTCATATGACGAGTTGCCTCCTGATCCAAGAGAAGATTCTCAAGACTAAATGAAGCTCAAAAGAGTCGATTCTCTGTTGAAAAGAAGTAATCAAGCTGCACGAGTGCGTTTCAAGTTTAAACAAAGGCGAAGCCTTGTGTCTGCACAAGCAATTGAGTTGTTGGAGGTGTATAAATGTAGTAATGTGCTGGAACAGAATTTGTTTTAGACCAAAACCAGTACAATGGATGCTTTAACTGATGTAGTTGATGTTGGCAGTCCCTTTGATCCGGGGAAGGTAGATCATGATTGTATCTAGCTGAAACATTAGGCCGAATTGGAGGAAAGGTTCAAGCAAGCAGCTAAAATCATTTCCCAAGTTCAATTTAGGCCAAGTTTAATCTCTGGAAGAATTCTTAACACGCTAAAAGTTCACAAATTGGGTTCTGATCTGAAAATTGGGTTTGTTCAGCCAAGATCCAGTAGTATTGAAGGTCTTGGGGTTATGTATGATATTGGAAGACCGCCTGACATGTTGAAGGAATCTGGTTACTGCAATTGGGTTGGAATGACAATGCTAGACAGTAATGAAGCAAGTGTATTGAGCTTCAAATTCAATCTGTGCAATTATCGAGTTATGTGCAGAGAACATGCTCCTTTAGTGCAACCAAATGTGAGTCCTCCTGAAGTTATGAGGCTTGGTGGTTGGGTTGATTTTGGAATGCAAAAGCTTTTGGCTGGAAATTCAGACCTGTTGCAGTATTGGAGCACATTACAGAATTATGGCTCATCTGTGATCTGTTGTGGGAGTTCTGTGTGGAAGAATAAGAGACAGAAGCTTTAGTATTTCTTGAATGTTTGGATGAAGGAGTACAACAAGGAAACAAGATCAATTCTAGCTGAAAGTATTTTACAATTCAGCATTAACGAGCAGGACAGATCTCCTCTGGTTCTGAATTTAATCTCAGTAACTCTGAATTGTCATATGTGTCTTGATTTGATGTACAATCTTAAGCTCGTTGACAAGAAAGCAAAGCTTGATCAATTGAGGCAAATTGGGTGGCTGGAAGAGCTTTGGGTCCCAAGAAATTTGCTGTACAGATTGGAAAGTGTGAGCTGCAGCATTAACAATGTCGATTGGAATGTTTTAGGAGTTCAAGTTATGACATTGTGTCCTTGGCATTCAACAATGGCTTATGAACTCTTAGTTTGTGTGGTCTATGCAAGAGTTTGGGAAGAAAAGGCTGAGAC
Source organism: Simmondsia chinensis (assembly GCA_018398585.1). NCBI lineage: Eukaryota > Viridiplantae > Streptophyta > Magnoliopsida > Caryophyllales > Simmondsiaceae > Simmondsia > Simmondsia chinensis. The sequence continues at coordinate 25,020,933 of JAGTTD010000007.1, read as the reverse complement.
TTTCAGATCTTACAAGTTCACAAACAAGATTCAAGGCATTGAAGTATTAGAAGCTGCTGAAATTCATTGGAGAATTACAATTCCTTCACTGTCAGCAGTAAATGAGTTGTTCAGATTGAGTGTGGTTGGTGGTATTAAGGCTTTGGGAAGATGTAATAACTTGTTCGCATCGAGAAACTTCCCTATGGACAAAAATCGAGCTAAAATATGTCATTATGTGATGCACCGGTTTAGCACTACTACACTATTGAGCTCTGCAAAATATCATGTGGAATTGGAATGCAATCAAGAGTTTGTTGAGCATGATCTGAGGTGGTTTAGTAAGTGGATGTGTAAGTAATACAAATTTTGGATAAGATCCAAGATGAAAGAGTTGCAGCTGCATTCTTATGGAATTTCAATGTGCTTTGTTACCATGAACGAGAGATGGGGCTGTTTGAGCTGCAATTGGAAATTTCTTCAAGGAGATTTTTATCCTTGGTTCTCTGGGTTTGAGTTTGGAAGACCTCTAGAGATGTTAAAGGACTTCATATACAGTTTTAAGGGGTTAATAACATACAAAATATGTTGTGCAGCATTCTACAAGCAGAAATTCAGAAGCATTGATACGTTTTGTGATTCTAAGCAGCAAGATAGCGTTCTGAGCTATGTTAACTGCATCATGAGGTGTTGTGGGTGTGTTGTTGATGTTTGGTTTGATCAGTGCAGACCTCCTAAAGAGTATTATATTCTAACACAAACGTTGTGTTGAAACAAGCATCATACAATGTGCTCTGCTGCAATTTCAGATTGAGTTGCTTCAAGGTGTCTTTCCAACTGCAAAACATCAGCAAGAAGTTGATCTTTACAGTTACAACTCTCTTCAATTCTTGAGGACAAGAATTTTTTCAAAGGGAAGGGAATGTTATGACCCGAGAATCCAAAGCATAGGCTGTTAGTGTCCAAGTTGCTGTCTTACTGCTGGGTGCTGCTATGCTGCTGCTGTTATCTGCTAAATCCTACTGTGGTGGCTGTCTTGCAGCTATATGATGATAGTTTGGTGTAGGAAAGTGTACTAGCTTGTTGTTATTGTAACTAGAATAAGTCTTGATGTAATTAGTAGCTTAAGCTTTGGTTGAGTCATGTAATAAGTGAAGTCTAGAGCTTGTTAGGCTGTGGTGGTCAAGGCCGTTAGATGAGTAAGTCAAGGGTGGTGGCTAGTTAGTTAGTTGGCGGTTAAGTCGGTTAGGCCATGGGTCCACATGCATTGTATCTCTAGATATTTTTAGCCTTGAGCCATCCTAAGGGGAAGTAGTATAAGTAGATGGCTCTAGCCTGTAATCCATAACAACTTTGATGAATGAAATTGATATCTTGATATCTCTCTCTACTTCTCATCTCATTTCCCTTCTTATCTCATCTAAACTCTAAATTCTCTTCTCATCTCATACTCTCACTATCCCAACCAAGGTTAAGGTTCAAGAGAAATCTTTGAAACCTTAACACATTAATGATAGGGATTGGAAATTTGTCCTTAATTGTAAGTGAATTAAGCTACCTGTAATCAGTACACATCTGGGGAAGACCCATCTTTCTTCCTAACTAATATCACAGGTGATGCAAATGGGCTATGGCTACGTCTAATGAAATTTTAGTCCTCAACAACACATCAACCTGCCTCTCAATTTCAGACTTCTGTGAGTGAGGATACCTATAACGTCTCAGGCTCACTGGATTAGAGTTTGTTTCAAGGGAATAGCATGATCTAATGTCCTCTTAGGAGGAAGAGCTGTTGGCTGCTCAAATAAGTCCCCATAGTCCAATATGAGTTTGTCAATTGCAGGATCAAAATTCACCTGAGTATTGATTGGAGCAGCCTCCACAGAAAACAACTGTCCTATCCAATAACAAGATCCCTTCTTGATCACTCCCTATAATCTCTTGCCACTCATCAATTGCAATTGTCCTTACTCTATGATCCCTTGTAACTTCACACTTTGGCTATCTCTTTCAAAACAAACTGAGAGCTGAGCAAAATCAAACACCAAGGGGCTGATAGTTTTCATCCAATCAACACCCAAAACCATGTCACAGGCTCCTAATCTCAACACTCTAAAGCCATACACGAAATTATGTCCTTGCATCTGCCAACAGAACTGCTTACACTTAGTCTGTGTTAAAATCGAATTTCCATCAGCAATTGTTACTGCAAGAGGGCTTGTCTTGATCATCTCATGGCCCACGGCTCTCACTACTTTAGGATCCACAAAGCTGTGCGTACTACCACTGTCAATTAGAATCAATAGAGCCTTGCAGCTGGCCTCTCCCTTGATCCTTATCGTATTACGTGAGCCATTCCCTGTCAAGGCCTTTACTGAAATCTCTATGTCATCCTCATCTGACTCCTCCTGCATGTTTGAGCTACCTTGTTGAAGTAATCCACCACATCACCTGGATCCTTATCATTGTAACATTCACACAATTCCTCCACAAACTTAGGCCAATTGAGTGTAGGTTTTCTACTGATCAAGCTATAAAACCACACCTCATGATCTCCTTAGAGATGAACAGCAGCAAGCTCCACCTTTTCTGCCTTAACAATGTGATAGAGTCGAAAGTATCTTTCACATCTCTTAATCCGTGATTGAGGTTGTATACCATCAAAGATGTCAACCTCAACCTTAGGCTGAAAAACTCCACTGCTCCTTACAGCAACAAAACCATCATAACTTTATTCAGACACTCGAGGATACAAAGGATCAGGAGGTCTAGTATGTTGACTTCCAGATGACAAAATTCTAGTTCCAGGATGCATAGCTTGATGCGTGATCTGCTCTTGCATTCAAACTAACTGCTGCTGCACTTCTTGTTGTGATTGTGATATATCTCCAACATTCTCAGTCACTAAACCAACTGCTAACATCGGATCATGCAATTGCTTTGGAAGCTATGCAATTTTGTCAGCTTGATTTGAATCCATGGCTGTTGTTCTAGCATTAGCAGCAACAGTGGCTTTAGTAGCTACTCCACCTACAATTGCAATCACCTTCTTGCGTCTAGCTAGATTAATGCACACACTCCACCAAAATCTGATCAATCAGGTTGATCAAATGATCGAGTAACTAAGAAAGCTTGATCGAATTTCTAACAATCAAATCGAATGTAATTCAACCCTAACTGTAGCAATTTGGCAAGCTCTAATACCAATTGTTATGATTCAAGCTCAAACTTGAATCATAACCTAAGATAGTAGGGGAATTTCAGATGAGAAGTAGAAGAAAGGGATAAGAATTAGAGAGAGAGTTAGGGTTGAGAAGAAGAAATCCATTCAATTCATTCAATCCTTTCTTACAAGAAAATATCTCACTACTATAGCTTTTGAGCTAAGAAAGAACTAAGGTGAAGAAACAATGCATCGGGACACAACGAGCAACCAACTTACAAACATAGTCACCAAAATGGACCAAGACACTCTAACTGAACTACCCGACCTTCCCGCCAAAAGCTACATTCAAACATAACACTAGAATTTGACTTGTTACAACCTTTTAAAAGCAAGATAGAACAAATACAAGTAATGACAACTCTAATTCAAAACCACTTCAGCTCATATCAGCTCAGATCATGATTGTTTTCTTTATGTTGATCAAGTGTGTATATCATCTTCTTCTGCCTTGAACCCTAAATTCTACGTCTTCTCCCCTTTCTTGGTTCTTGTAATTCTCCAATTGGAGTGAATCTATCATTATATATACAAATTATATACAACGGTGCAACCATTACTGCCCCGTAGCCCTAAATTGCATGCGTATCCATTGATTTGAGCTAGATTCTATTTTGTATCGTATCATAGTTGATTTCTTTAGATTTTTCGTTTTGCAGAAGGATTGAATTGCCATCAATGTTGCACAAGTAACCTAAACTCTCAAAGCTGCCATTACCTTTCCAATCAAAGCCTGATTATTTTGCATATTGATCTCTTGATAGAAATTGTATGATTTAGCTTTGTGTTTTGTGTTGTGAACTAATAATGCGAGTTCCTAAGGGGGTTTGGGTGACCTAAATTGAGATTGCATTTTAGCTAGGCAGAGGTGAAGTTTAGGTAAACCTTAGTTGCTAATTGCATAGTTGATAGTTTCATAAGATATTACTTTGAGATAAATGTAAAAATTTAGGTCAAAAGTTTTGTTTTGTTAATTGGCGTTGGAATCACATGATGAGCATATCATTTTGGCACGTCTCATCACTTTTCTTTGATTAATATTTTTTAGAATTAGTTGAAATGGTGTGGATACCTTGGATTGGTCTTCTATTATTTTGTTAAGGCTTGAAATCAATGCCCTAAGGTCAATCTTTTTACAATTCATCTAAATACTTACATATTGGTTTTTTTTGGCGTAGTCACTATTCTTCATATGTTTCTTGTCATTATGAATGTTTTTTTTTAGTCAAAAATTGAAGTTAAAATGTGAAAACATCTATGGGAAATCCAATATATGTTTTGGTCTCTAGAGTTTTGAAACTATAAATACCTACTTTTAATTTTCATCATGTCTTGCTTTCATTTTTATATACAAGAAATGATTTGCCTATATTCTTTCATTTGGCACTCATAACCATGTAGGTTTTTGAGACACTCAGATTTAACTATTGTTGCTTCTCATAAACATTTTCTCTATTGGACGAAAATTTGGGCAACTTTCAAATCTACTATAAATGGTTATAATGGAAATAGATGTACTCAAGGTAGAACCTTGCTGCTTGTTTTTGATTTGATGCCAAGGAGGTTTGGTAGGAGAAACCTAGTGACATGTTGGTTTTCATTAATCCCTATTTATGAGGCCAAAGTCTTGAAAAATGTATTTCATGAGTTGGTGAATATAGGCACCTAAGTAAACTGCTATGTAGTTTGATTGATTTTGGTAGATCATTACAAAACCTTTTCTTCAAATACTTGATACATTGGAAGCTAAATAGTGTTTGCAAACAATAATTTTGAGATATGTTTGTGTCTGTTAGACCATGTGGTGGTTTACTTTTGAAAGAGTTCTTGTTTGACATAATTAGAAAGTTTTCAGTTTGGGTATTCAAGTTAGCAAGCTATAAAATTAGGGTCTTATTGATTTGTATCTAATGGTAATTCTTCGATGTTTCTTCTCACTAATTTCTGGTTGTCCCTGTTATGTGTTATTATAATGATAAATGTAAGATATGGAACAAGTTGAGGATCTAAACTGCTGTAAGATCACATAGTTTCGATTGGCAATAATCTAGCTTTGATTGGCGAGGTTAATGGCAGCTCCTAGAGGTTGGCTTACCTACACAACATCGATGGTGACTTATAGCCTTCTTCAAAATGAAAAAAAAAAATCCAAATAAAACAGCTGCAAGCTTTCAAATGAGCATGGACTAGGGGATGATTTAGGTATCTGAGTGTGAAATCATCTCATTTCTTCGATTGTTAAGAATTAGGCCAGTTTTGTACAAATATCACTTCAAATTTTGATGTTAGTATCTCTACTTTGTTGATGATGATTGATGCTAGAACTTACAATCTTTTTTTTTTTTCCTTAGGTATCCTGAAGTTCTATAATTTTATTAAAGAAGTACCGGTCCTTTGAAATTCAATAATTTTCTTTGAAAAATGCTAAATTGAAACATGGTTACGACAATAAATAAGTATATTCATTAGAATTTGATATTTTTTTAGAAAACAAATGTTGATATGACACATGATTGCAACAATATACAACAAACAACAACAACAACCCAGTACCTCAAAGGGCTCCCACATAAGCAGGGTCCCGGGGGGATAGATGTACGCAGCCTTCCCCTTCCAGGAGCTACCCTGAAGGGAGGCTATTTCTGAGGACCTCCAAACTAGTAAGCTTGTCAGTAACAATGCAGCTTGGCAACAAGAGAGGGGGAAAAAAAAAACCGGAAAAAGGTGACATCTTTTTAGATTATATGAGCCTTTTTGCATGAAGGAAAGGAAAAATATATATATAATTCTGCATATAAACTATAGGGCAAAAAAAAATATATTTTTTTATAAATATATATGTATATCATATATGGAAATCACTACTATTGGATGTATGTAGGGAAAATATTTAATTAAATATATGTGTATATAAAAAAGTAAAAAATAAACAATGTACATCTATATTAAAAAGCCGATAGATTTCTGAATATTCATACATGTATAAGTAAAAGGAACAAATTTTAGTAGGATTAAATGATGATGTATAAATTACACGAAACTTATACAACAACAACAACAACAACAACAAACCCAGTGCCTCCAAGGGCTCCTGCATAAGCAGGGTCTGGGGGGTAGATGTACGCAGCCTTCCCCCTTTTGGGGGCTACCCTGAAAAGAGATTGTTTTCGAGGACCCCCAACCTGAGAAGCCGGTCCGCCGCGTAGAGCAAACGACCTGGCAGCAGGAGAGCATCAAAGCATGAGTAGGGCAAACACACGGTGAGCAGAACAACGAACTCAAAGCAAGCCTCATCAATCAGAAATCAAAAGATAAGATAAGATAGGATAGAATAAAGATAAGGTAAGATAAAAATGAGGATAGAAATAAAGATAAGTAGGCAAATAGCAAGTAGCAGCTCATGAGAGCCAATACATGGCCTACGTGCACCAAGAGGATGTCAAGGCCTAGCACTAGTAAGCTGGACTACCCTACTCCAACCGGAGCATCTATTACCCCTATGCTAGCCCTCCATTGGGCACTATCTAAGACTATCTCCTCCCGAACGTTTAGGTGGGTGAGGTCTTGTTGGATCGTCTCTAGCCATCTCTTCTTTGGCCGGCCTTTACCTCTTCTACCTAGTGTAGTAAGGGGCTGTTCGCATCCTCTTATTGGAGCGTTGTTCGGTCTCCTTCTAATATGTCCGAACCACCTCAAACGTTGTTCCTTTAATTTATCTTCAATGGAGGCTACGCCCAATTTGCCTCTTATGATGTCGAAATTATACGAAATTTATAATTTTCGCTATATGCCTATACATATTTTAAAGATTATACTTATAGGAAAATGGTAAAATAATACAAAACATTATTACATGCATATAAGAAAAAGGATAAAATATTTTTCATTTATATATATTCATTTTTAAAAGGAAAGCAATTCTCACCCTCAGGTTGGGAGCACTGGAAAACAGCCTCTCTTTAGGTTAACACCCTGAAGGGGGAAGGCTGCTTATATCTGGATCCCTTCCCCCCCCCCCCCCCCCCCCCCCCCCCCCCCCCCCCCCCCCAAAAGACCCTGCATAGACAGGAGTCCCTGAGGCACTAGGTATGTTCCTTTAAAAGGAAAGAAATTATGATTGAAAAAGAAGGAAAGGGAAAGATATATAATATGTAATAAAAGGTATAATATGTCAGTAATTACATAATTTTCCATATAAATATAAATTTCATAATACATCATCATATATGCATATTAGAAAAAAGTTCTTTATACGACCGCAAGACAGTTTTTGATATATTCAAATAAATACTAAATATATATATATATATAAGAAAGGTTAAATAATACAAACATTATTACATATATAAAAGAAAAGACCAAATTATTTTTAGTGTATATATGTTTATTTCAAAACGGAAGGGGAATTATGACCAGGAAAAAGGGATAGAAATAAAAAAAAAATACGTAATAATTGGTATAATATCATGAAAAATAGTAGTAGTAGTAATAATAATAATAACAGCAGCAATAACAACAACAACAACAATAACAATAGTCTTTTTACATTTTTTAGTTTTTAAGAAATAATAATGAATTATAAGTAAAATAAATAAAAATATTACTTTTTACTTTAAAATTCATTATTATTTTATAAAAATTTAAAAACCTAAAATGATTAACATATACTAAAAAAAATGTTTAAAATCAATTCTGCATCCAAGTACCATTAACTACAAAAGCACTTCTCCCATGTCCTTTTTGGTAATTTGACAGGAAAGAAAAGTACTTTTCTTAAATACTGGCTAAACACTAACAATAATAAAATAAGTGCTTCTGATTGGTTGAGCCAAACACAAACTGCTTCTTTAAAACAACACTTTTTACATAAGTGCTTTTACCTGAAGTGCTTTTAAAATAAGCAGTTTTTCACAATAATCTCAAACTGGCCCTAAATGCGTGCAGCACCTTCAGTGCAATATCATATGGACCTGAACACTGGGTACGTAGACGTATTAATATTAATAATAAATAATTGAATGAAGCAACAACACATAGTATGTTCAAATAATACTCAACTCATACAACATATAAAAAAATTTCATAGATTAAAACAAAACTCAAATTTCCTCTGTATGACCTGTGGCTTGAAGCAACGTCTTGGGCCGCATGGTTGGCTGTTATTATTCGATATGTATTATGTGATGTCGTATCGGCTCCTCATTGTTGTTGAGTATGAACGGCGTCCTTTCTCCTTCTTTTAGCGGCATATAAAGCAAAGCCTCATTTCTTCCTCATCCAAAAACCCTAAAACATTTCCAACGCCATTGCTATTGGTGTTTTGGATGGAGATAATGAGACAGCATGAAGGAGGTTTCCGATGAACGGTACTGGAATTGTGTGTTTTACATAGAATAAGATAGTTATGTGGACTTACCTTCAAATTCGAGAAAATTGTTGGGTGTTTTTGAGTTTCGAACTCAGATCTAACGCAGAATAGCAGCGGCAACGTGGTTGCAAAGGCGCGGGCCTTTGGTGGATGGAAAAGTAGAGTCGGTTCCGAAAATAATGCTTAAAAATAAAAAAATAAAAAAAATAATTCCAAATCTACTGTTGAACCGCGTTTATAAAATGCGGTTATAGTAAACCGCGTCAAATAAACGCGTTTCAAATTAAACAAAACCGCGTGCCATTTTTTAACTAAACCGCATCAACAAGACACGGTTCTAACTTAATAAAACCGCATCTTTACCATGCGTTTTATCGTAACATAAACCGAGTTCTTGAGACGCGGTTTATGGGCGGTGTTCCCCTCTCCTCGTTTTGTTAACGCGGTTCGCTATAAAACCGCGTTTTGTTAACGCGGTTTATTATGTAAACCGCATTTTGAGAATGCGGTTCATTACATAGTGAACCGTGTTTCGTAAATGCGGTTTATTCAAATATAAACCGTGTTTTGTAAACGCGGTTTTTTGTTATTTTAAACGCCTCACGTTGACGCGGTTTAGTATAGCCGCATTTTGTAAATGCGGTTCAACAGTAGATTTGGAATTTTTTTTTTTCAGCATTATTTTTTTTATTTTTTTATTTTTCAGCATAATTTTCGGAACCAACTCGAAAAAGTATGGAGGTCAAATATAAGGGATTTTAGAATTAGAAATTTTTGTCTTTTAATTTTCAATTACTATTTTTGCCATTTAGTGTAAAAGTAAATGTAAGTTCATCATTTAATTTTCAGTTACCGATTTCATTATTGATAATTTTTTATCTTTTTGGATTTCCTTTTGGTTTATAGTAATTGTCAATTTAATTGCTTTTTCATTGAATTGGGTTTAATTGATTGGACTTTTGTGATAATCAGTTACGTTTGGAAGAAAAATGCAAGGGTAGCTTGAGAAGCTTGGGATTGGTGTTTGAAGGTTTATGGGAGGCGTATAACTTCATAATAATAGATGGAAAGATTTAAAAATTAAGTTTAGAATTAATAATTTATAATTATTACTATGTTAAAACGTTGTAATAAAAATATTTGACAAGATAAGGCTTACATCAATTAATGACTAACACATAATGATCAGAAAATTTATTTATAATTTTTTTTGTCCATGATAATCTTAGCATTTACTTAGTGTTTTCTAAAGTCCATTATTGTGTTATATATGTATTTCGTTTAAACAGGCTATGTCTTATGGAGCAGAGTCTTGGCCAATGAAACAGCAACATACGCAAAAGATAAAGGTGGTGGTGATGAGGATGTTGCGAAGGATGTGTAGACACGCGAATAATGATAAGATCAGAAACGACATCATAAGAAGCAAAGTGGGCATGGCCTCAATAGAGGATAAATTGAGGAAGCAATATTTGCAATGGTTTCGGCATGTCAAGAGGAGATCGGCCATTACCCCTTTTAGGAGATGCGAACAACTGCATGCTATGATCGGGAGGAGAGGCAGAGGCAGGCCAAAGAAAATATGGATGGAGACAATCGAACATGACCTCAACCACCTAAACCTACATGAGGAGATGGCCTTAGATAATGCTCACTGGAGGGCTAATGCGGGGGTAGTCGACGTGCTAGTTTAGTATTACTTGATTGAGTGACTTGACAAGGGGAGAGCTATTTAATGCCTCTTAATGCTTCTTGATGTGTTTTTGTTGTCCATTGTGTGCTCTATGCCGTGTTTTTGTTTTCTTACTTTCGTTTTTGCATTCTTGCTTTCTGGCTCTATTGCTTTCATGCTCGTTTGTTCTTCAGCTTAGATGCCCGCATGCTTTTATGTTATGCTTCTATGATTATCAGGTTGGGGTCCCTGGAAAAAACCTCTCTCTAGGGCAACACCTTAAAAGGGTAAGGTTGCACCCCCCCCCCCCCCCCCCGAAAAACACCCTGCTCAAGTAGGAACTCTTGAGGCACTGGGTTTATTGTTGTTGTATGTATTTTGTTTACGAATAATATTTCTCTTTTTAATATAAAGTAAAATAACAATTTAAAAATTTTATTTTATTTAAAAAAGAAAAAGGAAGTTGACACTTTTATAATGCCCATTGATCTGTTAAGGTTGTTCTGGAGAGGAAAGGCATCCACGAGTCATCAAGGACATGTACGAAGATGCTCAAACTAGTGTGCTCACTACGGAAGGGGAGACAGACATTTTTCCCATTACTGAAGGAGTACACCAAGGATCAGCTTTGAGTCCCTTTCTGTTCATTTTGGTGATGGACGAGCTCACTAGGCACGTCCAAGGGGATATACCTTGGTGCATGCTTTTCGCGGACGTCATAGTCCTAGTGGGTGAGTCTAGAGTGGAGGTGAATGAAAAACTAGAACTTTGGAGGTTGGCCCTAGAATCCAAAGGTCTAAGGCTCAGTAGATCTAAGACAGAATATATGGAACTTAAGTTCAGCACCTTTACCACACCAAGCGCAGAAGTTGTATGGATTGGAACAGAGCACATACCTCAGAAAGCAAGTTTTAAATACCTGGGTTCCGTGGTGCAGAATGATGGCGAAGTGGACGCAGATGTCAACAACAGGATTAAAGTGGGTTGGCACAAATGGAGAAAGGTAGCGGCAATACTGTGTGATAGGAAATTCCCGCTAAAACTAAAGGTTAAATACTATAAGACGGTAGTGAGGCCAGCTATGACCTACGGGGCAGAGTGCCGGCCTGTAAAGTTTCACCAAACTCAAAAGATGAGGGTGGCGGAGATGAGAATGCTAAGGTGGATGTGCGAACACACAAGAAGGGACAGGATCCGAAATGAGGTCATTAGAAGTAAACTGGGTGTCGCCCCAATAGAAGATAAGTTGAGGGAGCAACGTTTGCGGTGGTTTGGGAATGTTAGAAGACCCACCACTGCACCTGGCAGGAGATGCGAACAACTCCACATAGCAGACGGGAAGAGAGGGAGAGGATGGCCAAAGAAGAGCTGGATGGAGACAATACGACGAGCTCTTACCTATCTTAACCTAAATGATGAGATGGCTCTAGACAGAGCTGTGTGGAGGACTAGGATAGGCGTACCCGATGTAGCGGTGTAGGAGCATCCGTCCACTCGTAAGCTTGATCTAGTGCCACGACTCTACGATATGCCTATTCCACATCTTGGGCATACGGGCTTGCGGTCCTAGGGGCGGCAATCAGGGATGTGGTATGTGGCATAGTGGGGTGTGGCCTAGATAGAAGAAAGAATAAAAAATGAAGAAGCTGTGTTTGAAGTGGTTCAGGCACGCCAGGAGGAGACCATCCACTGCTCCAGTCAGGTATTCCGATCAGCTTCGTACCACGCTAGGAAGAAGAGGATGAAATAGGCCAAAGGAGGAACGACTGCAGTCGTACGGCAGGACCTCACCCACCTAAACCCACGGAAAGAGATGGCCTCAGATAAAGCTAGAGCTCGAGGGAGGACTAACATTGGAGTAGCAGAGGTAGTGGTCTCACACTGCTGCTTATTTTGTTATTTATGTCTTCATAGGCGTATAGGTTTATTCGGCTGTACCTATCTACCTATACGCCTATCTGTCTACTATCGGCCTATTTGCTTATTTGTTTATTTGGCATATTTACTTCTACTAGCTGCCTTGTAGGGAAGGTTTTGCCTCGTACTCTTCTCTAGGGCATTTTTATGCTATGGCGTACCCTTTTGCTTTCATGACCTATTGCTCATAGCTTATTGCTCACATGTCTCTATGAGGCGATGAAGACTTACCTCTCAGGTTGGGGGTCCCCAGAAACAGCCTTTTTTCAGGTTGATACCCCAAAGGGGGAAGGCTGCGTACATCTACCCCCCCCCCCCCCCCGACCCAGGAGCCCTTGAGGCATTGGAATTGTTGTTGTTGTTGATCGGTTAAGGTTATGTTTGTTGAGGTGCAGTAAATTGTGGTAAAAATATTATAAATGGAAAAAATTTACAAACTACGAGGTTGTATCACGAAAAAAAGCCACTTTTCACAAAGAAATGGAACTTTCACTACGCAAATGGTACTTTATTGAGCTAGGAAGGTACTTTTGGGTGAGCAGGTGGTACTTTTTGACCAATAAATTGGAACTTTTGTGTATATATACATACGCAAAATATTTCTTATTTTAGAATTAAGTATATTACATTTAGAATTATTAATTTATAATTAGAACTATGTGAAATAAATAAAAGTATTTGACAAAAAAAGATCTACATCATTTAATGAGTAAAACATAATGATCATAAAATTTATTTACAATTTTTGGTTATTTACGCCAAAGGTCCCTGTATTTTGTCCATTATGTCAATTTGGTCTTTGTACTTTTAATAATGTCAATTTAGTTCCTAAACAATTTAAATATGTCAATTTAGTCCTTTGATCAAATTGAAGTTATATTAATTACATAATTTTCAATGGTAAAATTATGTTAAATGCAAGTAAATTATTATAAATTCATCTGTACCCTTAAAAATTTTATTAAAAACTTAAAATAAATTTCTCATCAAGAACATTTTCAATTATACAGGGACTAAATTGACACAATTAAAAGTATAAGGACCAAATTGACACAATGAACAAAGTACAGGGACCTTTGGCGTAAATAATCATATAATTTTAATTGTCCATGATAATCTTAGCATTTTTTTTTTTTTAAAGTCCATTATTATGTTATGTATATATTTCAATTATGCATAATATTTTTCTTTTCAATATGAAATAATCATTTTTTTTTTAAATTAAACTTTAAAATATATGTTTATTTTAAAAAAAGGAACATTGACACCATTATACTTCCCATCAATGTGTTAAGGTTAGATTTGTTGAAGTGCAGTAAATTGTGGTAAGAAATCTTATAAACGGCATAGAATTACAAAATGCAAGATTGTGTCATGACAAAATGTCAGTTTTCCCAAAGAAATGGAACTTTCACCACACAAATGGTTTTTTTTGAGCTAGGATGATACTTCCGGGCAAAGAATGGCACTTTCGACCAATAAATTTGAATTTTTTGCTATTGCAATGGAACTTTTGATTATATATATATAATTATATATGTATGCTTATATATATATATATATATATATATATATATATATATATATATATATGTGTGTGTGTGTATATGTATGTATGTATTGATATAACCTTGGTACGATTATTATCGAGGGTCACGCCCGAATTAGTCTCGAGCCTTCCCGACTGCCACATCACCCGTGCCACATCAGCAACGCCATGTCAGTAATGCCACGTCATGAACCTAAACCCTAATTAATTAGTATAAATAAGGGGTTAGGGTAGGATAGTGTGTATGTTGATGATTAGTGATGTGCTTAGCTCTCTTCTCCCCTTAGTTCATCTATGAATCTCCCTCCTTCTTCTATGTATTTCTCCCCTTTCTGATACTATCATAGTATAATTGATATCGAATTGCCCTTATCCATTTATGAATCATAACAATCGGTATCAGAGCAATCATTTCTCGACACCATCAATGGAGATTCGTAGGAAATTATCAATGGAGGTTCCTGGAAAGTATGAAGGGAGATTGATGCACTCATCTTTGATAGATTGATGCCCTCATCTTTGATGGGTTGATGAAAATGAAGGCAACGATTGATGATTACCTGAAAAGCGTTAACTACAAACAAAAGATGGATGTTGTCATGAAAGTGCCAGAACCACCAGCCCTGGGATTGGAGGTGAATAGCACAAATCGGGTCGTAGAAACACCACCCGAGCTGGATCTGAGCATAAACAGTGCAAAAACCGAGGTATTAGGACCTTTGACACCGACCATAAACTCCGGCAGCAAAGCAAGCCACCTGAACGAGGAGATCAAAGGTCCGATGACTGAAGATGACGCAGTGGTTGACCCGTTGCCACCAGTACCCTTGCTGCCAGCAACACCAGAGGTGGGAGATGATTGGTCCAATTTGAGGAAGCCGAAAGCACCTAACCTAATTGAGACCCACAACCCTGACACGAAGAATTAGTACAAGTAGGATGATATGCATTATAATGTCATAATGTTGATGATTGATATTAAACTTCCTCTCTAAATTCTCTTTAGATTTCTCTTTCTCTCAACTCTTCCCTACTTCTAGTCTCTTCTTCTCATATATATTATCATCTAGTCTCATCTATCTCATCTTATTCTTCCAATTCTCATCTCAATTCTCCTCAATTTCAATATAAAATCATAAAAAATGTAGGTTATGATTCAAGATTGGCTTCAATCATAACACAAAACAAGATTCAACAAAAGGATACCTAAGATTGAATTATGAAAGATAAATGGCAAAAAGGGATATACCTGATGTATTAGCAGTGTCATGAGCCTTGTCCAACAATGAGTCTAGATGTCCTTGTATGTACTTAGCTCTCTTACTTCTTTCCGACGATGTTATGAAATCATTAAGGACCTCCTCAGATCTTGTGCCAATACAGGATCTTGGCCTTGTGAAGGAAAGCATACTCGATCACCTTCCTCATGGCTCTTGATAAATCCATCATCATCACCCAGGTCATCATTTCGCGCGTACTCCTCGTCTAAGAAGTCATCTTCTTCTCTATTCTCAATATGTTGAAGCTCGTTCCTCTGTTGTTGCTCAATGTTTGCACTTTTTCTGTTGTTGTTTTTTTCTTAATGTCGTTGCTATGGACCCAAGTGTACAAAAAGTTGGTCCATGTGATGTACTTTTCTTAGAAAATTGCGTCTTTCCTTTCATATTTTATACCCTAAAACATTAAAAAAAAAAAAAGAGAGAATAATTAGTATCATTAAAAATAAAAGAACTAAGGCAACATGTCCACCAATATGTTGCGTTGTTGCTATGTAGAAGTAACAAAAAACACATAAATATTTAAACAGTAACATGACAAACTAGCGAAAATCAATCAACAGATCAAAAAACAAACACTCATCGGTTAAAATACACAAAAAATTAAACATATTATATGTAATCCTAGTCTGTATTATCATAATCTGAGTCATCTTCTTCATCCTCCTCTTCTTCATCCTCATCCTCATCCTCATCCTCCTCTTCTTCATTTTCATCATCCTCTTCCTCCTCTTCTCATCTTTCATAAGTAAAGCGTCCAATATGTTTGTCATTTCAATGGCCATTTCAGGAACATCATCTCTAGCCAAACTAACTTCATCATGACTAGAATGCATTTCAGAATCATGTACATCTAAATCAGAAGGGTCTTGGACATTGGTCTTTATCCCTGAAGCAATATCATAGAGCTCTCTTGGAACATACTTGATAACATAGTGCACAAATTCATTAACACGGTCCTGGACATAGTATACTTGTTACACTTGAGATGCTAAAACATATGGTTCATCCTTGGACCACAACTTATTGAAATTAACACAACTAAGCCCATGTTCATCATTCCCTACCTGGTACCAGTCACACCAAAATAGTACAACATTGAATTAAGCATAATAATCTATATCAACGATTTCTTGTACTGCTCCATAGTAAGTTATCGTATCGGTAACAGGTTTACTATCCCTCTAACTAGCAAAACTCGAGGTCAAAGCAGCAAGACTGACTCCACTATTTTGAGTTTTACATCTGGCATCAAGCTCTATAGTATGGAACCTATACCCATTGATGAAACAGCCACTATTTCTCTTTGCCACTCGATTCAGGCCATCACCTAAATACCAAATGTAGCTTGGTACCATATCCTTATTTACCCTGTCTTTGAACAACGATTCGAAATCATTACTGTGTGCTCGAGCTTGACTCCATTTGGTGGTTTTGGATCTTCCATTCTTTTGGTTATGTACCAGCCGATAGTGCTCACTGCATAAATAAGGTATTTTACAATTATGTTACATAATTGAGGGCCATATGGTTATAAGAAAAATTTTGAAACTATCGGTTTAGATTATCTAACTTGATGTACTTCTCAACCAATTCATCGCCATAATTGAATAAGGCACATTTGTGTGCCATACTACAAACACGAGCTTCTAAAATGATTGATTTACCTTTTCCTCTCTTCTTTCCCCCAACAGGATGGCCCACTCTTGGAAATATAGGTGATGAAGCATCATTATTAGAAGTCATCTCAAACTCTCCAGATTTCTTATTAAATTTTGTCGTAGCCCTATTGCTCATATACCTTGAGCAAAAGATCAAACATTCATTAGCCAAGTAACCCTCTGCTATGGAGCCTTCTGGCCTACATTTGTTACGTACATATGACTTCAAATTGCCAAGTTTTCTCTCCACACTAAACATCCACCGACAATGAATAGGTCCACCGAGCCGTATTTCATTCACCAAATATATGGGTAAATGTAGCATTATGTCAAAGAAGCTGGTAAAAAGAATATTTCAAATTCACATAATATCTCCCTTATATCTTTCTCCATATGATCAAGATTTTCGGACTTTATAACTTTGTTGCATATGCCCCTAAAGAAAGCAGCCAATCTCATGATGGAAAGTGCAATGGGTTTTCGCAATGACTTTCTCACTGCAACTTGAAGCAGATCCTGCATAATTACATGAGCATCATGACTCTGATATCCCGAAATCTTCCTACCATCAAACTCCACACATCGTCCTATGTTTGATGCATAACCATACGGCAATTTCGCATATTTCAACACAGAGCAAAACATGTCTTTCTCCTTTGTTGTCAGTGAGTAGCAAGCAGGGTTGAACATCACATACCGACCATCTATAGAAATCTTTGGTTGAAGCTCACTTTTTATCCCCATTTGTTGGAGGTCAAATCGAGCATTGGGATGATCCTTTGTCTTTCCAGGAATGCCTAACAAGGTGCCAAGAATGCTATCGGTGATATTTTTCTCAACATGCATGACATCTAGATTGTGACGAATGGAATTGTGCTCCCAATATGGCAAATCAAAGAAAATGGATCCTTTCTTCCAAGGGCTAGTTACACTTTGTTGTTTCTGATAATGGTAGCGCTTCGCCTTCTTACTTTTTTTCACCGTCTTATTTTTCCTTTTACTCGTTTTTGGTGCTTGATTCTTCTTTCAGTACACATGATTCAAAGTAGACATTTCTTCTAAAACTTCACTTCCTCCCAACATAGTAGGTGCTATTCCATACTCCGATTTTCCATTAAATGTCGTTGTGTTACTTCTCCACGGATGGTTTCGCTCCAAAAATCTCCGATGCCCCTGAAAGCAAACTTTTTTACTATGAGGCAACCATTTGGAAGAAGTGTTGTAATTGCAACAAGGGCATGCTTGGTACCCTTTTGTAGACCACACGAACATTACATAAGCTGGAAAGTCGTTAATGGTCCACATCAAAGCAGCATGCATTTAGAAGGACTGTTTATCATATGCATCATAAGTTTTCAAACCATCCTTCCATAGATCTTTTAATTCATCAATCAATGGCTACAGATACACATCAATATCATTTCCAAGAGATTTCGAACCTTAAATAAGCAATGACAAAATGAAATATTCATCCTTCATACCGATCCACGGAGGCATATTATATTTTACCAGCATTACTGGCCATGTGCTGTAGCGAATACTCATTGTTCGAAATGGATTGAACCCATCACTCACCAATCCTAGCCTAGCATTGCGAGGATCTGCTGCTAGAGGTGGCCACGGGTCGGGTAGAGCCGGACCCCGCCCCCCCCCCCCCCCCCCCCCTCTTTTTTAAATAAAAAAATGTTAAATTAAGGAAAAATAAACTCGTTTTGTACAAAAATTATTATAATTCATTGATGAATAATATAAAATACAAATACAATCCATCACCGTCATTAATAATGATAAAATATATGATATAAAACAAACTATATATAATAAATAATAGTAAATAACGATAAATAATGTAACAAATGTATCTATAACAGTTGGATCCTACTATTTAAAAGTACAAATATATTTATTACAAAATAAAAACAAGATATAGACGTACAGGTATAACAATACGAAATCAATCTACTGGGGGGTTACTGTGCCGCCGTCTGACGTATCGGTAGTGCTGTCGTCTTCATCCTCGCTTGATGAACCCAGCCTCAAGTCCTTTTGCTCCCTAGCCTCTGCGTGCATCCAGTCCTTTAAGCACACGGACATCTCTAAGCTAGACGATGATAGCTTCACCCTCTTCGTTCCAAGCAACCTGCCACCAAGACTAAACGCACACTCCGATGCTACTGAAGACACCGGACACATTAAGATATCACGTGCCATGGTGGAAAGCATGGGATACTGGGTTTGATTTGTACACCACCACTTTGAAATATCAAATTGCGGATTCGCCGGTGTCGCGAAGAACTGGATCATCGGCGTCCACAAATAGTGATCTAACTCGTCACATGACGTGGGAGTTTTTGCAGGCGTGAATTGGCCCAACAGCGTCCATGCACATGACGACTGTGAACTACTTCCATCAGATGTGGAAGATCCTACTGTAGTAGAAGTAGCTTGTGGATTATCAGATGATAAACTCCGGGAATAATGAGAAAATAAAATACGTAGGTCCCTATCGACTTGCTCAATGAAAATTGAGGTATTAAAAGTCGGATCTAATTTTTCGTAATAATATTTGGCAAACAGGTTCAAATCACTTCGTTTACAACGGGGATAAAAAATAGTCGCAAAACAATATAAAAGGGGTAGTTCAAGAAAATATTTACAAAATTTCGTTTTCATTGCTGCAATAGATGCGGCCAACAAGGGGTTTGATTCATTACCCGACATCTAATTTACAATATCAATCAATTTTGATATTGTTTGTGGTATAGTCGAATAATAGCAACCCGAAAAAAAGTTGGTAACCTCGCTAAACATGGTAAAAAAGTGCAAATTTCATCAATTGTGTCCCAATGTACATCGCTCAGATTATAATCACTTAAATCTGAACGAGTATTCTGTACAAATTCCACCAGGAGATCCTTATAGGGTAAAATTCGATCTAACATATCTACCGTTGACGACCACCTAGTTGGCGAGTCTAATTTAAATTGTTTATACTCTAAACCATACATCCTACATAGAGATCTATATATTTTTTTTTTTGGTTCCAGATGATTTTATAGCTATTGTTACATCTCTTAAGGTGGAAAGAGAAGCGTTTATTAATCCTAGACCATCCATAACTATTAAATGTAGTATGAGACAAATGCAACGTAGATAAAAACATCATCCACCTAATACAGGTCTCATATGCTTAATTAATTGTTTAACGGATGCATTGTTATTGGTAGCATTGTCGAACGTAATACTAAAAATACGTCACTCTGTGCCCCAACCGCGTACTGCCTCCATAATCGCACCCGTGATTATATCGGCAGTGTGGGGGTAATCTAAATTTGCAAAATGGATTATTCTTTTTTGAAGGGTGAGGGAGGAATCGATCCAGTGTGCTGTTACGCATAAGTAAAGCACACCAGGTTTCGACTTCCAAGTTTCGGACGTCAACGAGAACATGCTCGTGTTCGTCCTAAAAAGCTCAAAGACCTCAGTTTTCATCCTTTGGTAATCTTTAAACACGTCCCGCTTTAAGGTGTTCCGAGGAATCCTTACGATGGCGGGGTTCACCGCTGTTTGCATATACCTGACGAATCTAGGGTCTTCGCCGGTGCTAAAAGGCTTTTCAACCATAATTACGTATCTAGCTAGCTCCCGTCTATTATTTTCTTGGGATAATTTAAAGTGAGCAAGTGCACCGATCACTTGCTGTACTAACCATTGTTGGGCTCTTTCTGGATCTTGTTCGGGGTGGGACCTAACTATATGTCTACTTAATGTGCCTGTCCCACTGCCGAGTGGATGACTAAAGGCCTTGGGTGGGTTACATAATTTACAGAAAGCTTTATTAACTTCCCTATTTAAGTTAAAATGCTTCCAGACCTCACTAGTAATATGCCTAGTAGTACTTGTTCTTGAGGGCTGGGTTTCTGTGGTGGGTGTGGGTTCCTCTGCATTTTGTGAGTCAAGACAATCCTGCTCGTTGTAGGACTGTTGCTCAAAGTCCCAATCTATACTGTCAGTGTATGGAGGTTATGGGCCTGGTTCTAGAAAAGCTCGCTCATAAGTATTAAGTTCGACAATTCTACTCCTCTTAGGTATTATAGGCTGTCGTTGAGAAGAACTAGAACTCGAAAGACCGGCTCCAGACGATGATGTGTTGTGTGCCATGATGATAATATTACTTATTAGTATTTCAAAAAAGCAACTATTAATGCAAAATTATGAAATTAGGTAGATAACTAGGAGAAAACAAATGAAATTTTGATACTAAAATTACCGAAGTAAGCGAAGCGAACAATGAAATTTGAACTTCAGCGAGATTCTACGAACCGAACGCTTTGTCAACAACGAACTTAAAAAATTTAGAGCACAATATTACAAGTAGAAGAAGTATATATATGGATGTATAGAGAGAGAAGAGAGAATAAGAGATTTGTTTGTGAGGAAAATGAAATGAATGGGTTGGATATTTATAGATAAAAATAAAGTAAATTTTTTTTTTTTATTAATTTGGAGGGGAAGCCAAAAGAGCCGTTGGCAACAGCTCGGGCCCTAATTTTTTTGGGGCCCGAGGCCCGGCCCGCTTGGGAACCAAGCCTGGCCCGGCTCGGCCCGCTACTGTAGCGGGCCATGTCGGTCCACTTGACACCTCTATCTGCTGCAAATTTCAGATATAAAGAATCGAAGTCCTTCCATGCTTTTCCATCCGTCGGAGTCTTAAATTTCCATCTTTAATGTGCTCATTGTGATGCCATTGCATGATCTCGGCCATTTCCACACAGAGATACAACCTTTGAAGCCTATGCTTTATAGGGAAATGCCACAAAACCTTGGCAGGAATCTTACGAGGGATTGTAGCTTCATGGTTATTCTCTTTGCCTAACACCTTCTCCTCTTCTTTCCACCTAGAAGCACCACAAACATAACAAGATGTAACCTCTTCATACTCTTTTCGGTAAAGCATACAATCATTTCGACATGCATGTACCATGTTGTAATCAAGTCCCAAATCTATAAGTATATTTCTCGCTTCATTGTATGATTGAGGAAACTTGGCATTAGGAAGCAATTCCTTCAATAATTCTAGGAGATCACCAAATGCCACATTACTCAAACCATTTTGACACTTAAAAAGATACAATCTGATCGTAAATGACAATCTAGAAAAGTTCTCACAACCCGAGAAAAGCTGAATCTTCCCTTCTTCTAACAATCTATAAAATTTCTTAGCGTCTTGTGTCACCTCATCAGTGACCTTGTGTGACAAATCACAACCATCAGCCACATGTATAAATGTGTCATGTAATAGGCCCTCAACATTATCATGGCTAGAAGACTCATCATCACCATCATTTATGTCATCCACACTCAATGAAGACCTCTCCCCATGATAATAATTATCATAATGAGGGACAAATCCATTGGCAATTAAATGATCATACAATTCTTCTCTAGTTCTCCAAAATCTAAACACACAACGATTACAAGGGCACTGTAATTGTTTTCTATTGTCTTTGCCTTTAGCCTTGGTTGCAAATTGTTCAGTAAGAAAGTCATTCAACCGCAACTGAATTTCCTCAGTCCATTGAGGTATATACATCCAACTTGTATCTCCCTCTTCCATATTCACAGCTTAAGGGGGAAAAAAAAAAAAGAAGGGGGAAAACAAGTAAGCTTAATATGAAAATAGGTTAGCATTCAATCCACATACAAATTACATCTAACTTGTATCTCCCTCTTCCATATCCATTAGTAGTAATATGTCATGATTCGAGAAGATGGAACACATGGAATTTAGTACTAATAAGTGAAGATTGTAATGAAGTTTGTAAAAAGTTGTAAAAGAGAAGTTTAATTCATTAGAATAGTCTAATAAGTTCATTAGCCGTTAATCAATATGTGAAGAGAGAGTTTCGGTTAGTATTGAAGGGATGGTTAGTAGGAGTTGTTGAAGTGTCTAGGTGAAGTGTTTTGTTAGATATTTTCTTGTTAACAAAGAGGAATATAAGTAGCTTGTCATGCTTTGTAATTTGGCATTATTGATGAATGATACTTGATTCCATCTCTCTCTCAACCCTAATATTCTCTAATTCTTATCTTATATCTCTAATTCTCTTCTCATCTCAACTCTAATTCTTCACATATCCTATGCCACGATCCAAGAGTAATCTTGAATCATGACATAATAACTAGTCAATTCAAGGGAGTGAAAGAATTCAGTCCAAGAATTAGTCAAATATTGCGACTGCTTAGATGAATGTCGGTTAGCTTGTATGTCTAGGTGCGTTGTTCTTAATCTTTAGTGTAAGTAGTATAAGTAGAGAGCTTGTCTTGTAAGATTCATAAGTTAATGAAGAAAGTTTTGATCTTCCTCTCTAAATTCTCTCTAGATTTCTCTATCTCTTACCTCTTCTCTACTTCTACTCTCTTCTCCTCATCTCTATTCTCTTCAAGTCTCATCTATCTCATCTTATTCTTCTAATTCTCATCTCAAATCTCCTCAATTTTAATATAAAATCATAAAAACTCTAGGTTATGATTCAAGATTTGCTTGAATCATAACACATTAGTCTTTAGTTGAAGCCATGTAAGGTAGTTAAGTGTTGGAGGGAATGTTGGTTAAGAGTGTTAGTTAATGTCAGTTAAGGCTTGAGTTAGGCAATTGTGGATTATGTCTAGGCGAAGTGAATTTAGTCAGATAATTTCCTTAAGCTTGAATTAATACAAATAGGGATTCATCAATTGTAATCTTTATTCATGGAATGATATTGATCTGAATTCTCTTTCTCAACCAAAATTCTCTCTACTTTTCATCTCTTTCTTCTATTTCTCATCTTCATTTCTAACTTCTTCCTAGATTATGATTCAAGAATTGATCTTGAATCATAACACACAAGCACTAGTAGGGTTAATGTTCAGCAGTTGGACTTTGTTAATGAATGTGTAAGAGAATTCATTAAGGTGAATCAACAAACACTTTACAAACACTATCCAAAAGTCATGAATGTGTAAGGACATCAAGATATACCAATTAAACCATATAAACATAAAAATCAATAGCATCACCAGCCAAGAAGAAATTTAACATGTCGAGATCTACTTAGACAATTGATATATGCACATGTACGATTAAGCCAAGCTCGTTCACAAATGTTGGTAATAACGTTCACATGAAAATTCCATAACCAGTTCATTTTACTTCAAATAATGGTAAAAGTTAGTGAAAAGGCTATTTACTAGAGAAGTTTACTCAAAATCAGGTTTGACCACAAACATTAACCTAGAGCTCTAATTTCCAACATGAATTACTAAAAATCTGATTTTACCTAAATTTTTTAACTTTTTCATCGTCCCACCACTTTGGACCTTTATAATGTAACTTGAAATAGGCATTGTTATTAAAATAGGCAAAGTATATGGACCTTTAGTATTAATAACCCTTTAAACAAGGGTGGAAAAAATAGGCATTTCCTCTATGTCTTTTCCATCAATATTAATTGGCAAATTGCTATTTAGGTATAAGTATATAATAATACACTGATGAAACTACATAAAAAATTTAATAGGTGTACTATATTAAATAATTCATTGAGGCAAATCAACAAACACCTTATAGGCACTATCTAGGAGTCATAAATGTGTGAAAATCATCAAGATATACTAATTAACCCATAAAGACTTCACAATAGTACACTGATGGAACTACATAAAAGATTTAATATGTGTACTATATTAAAAATTCATTGAGGCAAATCAACAATCACCTTTTAATGATCAAAGATAAGCTTAATATTAAAATTTAGGGCTTAATGTACGACCACAATAACAAGAACAGTCCCAGTGCCTAAAAGTTAGGGCATAGTATATTATACAAAAATGTAGAAAAACACATTAAAATCTAAATTATTTGAGTTTTGACATTGAAACTAACCTTTTAATGAGAGAAAGGACTTAGGCGGAGAGCACCGGAGACCGGAGGCTGGACCGATGAGCCTCCTGCAGTGGTTGGAAGTTGGCGAAGTGCGGTGGTTGTCGTCGAAGTCGGGGAGACAAGTCATCGCCGTTGAAGCACGGGAGGAGGAGGAGGAGAAGCAGGGGGAGCGAGGAGAGAGAGAGGAGTTAGGGTTTGGGCGTGCGAAATGCAGGGGAGGAGGGAGGGAAATAAAAGACTAATTATTTTTTTTACCGATTTTATTGATTCTGATGTGATTCTACTAATTATAATGCGATTCTGGGCCGATTTTACTTGACTACAATTTTTTAAGCAATTTAGATCAGTAGGGTAAAGTAAAATCGTAAAATCATACGATTCAACGAGTTGAATCGCGATTTTAAGAACCATGCTTTGAACCCTTGTATTGTAACTTATTGTGATATGTAGAAACTCACAGTTTACAATGAAAAATAAGTATTGTCGTAAATTACATATGGTTTAATATTCCATGACAACTGATATTCCTCATGATAATTGCTATACCATTTACGATGGTTTTTATTATCTATCTTGACGAGTCATCGGAAATAAGGAACTTATGTACTTGTATTAAGTTTTTTCACGAAGTTTATGAACTAAAAAATTATTACACCATATCTAAATATACTAATATTTAATTTACCTGAAAATTTTAAACGCAATATTACTGGTTGCCTTGTGAATAAAATAAAATTTTTTAGACTTTATGCAATGGTTTTGTAAAACAGTTGCATATGACTAAGCTTATGCAACGATTTTAAAACTGCTGCATAAAATGGTCAAAACCACTGCATAATGTGGGCCTAATGCAACGGTTTATGAACCGCAGTATAAACCGACACATATATATTATGTAATGCAACAGTTTTTTAAACGTTGCAAAACCGATGCATAAAATAACTTTATGCAACGGTTTCAGAACCGCTGCTTATATCCAATTATGTAGTAGTAAGACAATCGAACATGACCTCAACCACCTAAACCTTCATGAGGAGATGGCCTTAGATAAAGCTCACGGGAGGGCTTGCATGGGAGTAGTCGACGTGCAAGTTTAGTATTACTTGAGTGAGTGACTTGGTAAGGGGAGAGCTATTGTGAGCTCTGTGCCGTGTTTTTGCTTTCTTGCTTTCATGCTCGTTTGTTCTTCAGCTTAGATGCCCACATACTTTTATGTTAAGCTGCTATGATTATCAGGTTGGGGGTCCCTGGAAAAAACTTCTCTTTAGGACAACACCTTAAAAGGGTAAGGCTGCATAAAACCACCCCCCCCCCCCCCCCCCCAAAAAACACCCTGCTTAAGTGGGAGCTCTTGAGGCACTGAGTTTGTTGTTATTGTATGTATTTCGTTTACGAATAATATTTCTCTTTTCAATATAAAGTAAAATAACAATTTAAAAATATTATTTTATTTAAAAAAGAAAGAGGAAGTTGACACTTTTATAATGCCCATTGATCGGTTAAGGTTATGTTTGTTGGGGTGCAGTAAATTGTGGTAAAAATATTATAAATGGAAAAAAATTACAAACTACGAGGTTGTATCACGACAAAAAGCCACTTTTCACAAAGAAATGGAACTTTCACTACACGAATGGTACTTTATTGAGCTAGGATGGTACTTTTGGGCGAGCAGGTGGTACTTTTGACCAATAAATTGGAACTTTTGTGTATATATACATACGCATAATATTTCTTATTTTAGGATTAAGTAAATTAATTTTAGAATTAATAATTTATAATTAGAACTATGTGAAATAAATAAAAGTATTTGACAAAAAAAGATCTACATCATTTAATGAGTAACACATAATGATCATAAAATATATTTATAATTTTGGATTATTTACGCCAAAGGTCTCTGTACTTTGTCCATTATGTCAATTTGGTCCTTGTACTTTAATTATATCAATTTAGTCCCTAAACAATTTAAATATGTCAATTTAGTCTTTTGATCAAATTTAAGTTATGTTAATTATGTAATTTTCAATGGCAAAATTATGTTAAATGCAAGTAAATTATTATAAATTCATCTGTACCCTTAAAAATTTTATTAATAACTTAAATAAATTTCTCCTCAAAGACTGAATTGACACATTTTGAATTGCGCAGGGACTAAATTGACAAAATTAAAGGTACAGGGACTAAATTGACACAATGAACAAAGTACAAGGACCTTCGGCGTAAATAATCATACAATTTTTATTGTCCATATAATCTTAGTATTTATTTATTTTTTTTAAACTCCATTATTATGTTATGTATGTATTTCAATTATGAATAATATTTTTCTTTTCAATATGAAATAATCATTTTTTTTAAAATTAAACTTTAAAATATATTTTTATATTAAAAAAAGGAACATTGACACCATTATACTTCCCATCAATGTGTTAAGGTTAGATTTGTTGAATTGCAGTAAATTGTGGTAAGAAATCTTATAAACGGCATAGAATTAAAAAATGTGAGATTGTGTCATGACAAAATGCTACTATTCCCAAAGAAATGGAACTTTCACCACACAAATGGTATTTTTTGAGCTAGGATGATACTTCCGGGCAAACAATGGCACTTTCGACCAATAAATTTGAATTTTTGCTATTCCAATGGAACTTTTATATATGTGTATATATATATACATATATATGTATATATATACATACATATGTGTGTATATATATATATATATATATATATATATATATATATATATACACACATATGTATGTATATATATATATATATATATATATATATAAGGGTCATGCCCGAATTAGTCTCGAGCCTTCCCGACTGCCACATCAGCAACGCCACGTCATCAACCAAAACCCTAATTAATTAGTATAAATAAGGGGTTAGGGTAGGATAGTGTGTATGTTGATGATTAGTGATGTGCTTAGCTCTCTTCTCCCCTTAGTTCATCTATGAATCTCCCCCCTTCTTCTATGTATTTCTCCCCTTTTTGATACTATCATAGTATAATTGATATCGAATTGCCCTAATCCATTTATGAATCATAACAATCGGTATCAGAGCAATCGTTTCTCGGCACCATCAATGGATATTCCTAGGAAATCATCAATGGAGGTTCCTGGAAAGTCATGAAGGGAGATTGATGCACTCATCTTTAATGGATTGATGCACTCATCTTTGATGGATTGATGCACTCATCTTTGATGGGTTGATGAAAATGAAGGCAACGATTGATGATTACCTGAAAAGCGTTAACTACAAACCAAAGATGGATGTTTTCAAGAAAATGTCGGAACCACCAGCCCTGGGATTGGAGGTGAACAGCATAGATCGGGTCGCAGAAACACCACTGGAGCCGGATCTAAGCATAAACAGTGAAAAAACTGAGGTATTGGGACCTTTGACACCGACCATAAACTCCGGCAGCGAAGAAAGCCACCTGAATGAGGAGATCAGAGGTCCGATGACGCAAGATGACACAGTGGTTGACCTGTCGCCACCAGTAGCCTCGCCGCCAACAACACCAGTGGTGGGAGATGCTCGGTCCAATTTGAGGAAGCCGGAAGCACCAAACCTAATTGAGACTCATGACCTTGACACGAAGATCGGTATCGATGAAAAGATCGAGGCCAACCTCTGCCTCCAATAGATTGTTGCGTTGCCAGAGAAGTCGATTCCTACATCACTTATGCCGGAAACAGAGAAATCGGATGCAAAGAAGTCAATGGTGAGGATGAGGCGGCCTACCATCCGCCACGAACCACCGCTTACCGTCCACCGTGAGCCACCTCTAATACAGTATAAAATATAGTAGTTAAGAGAGGGATAACTTGGGTATAAAAATATAGTTTAGGTTCTTAATTACAATAATACCGCTCTTCTAACTCTTTATAGAGAGAGTTAAAGGTAGAAAGAGAGGCATGATGAAAAATATGTTAACTCTCTCTCCCTCCCTAATTTCTCTCTGACTCTCACCCTAATTAACTTATTCTGTTTCTCCCCCTTCCTATCTTCTGCTACTATCTATGTAATCACCCCCTTTTAGGGATTATCTATACGTTCAGAGCATTTGATGTGTTTAAGGGTTGGATCGGCTTTTGGTCTATATCAGTGGTATCAGAGCTAGCGATTCTCTCGACCATGGGTGCTGATTTGGTCTGAAAATACTGAATCTAACCTCGATATTCATCAATGGAGGTCCAAACTGATCCATTAAATGCAACACTCGATATTATCTTGAAGATGCTGGACAAAATCAAAAACAAAATCGGAGATATGAGAGATCAGGTGAAAGAGGATCTCTCATCTCTGAAAATCAAATCAAGGAACAAATTGAGACTTACTGAAGAAGTATTAAGGTAGATGAAGCTCCAGAGCAAGTTATGAGCATCGGTAGCGAAGAGAAGGGGAAGAGCGGTGACGAGATAGGCAAAGAAGACGATCAGACAGCAAAGCTCGGTGATGGTGAGATTGACTATGTGGAGACTGAGCGTGAGCCACCGCCGATCGTCGTCGAGAAGCCTTCTCGCGTTCTGACCTTCATCACCGAGGAGGAGAACAATGAAAAGATGATCGAGGGCCACCACCACCACCACCACCTCCAGCCCAGTTTGCACCTCAGTCGCCGCCGCCGCCTTGACGTCGAGACAGCCACCGTCCACTAGGCGCCGCCGCTCACGCTTGACAGTGCTAGGGTTTGGTGTGTAGAGGAGATGATGATGCACGGTAACGTGGAGTTGAGATTTGATTTTCACTCTCTCGGTGACAATTCCATCATTACCCCTAGACTTTTTTATTTTTTAAATGGTTAATATTTATAATTGTAGTGTTTGACCCTGGAGAGTTAATTATTTAGGTATTATTACCTAGATCCTTAAGAACAAGGATTTTTATAAGGAAAATGTATTGATACAGTATAAAATATAGTAGTTAGGAGAGGGATAACTTAGGTATAAAAATATAGTTTAGGTTCTTAATTATAATAATACCGCTCTCTAACTGTGTAAGAGAGTTAAAGGTAGAAAGAGAGGCATGATGAAAAATATGTTAACTCTCTCTCTCTCTCCCTAATTTCTCTCTGACTCTTCCCCTTACTATCTTATTCTGTTTCTCCCCCTTCCTATCTTCAGCTACTATCTATGTAATCACGCCCTTTTAGGGATTATCTATACAAATCAGAGCATTTGATGTGTTTAAGGGTTTGATCGAGTTTTGGTCTGTATCAACCTCCTGCCGTCCACCAAGCCCCACCGCCACCAGGCTCTAGGGTTTCGGGTTAGGGATGGAGGAGGAAGTCGAAGGGGTGGGGTCAAGGTGTTGAAGTTTTGGTTTATTTTAAATATAATTACAATTTTGCCTTTCAAACACCTCACAATTACAAAATTACATTTTACCTAAAATTTTTAAATGCAAGAATTCTGATTTTTGTTAATTTGAAAAAAATAATTAGAGTAAATTTGTAATTATGGTGTTTGGTCCCGAAGGGTTTATCCATTTTTACATTAATACCTTGACCCTTGAAGACAAGGGTCATTTTATGGCGGGGGTATTGAGACGATTATTATCAAGGGTCACGCCCAAATTAGTCTCGAGCCTTCCCGACTGCCACATCACCGTGCCAAATCGGGAACGCCACGTCAGCAATGCCACATCATCAACCTAATTCCTAATTAATAATTATAAATAAGGGGTTAGGATTGGGTAGTGTGTATCTTGATGATTAGTTATGTGTTTAGCTATCTTTCTCCCCCTAGTTCATCTATGAATCTCCCTCCTTCTATATATTTCTCCCCTTTTTGATGCTATCCTAGTATAATTGATATCGAATTACGCTGGTCCAATTATGTATCCTAACAAACCTTTTAGGGTTATATCTACAATTAGAGTAAATTAGATTGAAGAAAAAGAGATGAAGATTAGAGAGAGAGTTAGGGTTTTTGAAAGAATTAAGTTAGAGACATAGCTTATTAGGAAAGAGAAAGTGTGTTATTGTTGTATTTGCTTAATCTCCTAATTACACTTTACAATCCCTTTTATATCATGACATAATATCCAAAACTATTTAACTTCTTTGCCTAACTCACTTACTAACTACCATTTAATTGTTTTCTACTAACTACTTCCTTTATGTATTACATGTATCATTACCCCCTGCTAAAAAACTTCCTTGCCCTCAAGGAAGAATTAAGAGAAATGAAAAAGAAATTTGTTGAAGTTCTCCCAAAATGTGTCATCAAAAAGTACCGTCTGGATTCGCATATGGCATAGAGACCGATAATCCCCCAGGATCAAAAGTGAAGATGTGAAACACAAGCTTGAAAATTAATCTCCCAACAGTTATTATGCTCATATTGGGTTCCACCTTGTAAGTGTAAAAGCATACCATTGCACCTGGACAGACAAATTCAGCCTTGAATATATGAACCTCCATATGTCAGAAGGGAGCTTCATACAACTCCTTTATTGAACCCACCATCACAATTTTAGGCTCATCCTTGCTCTGAATACTTTGCTCTTGAGGTGTATCACGTTCTATTTTTATTGGATATTGTCAACATCATCTTTCTTGGTAGAGTAGGGAACCAATTCATCGTAAGCATCACCTTCTATTGATTATTGGATACTGTCAACATCCTCTTCCATAGTAGAGTAGGGAACCAATTCATCATAAGCTTCTTTGTCTTTTGTTTTTCCTTCATGTTGTTGCATAGGATATGGTGGAGATTGGACAATCTTCGCACAAGAAACCATATCTTTTTCTTGAGCATCTATTTTTCTTGGTGGAAAATCAAGAATTGGAGGTAAATCTTGATTTCTTTGTGCGATAAGCTGTCTTAGTAGTTCCATGATTTTACCTTGTCCAGTTTTGATCAAAAACAAGTCAGCCTGAACTGCATAAAGAGTGTTGGTCAAGCATTTCTATTGGTCTTCATATTCATGGAACTTCTCATTGAAGAAGTGATGCAACTTGTTTTCATGTTCTTCTAAACGAACCTCAAAACTACGAAATTCAGCCATATCTCTGGTTCCTTCAATCATTAATGAACATAGTGCAGCACAATCCATGCTCTGATACCAATTGATATAACCTTTGAGGGTTACATCTACAATTAGAGTGAATTAGATAGTAGAAGAAGAGAAGAGGATGAAGATTAGAGACAGAGTTAGGGTTTTAAAAAGAATTAAGAGAGAGAGGGTGTGTGTGTGTTTAGAAGAGAGAAAAAGTGTGTTTGTTGCGGTATTTGCTTAATCTTCTAATTACACTTTATAATCCCTTTTATATCACCACATAATATCCAAAACTACTTAACTGTTTTGCCTAACTCACTAATCAACTAACTACCATTTTATTATTTCCTACCAACTAGTTCCATTATGTATTACATGTATCACGTATGCATAATATATTTTATTTAAAAAATAAATTAAGTTTAGAATAAATAATTTATAATTATTAGTATGTAAAAAAGTTATAACAAGAATATATGACAAGACAAGGTTTACATCATTTAATCATTAACACATAATGATTAGAAAATTTATTTATAATTTTTTTTTGTCCATGATAATCGTAGTATTTATTTATTATTTGTTAAAGTTTATTATTGTGTTATGTATGTATTTTATTTATAAATAATATTTCTCTTTTCAATATGAAGAAAAATAACAATTTAAAAATATTATTTATTTGAAAAAGAAAAAGGAACATTGACACTGTTATACTATCCATCGATCTGTTAAGTTTATGTTTGTTGAAGTGCTATAAATTGCTGTAAGAATATTATAAACGGTGGCAACGATTTATGAACTACGAGGTTGTATCCCCACAAAATGGTACTTTCACGACGAAATGGAACTTTCACTACACGAATGATACTTTGTTGAGCTAGAATGGTACTTTTGGACGAGAAGGTGGTATTATTGACCAGCAAATTGGAACTTTTGAGTATATATACATACGTATAATATTTCTTATTTTAAGATTAAGTAAATTAATTTTGGAATTGATAATTTATAACCATAACTATATGAAATAGAATAAAAATATTTGACAAAAAAGACTTACATCATTTGATAATCTTAGCATTTATTTAGTAATTATTAAAGTCCATTGTTGTGTTATATATGTGTTTTGAATATGAATAAATTTCTCCTCTTAATATGACCTAATTGTATTTTAAAAAATAACAATTAAAAAAATATTATTTTATTTAAAAAAAGAAATAGGAATGTTGACACAGTTATACTACCCATCGACGTGTTAAGGTATATTTGTCGAAGTGTAGTAAATTGTGGCAAAAATATTATAAACGGCATAGGATTACAAAATGCGAGGTTGTGTCATGACAAAAAGCTTCTTTTCACAAAGAAATAAAACTTCTACCACACAAATGGTACTTTGTTGAGCTAGGATGGCACTTCTAGGCAAAAAATAGTACTTTTCACCAAAAAATTGAAATTTTTTACCATCGTAATGGAACTTTTGATTATTTATATACATACGCATAATATTTCTTATTTAAAGAACAAGTAAATTAAGTTTAGAATTAATAATTTATAGTTATTACTATGTTAAAAAATTGGGTTATGTAAATTTTAGTACCCTAACGTTTTTAAAAATAATTAAAAGGACTCTGACCCTTTTAAATTATTAAAAAGGCTTCTAAGTTTTTCTCCTATTAATAAAAAGGCCCCTAAACTTTTATCACATTAATAAAAGCGTTCATCTCCGACTTGACAATGTCATTTTTAATTGACAGAGCTGACATGACAGCTGTGATTTTATTATTGCTACAGTAAAATGACAAAAATACCATTTAATAACCATATTTTAAAACAAATTAAATGAAAACATGTGAGTTTTACATAATTCAACATCTTGAATTTCGTGCTTATAAAGTAAAATAAGGATGTTAAAGCGTACTTTGGATCATTTTATTATAACATTAATAAAATGCAGTTACCAGGTCAGCTCTATCGATAAAAAAATGATGTTATCACGCTTGAGAGGGGCCTTTTTATTAATACAAGAAAAACTTAGGGGTCTTTTTAATAATTCAAAAAGGTTAGAGTTCTTTTTATTATTTTCAAAAACGTTAGGGCACTAAAATGTAAATAACCCTAAAAAATTAAAATAAGAATATTTGACAAGACAAGGCTTACATTATTTAATGACAAACACATGCTTATCAAAAAAAAATTTTAAACTTTTAGTTGTCCATGATAATCTTAACATTTATTTAGCGTATTTTAAAGTCTATTATCCTGTTATGTATGTATTTTATTTACAAATAATAATTCTCTTTTCAACGTTCCTTGTTACTTTTTTAAATACAATAATATATTTAGATTGTTATTTTTAAAAAATAGTTATTTCATATTTAAAAGATAAATATTATCCACACACAAAATACATACATCCCACATTAATGGACTTTGAAAAACACTAAATAAATATAATATTTTAAATGAATTTTTTGATCCTTATGTGTAGTCATTAATGATATTTTTTTGGTTATTTATGCCAGAGGTCCCTATAATTTGCCTATTATGTCCATTTAGTCCTTATACTTTTAATTGTGTCAATTTAGTCCTTATATAATTCGAAATGCGTCAATTCTGTCCTTTGGTCAAATTTAAGTTAAGTTAGTGTAGTAATTTTGAACGAAAAAATTATGTTAGATGCAAGCAACTTATTATAAATTTAAACGTTTACTCAATTTAACCCAATTGGTGACCGAACCATTAAAATATCATTCAAAACATAGCATAAAATTTTTTCTAAGGACCAAATTGACATATTTTGAATTGTATAGGACTAAATTGGCACAATTCAAAGTAAAAGGACTAAATTGACATAATAAACAAAGTATAGAGACCTTTTACATAAATAACCCTTTTTGTTTAGCAAAGTGTAGTCATTAATGATATAGATCTTGTCTTGTCAAAATTTGTATGCTTTTCAATAATGTACTAAATATAAATTATTAATTTTGAAGTTGATTTACATGATGTTTAAGTCAGATATATTATGCGCTTATATATGTAGTCAAAAGTTTCCCTACTATGGCAGAAATGTTTTTAGCTCAAAAGTACTATCTGACCCACAAAAGTACCAATATTGTGGTGAAAAGTGGCACTTTGTCGTTTAATAGTGTCAAGGTTACTTTTTATTTTTTAAATATAATAATATTTTTAGTTATTTATTTTTAAAATTGATTATTTCATGTTAAAAAAAGAAATATTATTCGTATCCGAAATACATATATAACACAATAATGAACCTTGAAAAACACTAAATAAACATAATATTTTAAGTGAATTTTTTGATCCTTATGTTTCGCAAATAAATGATATAGGCCTTATTTTGCCAAATATTTTATGCTTTTTCAATAAATTACTAATTATAAATTATTAATTTTAAAGTTAATTTACTTGATTTTTAAGTGAAATAATATGAGCATATCTATGTAGTCAAAAGTTCCCTTGCTATGGCAGAAAGTTTCATTCTTTTGGTCAAAAATACCATCCTAGCCCCTTAAAGTACCATTGTTATGGTCAAAAGTTCCATTTCGTTGTGAAAAATAGCATTTTGTCATGACACAACCTCACATTTCGTAGTTCTTTTCCGTTTAATGTTGTCAACATTCCTTTTTACTTTTTTAACTACAATAATATTTTAAGATTTTTTATTTCTAATAGAGGAAATAACTCAAAACTCCCATATCTTTTATTTCAATAATAAAAAACTCTCCTCACAAATAAAATCGCATACTAGACTTCCTCACTTTTATAGTCAAACACTAAACCCCCATTCAACTTTTTTTTGACTATTTTACCCCTCAAAAGTGAAGGGGTTAAGTGTTTGATTTTATATTTAGAAGGGAGTTTTATATTTTAGGTAAAAATTAGGAATTTTTATGTTCTTAACCAAAAAAAAAAGGTGGTTTTATATATTTATACAAAAATATTATTATTTTAATTAATTATAGTAATGATATTATAGTTTTGAATATAAAACACATGATTGAAATTTTCATAAAAAATATTACGAGATAAAATATAATATTTTTTTCTCTAAAATAATTTCAAATCTGAATTAAAAATTTGAAATTGAAGGATTTTCAAAATTAAAAATTCGAAAAAAATAATGGAAAAATATGTTTTTGAAAAAAATATAATAATATCTTTTAACTTCTATTTTTTAAATTTTTTTCCAAAATAAATTATTTTTCATAGTTTATTTTCAAATTTTTAATTTTATCCAACAATTATTACATGTTACATTTTTTAATTTAAAAATTATTTAATTATCTTTAAAATTTATAATGTTATTACTATAATTAATTTGTATAGTTAGATTTATATAAAAACAAAAAATTCTTATATCTTTGTGCAATAATATAAAGCTCCTATCTTTTGATTAATTACATAAAATCTCATTTCTTTCTTTAACTAAAAGTAGAAATTTTTGAATTTTTAATCCATACTCTTTTCAATTTTATATTTATTAATCTAATTTTATCAATTTTAAAAATATTATTATATTTTTTGAACTTTTTCAAAATAAAAAAAAACTTTATATTATTGCAAATTTTACTTTTTTTTTTTGTTTTAAATCTATTAATCAAAATTTGAAATTATTTTAAATGAAAATATTATATATTATTTATAATATATTTTATGAATTGTTGGAAATTTGTTTTCTATTTTCTAATCTTATAATGTTATTATTATAATTAATTAAAATAATATTTCTATAAACATAAAACACCCATTTTTAAAAAAAATATAAATCTCCTCATTTTTTTATTAAAACATAAAAATAAAATCAAACAATGAACATCTTTTATTTTGAGGGGAAAATGGTCAAAAAAAAAAAAAAGTTGATTGGGGGCAAAGTGTTTGATTTTTAAAAGTGATGGGGTTTAGTAAGTGATTTTTTTTTTGTGAGAGGGGTTCTTTGTTTTTAAAGCAAAGGGCAGGGGGATTTTATGTAATTTACCCTTTTCAAAAAAATAGTTATTTTTTTATTGAAGAAAACTATTATTCGCACAGGAAATATTTATAACACATTAATGGACTTTGAAAGACACTAAATACATAGAATATTTTAATTGAATTTTTAGATCCTTATGTGTACGTATTAAATGATATTGGTCCTATCGTGTCAATTTTTTATACTTTTTCAATAAAGTACTAGTTATAAATTATTAATTTTAAAGTTAACTACTTAATCTTTAAGTGAGAAGTATTATGTGTATATATATGTAGGCAAAAGTTTCATTGCTATGGTGGAAAGTTCCATTTTGGTCGAAAGTTCCATCCAAGCCCACAAAAATACCATTTTTGGTGGTGAAAAGTTCAATTTCATTGTGAAATTAGTATTTTATTGTGACACAACCTTGCATTTCGTAAGTCTTTACCGTTTAATGATGCCAACGTGTCTTTTTAACTTTTTAGCTACAATAATATTTTTAAATTATTATTTTGTAAAATAGTTGTTTCATATTGAAGAGAGAAATATTGTTTGCAAAAGAAATACATACATAATACAATAATGTACTTTAAATAAACAGAAAATTTTAAATGAATTTTTTGATCCTTATGTGTAGTCATTAAATACTATGGGTCTTGTCGTGTCAAATATTTTATGCTTTTGAATAAAGTACTAATTATAAATTATTAATTTTAAGTTTTTTTTTTTGTCAAAAGGCAAGTGCGATATTCTCATTATATCAAAAATATATATATATATACAATATGTATCAAAAACCTATATAGGCCCAAGGCCCCATCTAACAACTCAACGCAAAAAACAATCTCACCACGATAAACTAACTCACAAAATTTATACGATATCAAACTAGTTTCTGAATTTCACAAATCACCCAAGTCGGATCCCTAAATTTGAAAGTTACTTAATCTTTAAGTGAGAAACAGTATGAGGATATAAATGTAGGCAAAAATTCCATTGCTATGGTGGAAAGTTCCATTTTTTGTTCAAAAGTACCATTTTTGTGGTCAAAAGTTCAATTTTTCTATGAAAGTAGTATTTTATTATGACACAACCTCGCATTTTGTAACTTTTGGCCATTTAACAATGCCAACATTTCTTTTTACTTTTTTAACTACAATAATATTTTCAAATTGTGATTTTTATAAAACAATGGTTTCATATTGAAGGGAGAAATATTGTTCACACAGGAAATACATACATAATATATTAATGGACTTCAGACACTAAATAAACATAATATTTTAAATCAATTTTTTGACCCTTATGTGTCATTAAGTACTATAGGTCTTGTCATGTCAAATATTTTATGTTTTTTCAATAAAATTCTAATTATAAATTATTATTTTTAAAGTTAATTTCCTTAATCTTTAAGTGATAAATATTATGAGCGTATATATATAATCAAGAGTTTCATTCCTATGGTGAAATGTTCCTTTTTTGTCAAAAGTATCATCTAAGCCTAGAAAAGTACCATTCTTGTGATGAAAAGTTCTAGTTCGTTGTGAAAAGTAGCAGTTTGTTATGACAGATCCTTGCATTTCAAAACTCTTTGTAGTATAATCGTATTAATGTTCTTAGAGGTGGCAAATTCAACCCAACCTTGGAAACCCCGTAAATCGACCTGAATTGAACCGGAAATATGTCTTAAATAATTAAACCCGAAACTGAAATGACCTGATCTGCAACTAACCCGACCCATTATTTGCCTGACCCGAAAATAACCTGATGCCAATTTGACTCAACCCGACCCACCATTGACCTAAATCAACCCGACCCAAACTGAACTGAACCCGAACCCAACCCGACCCTAAAGCTAAATTTACCCAAGGTTTTTAAATTCAATGAGAACTATTAGTTGTTAGAAGTACAATTGAACTTCATAACATATTATTGAGCATCTATATTTATAATATAATAAATGTATTGGTAAAACTATAAATTATTTGCCATAATTTAAACTTTTGTAACTGGTTTATACCAGCAAGGTAATAACTAGTAGGATTATGAAGACCTAAAACCTGTACAACCTGATCCAAACTTTCACTCAAAATTAAAGTGACCCTAACCCGAAATAACTCGACCCAGACCAAAACCGACTTGAGTCAGGTAAAACCTGAAAACGGCCCAAGCCTGAATGGGTCGACCCGAGCCCCACCCGACCCGAGTTTATTATAAACCCGAAATGACCCAAACCCGAGTGGGTTCACCCGACCCGACCCAAATGACCCGATTGTCACCTCTAAACATTCCTTTTTATTTTTAAAAATTAAAATAATATTATTAAATTGTTAGTTTAAAAAAATAGTTATTTCATATTGAAAAGACAAATATTATTCGTACACGAAATAATACACAACACTATAATTGGCTTTAAAAACCATTAATTAAAATCTAAGATTATCATGGAACCTGATTGACTCGAAACTCGAGATGACTTAAATCCAAAAAATGAAACTACACAACTTGAATGTGATGTAAACTAGTTGAGCCGAAAGTGGAAATAAACCAACCAAATTGACCCAAACCTTAATACGATTCCATACCCAAAATGACCCAATCCATCTCAAACTCACATAAGATGACTCAAAATTTGAAATGATACAACTTATTTGTTCAAAAACTAAGATGACTAGAGTTTAAAATAACATAAATGAACTGAATCCGATCATAACTAGCCTAAATCCCGAAAACACCTAACTTAATTACTAAAAATCCGAGGAAGCTTGAACACAATCATTCAAAGTGATACTCAACCTGATTTGACTCGAAAATCGAATAACTCGAACTCAAATTGAATCGCTCCAACCATAATAACTTGAGCGCCATGTGAATCGCGCCAATCAAAATCTAATTATAGGTGATTATAATTCGGGCCTTCAATTCCTTTGATGATTTGAATCATTATGTAAGTATAATTTCGACATTCAATTCCTTTGATGAATCAACCAATGGAATTTCATTTCTATCAGAATTCCGATTCCATCATAATCAGAATTGCAATTGCAATTTTGCAATCCAATTTCAATTCCATATGTCAAACAAAGCCTAAAATATTTCATTATTAATGACAATCTTGACATATTGCTAGTGTTTTTTATTGTCTATTATTGTGTATCTATAAAAAAATAAAAACGGACAAGATAATATCATGAAATGATTGAGACAAAGTAATAAAAATATTATATCTTTAATTAGCATAATTTGGCATGGTGAACCTTTATAATTATACTTTAAAATAATTATGTCAATTTTCTTAACAATTGTATAACCTCAAAAAATTTATTTAAAATATTTTGTTGTTACTTTGGACTTTGAGCTAAGGTGCTTTTTGTCATTTCAAGTTCAAGTTATTCGAGTTGGGTGATTCGATATTTGGGTCAAATATTAGGTTGTGTTTAAGTCTTTGAATTTGGGTTATTTAGGCTGGATCATTTTGGGTTTTAGGTCAATGCAGTTAATATAAAATTATAATTCCTTACCGCCAACCCCAAGGAGTTGAAAAGTATGATTTTAGTTAAAATCCAATTCCATGGAATTAGGCTATGGAATTGTAATTCCAATTCAAACGGGTGAACCAAACAATAAAATTGGAATTATGGGCTCCAATTTAAGCCTTGACTCCAATTCCCGCCTCTAATTGCATGCTCCAAACACAGCCTTAGGGAAAATTAGTACCATGAGGTTTAGTGTGTTAATTTTTTAATCCACAAACTCTGTGAAATAATTTTTTAGTCCAAAATGATGCATATATTTAATATAATAGTCCGAATAATACTGTGAAAGAATGAAAATGGGCCATGTTTTGTACCTTTATACATCTCTATTTGGACTAATTTATTAAATGCATGTAGCTCTTTGGATTAAAAAATTATTCACAAAGTTTGTGTACTAAAACATTAATACACTAATACTAAAAGTAATAATTCGTAATTTACCCAATATTTTGAACAAATGTTTTGATCTTTATGTGTTAGTTATTAAACATATAAGTCTTGTCTCATCAATTCTTTTTCCTATAACATAATTGTAATTATAAATTATTAATTTTAAAATTAATTTACTTCTTCTTTAAATAATATATATATATATATATATATATATATTGAATAATATATTAATGCAAAGTATATGAAGTTATCACAATTGGCACTGGGATTGTTGTTGTTGTTATTGTTGTATATAAAGTTATCCCAATTATTAAGAAAAATTAACATAATTATTTTAAAGTATAATTTTAAACGTTCACTGCGCCAAATTATGCTAGTTAAAGATATATTAAATATTTCTATTACTTTGTCTCAGTCATATTATGATAATGTCTTGTCCGTTTTTATTTTTTATAAAATAATAATTTTTATGTAATATCAAATTCAAAATATGATTTTATCAAAATTTAATATAAAGCTAAATATATAGCAATACCTATAATCATGTGTATAATATACGCTATATTAATATATAATACTTAAATTTTTTTTTTTAACCAAAGAGGGTACCAACCACTAAGCACTAGATCCTATTAGAACTCCGAAATTAAATGTGCTGGGACAAGAGTAGTACCAAGATGGGTTACCTCTTGGAAAGTCTGTGTTGCCCCTCTTAGATTGGGGGGGGGGGGGGGGGGACATTGCGTACCCCCCCCCCCCCCGGCCAAGATCTTGTTTAGGCGGGACCCCTTAGAGCACTTGGAATATTGCTTTTTTTTTAACTTTATTTTTTATATTTAATGAGTCACTATAAAATCACACTTAATTCTTTTCCATTTCTCTCTCTCATGTCACATCCCACCAATTCTTCTTCTTGTTTTAATTAAATGTCATTTACCATTTTGCCCTCACCAAGGTGCCATGGTGGGCCATCTTTGTTGTGGATTGGGCATGTTATTTTCTTAATTTTAAATTTTTGCGTGTTGCTTTGGTAATTTTGAATTTTCACGTGCTGTTTTAGGAATAAAAAAAAAATACAAACATGCCATTTCGGAAAATTACCCATCAAATAAGTTTGCTCTATTTTGTTTTGAAGGATGTGTGGGTCGCCGTAAATGTGAAAAAAACAGATGTGCAAAAGAGACTCACCGTGACTAGGGAGCGAGCCTAATTACGAACCGCATGTTTTTGACCTCAACCATCCTCCATTTTGGGGGAAGAGGTTGTGGTATGTTGGTGTATCTGACTTCAATTATATCGTGAGTTTTGCTTATGCTTTAACTAAGAAGACTTTGTTAAGTATTTTTGTGGATTTTTATGTATTTTTATGACAGAAAATTGAAGAATATGGACCTAACTCAAGTAGTAGTTACAGTGATGGATTAGGGCCCACAAACACCTTTCCACATACACTTAAAAGTCAGGAATTAGGGTGGAGACAAACCCAAGAGCTCAGCAGTCCACTTACAAGCCCGAGTTAATTAGGTTTTAAAGCCTGGCGCCCTTGACTTATAATAACTTGAATAAGTTTAGGTTTGACAAGATTAAGGTGGAGCGAAACATATTCAGGTCATTGAATTAGGACGTAATCAAGGGACAAGTCATGGCCGTTAAAGCCCTAATCAATGGTGCGAACCTAAGTTCACCTAACTTATCAAGCAATGGCAGTAATGTTAAGACAAACGCAATTAAGGGACTAAGCCTTGGCCGTCAAATCCTTAAACTAAAGCCTCAAATCTCAACTTGTCTATTTGTGGGAACAGATAAAAACTGGAAAGTTATACCTGAAGCCCGAGAACTGTATTACTATGGAGGTAAGTACAACAAAGATCTACGTTACGCTATGCCTAGCTAAGTTATGCTACTTCTAAGAAAAGCGCACAAGTGTGCAGTAAAAAATTTGAAGAAGTTTTGTCTCGAGTGTATGTGTACTACTTTGGACTAACGTAGAGTCCTTTATCTACAGAAAAAAGAAAAAAATGGCTACACCTAGTTTCACGACGACTTCACCCACGTCTTGCCACTAAGCCCTTCTTCTTTGCGCGCTTATTCTTCACCAACGTGTCTTCAGTTTTGGAGGAAAATCCTTAATGCCCACGTCCATAATTTTAGTAGAAGTTCCCTCTAGAAGCTCCATGCCTCCCTAAATTAAGCTTAAGGCCTAAGCAACTAAAATCACTCTTCAAGTAACTTCCTCGAGCTTGGAAACTACCATTCTTGCAGCTTTCCTGGTAGTCCTCAAGCTCAAGCTTATTTAACCCTTCAGCCATCTCTAGCCTCGAGTGGTTGATACCTTTGTCAAGGGTAATAATGTTTTCTAGGAACTAGCCTCGAGTGGCTGATACCCTTGTCAAGGGTAATAATGCTTTCTAGGAACTAGGCTCGAGCTGTCATTACTATAGTACCCAAAGGTCTACCTTCCCTCGAGGAGAACCTCACGTGATTACCACATGGCTCTTTACTCAAAACGGTGTCGTCCTAGCCCTGTTAAAATTAAGGTGTAAGCTACCCCTTTTAGGAATTGGTAAATTTAAATTTACAATGGGTAAAAAGTATTCATGGTTTGACCCTCAATGGCTAGAGGGAGCTCAAGAGAACACTATATTTCACTTTCCTCTTCCTTCTTGCATCTCTATAAGTATGATGGTTAGAGTTTGAACTTTTGACTTTTTGTTCTGTTCTCTCTTTCGTTGTCATCCGGCGCATTTACAATCTCTCGCTTTGATCCTTGAATCTCTAAATTCCTTAATTCAATCCCCTCTTAGATCTTTTGCTTCCCTCCAATCTCATAATGGCACAACTCTCATATGCCGTTGCTATTCCTCCTCCTCAAGCGGGCAGTCCCATTAAACAGCTGACTCGGTTTCTTCAATCTAATCACTCAGCTATCTGTAATATGCCTCAAAGTCCAATTGATCTTAACATCATCATGGAGGGCCTTTCTTGGCTATCTAGAGAAGGTTCTTCATTGCCTTCTTGTGCCCTAGGGCCAATCTTTGCCCATCCCACGATGTA
The DNA here is from genome assembly GCA_018398585.1 of Simmondsia chinensis. NCBI lineage: Eukaryota > Viridiplantae > Streptophyta > Magnoliopsida > Caryophyllales > Simmondsiaceae > Simmondsia > Simmondsia chinensis. The sequence goes on along the minus strand of JAGTTD010000007.1, from coordinate 24,977,394 downwards.
CCAAGTTTGAATGGACTATTTCCTGACACTTACAAATCTCCTCTTATTCGTGTAGCATCTCCAAGCTATTATTGGGGAGGCAGACACATCTGCAAGAAAGTGGTGCCCTTTAAATGGTGGACATTTTTGACCAAATGACACCCTGAATGGGTAAATGGGCTAATGGTGATTTATGGCGAAAAATGGAAGCAACTTCACATCCATGAAGCCATCAAGGTCTCAACCATTGCCCTTGGGCATGATTTTCCCATTGCCACAACATTAACTTGCTACTGGAACACCTGTTATAATGCTTTTTACCTCTCTTTGGGGTTTTTTGGAATGACTTTAGAAGACGGCCCTAACAGGTCTTTCTCCTCGGGGAGAAGAGTTGCCCCTTGATTCTTTTGTTTCTTCAGAGGCTAAAGCCCTTGCATCCTCCTTCTCCATTACTTATTGGCCTGGAGGTTATGAGTCTTTTGTCAAAACGTTTGTGACAGAGGCTCATGACTTTGGGCAAGGATCCAGAGAAGAGGAGGTATACTTCTACTTGTTTTAGTTGAGCAAGTTTTTCTCTAACTCTTCTAACTTAGTTCTCAAGTTCCTTAAGACCATGGCCACCCTTTATCCTTGGGTCCATTATTTTTGGCTCAAGTGTATGGTTGTCTTAGAGACATTATAGCCAAAAACTATGGTGCTCATGTAGGTGGTCCCTTATGGCTGGTCCAATTATGGGCCCAAGCTAATTTTTCTGCCTTATGCCCTAGGGGCCCCTACACTCCCACAAGAGAAGAGGGGGGGGGGGGGGGGGGGGGGGGGGGGGTTCTTGTTTTGGTGAGCGTTTTGCTCGATGTGAAGTTTTGCTCCCTTTAGGATGGTCACTTAAACAATGCCTTGAGGCTCTATTGTCCCCTCAAGAGAGGCGAGGACCCCAATGGACTCCTTTCAAGAGTAGGAATCTTGGTCTTGAATGGTTCAGAAAACTAGACCTCCATGATAATGTCTCAGCAAACATCAACTCCCAAACCTGGCAAACAATCTTGTGCCCCCAAGATTTTTTCTATTATCACCAGACTCATCCTGGTATAAAGACCTATAGGCCTGGGTTGTTTGCCAGGCAATTTGGTATGGTCCAGGATGTTCCTTTTCCCAACCTAAGGACCAAGAATCTCGCGTGGGCTAGGAGGATTTCTCTTCAGCTTGATCATCTCCTAGAGCTTTGTGCTCTGAATCAAGAGATCAAGTCTCTTTGTGAGTATCTAGTGGCTTGTAGGTACACCCCATGTTCCACTCCACGTTTTTCAGCTTGGTATCAAGCCCATTAGTCCTCCTTGGAGGCCAGAGGTGCCATGCAGTATTTTATGCTTTCTCTTGAGATTGCAAGTTCCAGTTCCAAGAGAACGCAGCTAGCTCTTCCTAGGCCTACCTTGCAGAAAGTGTAGTCAAGTAGTTTCACCACTTCTTAAAGTATGCTTCAATTTGCTAGTGGTTGTCATAAGCCCTAACCCTTATATTTTTATCTCCAAAATAGCTCTCTAGGTGACTCCCAAAGGTGCCAAGACAAGAAGCTTCACTTAAATGCTTCCTGAGGAATTGCCCCTAGGTGCTTCCTCATTAACCCCTTGAGCTGAAAGCTCTAGAAACAAGAAGGATGATGCTCCTCCACCACTTCCTTCAATAACAGAAGGAGAAGAAGAAGAAGAGGAAATACCCATCTCACAATCAGTGAGATGGAAAAGAAGAACTAGGCTCCCTGCAGCTAAGATATTGGTCTTTCTTAATTGGTATTTTCATTTTCTTTATTGAAGCAGCTTCTAACATGGCCATTACCAGCCACAGGAAGAGCCTGCTCCTTACATTGTGGAGATTCAAAATTCTCCATCTTAAGAGGCTGTCTTAGAGCCCCCTTGGGATAGTGAGTCAATAAGCTCAAGTGCTTGAGATGTAGGAGATGTGGCTACCTCAGCACTGGAGCCAATCTTTAGTCTTCCATATGAAGAAGTGACTCTTTCAGCCACTTTGATTCAAGTCTTTGTTCAGGCTCCATTTCGTCTTCCAGGAGCACTAGTCTCTAAGGAGGAACCCCCTGAAGGTATAAACTTATCTACCTTTGCATCTTTGATATCTTGAACCATATGTTGGTCCGAACATGCAAGTGTCAATACTCAGGAATTTCCCTTAAGCAAGGCAAAATGTTGGCCCTAAAGCCATTGAAATTATAATCCTAATGATAACAATCATTTAGTGAGTCATTGTGTTTAAATTGTTCTAATTTTTTTTTCCAAGTGACTCACAAGAAAGCTAGGAAAAATCAAGACTAATCATGTTGATATCAAGCTTTCTCCGACAATGAATTAAGAGGAAAAGATATCAAAGTTGAAGAGAAGATTCATCCAAATTGAAGAGAACAAGATCCAAGTCCAAGCACCTTAAAGTCATTTACTTTTATTTTCTAGGAATTAGGATCGGGTTATATCAATTAAGTCAAAATCTCAATATTGATATGTGATATTCTAACAAAATTGTTTTTGAAATATTTTTGAAATTTGATTTCCAAATTTTATTTGAAAAATATTCAAGCAAAAATTAAGCCAATATAGTTTGTCAATAAAAATATTTCTCAAGATTGGTATTTTAAAAAGCATGATCAAATCAAACAAGATCAAATTTTAAATGGGTAAGTTTTTTGCTTGATTGAATCAATCAATCTTTGAATGAGCAAAATGAAGGAAATTAATTCTAAAATTAAGCAAACATAGTAATGAATCAATCAATCTTTGAATGAGAAAAATCAAGGAAATTAATTCAAAAATTAAGCTAATATGGTAATCAATTAATCAATCAATTAACATAGCTAATATGGTAAATCAACCAATCAATCGAGCTAATTGATAAAAAATGTTCAAATCTACCCAGGCATGCTAAGTGTTGACACACATACATATAGTAGCCATCCGGAGCTTCTGTGTGTCGACACACACTCAGAGAAAAGCTCTAAATGGCTATTTTTTATTTGATTTCTTTCCTAATATTTTTTTCAACATTTTGAACGTCCCTAAGTGTTCATTTACCTATAAATCAAGCTTGAATGCCTTGATTTAAATCATCCACATTCTCTAAGTATTCTTTGATAAAAGGCTCTTACTCTCTTGCACTTTAATAGTTTGATAAAAACCTGCTGCGTAATTACCAAAAAAAAAAAAAAGCTTTAATAGTTTGATTTCGAGTTTTGTTTAAAGGTTTTTTTTGGCATTACTAGTTTTCTTTATAGTTGATCATTGAGCTTAATTGGCATGTCCTTAGCATTAGCTAAGCTTGATCTATTGTCAATTCACTCTTGAAAAAGTGAAGAGCCTCGTTGCTTTAATTCTTTCATTGCTTTATTTCAATTATTTATTATAAAGGTTGGATCCTAAGCCTACGATTACAAAAGGATCGGTTGTAAAAGTTGGGTGTTGAGTCTACATACAAAAAGACCGGTTATAAAGGTTGGATCCTGAGCCTAGTTTTAAAAAGGATCATCAAGTTCAGTTAAAGGCTCAAGTGACGAAGAGTAGTCACTTGAGGAGTGGACTAGCTTCTGGTTTGGAAGTGAACCACTAGAAAAATCTTGTGCATCGTTTTATTCTTGCCTTCATCTTTTTCATTTCATATTCATTGTGTAATTTGCAATTTAATTTTTGGTTCATAAAGTTTAAACTTTCACTTGTCATGGAAGAACCTAATTTACCTCCCTCTTAGGCTGCTCTTTGGGCCTTCAATTGGTATCAGAGATAGTACTCTTTTTTTTTTTTTTTTGGTATAACAAGCTTAGAGTGATCGTATGGCAACATTCACTCCTATCTTGTCCGAGGATCAATCGACCAATAAGCCTCCTCTTTTTTATGGGAAAAATTTCCCCTATTGGAATTTTAGAATGTGACTTTCTATTACATCTATTGATTTTGATTTATGGCTTATAATGAAAAATGGTGATCACATACCTTCAGAGAAACAATGAGAAAAAACTATTGAAAAAGAGGCAAATGAGCTTATGCAAGATGATAAACAAAACCTTGCAAAAAATGCAAAAGCTCATTATCAATTACTTTGTGCTATTGTCCCAAATGTCTTTAATCATGTGTCAAGTTGTCCAATGGCAAAAGAGATTTGGGACAATCAAATGAGAAGCAAGTTAATAAAATCCTTAGATGTCTTCCTAATTCATGGCAAGACAACGTTATTGCTATTCGAGAAGCTCATAACCTCTCCACGTATAAACTTGATCAACCAATTGGAAATCTCATGACCCATGAGATTGACATGGAAGAATTTAAAGAAGAAGAAAAAATAAAAGAAAAGTAAAGACATAGCATCTAAATCATCCCTAAGTAACGAAAGTGATGATGAAGTTGTTATGTTGGTAAAGAAGTTTTACAAACATCTTGAAAAGAAAAGATTTAAGAAAAACTTTAAAAAAGGTTCATCTTCCTACAAAGATGAACCAACTTGCTATGAGTGTGGAGAAATCGGACATCTCAAGAGGGAATGTTCTAAGCCAAAAAATAAAAAGTCCTTCAATAAATTCAAAAAGAAGGACAAAAGGAAGAGTACAAGAAAACATTTGTGGCTTGGGGAGATAGCGATGATAATTCCGATGACGAAAGTGAAGATGAAGTTGCCAACTTTTGTCTTATGGCCATTGACGATGATAGCTTTGAAGAAGAAGAGGCAACTGATCTATCCCATGATGAGCTTCTTGTTAGTTTTCATGATTTTTATGAGAAATATAAAAAATTTAAAAAAATGACACAACGCTTTCATATCTTAAAAAGAGTGGTTTAGAAAAAGATTCAAAACAATATTTATTGCTTGAACTTGAAAATGAACCACTAGAGAAAAAAAACAAGCCTTTAAATGATAAAATCATAAAACTAACCAATAAAAAACAATCCTTGGAAGAAACACTTCATATTTTAAGGGAAAATGAAAAAGGAAAATACAAGGAAGACGAATCACTCTTGAAGGAGAATGAGTCTTTAAAAAACAGAATGGATGAACTTTTGAAAATCTCAAACAAAATTTTCAAAGGGCAAGAAACACTTGAAAAAATTCTCTCATCTCAAAAATCGGCCTATAACAAAGAAAGAATTTGTTATAATGGAAATGTCCAAAAAAAGAATTTTGAATATTCTTTTTGTTAAAGCTTTTTCACCTCCAACAAACTCTATAAGATGCAACTATTATGGTGACCATGGGTATATCGTGTACCAATGTTCTTTCAAAAGGAATTTGAGAAAGACAAAGAGAGTTTGGGTCCCAAAAGGATCTCGACCACCTAATGTAAAAGCTAACAACAAAGGACCTAAAAAAATTTGCGTATCTGAAGCGTTTGAATTGTGATAGGTGTGTATGAAAGTCCAAAGCAAAAACCAAAAGTGGTATTTGGATAGTGATTGCTTAAGACACATGACTGGAGTAAATCTAAGTTTACTTCACTAATACCAAAAAAGGAAATGTCACTTTCGGCAATAACAGGAAAGGAAAAAAAATTAGTATTGGTAATGTTGCTTCTAACTCTTTTCCTTGCATTGAAGATGTCTTACTTGTTAAAGATCTTAAGCATAATCTTCTAAGCATTAGTCAATTACGTGATAAAGGATATTGTGTGAACTTTGAATAATCTAGATGCATAGTTAAACACATTAAAACAATGAAATCTTGCTTGTTGGTCTACGATGTGGAAATGTCTATATGATTGATCTTGATTGTGCAGATTCATCAAAGTGTTTTAGTGTCTTTTATGAAAATGTTTCTTAGATTTGGCATAGAAGATTTAGATACGCTAGTATGGACTTGATTTCAAAACTTTTAAACAATGATCCCGTTAGAGGATTACCAAAGCTAAAATTTGAAAAAGATCATATTTGTGATGCATGTCAATAAGGCAAATAAACTTGATCGTCATTCAAACCCAAGAATGTAGTTTCAATGTCAAGGCACCTTGAACTCTTACATATAGGCTTATTGATCCTATTCATCATTCAAGCCTTGGTGGAAAGTGATATCGACTTGTAATTGTTGATGGCTACTCCTGTTTTACTTGATGCCTATTCCTTTCTTATAAGAGTGAAGCATTTGATAAATTTGAAAAGTTTGGCAAAAAGGTGCAAAATAAAAACAATTTGAATATTATTTCGGCTAGAAGTGATCATGGAAGGGAATTTTAAAATGATGAATTTGAGAATTATTGTGGTTATTTTGGAATTGACCATAATTTTTTGACACCTAGAACTCCTCAACAAAATGAAGTGGTTGAAAGAAAAAATAGAACTCTTGAAGAGACGGCAAGAACCATTCTTTGTGAAAATAATTTGCCAAAATCATTTTGGGCCAAAGCCATTAATTGCTACATCATAAATCGAGCTTTAGTAAGGCCTATTTTGAAGAAAACATCCTATAAACTTTATAAAGGTAGAAAACCAAACATTGCATATTTTAAACCTTTTGGGTGCAAATGCTTAATTCACAATAATGGCAAAACAAATCTTAGTACATTTGATCCACGAGTAGATGAAGGTATTTTTATTAGGTATTCCCTAACTAGCAAAGCATCTAGAGGCTATAATAAAAAGATGGGTTGTAGAAGAGTTTATACATGTGGTTTTTGATGAAACTAATGTCTTGTCCTCTAGAACTCCTTGTCATGATGATGATATAGTAATCAAACCAATAAATTTCATACCCTCATCTGAGGAGCAAGAAAAAGATAAATCCAAGGAATGAATCGAAAGGTGATAACCAAAATGTAGAATCCAAAGAGGAAGACTTGCCACGATATTGGATATTCTAGAAGGATCACCCAACAAGTCAAATCATTGGTGATCCGTCCCAAGGGAGAAGAACAAGGCATGCATTGACTGAATATTGCCATCTAGCCGCATTTATCTCTCTTGAAGAGCCCAAGAACATGGAAGAAGATCTAAATGATGCAAATTGGATTATAGCAATGGAAGAAGAGCTAAATCAATTCAAGAGAAATAATGTGGGGGAACTTGTAGGTAGACCTCAAGATCATCAAGTCATCAGTACAAAGTGCGTCTATCGTAACAAGAAAGATGAGGAAGGCAACATGGTATGAAACAAGGTAAGGTTAGTAGCTAAAGGCTATAACCAAAAGAAGGTATAGACTATGAGGAAATCTTTGCTCCCGTTGCAAGATTAGAAGCTATCTTATGTGCATTTGCTTCGTTTAAAAATTTCAAATTTTTTCAAATGGATGTAAAAAAAGCATTTTTAAATGATTTTATCAAAGAAGAGGTTTATGTAGAACAATCACCCAGATTTGAGGATGACAAATTATCCCACCATATTTTTAATCTCAAAAGGCTCTTTATGGATTGAAACAAGCTTCTAGAGCTCAGTATGAGAGATTGAGTTCCTTTTTAATGCAAAATGGATTTTCAAGAGAAAAGGTTAACACCACAATTTTTATCGCACCCTTGAAATAACATTCTTATTGTGCAAATTTATGTTGATGATATAGTGTTTGGTTCTACTAATCCATCTCTTTGTGAAGAAGTCATAAATCTTATGAGTAGGGAATTCAAAATGAGTATGATGGGCGAACTTAACTACTTCGTTGGACTGCAAATAAAGCAAGAAAGGAAGGAATTTTTATCAACCAAGCCAAGTACATCAAGGAAATGCTTAAGAAATTTGGCATGAAAAATCCCAAGGCAATCGCAACCCCAATGAACTCAACTCTTAAGTTAGATACATATGAAAAGGGTAAAAAGGTGGATCAAAAGGTATATAGAGGTATGGTTAGATCCTTTCTTTACCTTACTGTTAGTAGGCCTGATATATGTTTAATGTATGCTTATGTGCTAGATTGCAAGCATGTCCTAAAGAATCTCATTTATGTGCCTTAAAACGAATTTTTCGATACATAGTTGGTACTCTTACCTTAGGCCTATTCTACCTTAAATGTGATTTCTTTGATTCAATTGGATATAGTGATGCATATTTTGCTGGATACAAAGTGGACTAGAAATTGATTAGTGGTACTTCTCAATTTCTTGGTCATGCTTTATTGTCATGGTTTAACAAAAAGTAAAATTTTGCTGCCTTATCGACTGCTGAGGCCGAATATGTTGCATGTAGAAGTTGTTGTGCTCAAATGTTGTGGTTAATGCATCAATTAAATGACTATGGCATTCATATTGACAATGATCCCATAATGTGCGATAACACTAGTGCTATATGCTTAACTCAAAACCCGGCTCAACATTCAACAACAAAGCATATTGAACTTAGACATCATTTCATATTTGATCATGTGCTGAAGGGATATGTCATTGTGAAATTTGTTCCCACCAATGATCAATTAGCAGACATTTTCACTAAACCTCTAGGTGAAGAAATCTTTTGTAATATTAGAACTAGAATTGGTATGAGCGATTTGACTGCTTGACTTTGATTGTGTGCATTAGTCATTTGCATTCAACATTGAGTTCAACATGAAATAGCTCCAAAGGACCAAGTATTCTTATCCAACTCATGGATATAAGAACTTGGACGATTTTTTTTTTAAAAAAAAAAAATGTTATTTTCCCTTTAAAAAAATTCGCACAAAAAATTCATCCCCTAACAACAAAAGAATATTTTCAAAATCAAGTTTTTATCTTCTTTTTGACATTAAAACCTTAGATTTTTATGAAAAGTCATCTTTCTCACAAAACCTAACTAAAAAAGAATGAACCATAATTTTTTTAAACTTGCTTCTTTTTCTTCACTTTGCTTGCTTTTCTAAGTGAAAAATCATCTATTTTCACAAACATTTTATTTTCTTAAACAATTTTGAAAAAATCTCTAAATCTGTTATGACTATTTGGAATAATTTGAACGAATCTCTAAATTTTGAAAAAATGTCCTCCAACTCCTTAGATTTATTTTCTTTTCTTTCAAAAATTTGGAGCTACATTTTTCATTATTCTACAACATTCTACTTGAAGTGATGCAATGTTATAACTATTTGAGAATGTGTATCATTTCTTTGTGTTTATATATGCTCTTATTGCCCCTTTCTCCATCCCCTATCTTGCTCTTTTTATTGATGACAATGGGGAAGAAAAATTAGAGTGAAGGTGTATAGTGATTCATGCTTAGTTGTGTCATGTTATAAAAATGATGCTAGGTGTAAGTTAATTGAACATCTAACCCCTTGATTGCATCTATCATGGCATGAAGTTTGTGTTTGATTGAGAAATGTTAAAAAAGATGATGATGTCAGCCTATTAAATGTATAATTCCTGCAATGCTTCAACATAGGAGGAGACAATTAAGTTTGAACTTTTAACATGTTGACTTGATACAAAGTCAGAGTTTGTATAATTTGAGTAGTCAATATTTTTTATGGTGAATTTTGAACTTCAACTTTTATTTTTCCAAGAGAAAATACCAAATGTTTGTTATCATCAAAAAGGGGATGATTGTTGGCCCTAAAGCCATTTAAATTGTAATTTTGATGATAACAATTATTTAGTGAGCCATTATATTTAAATTGTTTTAATCTTATTTCTAAGTGACTCATAAGAAAGCTAGAAAAATCAAGGCTAATCATGTTGATACCAAGATTTCTAAGATGATCAATCAAGAGGAAAAGAGATCAAAGTTGAAGAGAATATTCATCCAAATTGAAGAGAACAAGATCCGAGTCCAAATGCCTTAGGTCATTTATTATTATTTTTTTTTAGGTCTTAGGATTGGGATATATTAATTGAGTCAAAGTCACAATATTGATATGTGATGTTCTAACAAAAATGATTTTGAAATTTGATTTCCAAATTTTATTTGAAAAATATTCAACTCAAAATTTAAGCTAACCTAGTTTGTCAATAAAAATATTTTTCAAGATTAGTATTTTGAAACGCATGACCAAATCAAACAAGATCAAATTTTAAATAGGTGAGTTTTTAGCTTGATTGAATCAATTAATCTTTAAATAAGCAAAATGAAGGAAATTAATTCCAAAATTAAGCCAACATGGCAATGAATCAATCAATCTTTGAATGAGCAAAATGAAGGTAGTTAATTCAAAACTTAAGCTAATATGGTAATCAATTAATCAATCAATTTACTTAACTAATATGGTAAATCAACCAATCAATCAAGCTAATTCATCAGAAACGTTCAAATCCACCCAGGCATGCTGAGTGTTGACATAAAGAATGGATGTGTCGACACATAGACATATAGTAGCCATCCGGAGCTTCTATGTGTTGACACACATATCTGAACAAAGCTCCAAATGGATATTTTTGACTTGATTTCTTTCCTAATAATTTTTCCAACATTTTGAACGTCCCCTAGGCTCTCATTCACTTATAATAGGGCTTGAATGCTTTGGTTTAAATCATCCAACACTTCTAAGCGTTCTTTGATAAAAGGCTCTTACTCTCTTAGGCTTTAACGGCTAGATTTAAAGTTTTGTTTAAAGTTTGTTTTTGAGCATCAATAGTTTTCTTCATTATTGATCATTGAGCTTAATTGACATATCCTTAGCTTTGGCTAAACTTGATCTATTGTCAATTCACTCTTGAAAAAGTGAAGAGTCTCATTGCTTTAATTCTTCCATTGCTTTATTTCAATTATTTACTATAAAGGTTGGATCCTGAGCCTACGATTATAGAAGGGTCGGTTGTAAAGGTTGCGTCACGAGCCTACGTACAAAAAGACCGATTGTAAAGGTTGGATGTTAAGTCTAGTTTTAAAAATGATCATCAAGCGTAGTTAAAGGCTCAAGAGACGAAAAAGTAGTCACTTAAGGAGTGGACTAACTTTCGATTTGGAAGTGAACCACTATATAAATCTTTGTGAATTGTTTTATTCTTGCTTTTATTTTTTTCATTTCATATTCGCTGTCTAACTTTTAATTTAATTTTTGGTTCATAAACTTTAATTTTTCACTTATCACCAAAGAACTTAATTCACCCCTCTCTTAGGTTGCTCTTTGGGCCTTAACATAATGCCAGTAACAACCATGCTAGCTGTAGAAACTCCAACGGTGGGAACCTCATCAGCAACCCCACCAGAAATCCATCAAACATCAGCGCCTTTCGTACCCCATAGAGAGGCCTAAGAGGTCAAGGAACTTCTTTTAGAGCTTCAGCTATCTTTCTAAAGTCAAAACCTTGACTAATTTGGTTGATCCTTTTCCAAATCGCTCCTCCTAGGGCTACCCCCACATCCAGACTAGAGGAAGTGGCTTCTTTATTAAAGAAATTCGGGGCAAGCGGAAGATTGCTGTTTCAATAGCTAGACCAGGAGTCCCCCATGCTTCAAAGGCTAGGAGACCATACACTTCCTTATTCTGACCCTGGTAGAGGGAGCTATTTTTAAAGAAGTCATGTCCCTCTTGAGAGCTTTGCAGAAAGATTAAAGGATGGACCCTACTATTGCCAAGGAGCTCAAAGTTCTTAAGGAAGTACTCTTAAATATTCAAGAAGTTTCAGTCCACCATAAGAGAAAATGGAAGTGTCAAGTTTTCATTAAGGCCTTGGGGCATTCACTAGGAGGAATGCAGCCTTGACTTGAAGAGCTCCAAGTAGCAAAAAAAACTCAGGAGCTTGGAGAATGAGATTCACAGCTTGGAGGAAAGGTTATAGCACCTTAAAAAGGAGCTGCTTTCTTTGAGAGAACAACACAACTCTCAAGGTTCAGTGGTAGGTGGCCTTGAAGAAGCCCTCGTGGAAACTTAGAGGAAGAGTCAAGCTGCTCAAGAGGAAGCTCTCCTCTTAGATCTCGAGTTAAATGATGCCACCATTCAGTTATTCTCAATTGAGGAGTCCTTAGTGAGGATTCAGACTAGAATCTTTTGATTTTGTATATGTAAAAAGACTTTGGCTTTTCATAAGCTGCTCACTTGTGATATTTGTAAGCCATGTAATCTTCCCGCCCTAATGAAATACGCATTGCATTTATTCAATACGTCTCTCAATTTGATGATTCATTCGTCTTTTATCTTATTTTTCCTAGGAATCTTGTGATTGATCCTCCAGGCATTAATCTTGAAACTGAAGGCCCGAAAAGCAACCTAAGAGGGGGGGGGGGGGGGGGGTGAATTATGTTCTTCAGTAATAAATGAAATTGAGGAGTCCTTAGTGAGGATTCAGACTAGAATCTTTTGATTTTGTATATGTAAAAAGACTTTGGCTTTTCATAAGCTGCTCACTTGTGATATTTGTAAGCCATGTAATCTTCCCGCCCTAATGAAATACGCATTGCATTTATTCAATACGTCTCTCAATTTGATGATTCATTCGTCTTTTATCTTATTTTTCCTAGGAATCTTGTGATTGATCCTCTAGGCATTAATCTTGAAACTGAAGGCCCAAAAAGCAACCTAAGAGGGGGGGGGGGGGGGGGGGGTGAATTATGTTCTTCAGTAATAAATGAAAATTTTAAATTTATGATCCAAAAATTTAATTAAAAACTAAACAATAAATATTAAATGAAAAAGATAAAGACAAAAATAAAAGGGATGCACAAAGATTTTTATAGTGGTTCACTTCCAAACTGGAAGCTAGTCCACTTCTCAAGTGACTACTCTTAGTCACTTGAGCCTTTAACTAAGCTCGATGATCCTTTTTAAAAAAAGGCTCAGGATCGAACCTTTACAACCAGTCTTTTTGTATGTAGGCTCAAGACCAACCTTTTACAACCGATCCTTTTGTAACCGTAGGCTAAGGATCCAACCTTTACAATGCAACAAATTTGAATAAAGCAATGAAAGAATTAAAGCACTCAAATTCTTCACTCTTTCAAGAGTGAATTGACACTTGATCAAGCTTAGCCAATGCTAAGGATATGCTAATAAAGCTCAATGATCAACAATAAAGAGAACTGGTGATACTCAAGAAAACTTTAAAAACGAATTCGAAAACATACCGTTAAAGAGCAAGAGTAAAAGCCCTTTTTGAGAGATTTCTTAGAGAGTGTTGGAAGTATTGTTTCTTGATTGAAAACCAAAGCATTTAACCTCTATATATAGGCCAAGAAAGGCCTAGGAACCGTTGGGAGCATTTCAAAAAAAATTGGAAAGAAATCGAGTCCAAAATGTAGCAGTTAGAGCCTGTCGGAGGCTGTGTGTCGTCACACAACATCTATGTGTCGACACACAATAGCTCCAGAGGGCTACTGCATGTTTGTGTGTCGACACATGCTTTTTCTGTGTCGAAACTCACCTTCCCTCGGTGGATTTTGACGTTTTTGACCATTTAGCTTGATTGATGGGATAATTTTACCATATTACCTAAGTTGATTGATTAATTAATTGATTACCATATTAGCTTAAATTTTTGAATTAATTTCCTACTTTGCTTTGATCATAAAGATAATTGATTGCATAAATCAAGCTAAATTATCACCCATTTAAAATTTCTCTTGTTTGATTTGATCATGCTTTTCAAAAATGCTAATCTTGAAAAATATTTTCATGATAAGCTAGATTGGCTTAATTTTGACTTGAATATAAATAAAATTTGAAAATCAATTTTCAAAAATTATTTCAAAAACATTTTTGTTAGAGCATCTCATATCAATATTGAGACTTGGACTCAATTGATATATCCTGATCCTAAGTCCTAGACAATAAAACTGAATAACTTTGAGGCGCTTGGACTTGGATCACATTCTCTTCAATTTGAATGAATCTTCTCTTCAACTTTGATCTTTTTTCCTCTTGATTCATCATTTTAGAAAGCTTCGTATCAACATGATTAACCTTGATTTTTCTAGCTTTCTTATGAGTCACTTTGATGCAAGATTAGAACCATTTAAACACAATGACTCACTAAATGGTTGTTATCATAAAAATTACAATATAAATGGCTTTAGGGTCAACAATCTCCCCCTTTTGATGATGACAAACAATTGGTGCTTTTCTTGGAAATGTGAAAGTTGAAGTATAGAATTCACCATAAAAGTATTCACTTACTAGAGCATACACATGACCATGAACTTATGGAGCAATTTATATCATAATTAAGGTTCAAACCCAATTGCTCCCCCTAAGTTGATGCACTTTAGGAATCGTACATTCGGTATATTAACATCATCATCATTTTCAACATTTCTCAATCAAACACATACATAACTAAGCATGAATACTATACATAAGTACACCAATTTTTCTTCCCCTTTGTCATCAACAAAAAGCAATAAGGGAGGGGATTTATACATTAAAGTACAAAATATAAAAGCAGTTTTCACATATGCAGCTTAATATGTTAAGGACAGTTTCACCTTTTTTTTTGTGATATAACGTTTCACCCCTTTTTTTAAGTATTTCCATATGCCTCAATAAGGTGAGCATGAAGAATTTTTTGCAAAGCAGGTTTTTTAAACTTGAAGTTTTGCAATTCTCATAAGACATTTATAACTGTGATCGAAATTATGAACAAGAATATGAAAGAATATTCAAGTTTAACAAACGTTGGAGAGATCTTAGGTAACTCAGTTTTGGTGTTTCCTTAAAAAAAGGGCTTCCAAGCACTAATATCCATTAGATTGGATAAGAATACTTGGACAATTGTATACCACAAAAGTAGTATATTCCACCATGTTAATCCCTCTTTTATTATCACCAATTGGTTCCACATAGAGGCCTAGTAGTTGATCATTTGTGGGCACAAAATTTTCGACATCTCCTTTAAGTACATGATTATGAATGATATGATGTCTACCTCTTTATGATTGGTTCTAAAAATTTTTAGCCGGAGGTTTGGTGAAGCATATTGTACTAGCATTATCACACACAATAAGAGCATGATCAATATGAATGCCTTAATAATTGAATTCATGCAGCAACATGATATTTTAGCACAATGACTCGCACAAGTAATGTATTTGACCTTTATGAAGGATGAACCAATGTTCCCTTTTTTTTCGAAATGTATGAAATCAACCACATAAGAACACATTAAACAAGATATCAAGTCTATTCGTGGAATGGTGAACAATGGATTGAATCATACCTCTATTTAACTTTTTGATCCACCTTTTTTACCTTTTTCATCTATGTATAACTTGAGTGTTGTGCTCACTAAAGTTGCAATTGCTTTTGAAATTTTTCATGCCAAACTTCTTAAGTGTCTTGTTGATGTGCGTGGCTTGTTTGATGAAAATTCCTTCCTCGCTTTGCTTCATTTGCAATCCATGGAAGTGGTTGATTTTTCTCATCATACTCATTTCGAATTCCCTACTCATAAGATTTGCAAATTCTTCACAAAGAGATAGATTAGTAGCACCAAACACTATATCATCAACATAAATTTGTACGATAAGAATGTCATGTTTAGTGTGTTTGATAAAAAGTGTGGTGTCAATTTTTCTTCTTGAAAATCCATTTTGCATTAAAAAGGGACACAATCTCTCGTACCAAGCTCTAGGAGCTTGTTTCAATCCATAGAGTGCCTTTTTGAGTTTGAAAACATGATTGAAAAATTTGTCATCCTCAAATCCGGGTGGTTGTTCAACATAGGCCTCTTCTTCAATAAGACCATTTAAAAATGCACTTTTAACATCCATTTGAAAAAGTTTGAAACCTTTAAATGAAGCAAATGCACATAAGAGTCTAATAGCTTCTAGCCTAGCAACGGGAGCAAAGGTTTCCTCATAGTCTATACCTTCTTCTTGGTTATAGCCTTTAGCTACAAACCTTTCCTTATTTCTTACCATGTTACCTTCCTCATCCTTCTTGTTGCGGTAGATCCACTTGGTACCTAAGACTTGATGATCTGGGGGTCTATCTACAAGTTCCATACATCACTTCTCTTGAATTGGTTGAGCTCTTCCTCCATTGCCATTATCCAATTTGTGTCATTAAAAGCTTCTTTTATGTTCTTAGGTTCTTCAAGAGAGATGAATGTGGCTAAATGACAATATTCCGTTAATGCATGCCTAGTTTTTTACACCTTGAAAGGGATCACCAATGATTTGACTTGTTGGGTGATCCTTCAAGTATTTCCAATCTCGTGGTAAGTTTTCCTCTTTGGATTCTACATTTTGGTTATCTCTTTTTGATTCATTCATTTGCGCATTAGATATAACGTTTTCTTGCTTATTGGATGAGTGTGTGATGTTTATTGGTTTGATTACTATGTCATTGTCATCACAAGGAGTTCTAGAAGACAAGACATTAGTTTCATCAAAAACTACATGTATAGACTCTTCTACAACCTTTGTCTTTTTATTATAGACTCTATATGCTTTGTTTGTTAAAGAGTATCCAATGAAAATACCTTAATCAACTCGTGAATCAAATTTTCCAAGATTTGTTTTGCCATTGTTGTGAATGAAGCAATTGCACCCAAAAGGTTTAAAATATGTAATGTTTGGCTTTCTACCTTTATAAAGTTCATATGGTTTTTTCTTTAAAATTGGTCTTATTAAAGCTCGATTTAAAATATAGCAAGTGGGGTTGATGGCTTCAGCCCGAATAGATTTAGGCAAGTTATTTTCACAAATCATTGTTCTTGCCATTTCTTCAAGAGTTCTATTATTTCTTTCAACCACTCCATTTTGTTAAGGAGTTCGAGGTGCCAAAAAATTATGATCAATTCCAAAGTAATCACAATAAATTTCAAAATCATCATTTTCAAATTTCCTTCCATGGTCGCTTCTAACCGAAACAATTTTCAAATCGTTTTCTTTTTGCACCTTCTTACAAAATTTTTCAAATTTATCAAAAGCTTCACTCTTATGAGAAAGGAATAGGACCAAAGTAAAGTGGGAGTAATCATCAACAATTACAAGTCCATATTGCTTTCCACCAAGGCTCAAATGATGAGTTGGACCAAACAAGTCTA
Organism: Simmondsia chinensis; assembly: GCA_018398585.1. Classification (NCBI taxonomy): domain Eukaryota; kingdom Viridiplantae; phylum Streptophyta; class Magnoliopsida; order Caryophyllales; family Simmondsiaceae; genus Simmondsia; species Simmondsia chinensis. Next base: position 24,960,565 of record JAGTTD010000007.1, on the reverse strand, counting down.
TATGTAAGAGTTCAAAATGCCTTGATGTTGAAACTACGTTCTTGGGTTTGAATGACGATCTAGTTTGTTTGCCATATTGACATGCATCACAAATATGATCTTTTTCAAATTTTAGCTTTGGTAAACCTCTAACAAGATCATTTTTTTAAAGTTTTCAAATTAAATCCACACTAGCATGTCCAAATCTTCTATGCCAAATCCAAGGATCATTTTCATCCAAGACACTAAAATATTTTAATGAGTCTATACAATCAAGATCAATCATAGAGACATTTTCACATCGTAGACCAACAAGCAAGATTTCATTTGTTTTAGCATGTTTAACTATGCATCTAGTTGATTCAAATTTCACACAATAGCCTTTTATCACATAGTTGACTAATGCTTAGCAAGTTGTGCTTAAGACCTTCCACAAGTAAGACATCTTCAATGCAAGGAGAAGAGTTAGAAGCAACATTACCGATACCGATTATTTTTCCTTTCTTATTGTGGCCAAAGGTGACATTTCCTTTTCTTGGCATTAGTGAAGTGAACTTAGATTTATCTCCAGTCATGTGTCTTGAGCAACCATTATCCAAGTACCACTTTTGTTTTTTGCTTTGAATTTTCATACACACCATCACAGTAATGACATCTTATAAAGTTTATCGGTGGTGAGGAGGCTTTGACAAAAAGTGTGTTCAAATTTTTCTTTTGAGCATTTCCATTATAGCCGGTTCCCTCTTTATTATAAGTGGGTCATTGAGAAGTGAGTATTTTTTTCAAGCGTTTCTTCTCCCTTGAGAAACTTACTTGAAATTTTTGAGAGTTCTTCCACTTGTTCTTTCAAATACTCATTCTCTTTAACCAATAATTGATCTTCCTTAGATTCTTCATTTTTACTTTCGTTTGGAATGAGTTTTTCTTCCAAGAAATGATTCTTGTTTATTAATGTTTCAACTTGATCATTTAATGACACTATTTTTGCTTACAAAGATTCATTTTCAAGCTTAAACACTAAACATTGTTTTAACTTTTTTGTTGCTCATTTTTCTGTGAAGAGTATTTGTTTGTCAATTTTGTAAATGCACTACATAATTCATGAAAACTATCCATGAGCTCATTATAAGATAAATCCTTGACCTCATATTCTTCAAGTTCTTCTTCTTCTTCAGATTCGCTGGCCATGAGACACGAATCTACTTGCTTGTATGAGGGGATTCTTCATTGGACTCTCTTCCAAATATGGCTTCAAGTTTATCCCAAATCTCCTTTTCATTCTTGCAACTTTTGCATAATAATTGGAAATGAGCTTGAGCATTTTTCTCAAGCTTTGTTTTGTCATTTTGATTGAGCTTATTTTCAAATTCACCAAGAATTGCATTTTCTTTATTCATTGAAGGAGCAAAATCACCATTTTGATTGATTAGCCGCAAATCGAAATCAATAGAGCTAATAAAAATTCTCATTTTAAGTTTGCAATAGAAAAAGTTTTTTCCATCAAAAAGTGGAGGTTTCTCGGTGGATTGACCATTGACCAAAATAGGTGCAAAGGTTGCCATAAGGACCACTCTAAGGTTGTTAAGCCAAAAAAATAAGAGTACTAGCTCTGATACCAATTGAAGGCCCAAAAAGCAACCAGGGAAGGGGGGTGAATTAGGTTCTTTAGTCATAATTGAAAATTTCAAATTTATGATCCAAAAATTTAATTAAAAACGAAATAATAAATGTTAAATGAAAAAGATAACGACAAAAATAAAAGGGATGCACAAAGATTTTTATAGTAGTTCACTTCCAAACTGGAAGCTAGTCCACTTCTCAAGTGACTACTCTTAGTTACATGAGCCTTGAACTAAGCTCGATGATCCTTTTAAAAATAGGCTCAGAATCAAACCTTTACAACCGGACTTTTTGTATGTAGGCTCAAGACCAACCTTTTACAACCGGTCCTTTTGTAATCGTAGGCTCAGGATCCAACCTTTACAATGCAACAAATTTGAATAAAGCAATGAAAGAATTAAAGCACTCAAAATCTTCACTCTTTCAAGAGTTAATTGACACTTGATCAAGCTTAGCCTAAGTTAAGGATATGCCAATAAAGCTCAATGATCAACAATAAAGAGAACTAGTGATGCTCGCGAAAACTTTAAACAAGAATTCGAAAACAAGCCGTTAAAGCGCAAGAGTAAGAGCCCTTTTTGAGAGATTTATTAGAGAGTGTTGGAAGTATTGTTTCTTGATTGAAAACCAAAGCATTGAACTTATATATATAGGCCAAGAAAGGCCTAGGAGCCATTGGGAGCATTTCAAAAAAATTGGAAAGAAATCAGGTCCAAAATGTAGCCGTTAGAGCCTGTCGGAGGCTGTGTGTCGACACACAATAGCTCCAAAGTGCTACTGCATGTTTGTGTGTCGAAACATGCTTTCTATGTGTCAACACTCACCATGCCTGGGTGGATTTTGATATTTTTGACCATTTAGCTTGATTGATGGGATAATTTTACCATATTAGCTAAGTTGACTGATTAATTAATTGATTGCCATATTAGCTTAAATTTTTGAATTAATTTCCTACTTATCTTTGATCATAAAGATAATTGATTGCATAAATCAAGCTAAATTATCACCCATTTGAAATTTATCTTGTTTTATTTGATCATGCTTTTCAAAAATACCAATCTTGAAAAATATTTTCATGATAAGCTGCATTGGCTTAATTTTTACTTGAATATAAATAAAATTTGAAAATCAATTTTCAAAAATTATTTCAAAAACATTTTTGTTAGAGCATCTCATATCAATATTAAGACTTGGACTCAATTGATATATCCCGATCCTAAGTCCTAGACAATAAAAATGAATAACTTTGAGGTGCTTGGACTTGGATCACGTTCTCTTCAATTTGGATGAATCTTCTCTTCAACTTTGATCTCTTTTCCTCTTGATTCATCATCTTAGAAAGCTTCGTATCAACATGATTAACCTTGATTATCCTAGCTTTCTTATGAGTCACTTAGATGCAAGATTAGAACCATTTAAACACTATGACTCACTAAATGGTTGTTATCATCAAAATTACAATATAAATGGATTTAGGGCCAACAGAAACTCAGCCCATAACTCTGCAAATCTAAACATAAGGACTTCTTTGTTAGAATCCCATATGGATGGCACATATTTCTGTAGAAATCTTCTATTGATGGCCCTTCGATCAGTTCTTCAATCTAAGTCTTGAAGTAAATAAGCATTTCCCCCATTTACTTTGATGACTCTAAATGGACCTTTCCAATTTGGGGACCATTTGCTGAAGACATAGCCTTTTTGGCCAATAAGCAAGATCACCTTCCAAACCAAATCCTCTAAGTTAAAAGACTTAGGTTTAACCCTTTTGTTGTAGGCTTTGCCAACTCTTTCTTTTGAGTTTCCAACTTGTGCAAAGCATCAATCCTTACTTAGTCCAGGTTGTTGAGTTCATCTATCACGGACTGCTCATACTCTAGTTTAGAGAATTTTCCTTAATGAGCAAATCTAATAGATTGAACTATTACCTCCATAGGCAGTATTGCATCATGGCCATATGTTAAATGAAACATTGTTGCCCTAGTGGCATCTTTTTTAGAGGTTTTGTAAGCCCACAGGGCATCTAGTAGTAATTCATGCCACCTTCTCGGATTGTCCTCAATCATCTTTTCAATGTTGGCTTTCAAAATCTTATTAGTTGATTATGCTTGGCCTTTAGCTTGGGCATAATAAGGTGTTGAGTTCAAGATTTATTTATTAGAACTCTTGGTAAACTCCTTTACCTCTGCTCCATTGAAGACTCTAGCATGGTCCACTGTGATAGTCTCTAGAATGCCAAACCTACACATGATAGATTGTTTAATAAAATCAATTACATCATGCTGATTGATATTCCTATATGGTTTAGCTTCCACCCATTTGGTGAAGTAGTAAGTGGCCACAAGGATATAGGAATGTTGTTTGCTAGATGGAGGGTTAATTTCTCCTATGATATCCATTGCCCAACTTCTAGATGGCCAAGGTTTGACAATGGCATACACCTCAGAAGTAGGGGCTTTGGGTACATGCCCATGCCTTTGGTATGCTCTGCATCATTTGGCATATTTAATGCAATCCTTTATCATGGATGGCCAGTAGAAGCCATAATGCCTAATAAGCCAGTGCATTTTATTACCAGCTAGATGGGATCCACAGATTCTCTCATGGGCTCATACCATTACTCACATTGCTTCACCCAAGTCAAGGCACTTCAAAAGCACTCCACTAGCGTCCAATTGCATAATTCTCCAGACTCACCATCTAAATGGAATATGTGAGCTCTCATATTAATCTATCCGTCCTTAATGTAATTTTGAGGGCTACTGAAGTATTCCATCAAAGGCTTCCTCCAATCCTCTTGTTGATTCAAGACAGTTTGATGTGCCTCGTAGTACTCCAAACATTCATTTGGTGCACACTTGAAGGACTCGGTGTACTTGATCTTGTGATCCAAAACCTTGTTCTTAATGACCATAGTCTCCTCACACCAAGTTCCAGGTAACTTATACCCAGATGCCAACTGAGCCAAGTCATTGGCTGCCTTATTTTGTTCCCTAGGGATGTGCTCGAACTATACCTCATTCAATTTACTCAACAGCTTGCGTACAATTGACAGATATTAATTCGAGGTATCACTGAGGCACTAGAGCTACCCATTTACTTGGAAAATTACCAATTGTGAATCCCCCATGATGAGGACGTCGAGGACTTGCATTCCTAGAAGAGTTTGAAGACTAATTATTAGAGCGTCATACTCAGCATGTTATTGGAGCATCTGCCCACCAAGGTGACAACCAAATTAGTGATGATGCCCTCAGAGGATTCCATCACAATTCCCACTCCAGCACTAGAGTTGGTCCGTGATCCATCGAAGAACAATTTCCAAGGAACTAGTTCTACCACTAGAAGGTGTTTCAGTTCATTATTTAAGCCAATCTGGATATTTGGATGGTCAGCTAAAAAGTCCGCCAGGGCTTGCCCCTTTACTGACTTTTGTGACACAATACCAACTTTAATTGAAGTAGAGCTAAACTCCACTTGTGTAACCATCCTCTCCAAAATTTTCTATCTAGCATGTATTTAAGGATATCTATCTAGGCTACGGCAAGTATAGTAAACGCCAAGAAATAGTGTCTTAATTTTGTTGATGCATAGAACAAAGATAGACAAAGTTTTTCAATAGAGGAATACTTTATTTCACAGTCATTTAGGCAACGACTAAGGTAGAACACAGCCTGCTCAAAACCTTGCTCATTGTCTTGTACAGGCAAACAACTGATATATTCCTTTGAAGGAGAGACATAGATCTTCAAAGGCTTGCCCTATTTTGGTGGAATTAATACCGGTAGCCTAATCATATACTGCTTGATGGCCTTGAATAATGTTTGATGAGGCTTCTCCCACTTAAAGTCCTTCTCAGACTTCAACTTCAGCAACAGAGAGAAGACCCTGATTTTTCCTGTGACATTTGAGATAAAGCATCTTAGGAAGTTAACCAGCCCCAAGAAGCGCTAAAGCTCCTTTTTGGTCAAAGGCAGCTTGGCCTTTTGGATAGCCTTAGTCTTATTAATATCCAAATGCCCCTTTGGTGTACTAGAAAATGCAGAAAGTTTCCAGCTCGCACACCAAAAGCACATTTCAATGCATTCATCTTAAGGTTGTGAACCCTCATTCTAAGAAATTCACTCCTTTAGTCTTCCAAGTGTTTATCTTTGGATTTCGATTTGACCACGATATCATCTATATAGACTTCCATGGTCTCACCAATGAGGTCATGGAAAATCATGTTCATGGCTCTTTAATAGGTCGTGCCAGCATTTTTAAAACCAAAGGGCATAGCCACCCATTCAAATGTCCCTATTGACCTAGGACATCTAAATGCTGTCTTGTGGAAATCCTCCGTAGCAATCATGACCTAGTAGTACCCACAGTAGCCATCCATGAAGGAAAAAACCTCATACCTCGAGGCTAAATTAATGAGCACATCAACAATAGGCATAGGGTATTCATCCTTTTGAGCAGCTACATTTAGATATCTGAAATTAATATAGACCTTGATCTTGCCATTTTTTTTAATGACAGGGACAACATTAGCCAACCACTCAACATACCTAGCAGTTCTGATGAATTTGGCCTTTAGGACTCTTCCAATTTTTTCCTTGACCAAATCTATGACTTCTTGAGACATTCTTCTGTGGCACTGAATGTCCTGCTTTGAGTCTGACTTGATAGGAAGCATATACTCCACCACGTTTTTGTCTGGGCCAGGCATCTCATGATGATCCCAAGCAAAACAATCCTTGAATTCGCAGAGCAAAGTTAAGTACTGCTCTTTCTACTCCTTAGAGAGTAGAGCACTCAGATAGGTAGGTCTTAGGTCCTTTATCAAGCCTAAATTAACCTTGAAGAGGGGGTCTTGGACTCCAGTGCTTAGATCCTCCATTTTGGCTAGGGCTACTCTTAGATCAAATAGCCCCAGTTCTATTTATTGCATTGCATGGACTTGAAAACCGTGGAAAGGTTGCCCAGCCCAGAGCTAATCCTGAGCGTACCAGGCCTTGAACCTTGCTAATGCTGAGGTAATGGCCTCTCGGGCCATTGCTAGGAGGTCTTGGTGCCCCTACCTTGGGAGTCCTCTTCTTCAAGCAAGGCCCTCATGTATCTCTAGAAGTCAGAATCTTCAGATTTGACATCCGCTTGACCAACCTCAGCTTCGGTTAGTGGGCCGTCAAGGATGGCTATTGTGTCCTTTTGTTTGGCTGATTGTGAAGTGGCTCTCTTGACGTCTAGTGGTCCCACATCATCTTCGTAGAATTTTTCCTCAACGTAGTTGGAGCCATGAATAGCTTGTTATATGCCAAAACAATCTCATACTTGTCATGGTTCCATAAGATTAACAACTAGTGAAGTGAGGACGGGATAAAATAATTGGCATGCAGCCAGTCCCTACAAAGCTAAGTATTGTAGCTCGAGATAGTTTCCATGACAAAGAAAGCTATTAGCTTGCTTAAGCCACCAACAATTATGTCCATAGGGATAACTCCTTTAGATTTGGTAGTAGAAAAGCCATAGATCGCCACATCTGAGGTGATTAAGTCTTCTTGAGACTTACCAATGACCCCTAACATATATGAAGGTAAGACATTGATAGTTGCACCATTATCCTCCCAGATCTCATTTATCAGAATGCTATTGAAGTTGGCCTTGATATATAGGGGCTTGATGTGTTTATTGGCGGTACTGGGTCCATCAAACATCGCTCAGGTGGATCATCAGGCAATTTGAATGTTAAAGCGTTAAATGAAAAAGATAAAGGGTCAAGTGTACCTTTAGCGGCTGCTACTTTAGCCACAAGCTCGACACCACATTACCCTTGAGACCTTCTTGGCTATTGACTGCTATGAATTCCAGGGGAAGGAGTAGGGCAGTTCCGACGTCTACCTTTTACGCAACGTCCCGAATTGAATTTGGATCCGCTGGTCATCCTTCTCAAGGCCATCGACCATGGGTGTACCCTCCCTTTGTTGTTGAGGAACATCGTTAATTGGCATGTCTGATTCTCGAGGTTTTTTGTTGTGATCGACCTTTGGAGTTCGGGACTCCTCCATAGGTTGGGGGAAGTCTTCTTCATAGAAATCATTTTCAATGTAAGACCATTTTGGGTTAATGCCATCTAATGGTTCCACTAAGTTAATGCTGAGAGGGGAGTATTCCTCCTCATCCTCAACTGGTTCTTGAATTAGGGGGTCCTTGGTAAGGAGTGACTGGCAACCACGAGCTCGAAGGGGTCTCACAGGGGTAACCAGTTGGCACCGATGGAGGGGGTGTAGGCCTTAGTTTCCTGATATTCTCCCTAACAGCATGGACCAAGCCATTATGAGTCTCAGATTATCTAACCAAAATGTGCTTGACTTCAACCATTGTCTGCCTAGCCACATCCTTAGCTATAAGGGTAGCAGTAGAGGAGACGGTCCAGTTCATTCTACTAAGACTCTATCAGTCTCTTTATGTAGCCTTTTGTTCATAGAGGTTCCAACATTATTAATCATGGCCCTCATGGCAGTAGAGTTTTCACGCTGAGCCACAAGGTTGCATTCTATTTCAGTACGTTGCCTCTAGAAGGCTTCTTTCATTGTTTGTTGAACCCTCTGGTCCATAATCTGTAAACAATGCTTGAGCATAGCCATGAAAATCTTGCGAGAATGGCCATCAAGCCCAATACGTTTGTCTTCTAGGATGTCACCATCACCACCACTTTCACTGTCGTTACTATTACTCACTTTATCCCTCCGCGATATGGGACTTAGTTCTAGAGAACGCTCAAGTGGGGACCCATTAAGGGCTAAGCCTTTCGATTCCTTGAGCTCGAGAGCGCTTGACCTCCTGGTACTGACCATCAATGAATGGTTGGCAATTAAGTCTCAGTAATCCTCAATGGGCTAAAGATGATGAAGTCTCATTTCAACCCTCCCACTATGGTTGCCAAAAGGCATTTTTGCTCTATTTTGTTTCGAATGATGTGTATGTGGCCGCTGTAAATGTGAAAACAAAACAACGTGCAAAAGTGACTCACTGTGACGAGGAAGTGAGCCTAATTACGAACCGCACGTCTTTGACCTCAACCACTCACCGTTTTTAGGGAAAAGGTTGTGGTATGTTGGTGTATCTAACTTCAGTTATACCGTGAGTTCTACTTACGCATCAATTAAGAAGACTTCGTTCAGTATTTTTTGTCGAACTTTATGCATTTTTATGACAGTAAATTAAAGGATATGGACCTAACTCAGGTGGCAGTTACAGTGACAAGGCAGGGCCCACAAACACCTTTCCTCCTACACATAAAAGTTAGGAACTGAGGTGAAGACAAAACCAAGAGCTTAGCAGTCCACTCACAAGCCCAAATCAATTAGGTTTTCAAGCCTGGCACCCTTGACTTATAATAAATCGAATGAGTTCAAGTTTGACAAGATTAAGGTGGAACAAACCGTATTCAGGTCACTAGATTAGGACCAATGCAATAAAGGGACAATCCTTGGCCATCAAAGCCCTAATCAATGGCGCGAACCTAAGTTCACCTAACTTATCAAGTAGTGACAATAGTGTTAAGACTAACGTGATCAAGGGAGAAAGCCTTGGTCGTCAAAGCCTTAAACTAAAGCCTCAAATATCAACTTGTTGATTTGTTGGAGTAGATTAAAACTAGAAAGTCATACCTGAAGCCCAAGAAATGTATTGCCATGGAGGGAAGTACAACAAAGATCTATATTATGCTACTATCATGAGTTGTCATTTATTGTAATTAAAATTGGCTAAGTCATTATTACTTTAGCTTTTAAAACATTTGGAGGGAATGTCGGTTAGTTGGTTAGGAGTAGTTAGATATTTTGAAAATATTTTCTAGTGCTTTGCTGCCAGTAGTGAGAAGTATTAGTAGTTTGGTTTCATCAATTGTAAGATCATCAAATTAAATGAAATATCTTCTTCTCATTTCAATTCTCTCTATTCTCTCTTCTTTATCTCAATTCTTTCTCATTTCACATTCTCTCTCCCAGGTTTTGATTCAAGTTCATCTTGAATCATTACAATTGGTATCAAAGCTTCCAATTGCATATGCTTACTTTGCATTCAATCAAGCTGGCCAAAGGCAAGAAACAAGCTTCGATTGGAGGGAATTCAGCTGCAGGATTGAATCAAGCCAATCAGTTGGCTCAATTAGGGTAACAAATGCAAGAAATGCTACTTGCAATGAGCACAAATCATCAATCGCTGCAGCAATAGCTGGTCCCATTCGTAGCAGCAAGTGGAATAGAGATTGGAAGGCATGCAAGAGTAGATCAATGGACAATCTATCCCTACTGGTGCTGGCATTCCACCTACATGAGCTCAACAAGGAAGACCTCCTAATCCTTTTTAGTAGTAAAGCCAATAAAAGAGCAAGGAGAAGTCCTTTATGTGGCTAGAAGTTCAAGTTTTCTCCAACCCAAGGTGGAGATTGACACCTTTGATGGAATACAACCTCAATCTTTGATTAAGAGGTGTGAGAGTTACTTTTGCTTCTATCCAATTCCTGAAACAAAAAAAGGTTAAATTTGCAGCCGTTTATTTACAAGGTGATCAAGAGGTTTGGTTCCATAGTTTGATTTTGGGAAATCCCTTAGTGACTTGGCAAGAATTGGTTGATGAATTGTGTTAGAGCTATAGGGATGAAGACCTGGGAGAAGTTGTTGATAAACTCAACAAGGTAGCACAAGTGAGTAGTGTCAAAGACTACATGACTTGATTTGAAAACTTGAAAGAAAGAATGATGTTGGTTAATCTAGGGGTAAGTGAGGCTTATTATGTCTTCAGTTTCATTAGTGGACTCAAGCCCAAGATCAAGAATCTAGTTAACGCCTTTAATCCTCCCACATTATCAAAGGCATACTCAAAGCCTAGGCTGTTTGAATCAATGGTCTTAGTTTATCCTGATTTAGGATAGAAAGGGAAGGTAGTTGCTCCACTGCAGCAGAATGCCCCTATGCACCTAAATAATTGAGTTTAGAGGACAAAAAGGCGCATAGATTGTGTTTCAAATGCAGCCAAAGGTACTTCTTTGGCCATAAATGCAACCCCAAGCAATTGATGGCATTAATAGGCAATAAAGAGGTTGAAGAAGGCCAGGAAGAGGCTTCAGAACTCAATGTTCAGGTTGAGGAAGCACATGAGGAATTTGATGAGGAGGATGAGACTGAGATTTTAGTGAGAGCATTGACAGGGAGTGGTATTCACAACACTATTAGAATCAAAGGACTAGTTGATGGCAAGTGCTTGTTAATTTTGATTGATAGTGGTTGTACACAAAGCTTCTTGGATCCCAAGATAGCTAAATATGTAGGACATGAACTCATCAAAACTGGTCCACTTATAGTGATTGTAGTTGATGGTAATTTGATGCTTACTCTGATGAAATGCAAGGACATGACTTGACTTATGATTTCAGAGTATTGAAGTTGGGAGGTGGTGACATGGTTTTGGGGGTTGATGGATGAAAACTATTAGCCCCATTGTCTTTGATTTTATGCAACTTATAGTATCTTTTGAGAGGGATGGAGCACCTATTCAGCTGCAAGGCTTAGTGGAGCAGGGTACCTTGCAAATTATGAGTTGTAAGAAGCTGCAAGGTGTGCTCAAGAAGAGTGATGTTCGATGGATTGGACATTTGTTTTCTCTTAGTGCAGAACCAATAGAGGCTAAGATGAATTCTAATCCCTCAATTAGTAGGTTATTGCATGACTTTAAGGATCTATTTAAGTTACCAACCTCATTACCACCAAAAAGAAGTCTTGATCATGTTATACCTCTCAAGGTAAATTCCAATCCAGTCAACCTTAGACCATTAAAAGACAAGTGGAGGAGCTTTTGAAAACCAATTTTATCAGGCATAGTCATAGTCCATTTGTTTCCCTAGTTATCCTAGTTAAAAAGAAACATGGCACATCTCGCTTGTGTATTGATTACAGGTAACTAAACTCTTTAACAATCAAAGACAAATTCCCAATTCCCATCATAAATGACCTACTAGATGAGCTTCATGGTGCAGTATACTCCTCAAGACTAGACTTGAGACATGGTTATTACCAAATTCGTGTGGTAGATCAAGATACAAAACAGCCTTTAGAACTCATCATGGACATTTCGAATTTGTGGGTATGCCATTTGGATTATCAAATGCTCCTGCCATGTTCCAGGCATTAATGAACTCCATTTTAAGCCCTCCCTAAGCAAATTTGTCCTTGTTTTCTTTGATGACATATTAGTTTATAGCCCAACCATGAAAGCTCATGTTACTCATCTGTCACAAGTCTTCAATACCGTGCGTAAACACAAGCTATTTGCCAAACTTTCCAAAAGTTCTTTTGCCCAAACTCAAATAGAATACTTGGGTCATGTAATCTCCTATTAAGGGTGGGGCCACCGATGCATCTAAGGTTCAAGCTATGAAATAATGGCTAATTCCTACTTCCCATAAAAAATTGAGAGGATTCTTGGGGCTTATTGGTTATTATTGGAAGTTCATTCATGGATATGGAGTCATTTCTAAGCCCTAGAATGAGCTTCCCAAGAAGGATGCCTTCATTTGGTCAGCAACAGCTCAAGAAGCATTTGAGAATTTGAAATTAGCAATGAGTTCTGCCCCAAGTTTGAGGATGCCTGACTTTATAGAACCATTTTTTATTGAGACTAATGCTTGCAGCCAAGGTGTGGGGGCAGTGTTGTCTTAGCAAGGAAGACTAATTGCTTACCTCAGCTAAATTCTCAACACAAGACATTTGAACTGGTCAATTTATGAGAAGGAGTATCTGGCTATTTTGTTGGCAGTATAAAAGTGGAGGCAGTACTTAAAGAGGCATCATTTTGTGATCAAAGTAGATCACCAGAGCCTCAAGTACTTGTTAGAACAAAAGATCACAACTAGGGTGTAGTGCAATGGGTTGATGACATTGTTGGGCCTGGATTATGCAATTAAGTAGAAAAAAGGGAAAGAGAACATTATTGTGGATGCATTGTCAAGAAGATAAGAAGAAAAAGGGGAAACACCTTGTTCAGCCATCACAGCTGTCGTTCCTGCTTGGATGGATGAAGTTTACAAGTCTTATGATCAAGATCGATTTGCTCAAGATCAAGTAACTGCTCTTAGCATTCAGAATTCTGCAACAGAGACAGTTGCTTCTAGTGTTTTACTGATTAATGGCATTTTAAGCGTCAAGGGTAGGGTTTATATTGGAGTAGCAACTGATTTAAGGAAGCAAATTATCATGGCTTTCCATTCTTTAGCCCTAGGGAACACTCAAGCGTTGTTCAAGCTCTTGGGATATTCTCTTGCTTTAAGTTCTGCCTACCATCCTCAAACAGATGGATAGACTGAAAGATTGAATGAAAGTGTAGAACAATACTTGTGTTGCAGTACATTTAACAATCCCAAGCAGTGATGCAAATGGCTTTCATTAGCTGAATTTTGGTATAACACTCATGCTCATTCCTCTTTCGGTACTACATCATTTAAAGCCTCGTATGGCTATGATCCTCCCTTTCCAGTGGTGTCTCAAGTCTAGCTACCCATGTTGCTAAAGTAGAGGAGATTATATAGCAAAAGAAGCAGCTAGTTCAGTAACAGTTGGCTCAAGCTAGGATGAAATTTTTTGCTGATAAGAGGAGGTCTAAGCGATCTTTTGAAGTTGGTGATATGGTGTACATGAAATTGCAACCATACCATCAGTCCTATGTGGCAGTTCGCAAGAATGTGAAGCAGAATGCACCCTACTTTGGCCCCTGTAAGGTTTTACAGAAGATTAGAGCAGTGGCCTATCTATTGGAACTACCTCATAATGCAATTAGTCGCCCTGTCTTTCATATGTCCTTGCTAAAGAAATAGGTTGCTACAGATGTATAGAGTTCAGCTCGGCCACTAGTTGCTTCCCCAAATGGAATCATTCTCCAGGAGCCTCTGGCAATTCTGGACTCACGCACAGTTCAACAATAGGGCAAGGAAGTTCATCAAGTGTTGATTCACTGGGCAAACCTTAGGAAGTCTGATGCAACTAGGGAAGATCTCAAGTAAATCAAGAGTCAATTTCCTGTTTTAATTCTAGAGACAAGAATCTTTTCTTAGGGGGAAGTATTGTAAAGAATTGTCATGTATTGTCATTCAAATTGGCTAAGTCATGTATTACTTTAGCTTTTAAAACATTTTGAGGGAATGTCAGTTAGTTGGTTAGGAGTAGTTAGATATTTTGAAGATATTTTCTAGTGCTTTGCCCGCCAATAGTGAGAAGTATTAATAGTTTTGTTTCATCAATTGTAAGATCATCCAATTAAATGAAATATCTTCTTTTCATCTCAATTTTCTCAATTCTCTCTTCTCTATCTCAATTCTTTCTCATCTCACATTCTCTCTCTTAGGTTTTTGATTCAAATTCATCTTGAATCATTACAGCTATGCCTAGCTAAGTTACACTACTTCTAAGAAAAGAGCATAAGTGTGCCGTAAAAAGCTTGAAAAAGTTTTATCTGGAGTTTATGTGTAGTACTTTGGATTGAGGTAGAGTCATTTATTTATAGAAAAAAGAAAATAACAGCTGCTCCTAATTTTACGGCAACTTCAGCCACGTCGGGCCACTAAGCTCTTCTTCTTCGAATGCTTATTCTTAATCAACGTGTCTTGAGTTTTGAAAGGAAATTATTGATGTCCACGTCCGTAATTTTTGTAGAAGTTCCCTCTAGAAGCTCCTCGTTCCCCTGAATTAAGCTTAAGGCCTAAGCAATTGAAATTGCACTCCCAGTAACTTTCTCGAGCTTGGAAACTACCATTCTCGTAGCTTTCCTGGAAGCCCCCCGAGCTCGAGCTTATTTCATCCTTCAGCCATCTCGAGCCTCAAGTGGCTAATACCCTTGTTAAGGGTAATAATGTTTTCTAGGAACTGGGCTCGAGACTTGTTATTGTAGTACCCAAAGGTGTAACTTCCCTCAAGAAGAACCTCATGTGATGACCACATGGCTCTTTACGCAAAGCGGTGTTGTCCTAGCCCTGTTAGAATTAGGGTGTAAACAAAGATAGAAGTCAGTTTCATGCTAGACTTTAAGGTTCTAGAAGATGCAATCTCCTTCTAGCCTTTGTCTCTGCATTTCCCAAATACCTTACTTGCTAAGTCACTGAACAAGTTCAGCCACGAAGACATGTTTGGGCTTGTATTGTTAAGCTCCATGACATCAAGGGTTTTTCTTCATTATTAGCATGAAACAAAGGAACAAATTGCTTCATGTTAAGCAAGTCTTAGGTTCTTGTGCCACTCGGTAACTAATGGAAGTAGGCATTAAGATTTATCTTCCCAAATACTAGAAAAGGCAAAATATTCGTAGCTGAGAGATTGTTGTATTCCCGTGTCACATACCTATCCCAAGTTAGAACCATATCTGACGTGCAATGTTGAACTACACTCCTTAGTGCCTTTTATCTACTTTGGTAGTCACTCATGGTTTTCCTATTGAATGTTCTAAGTATTGGTGATGAAGATCTAGGCCTTGTCATGTGTGCCTGCAAGGTTTGGGATGGGTGCAAGGTCAAGTTGTGATTGGGTAACAAAACCATAAATGAGCAGGAAAAGAGGAAAAGCTGCACTATTTCTCCTGAAACACTTGTAGGCCACCTCCGCCTAGTATAACTTATTCCCAAGTCATTGAACTCTCAGCCACAAGACTCCATGAAGCATTCCCTAGAGACTAGTTAGTAAACTCCCTTTAGCCTTCCTTAGGTCCATGATGAATTGTGCTAAAATCTAGATATGTATGTTCCAATTGCCAAAGAGTCCTAAAAAATGGTTAACTAAACGAACATTCCTACCAACAACAATGACGGAAAGTAAGCAGTGAAGGCGATATATTTCCTTAAAGTGCAACTATGCAATACATACTGCATTAGAGGCCCTGTTACAAGCCAAGAAGTATGCCATCTTTGAAAACCAATCAACAACCCAACTACAAAATAAATGCATGCATTTGTCCACAGCTGACTCAGAATAGGAACTAGTATGTACATCCTAGCCTTGGTCATGGCCTCTTTTGAGACCAACATTTACTAACATACCAATTAAATTGCATCTCCATACTCAGTAATTTGTACTCGTCAAAGTCTTATACAAGGAGTCTCAACCCTTACGTCTTTTATTGTGCTTTCCATAGATGATCCCAAGCCGTAGACTGGTGGCAGGTACGCGCAGTTATTTTCTCCAAAAAGGAACCTGTAGTTTTCTAAGTAACTCGATGTTGCTTCTTTTTGGTTGCTTCTCGCAAAATACTACAAAATGAAGGGTCTGATAGTTACTGCTTCACTAATGCATCAAACTTGGGTTATATGGCTCAACTAGATGAGAACTCTCTAGCTTAGGCCATCTACAACCTTATTCAGTGCTTATTGATTTGTGCTAATGACAAAGTAAAAAAGCTAAATGAAGCCTACCCACTTTGCATGTCTATCAGAATGCTTGTCCTAATTATTAATATATTTCATTGTGGCATTATCCAGGTGAAGAACAAACTCTTTATTTGCAAAAATGCAAATTTTGGTGCCTAAGTGTCTATACAAACATAGATCTCGACATCATATGTCAAGTACCATAGCTCACTTCTATCTAGCTTCTAACTAAAATAAGTAATCAACCTTCCCTCATTGCTGAGTCATGTGCCAATTCCTATATTTTAAGCACCTATATGTAACTTGAGTGTCTTCTAAAATCTGATACTACAACTACTGCTGAACAGATCCAAAGGCACTTAACGCCTCTATTGTCCACCAAAAACGTTTTACCTTCATGCAATTTGTAATAGGCATGATAATCTTGCGGAAATGTGGTATTAATCTCAAGTAGAAAGAAAGTAGTTTGTGAAACTGCAATTGTCACCCCCACTCCCCCTCCTCAGTCAATTGATGAGAATGTCATCGATGTATACTACCTCATACTTCTAATGTAAGGTTAATGTACCTGGTTTATAAACTACATCAACATACTCAGACCATTAGATAACCCAACAACTTAACAATCCACGTGTAAAATCCTTTTTGTTCTTGATTGTCTTCTTCCATACACCCCTAGGTGATATCCTTATGTTGTAATATCCGCTCTTGACATTGACCTTGCTAAACAATTTTGCACTACTCAACTCGATAAATAGGTCATCAAATCCCGATATAGGAAAGCAATAACATATGTGGGTCATATTGATGGCTAAGTTGTCTGCACATATCTGCCAAGTGTTTTTCATCCATTTTATGTTTGTTTGGTCAGTGGATAATAGAGGAAACAAATGTGCTAAATGGGACTAACTGCAACTTGGGAGTAAGCCTAATTACAAACTGTTGTTTTCCTGTAATCAACCTCCCTGAGCCAAGGATTGATACTATGGGTGAATCTTATTTTGATTTGCACTTAATGTGGATTTAGCCATTGCTCCAACTAAAGAAACATTAAAAATTATATTTTTAGTGTTTCTTAGTCAATCATAGGGGTGTTCATCTGTCCAAACCCAGGCCTGATCGAACCAGACTGGACCGCACCAAAACTAGCCACTTTTGAAGACCAAAGACCGGACCGAATTTGTCCGGTCTGGTCCGAGACTGGACCAGTCACTTCATGGACCAGACCGGACCGGATTAATTTGGACCGATTATCATTTCTTTCTTTTCTAATATAAGTCCATAGCATATTTTGTCAATTTTGGACAACTTTAAAAGCATCTAATAGAAAATAAAAAAAAGAAGAATAAAGAATAAACAATAAACTTGTCGTCAAAGCCTGGAAATAACTCAAACGAGATTAAACTTAACAAGATTATGGTAGACAGAACCATATTTGTATAATTGAATCAAGACCAAAATTACAAGTACGAACGTTTGTCGTCAAAGCCTTGAAATGATGACTCAATTCTAAATTTGCTTAGCGCACTGAGCCATGTCAGCAATCTAAGGCCAACACTATCAACCTCTAGGGCCTATATGTCGAATCCTTATATCAATGCTATTAAACTTAACTTTTCTTGGCCGTTGGCTGTTTCTCTGTTCAAAAAACAAAACAAAAAAAAAATAAAAGCCAAAACTTAACTTTTCGAAAGGGGTAGGGGACATTAGTTATGGGAGAAGTGATTTACCTTCTTGTACACCAGTATTGAAGACCTAGTTGTATTATAAGAAGCAACGAATTAAATGTATGAATACTCCAAAGGAAAGGAAAGTAAAAGGATAAAGTACAAGTGTGTTTTAAAGGATAAACTAAAGAGTTTGAGATGTTGGGGCCCTTTCCTCTATTGCCTAGGCTTTTATTTATAGCCTAAAATAATAACCAATGTGTCCTTGTTTGGTGCCATTACCCTTTCATGTTTGGCCTCCGTGTCTCACTAACACCTTGGCTAATGAAAATAGACTTTAGTTAACAAATTAAGTTCCAATTCCATATTCCATATCCTTTTCCAATTAGAAGTCAAATTCCTTAGATTAGTTGCCATTTCTTTTAATTAATTATCTCACAAACCCTCAATTTTTCTTAAGTCAATGTAGGTCATAAAATAGATTTACATACTCTTTGTCTTTGTGGTTCGACATCCTCTTTCCCTAGACTTCAATTAAGGTGTGTTCAGTAGATAGGATTTTATATTAAATTTTGATTGAAATAGAGAAACACATCAACGCCACACTTTACATGCCTCAGGTTATCTCTAACTTACCTAGATAGAGGACCCATGGATTCTCCACAACCTTCCATGCTAATGACTGAGAGCTCATGCAAGGAAGGACCAGTTGGATGACGCGTTCTCTGAATGATTCACGCTCTGAAGTTAGCATCAACTTGAGAAGATGATTCAATTTCCCTTGAAAGCCTAGCAAGGGCGATTGCTTATAGGGATGAATTAGGGATAATTTTATAAACAGCTTCTTTCACACACACCAAACAGGGTCCCCATGAACCTGCACTTAGACCACTTCATATATAAATGAAGGAAGGTATATAGCAGTAAGCATCCTTGCAATATCAACTCTTCTCATTGCAGAAGTTCTAGCGTCAACCCAAATAAACTTACCCCATAGATTAGCGAACTCAATGAAGCTTTGCCTCCACCAAAACTAGATCGGGAACTCTTGAACCTCAATCCATACTCTTCTACACATGGAACCCAGAGTCCGACCGGAGTACCTATCAACCTCTATCATAAAGCATATATAAAAAGAAAGTATTTTCTAAAAAAATATATATAATCTATAAATAGTTTTTTTGGGTGTGAATTAGTAAACATGTTTCAAATATGAAATATCAATTAGGAATGAAAATAAAATGGAACCACATAATTCACTACAAGATTAGAAGCTGACTGATTATTCTTCATCCAATTCTTGTTCAACATTATTACCTCTAGCAATCTAAGATCTTGCCAAGTTCATTTTTGGTTTGTTCCATGTTCGACCTGATGTATACATTTGGAATTTTTTGGATCACTTGCAATGATGACTTTTTTTCTTTTGAAAGGGAAGCTATTTTCTCCCATTTGGGGGGGAAGGGCTTTTCCATTAGAAAATGCACGCCAAATAACAGAAAAGGGGAAAATCAATTCCAAAAAGGGAGTTTTCCCCCCAAAACAAACGAAGCCTAATTGGAACTTTTCTTCACCTAGGCTTCTTTTTCTTCTATTGCAATTAGATTTAAGAGATGACAAGCATAGGTCATTAGGCGAGACATAATCAAGCAATACATTGCCAATTAACCGTATTGTCTAACTTATCAGCTCAATAGCAATTTACAAAATTTGTGAAAATTCAATAACCATTTTCACCCGTTAAAAATCAGTCAATAAAAGTTTTGGTTATCACTTCGTTTGATCAAGTTAGTTGTGTAACCGCTTACTCAAAAAGGAATTCAATTACTTTTTTAACCAATTAAAATCCTGTTGCCAATTACAACATTGTGTGCTGTATAAAATCACAAATTAGTTATAATATCTATCATCCAAACACTACAACAAAAACAACCTATAGGGTCACCTATGTTGTTACGCTTCTTTGGGAGTGTTGGAGGTTTCTTTTTTTAAATTTAACTTCAATATATTGCATAACTTAACTTGATAAATTTTAAGTTAATTGCAAGAGCTTTTAAATATAAACTGTAAACTATCATAAACTATGTTCGACCTCAATTACTTAAAGGGGAATTAGTTAACTTTTATTCCATTCTTTATTAGTGTTACCCCATGCGATGCACGGTGGCTGTTTATATTTAAAAAGTACAATGTCATTTATTATCATGTTGTAGAAGTCATACTTAGTCTTTAGTTTTACTAGCAAAATCCTATGCGATGCACGATGGCTTTATATATTTGTACATGTTTGATGTATTAGACTACTGATGAATACATATGACATATGTCTAATCCCATACTGTAAATCCAAAATCTATTTGAAGCATACTTTTTGTTTTTGACTTAATCCTTACTTCCATTAATCTACAGAATCCAAATTTACATAATTTATATAAACAACCCAACGAAATATTAAGTTGGTGAAATCCAAAAGGTGTGCATGCATTATCTCTTGGTAAGAATAGGCACCCATAGGGCTTAACTAATAATCATCAGGGAAAACAAACAACTAAATATAACAGAATAAACATTATCCAATGTTACCATTGAGATATTGAAATGGATTGCCAAATGAATTTCCATGAATGTCTTTAAAATAGAAAATGTAAAATGCAATTTTGATTGGAAAACAACTCGGGCCATATCAACTTTCCAATTATAACACAAAATTTTGTTTGAGACGCATATAAAATGTAACGATTATTTCAATACCTTGTTTATAGTTCTCATGCAAAATTTCTGATTTGTTTTATGTTATAAAAACATTACTCCTCCCACTACACTATCACACGCAGAAGTGGAAGGTAGCTGAAATGAGGATGTTGAGATGGATGTGTAGACACACAAGGAAGGATAGGATCAGGAATGAAGTCATAAGAAGTAAAGTAGGCATGTCCCCAATCGAGGATAAGCTGTGAGAACAATGTTTGAGGTAGTTTGGGAATGTTAGGAGGAGACCGAGCACCGCACTTGGTAGGAGATGCAAACAACTCCATATTACAGACAGGAAGAGACAAAGAGGCCGACCAAAGAAGAGTTGGATGGAAGCAATTCGACAGGACCTCGCCTATCTCAACCTCAGGGAAGAAATGGCCCTAGATAGAGCTCAGTGGAGGAGTAGTATAGGGGTAACAGATACAGCGGGATAGGAACGACAAGTACTTCAAGGCTAGTACTGGTTCCACCAGGCTTCTTGCATGCCTATCTGTTTTTACGCTTTTCTGCCTTACTTCTTGCTGCTTACACCATTTCGATGCTTCCATTCTTGTCGTGCTTTTCATGCCCTTCTCGCTTTTCAGGTTAGGGGTCCTTGGAAACAGCCTCTCATTGGGTATCCCCCTGATGGAGTAAGACTGTGTACATCCTACCCCTCCCAGACCCTGCTCACGTGAGAGCCCTTGTGGCACTGGGCCTGTTGTTGTTGTTGTTGTTTGTACTTCTCCCACTACACACCTTTGATGAGTTCAACCATCCAATTTTTCATTTCATCCTCTCATTGTAGAGCTTTAACATAGAAAATCCATGTTATGTCTATGTATTCCTTTAGATATTCCTCCAACTAGTTTTTGCCAAAATTCTACAAATTGTAATAGTTAGTTACTTTTGTATATTTCGTAGGTGTAATTTTTTTCCCTTGGAGCGCATAGTTGTACCGTATCTTCATGATCTTAAAATTTTTGGAGGCTTGCAGCTTTGCTTTTCATTAATATCGCTTCCTGGACACCGAATACTTTAATTGTCATTTCGTCACCCCGTCGATCTGCTATTCTCAACTTGAAGCGGAACTTGACATATAGTATTGTAGAGTATGTTAGAATGGTAGTCGCACGTGATAATGTGTGTTACTAACTTTATTATTTTGTCTTTCTTGCCCGTTCACTACTATAGCATCGAAGTTATTATACCCTCAGCATAAGAATTTTTCATCATTTATCTTCAATTTGTTTTTGCATATTTGGCAAGATTTGTAGGTGAAACCATCTTTCATGTCAAATCCCTTCAGTATTGCATGTATTTTATAATAGTTGACCTACCATAGGTATCAATAATTGTGTTATCTTACTATTATTTGTTGACCTCTGAAATTTATGATGCTAGTGTAAAGGTTTGGTTCACATTTGGTGTCATTCTGAATTGACTGATCTAAATGTTTTTCACCTGAAAAAATATCTTTGTATTCTTTCTTGTGAAGCCTCTCTGTTTTAGCCATTTTATTTTATTTTATTTTATTTCTTTGGCACCTCCTCAGTTTCAGCATACCTAGCACTGTAAACACTTTACGTTAGTAAAAAATCCCTTTTCTATTTGAATGTAATGTACATTTCCTATAAAACGTGCTTACCATACTTCAAGTTCTTCTGTTTTCAGATGTTCCGGATTGATCAACAGCCACGTTCTCGCATTCGCAGACAATATTGTTCCTTTGCAATTCGAGTGACATATGCAAGTTTAGTCTTGAATCAATCAATATAAGGGACAATATAAACAATGCAGAAAATGTAAATCATACAGTTGAACCATTTTACATGAGCATGTGAAGCCAGTAATAGATTATCCTTCTCCAAGTGTGCTAATAAATAATTTCCTTTATTGTTGACGAATTCATTCTATAAAATTAAGCGTACTGTTTTCATCCTGGATCATTTAATTGGTGTTAAGTAAACGTCAATGCTTAGGAATTGTTTATGGCATTGTCAGCATGCTAAGATAGAATATTGTTATATGCATATACCTCCTATCGCATAAAACTATTTCATGTTTGATTGACGATGAGGTTGGTGTTGGAGACAACGGAATCATTGATATGACCATCCCAATGACATCTGCAGTTGTTTTGGATGTTATGTTAGTCTACATTTTTGCTCATAGTAAGTTGATTAGGTTGTAGGAATGTATCTATGTATACGGGATGTCTTCATAGGTGTCGATAAACCCTCCAAGTTCAATTATGTTTCATTTTTGGAAAGGAATGCCATTGTTTTCTTGTTCTGTTAGTTAAACTATCTATGTTCATGGTGTACATTTCAACTGGAAGTTATGGCCTATGATATATGTTCCAAAAGATTGTGGTCTGACTTGTGCATGTAAGATTAAGTATGCCTTTGCTGTTTTAAGGATGTCTTTCCATTTCTCTACTTCTACATTATCAACTATTAACTTTATGGTGTCTTGCTGCAAAGGAGACATTGTTTTTAATATTTTCATATATGTGGTTACTTTTCATATGAAGTTTGTGACATTTACCTTGTTGTCCATGAGTACTAACTTCCATTCTCCCTGTGGGTTTCTGTGCCTGTTGTAATTCTTAAAGCCTTCATCTCGCATTACGCATTCCTTGATATTAGCCGTGAAAGTTGTTGCTGCAATGTACCGTCTGGTATGAACTTTGTAGGCCTTGCTGCAAATGTCACTGCTATGTAAAGTTGTGCTATTGACCCCTTTGTTTTATTTATGTTGTTTTTGGCTAAGGTGTGCTTTAATGAAACAAATATAAAATAATATAAAATACCAAATTAATTTAAAATGAATTATAGGACACAAAATTATACTATTTTGATAATATAAAGTGAATTATAGGATACATAAATATACAGATATCAATAAAATAGTATACGATTAATGTACAAAATTTTAAAAATATATAAAATGTTTAACAAACATCATAAATAGTATGTTCGTTAAAATGATAGTAATATTAAAAACATTTTTGTCAAAACAAAATGAAACATATTATACAAAAACATTCTTTTGATATTTAAACAGTAATACATATAGTTCGAAAATATTTTTTTGAAGTTTTCAACTAATATGTTGTTGTTTTTCATTAAACTGACTTGCAGTAGAATTATTATCTTTCTAAATATATGCATATAAGTTTGATGAACACAAAGCTTTCAAACTCAAATCATGTTCTCAAAAGAATACAAAGATTTTGAAAGATTTCAAAAATTGTTGATAGTTTTAATGGTATAGCATTTGTCAAAATTTATTGATATTTTTAATGATATAGCATAGTCGTTGTTGCAAATAATAAGACACTTGGCATGGTTTTTAAACATAAGTTCAACTAATAAAGCATTTTGTAAGAATATAGTTTATTAAAAAATACCATCAAGTACAATCTAAAAAAGTAAAGAACTAAGTAGCTAAGCTTTGTCATGAACACACTCTTTTATTTATGTATCTTGTGCATTTTGGAAGATTTCTCTATATACCACATTTTTTGTCCGATTCGGTATTATTTTCTCACTATTTTTTGATAAGTATCCTTAAGCATCTTGGCGTTGTGACGCGTGATACTTCAATGTACAACTATCCATGTGCAAACACAGGTTGTTTGAGATATATGCCAACTTTTTTCAAAGTTGGCCCTTGACTTTTGTTTATTGTTATTGCAAATGCCAGCTTTAGAGGAAATTGTCTTCTTTTGAATACAATTGGGATTTGTTGGGCAGACAGAGACAAATTAATCCTTGATAGTAGTACATTAGTTCCCACATTCCTGGCCGTTATTATCTTAGCTTCGATCACCCTATGGCCAAGTTTTTCAACAATTAATCTTGTTCAATTACAAAGTCCAGATGAGGGATCCTAATTTCTTAACAACATTACAGGTGCCCCCACTTGAGATTGAGAGTGTAGTTTGGTATGCTCAGGATTTTCAGGAAGTTCAGGAATCTAGTGGGTGCATTGCGTCACATGTTCCCTGCTGGTTAGTTTTATTCAATTTATCTGCATTGAGATATGTTTTGTAGTTTCCATGTAGCCGATTGAGAATTCTGGAGTTTATTTCATCCACATCAATGTTTCTAGGTGCTAAAATAGCGTGTTCTATTAGGTATTTGCTATTTGTGTAGTTGCTTTCTAAGACATTATTTATGAAATCTATCAGCTTCTAAATGCCTTGAGCATCATTTTGCTCACGTAGTGATTCAAGGATTTCAATCCAATCTGGCTCGCAACCTATAAATAGTGCCCTCTTCTCTAGTTTTCTTTCGCCTAAGCTTCAAATCCACAACGAACTCAACTAAGTTATCTTGTTCATGTGTGTCATTATTTATGGTTAAGCGCATACATGTTGGCAGATGGAGTTTCTCACTACAATGTTGCTGAAACAATGTCTGCTCATGTTCCTTTGGGGACAACCGGCTATAGTTGTCGATAATCCCCCCGAGGACTACCAACTTCCCCCCAAACAGCACATCTTGGTTGCAAATGTCCCTAAATGTACGATCATCTTCCTCTAGTGCATTTTTGTGTGTCATTGGTGCCTCGTCCTCTATAATCAAGATTGCTTGTTCAATAAGGGTTGCGTGGTCAGATCATTTGGAGATTACACAACATGATGTCTCATCTGTTTCCAAGGGTTTTTGAACATTGAATGTGCTGTTTTTCCCATTGGGATGAGTAAAGCAACGATTCCTGATCAAGCAACGGCCAATACAGTAAATCTTGTGGACCTGAATTTTTATACTAATGTTAGCCACAAATATGTCTTTCATGTGCCGCTGCTCCCATAGCCAAAAGAAACTCCTCCTTGCCCTCTCTCATGTGCCCTCATAATGTTATCAAAAGCTTGTTTTTGGTCTGCATTTAGTGTTTGGATTAATTAGTGGAATCGACCTGCTTTAATTTCTTTGTCAAAATGGAGATGTTCAGCTAATAACCGACTTCTCCAACTTGTTGTGGTTGTGATCAATGGCAAGGGCATTAGCCGATAGTTTTTTATTGTGTGACCATTTTTGTTTAATATGTTTTCCTTTCCCCCGAAAGTAAAATGCTTATAATTTTAGAGGACTATTTTTTATGAAAAAAGAATTTTTTTTTTTTTTTTGTTAGGAAAAATATTTTTTATGACTATTTTTATGTCAAGAATAAACACCACCACTACAAAAGCCTAGAATTAGTTTTTTTACATTTTTTCATATTAATGTTTTCTTTCACGTCGTAGAAATGGCTTTCATATTCTTTCATACATAAATACATAAAATAAAATAAAATATAAAAATACGGAATATCCAAAAAGCAATGAAATAATTAAATTTTTAAAAAAATATTTGAAAATTCGTAAATGCTTAAAAATGCTAAAAAAATATTGGTTACAATGTCCTAAATTTTCTCTCCAAAGTATAATGGTTATAATTTAAAAGGACTATTTTGTATGAAAAAAGAAATAATTTTTTTTTTACATTTTTTCACATTAATGTTTTCCTTCACTTCACAGAAATGACTTTCATATTTTTCTCATACATAAGTAATTAATTCTCTTTTAAAAAAATTTGGAAATTCATAACTATATAAAACATGCTAAAAAAAATATTGGTGATTGAAGGTCCAAAGAGCAACCTAAGAGGGGGATGAATTAGGTTCTTTAGTGATAAATGAAAATTTTAAATTTATGAACCAAAAATTTAAATAAAAGATAAATAATAAATACGAAATGAAAAAGATAAAGACAAAAATAAAAGGGATGCACAAAGATTTTTAAAGTTGTTCACTTCCAAACTGGAAGCTAGTCCACTTCTCAGGTAACTACTTTTAGTCACTTGAGCCTTTAACTAAGCTCTATGATCTTTTTTAAAAACAAGCTCAGGATCCAACCTTTACAACGTTCTTTTTGTACGTAGGCTTAAGACCCAACCTTTTACAACCGATTCTTCTGTAACCATAGGCTAAAGATCCAATATTTGCAATAGAATGAATTAGAATAAAGCAATGGAAGAATTAAAGCACTCAAATTCTTCACTCTTTCAAGAGTAAATTGAACTGACACTTGATCAAGATTAGCCAAAGCTAAGGATATGCCAATTATGCTTAATGATCAATAACAAGAGAACAAGTGATGCTCAGATAAAAGCTTTAAAACAAAACTTAAAAACAAGCATTTAAAGCGTAAGTATGTAAGAGAACTTTATATCAAAGAATACTTAGAGAGTATTGGATGTTTTGAACCAAAGCATTCAAGCCTTATTTATAGGAAAATGAGGGCCTAGGGGATGTTTGAAAGGTTGAAAAAAAGATTAGAAAAGAAATTAGCTAATTAATTTGATTGATTGATGGGATTGATTACTTATTTAGCTAATTAATTTGATTAATTGAGTCATTTCCAAATTAGCTAAAATTTTTGAATTAATTTGATTGATTGATGATATTGATTACTAATTTAGCTAATTAATTTGATTGATTGAATCATTTCCGAATTAGCTAAACTTTTTGAATTAATTTCTCACTTTGGTTTGATTTTGAATATTTGATTGCACAAGTCAAGTTAAAACAATACCCATTAAAATTTGATCATATTTTTTAAAATACCAATCTCAAAAAATATTTTGATTTATATGCTACATTGGTTTAATTTTGACTTGAATATTTTTCAAATAAAATTTAAAAATCAATTTTTAAAAATATTTTCGTTAGAGCATCACATATCAATATTAAGACTTGGACTCAATTGATATATCCCGATCCTAAGTCCTAGACAATAAAAATAAATAATGCCAAGGTGCTTGGACTCGGATCACATGCCCTTCAATTTGGATGGATCTTCTTTTCAAGGTTGATCTCTTTTCTTCTTGATTCATATCTTAGAAAGCTTCGCATCCATGATTAAACTTGATGTTTCTATCGTTCTTATGACACACTTAAAAACAAGATTAGAGTAATTTAAACACTATGACTCACTAAATGGTTGTTATTACCAAAATTACAGTATAAATGGCTTTAGGGCCAACAATCTCCCCCTTTTTGATGATGATAAACATTTGGTGTTTTATCTTAAAAATATGAAAGTTAAGGTATAAAAATCACCACAAAAACTTACACATGAAGATGTATCTCAGAGATGCATTATATGAACTATAAACGCTCCCCCTGAGTTGATTGGCATTTCTAACATTATATATTCAACAACTTATACTTAACATAGCACAATGAGCACAACGAGGCATGAATCATGAAACCTAAACATCAATCTTTCTCCCCCTTTGTCATCAACAAAAAGCACAAGAAGGAAGATAAATAAAATAATAATAAGAGCATGTATGGACACAAATAAAAAAGGAGAACATAGATACATTGCATAATGTAAAAGAGAATGTTGTACAAGAAGCCTTTTTTTTTTTTTGAAGAAGAGAAGCCTAAGGAGTCAGGAGTCGTTGCCTACATGATATAAAGTCAAACAGCTTTTGCATTGTAGACTAGTTTTGAGGTTAAAATGTTGTAGAAAATGGATTTTTATTGAAAATTTAGAAGAAATTTGAAGAAAAATGGTGGTTTTTGGTAAGATTTAGGAAGAAAAGAGTTAGAGCTTGTGAGAGAGAGACAGAGAGAGTTTGAGGAGGATAAAGATGAAGTGAAGTTGGAAAGGGGGCCCGTGAAGTTCAAAAACCGGTTCTGGGCTTCTCCCTTGTATGTCGACACACACTATCTATGTGTTGACACAAAGATGCAAAGCAGCGGTACTAATGCTCTGTGTGTCGACGCATAGATTCTGTGTGTCGACACACAGTATACAGAACTTGGCTCTATTTTTCTATGTGTTTATCCCCTTTTTTTAATTTAATTTATTTAGAAAGGTCAAGTTCTTATATCCATGAGTTGGATAAGAATACTTGATCCATTGGAGCCCTTTTTTATGTTGAGTATCAGAACTCAATGTCGAATGCGAGCAATCAAAGTTAAGAAGTTAAATTTGTACATGCCAATTCTAGTTCTAATATCACAGAAAAATTTCTTCACCTAGAGGTTTAGTAAAAATTTCCACTAATTGGTCATTGGTGGGAACAAATTTTACAATAACATCTCCCTTAAGCACATGATCACGAATGAAGTGATGTCTAACCTCAATATGCTTTGTTTTAGAGTGTTGAGCTGGATGTTTAGTTAAGCATATAGCACTAGTATTATTGCACATTATAGAAGCATGGTCAATATTAATGCCATAGTCATTTAATTGATGCATTAACCATAATATTTGAGCACAACAACTTCCACATGCAACATTTTCGGCCTCGGCAGTGCATAAAGCAACTGAATTTTGCTTTTTGTTAAACCATGACACCAAAGCGTGACCAAGAAATTGACAAGTACCACTAGTCGATTTTCGGTCCACTTTGTATTCGGCAAAATCCGCATCACTATATCCAACTAAATCGAAGAAATCACATTTAATGTAGAATATGCCTAAGGTAGGAGTAGCAACTAGGTATTGAAATATTCTTTTCACGACACACAAATGAGATTCCTTAGGACATGCTTGAAATCTAGCACATAAACATACACTGAACAATATATCAGGCCTACTAGTGGTAAGGTAAAGAAGGGATCCGATCATACCTCGATATAGCTCTTGGTCCACCTTGTTACCTTTTTCATCCAAATCTAACTTGAGAGTTGAGCTCATTGGTGTTGCTATTGCCTTGAAATTTTCCATGCCAAATTTCTTAAGCATTTCCTTGATGTACTTGACTTGGTTGATGAAGATTCCTTCCTTGCCTTGTTTGATTTGCAATCCAAGGAAGTAGTTGAGTTCTCCCATCATGCTCATTTAAAATTCCCTACTTATAAGATTCGCAAATTCTTCACAAAGAGATGGATTAGTATCACCAAACGCTATATCATCAACATAAATTTGGGAAATAAGAATGTCATGTATAGAATGTCTGATAAAAAGTGTGGTATCAACCTTTCCTCTTGAAAATTAATTTTACATTAAAAAGGAACTCAATCTCTCATGCCAAGCTCTAGGAGCTTGTTTCAATCCATAGAGAGCCTTTTTGAGTTAAAGGCGTGGTTGGGAAATTTGTCGTCCTCAAATCCGAGTGGTTGTTCAACATAAACTTCTTCTTCAATGAGACCATTTAAAAATGAACTTTTTACATCCATTTGACAAAGTTTGAAATATTTGAATGAAGCAAATGCACATAAGAGTCTAATAGGTTTTAGCCTAGCAAAAGGAGCAAAGGTTTCCTGGTAGTCTATACCTTCTTCTTGGTTATAGCCTTTTGCTACTAACCTTGCCTTGTTTCTTACCACGTTATGTTCCTCATCCTTCTTGTTGCGGTAGACCCACTTGGTACCTATGACTTGATGATCTTGGGGTCTATCAACAAGTTCCCATACATCACTTCTCTTGAATTGGTTGAGCTCTTCCTCCATTGCCATTATCCAATTTGCATCATTAAGAGCTTCTTTTATGTTTTTAGGTTCTTCAAGAGAGATGAATGCGGCTAAATGACAATATTCGGTTAATGCATGCCTTGTTTTTACACCTTGAGAGGGATCACCAATGATTTGACTTATTGGGTGATCCTTCAAGTATTTCCAATCTCGCGGTAAGTCTTTTTCTTTGGTTTCTACATTTTGGTTATCTACTTTTGGTTCATCCATTTGAGCTTTAAGCGTATCTTTTTCTTGCTCCTTGGATGAGTGTGTGATGTTTATTGGTTTAATTACTATATCATCCTTATCGTAAGGAAATCTACAGGACAAGACATTAGATTCATCAAAGACTACATGTATAGACTCTTCTACAACTTTTGTCTTTTTATTATAGACTCTATATGCTTTGCTTGTTATGCAGTATCCAATGAAAATACCTTCATCAACTCGTGAATCAAATTTACCAAGATTCGTTTTCCATTATTGTGAATGAAACATTTGCACCCAAAAGGTTTAAAATATGCAATGTTTGGTTTTCTACCTTTATAAAGTTTATATGGTGTTTTCTTCAAAATTGGCCTTATCAAAGCTCGATTTAAGATGTAGCTAGCGGTATTATCGGCTTCGGCCCGAAATGATTTAGGCAAGTTTTTTTCACAAATCATGGTTCTTGCCATTTCTTCAAGTGTTCTATTTTTCCTTTCAACCACGCTATCTTGCCAGTTCTAGGTGCTGAAAAATTGTGGTCAATTCCAAAGTAATCAACATAATTTTCAAAATCGTCATTTTCAAATTCTCATCTATGATCACTTCTTACTGAGATAATTTTCAAATCGTTTTCATTTTGCACCTTTTTGCAAAACATTTTAAATTTATCAAGAGCTTCACTCTTATGAGAAAGGAATGGGACCCAAGTAAAATGGGAGTAATCATCAGCAATTACAAGTCCCTATCACTTTCCACCAAGGCTCAAATGACGAGTAGGACCAAACAAGTCTATATGTAAGAGTTCAAGATGCCTTGATGTTGAAACTACATTCTTTGGTTTGAATGAAGATTTAGTTTGTTTGCCATATTGACATGCATCACAAATATGATCTTTTTCAAATTTTAGCTTTGGTAATCCTCTAACAAGATCATTTTTTAAAAGTTTTGAAATCAACTCCATACTAGCATGTCCAAATCTTCTATGCCAAATCCAAGGATCATTTTCATTCAAGACACTAAAACACTTTAGTGAATCTACACAATCAAGATCAATCATATAAACATTTTCACATCAAAGACCAACAAGCAAAATCTCAATTGTTTTAGCATGTTTAACTATGCATATAAATGATTCAAAGTTCACACAATAATGTTTATCACATAATCGACTAATGCTTAGCAAATTGTGCTTAAGACCTTTCATAAGTGGGACATCTTCAATGCAAGGAGAAGAGTTAGAAGCAACGTTACCGATACCGATTATTTCTCCTTTCTTGTTGTCACCAAAAGTGACATTTCCTTTTCTTAGCATTAAAGAAGTGAACTTAGATTTTTCTCTGGTCATGTATCTTGAGCAACCACTATCCAAGTACCACTTTTAGTTTTTGCTTTGAATTTTTATACACACCTATCACAATTCAAACACTTTTAAGTGCCCAAATTTTCTTGGCTCCTTTGTTGTTAGCCTTTACATTAGGCGGTTGAGATCCTTTTGGGACCCAAACCATCTTTGTCTGTCTCACATTCCTTTTGAAAGGACATTGGTACATGATGTGTCCATGGTCACCACAATAGTTGCATCTTATAGTGTTTGTTGGAGGTGACCAGGCTTTAACAAAAAGAACATTCAAATTTTTCTTTTGAATATTTCCATTATAACCTATTCCTTCTTTGTTATAAACCAGTTTTTGAGATGCAAGAATTTTGTCAAGTGTTTCTTGTCCTTTAAAAACTTTGCTTGAGATTTTCGAAAGTTCTTCCATTCTTTCTTTTAAAGACTCGTTTTCCTTTAAAAGTGATTCGCCTTCCTTGGATTTTTCTTTTTCATTTTCATTTAAAATATGAAGTGTTTCTTCTAAGGATTACTTCTCATTGGTTAATTTAATGATATCATTGTTTAAAGACTCCTTCTTTTTCTTTAGAGATTCATTTTCAAGTTCAAGCAATAAATGTTATTTTGAGTCTTTTTCTAATCCCCTCTTTTCAAGACCCTTTACAAAAGCCTTTTTACATTTCTCATACAATTCTTGAAAACCGGCAACAAGTTCATCATAGGATAGATCGGTTACCTCATCTTCTTCAATGCTCTCATCGTCAATAGCCATGAAACAAAAGCTAGCTACTTCTTCTACACGTTCTTCATCGGAATCATCATCGCTATCTCCCCAAGCTGCAAATGCTTTCTTCTGTTCTTCCTTTTTGTCCTTCTTTTTGAACTTGTCGAAGAATTTCTTATTTTTTGGCTTGGGAGAATATCTCTTGAGATGTCTGATTTCTCCACACTCGTAGTAAGTTGGTTCATCTTTGGAGGAGGATTAACCTTTTTTAAAGTTTTTCTTGAACCTTTTCATTTCAAGACGTTTGTAAAACCTTTTTGCCAACATAACAACTTCATCATCACTTTCGTCACTTAAAGATGATTTAAATGCTATGTCTTTACTTTTCTTTTGTTTTTCTTCTTCTTTAAATTCTTCCATGTCAATCTCATGGATCATGAGATTTCCAATTAGTTGATCAAGTTCATACGTTGAGAGGTTATGAACTTCT
This sequence comes from Simmondsia chinensis, assembly GCA_018398585.1. Taxonomy (NCBI): domain Eukaryota; kingdom Viridiplantae; phylum Streptophyta; class Magnoliopsida; order Caryophyllales; family Simmondsiaceae; genus Simmondsia; species Simmondsia chinensis. Next base: position 24,927,961 of record JAGTTD010000007.1, on the reverse strand, counting down.
CGAATGACGGTAACCTTGCCTTGCCATGAAATGGGATGATATCTAAGGATTTTACTAACTTGCTCCTCATTTGAATATATTTTCCCAAGAGCTTGGAGTTTGTTAGAAATATCAAAAAATCTAATGTACATCTCTTTTATTGATTCCTCCAGTTTCATTTTGAAAAGTTCATAAGCTCTTACCAACATGTTTATTTTTGAAGACTTTACTTGATCCGTACCTTCATAGATGACCTCCAGATTGTCCCATCTCTTTCCGATTCACAACCGGACACATGATTGAAGACATTTGGGGCAATAGCACCCAGTAGTTGATAATGAGCTTTTGCATTTTTTTGCAAGTTTTTCTTTATCATCTTGCATAAGCTCATTTTCCTCTTTTTTTTCTCACCTTGTTTCTTCGAAGGTACATAATCACCATTTTTTGTTATAAGCCATATATCAAAATCAATAGATATAATGTAAAGTCTCATTCTAAGCTTTCAATGGGGGAAATTTCCCCATCAAAAAGAGGAGGCTTATTAGCCGATTGACCCTCAGCTAAGATCGGAGTGAATGTTACCATAGGATAACTCAAAGGTTGTTAGACCTGAAAAAAAAATTAGAGTACTAGCTCTGATACCAATTGAAGGTTCAAAGAGCAACCTAAGAGGGTGGTGAATTAGGGTCTTTAGTGGTAAATGAGAAATTTAAATTTGTGAACCAAAAATTTAAATAAAAGCTAAATAATAAATACGAAATGAAAAAGATAAAGACAAAAATAAAAGGGATGCACAAATATTTTTATAGTGGTTCACTTCCAAACTGGAAGCTAGTCCACTTCTCAAGTGACTACTCTTAGTCACTTCAGCCTTTAACTAAGCTCGATGATCCTTTTTAAAAATAGGCTTAGGATTCAACCTTTACAGCTGGTCTTTTTGTACGTAGGCTCAAGACCCAACCTTTAACAACCGATCTTTTTGTAACCGTAGGCTAGTGATCCAACCTTTGCAATAGAATAAATTAGAATAAAGCAATGGAAGAATTAAAGCACTCAAATTCTTCACTCTTTCAGGAGTGAATTGACACTTGATCATGCATAGCCAAAGCTAAGGATATGCCAATTATGCTCAATGATCAACAATAAGAGAACAAGTGATTCTCAAATAAAAGCTTTAAAACAAAACTTAAAAACAAACCGTTAAAGCGTAAGTATGTAAGCGAACTTTTTATCAAAGAATGCTTAGAGAGTATTAGATGTTTTTAACCAAAGTATTCAAGCCCTATTTATAAGAAAATGAGGGCCTAGGGGATGTTTAACAGGTTGAAAAAAAGATTAGAAAAGAAATTAGCAAATTAATTTGATTGATTGATGGGACTGATTACTTATTTAGCTAATTAATTTGACTAATTGAGTCATTTCCAAATTAGCTAAAAATTTTGAATTAATTTGATTGATTGATGGGATTGATTACTAATTTAGCTAATTGGTTTGATCGATTGAGTCATTTTCAGATTAGCTAAAATTTTTGAATTAATTTCCCACTTTGGTTTGATTTTGAATATGTGATTGCACAAATCAAGCTAAAACAACAAACATTGAAATTTGATCATATTTTTCAAAATACTAATCTCAAAACATATTTTGATTTATATGATAGAATGGTTTAATTTTGACTTAAATATTTTTCAATTAAAATTTAAACATTAATTTTCAAAGATATTTTAAAAACATTTTTGTTAGAGCATCACAAATCAATATTAAGACTTGGGGTCAATTAATACATCCTGATCCTAAGTCATAGACAATAAAAATAAATAACGTGTTATGAACTTAGTTCATTACTAGGAATTGAGATAGTTTTAAGAGGGATGAGGAGAAGAAGATAGAATTAAGTAGATGAGGGAGATTGTTTCAATCACAATTGAGTATATTTTCTATTCGATGCTTAACAAGACTTTACAATCAAGCTTATATATATACACAATGAATGATCAAGCTAAAACTGCCAACAACCCCAACTTACCAACTGCATTTTCTGCCTATTCCGAACCAACTCAAAGCTTATACAAATTCCACTACTAATTCCTAACAATACCCTCCCCAACAAAAAATTCTTGACTCAAGAATCAAAATTTGGAAATTGACTCTTAAGGAAGTGATAATCCTCCCAAGTAGCTTCATCAACACTCAAATTGGACCAATGAACCAAAACTTGGGTTGAAGCCTTATTATTTCGTGGTACTATTCTTATGGCCAGAATAGCTATTGGTTCGGCGAGCACTTGGCCTTGTGTGGAAGTATAGGGAGGCTACAACTGAGGAGCAAAGTCTTGCCCAATCTTCTTCTTCAACAAGGACACATGAAACACCAGGGTGAATACTACTATTAGGTGGTAAGGCCAAGCGATAAGCAACCGCTCCTATCTTCTCCATGACCGCATAAGGACCATAATACTTGGCTGATAATTTCACATTGGATTGTACTGCCACTAACGTCTGCCTGTAAGGCTGGAGTTTGACATAAACCATATCCCCTACCTGCAATTCCCTCTCGGTTCTGTGCTTGTCAGCAAAAAATTTCATATGAGCCTGCGCTTGGATCAGCTGGTCCTTGAGCTGCCTATTAATGCTATTTATGATGTTCACTATACTCCAAATGTTAGGTATAGGAGAATAAGAATCAAGCTGCAGCATTGGACTAGGAGGATGGTAACCATAAAAAGCAAAAAATGGTGTAGTGTTAAGAGTTGTGTGATGGTTGGTATTATACCAAAACTCAGCCAAGGATAAGTGCTTATGCCATTAATTTGGATGTCGGAAGGTCATACATCTCAAATACTGTTCGAGGCACTGATTTAAACGTTTGGTCTGGCCATCCGACTATGGATGATAGGCTGAACTGAAGTTGAGGGAAGATTCAAGCAATCTGAACAGTTCTTCCCAAAATTCACTAGTAAACAACTTATTTCTATCAGACACAATGGATTAGGGCAATCCATGGAGCTTGTAGATTGAGTCTGGGAACTGTTTTGATAGTTGCAAGGCTGTTATTTGATGGGTTAATGCAAAACAATGTCCATATTTGGTAAATCTGTCAACTACGGCCTAGATCTCGTCCTTTCCTTCAGACCTCGGGAGACCCTCTGTGAAGTCCATACTAATGTGGCTCCAAGCTTGGTCTGGAATGGGGAGAGGGTTCAACAACGCCGGATAGGAGCAATGTTCACTTTTTGTCCTTTGATAGATATCACAAGCTTGCACCCATGTGGTGATGTCTTGCTTCATCTGATTCCAATAAAACCATGGCTTGATTCTTTTATGCATTCCCAATATACCAGAGTGACCCCCAACAGCAGAGGAGTGGAATGCTACAAACAATTGCTTTCTCATATCAGCAGAGCTGCCAATGTATATCCTGCCATTTACTCGCAACACCCCTCTGATGAGAGTGACATCAATAACAGCAGAAGGATCAACGGATAAGGCCTAGACCCAATCTTAAGCTTTAGAGCCATATACATAGGAAGCACGTATGTCCCTCATTCAAGGAGGTTGTACCACTGAAATGGACTGAGGACTCCTCTCCTTGCCTTGATAATGCAAATGTAACCACATTTTCCCTTCCCTTTCTATATTGGATGGAGTAGTCCAAGCCTATCATTTTCATCAACCCTTTCTTCTACACTCTAGTGGTTATTCGTTGCTCTAAGAGGTACGTGAGACTCTCATGATCAGTACGTATAATGAAGTAATGTCCTTCCAAGTAATGTCTCTATTTTTTAACAGCAATGAGAATAGGTAAGTATTCTTTCTCATATATTGATAGCCCTTAATGCCTGGGACGAAGTGTTTTACTCAAATATGCAATAGGCTTCTCTGATTGCATTAGTACAGCTCCAATACCATTGAGGCAAGCGTCAGTATCTAGGACAAAAGCCTCACTGAAGTAAGGAACTGCAAGAACAGGTGCTGAACACAGTGCCATTTTCAATCTGTCCAGCGACTTTTGAGCCTCTTCATTCCAATGAAAGGCATCCTTCTTAAGCAATTTAGTAAGTGGTTTAGCAATCAAACCGTAGCCACTAACAAATTTTCTGTAGTAGCCTGTTAACCCCAGAAATCCACGCAAGGACTTGAATGTTTTTGGAATGGGCCATTCCTAAACAGCTTCCACCCTAGAAGAGTCAATAGCTACCCCATCCTTAGACACCACATGACCAAGGTATTCCATTTGGGTTTGGGTGAAAGAACACTTGGATATCTTGGCAAAACGTTTGTGAGTTCGCATTATTTCAAAGACTGTTTGCAGGTGATGTAAGTGTTGGGACATAGATGAGCTATAAACTAGGCTGTCATCAAAGAAAACCAAAACAATTTTTCTGAGGTAAGGCTTGAAAATGGAGTTCATGAGGCCTTGAAAAGTTACGGGAGCATTACTTAGACCAAAAGGCATAACTACAAATTCAAAATGGCCTGCAGAAAGCAATTTTGGGTATGGCTTTTTCTTTAACTCGTATTTGGTGATAGCCTTGTCTCAAATCAAGTTTTGAATATATTTTTGATCCAAATAGCTCATCTAAGAGGTCATCAATGATAGGTATTGGAAATTTGTCTTTGATGGTTAAGGAATTCAATTGTCTATAGTCGATGCACATTCTTGATGTGCCATCCTTCTTTTTCACTAGTATAACAGGCGAGGCATAGGGACTATGGCTGTTTCTTATGAATTTCAAGTTAAGAAGGTCATTAATTTGTTTCTCTAGTTCATTCTTTTTGGCATGAGGGTACTTATAAGGTCTTATATTGATTGAAGCATTTGATTTTAGAAGAATGGCATGATCTAACATTCGTTTTGGGGGTAAGGAAGAGGGTAACCCAAATATATCCCTATACTCATGAAGTAATCTAAGCAAAATAGGATCAAAGACTACCAAAAGCTTCTCAAGTGTTGCTAAAACAAAATGAAGGTGACCCATCCACTGAATGTTCCCCTTTCGCACTACATCAGACAAAGCCTTGCAGCTGATGGACTTAAGAGTCCCTTATTCTACCACTCCTTGCAATGTAATGGTGCTGCCCATCCTCTCAAATGACATGGATAGGCTAGTGAAATTGAATACAATTGGGCTGATTGTCTTCATCCAATCTACCCTAAGCACCATATCACATCCTCCAAGTCTCAAAATTCTGAAATCATAAGCAAAGTGGTGACCTTGCATCTCCCAGCTGAATTGCCTGCACTTCATTTGTGTTAACATAGTATTTCCATTAGCTACAATTACTATCAGAGGTACGGCTTGTACTAGCTCATGCCCCACCTTCTTTACCATCTTAGGATCTAGGAAGCTATGGGTACTTCCACTATCGATCAATATCAAAAGAGGGGTTTGTTTGGCCATGCCTTGGATGCGTATTATATTGTGAGAGCTACCACGTGTGAGAGCATTCACTGAAATCTGCACTTCCTCTTCAATTGCTTCAGCTAAGGCTTCACTCAGAGGTTCCATGGCTTCCTCACTTTCCTCATCTTGTTCTACACCAGTGACAGACATCAAATTCTTAGGATTGCATTTATGTCCAAACTAGTATTTTTGATTACATTTGAAGCATAGATTCTGAGCCTTCTTTGCCTCGATACACAGGGGTCTACTGCTAGTCTTATGCCTAGAAGTTGCACTAGCAGAATGATGCCAACTGCTTCCTGATCCATTCGTTGTCTTGCCCTTACCCTATCCTTCCCTCAGGACCTCAACTATGGACTCAAATAGTTTAGCCTTAGAATAGGCTTTAGATAGAGATAGAGGGTTTAAAACCTTCACATGGTTCTTGATCTTAGGGTGTAGCCCACTGATGAAACTTGATATGTAGTATGCTTCTTTTGCCCCTGGATTAGCTATCATCATTAGGGCCTTTAATCGCTCAAATTTGGTCATTTATTCTTTTACAGAACCAGTTTGAGTGAGCTTATTGAATTTATCAATTACATCCCCTTGTTCATCATCTTTATAACGATCACAAAGCTCCTCCACAAATTCATTCCAACTCAATTCAGCCCTACCAGCAATCAGGCTGTGAAATCAAATCTCAAAATCCCCTTGGAGATACACGGCTGCCCATTATACCTTCTCATGCACCGAAACCTCATAGAATCTGAAGAACCTTTCACACCTCCTTGCCCATGATTGAGGGTGTTGTCCATTGAAACAACTAGTTTCAACCTTTGGTTGCTTATTGCTAGAAGACCTGCCAATCTTTGTATGCTCAGGAGCACGCTCATTCTCTTAGATCTTGGATAAGGGAATCAGTGGATTTGGAGGTCAAACGTTGGCTTGAAAACTGCAGAATTCCCTTGTGTATTTCAATTTTTTGTAAAAGGAAATTATTTTTATGTATGATTTATATTTAGATTTATTATTCTATTTTATTATTTTCCTTGGAAGTCCTCACCCTTAGGTTAGGGGCACTGGGAAACAGCCTCTCTTCAGATTAACACCCTGAAGGGGGAAGGCTACATACATCCGCCCCCCGAGACCCTACGTAGGCGGGAGCCCTTAAGGCACTGGGTATGTTCCTCTGTTCCTTTTATTCTATTTTATTATTTTATTTTACGTAAGTTTGATTTTTGGTATTCTTGATAATTAGTTTTTTATTTTTATATTTTATTTTATTTTATGCATTTATTTTTGAAAGGATATGAAAATTTTGCTTTTTTTTTCATTGAAGTAAAAAATGTGAATAGTTCTTTACCTTAGATGGAGTGTCACATTTTTTTAAAAGAAAATTAATTATTTCATCACTCTTTCGGTATTTTATATTATTATTTTTAATTATTTTTATTATTATGTTTTGGTATTTTTTATTTTATTATATATGGAAGAATATGAAATTTTTTTATTATTAGTTTTATTTTTTTATTATTATTTTTATGTCATTTGTTTTTATTATGTATGAAAAAATATGAACAATTGTATTTTTTTAATATTTTATTGTTATTTTTTTATCACTAGTCTTTTGGTGTTTTTATTTTATTATGTATCATACGAATTTTTTTTTTTTTTGAATTTTTTTCATTGAATCAACGAATATGAATAGTTTTTTACCTAGATGAATACCATTGGAGTTAAGGAAGGATTTAATGGGGGGAGGCACTTATAATTCATATAAGAACAGACTCCATTCTTTCATATTTTTTAACTAATGGGCCGGGCTATGAAGTCCGTTTAACTCCTTAGGTTAACTGTAAGGTCTAATTTTTTTTAACTGAAGGCTCCTCTTTTTACCCTACTGACTACCTCATTAGTTGTGGTCGTGCCCGCACCATTATTAATTCCCCTTAAAGTTCATTGCACGAGTCCTTGTCGAAGTCCATTCTTCTCTCTGCATATCTTATGACGTTGTTGATTGCATCAACGATGTTTGAAGATTTATATCCGATTTATTGCAGCGCTAAGATTCCCAGGAAGCATTTTGATACGAATAAAGCTTCAAATGCTAATCTAACACAAGATCAATGGGCCAATCAACAAATTCAAGTACCAAAACATAAATATTATATTATATGAACTAAAGAAAGAGGGAGAAATATGTACAAGTAGGGGGAGAAACATAGAGAGAATTAGGAGGGAGAGAGAGAAAGGTCACATTGATCATCAACATCTAAGCATAAAACCCTAACTATAATATCTAATCCTATTTATATAAGTAGATACTAAGGATAGATGACGTGGCACCCTACGTCCGCGATGATGTGGCATAGGGGAATACCGAGAGCTAAGTTGGGCACTGAACTCGGGCATATTTGTATCAATACCCCCTCTACGACCTGACCCTTGCCCCCAAGGGTCAAACTGAGGCAAACAGCTTTGAATATCATAAAGAAATTTCTTGATACATGAGTCTTGATGGAAAATGTTATAGAGAAGTCGGGCAAAGGCAATATGAAGCACTCGTCAACGCGCATTTTAGGCAATCAAAAGCAGCCGCAACAACAAAGTTCCTCTGAAAACTGTCGATTTTGCGCAACTAAGCCAAGGGAAGAGCTACCTCATCATACTAAGACATAAAGATGGGATCGGACTGTGTATGTGGAGCAGTCTTCTACACATCATCAGCGAACATATGGAGACGCCAATAACTCGAGTGATGATCAATTTTAAAAAATACGAAGCATCCTCTAATTCATCCAATAATTCCTCAACGATAAGCGCCATAGCCAGGTTTGAATGCCACGCCTGATATAACTTTGCATGAAACTTAGATGAAGTGAAAGATAGAACCATAATGATAGGATCCATAGTCGAGTCTAAATGCCACACCTGTTATAACTTGACATGAAGCTTGAACGAAGTGGAAGATAGAACCATTTACAAAATCTCAGCACTCGGGAGACAAAAGAGGGTGTCAGCGGTACTACTTTATGTCTCTTCCAATGGAATTCGATGGTCAAAACCCAGTTGGTGAGAAGAGAGCCCAACCGGATTAGCAAAAACATCCATAACACCCTTGTAGTGTCTCCCAACATAAACTTGGAAAAAATCAAACAGAGGATGATGCTATATCCCTTCAACCAAACTCTTTTCCTCCATCATTTGGGACAATTGGGGCTCTGGAAACATGATTAGCTTTGGTTTTGCAACATAACACCCAAAGTATATCCTAAAATATTGTTGGCTTGCTCCTTCACATAAATATACCTCACTGATGGTAGGCTCAAGCACCGTAACTTCCTTATCCTTTGATTCTTTAGAGTTTGCTAGTACAAGATCGTACCTTCCTTTACAATAGAAGGCTGCATTAATGACATATCACTTGGCTCCTTGTACTCAAAAATAGTGGGGATTGAAAATTGAGAATTTTAAACCTAAGGTTGTTTTTGAAATTCCTAATTTTAAATTTTCAGATTTAAATTCCTAATCTAAATCAACAGGCATCTGCTCTAATACATTCATAATAATTATGTGAACTATATCTAGTATAATAATAAAATTGTAAATAAATAAAAAAGCGAAAACTTAAAAGAGAAGGAAAGAAAGACATACCTACATTTGCTCCCAATGAAGAAAACTAGAATAAAATACTCTAAGAAAGCTGAGAAAACCAAGATCTAGCTGCCTTCTACACAATGATCTCAAAACGCCCAGAGAGTAGGCTCCGAAAAATATTGAACTTGAGGAAAGAAAAATTACAAAAGAAATTTTTCTCTCCCACTAGGGCTCCGAAAGTCAACACTTTCAGAAACCTTTAATTTTGGAATTGGATACCAAACCATAAAACTGACACCTCTATTTATAGTAGGATACTAGAGTGAAAACATGTTGGAAATTCGATGTGAGACATGCAGATCAGTTGCAAAATGCATCATTTCGTGTAAAAAGCCATCCAAAACACGGCATTATATGAGTGTCGAGATGTGAACTCTGAACTTTGATTGTTTGCTAAAAGTACGAAAAGTATTTATGCGTATTATATGACTTGTTTTATAGTTTTTGATTTCAAACTAGTTCTTAGATTATGCATTGTCATCAATACTAGTATGTCTTGTCTATTCTATTTTATTTGCTATAATATGATATGTTTAATACATGTAGAGCACTAGGAGATGCTCAGAGTTCTCTAGGTTTCTACTAGTTGATCTACTAAGTTGAAAAGAATGTTAGGGTTAGACTGGACTAAAGAGTTAGTCAAATGCAAGATTCGAACATTAGATGTCGAACTTATTCAAGGATTAGACACTTGAATAGTCCACTGCAGTAGAGAATGATCAGATACTTGAGAGAAATGTTTGGTCAGAGAACTAGTAGCATAAGCACAATTTATGAGAAAAAGGTGTCATAAAAACTAAGGGAAGAGTCCACTTAGAGTAAGCATCTACCTCAAGAATAAGGAACCCCAAGAGGATAAAATAAAACATGAGTCAAAATAGTTTTGTCTCTTTTATAATTACGCTGGACTTTAATATTTTAAAAGGAATTCCCCAGTGGTTGGATACTACTGTTGCCTAGAACAAAAGCGAATGTAACAAGGTATTTGATATCATGTCTCCTCTAGTTGTGACTAGTAGATAGTTCACTAGTGTTTTAGTGAATGGGTTTTCAGTAAGGGCATCAAAAGGAAGTAGTTTAAGTCAGAAATGCAGTTTTGTATTTGAGTAACTATCTTGATGTACTTAAGAAATTTGAATTTTATCTACTGTTTGTTTTGACATAGACTTTCAGTTATTTTTTCTAAAAACTAAACTAATAGTTATATAAATAAAGTGTTTATTTAAAAAATGGTGCATTATTAGATAGTTAACTTATTTAATCAAAGCTACACTAATGGTGATTTATTAGTCTAATACAAGTTCGGCTGTGTAACCATATAACAAAAGAAACTCCAGAAACCATATAGCTTTTAAGTGGTACTTAATCTTAGGTCACATTAGTCCAATATGATTCGAAACTAGTTTGATTTGTCTTATGGATCATTAAGTACTTGAATGATAATTGGTATGTGAATCATGTTCGAATTAATGGTAACTGAAACTATCTTTAAGAGTAAAGATAATAGGACCTTTAAGCTTCTAGGACTTGTTCATAAAGTGTTTATGGACTGCTAGTTCAAGTGAGCAGAAGCAAAAGAGTATTTCATAAAATATTTATGAATAGCTACTCAGAAAGTTGATGTATGGATATACCTATGAAGTCTAAAGTCTTGAAATTCCTTTAAAGGTTCAAAGAATTAAAGACTTAAGTTGAGATTAGTTAGGTAATTACATTAAGTCACTTTGATTAGATCAAAGTGGTTAGTTCAAGAGAATTCTTAGTTTTCCTTATCACAGAGAGTTATAGGAAGGATAAATAATGTGTTATTGAATATGGTAAGACTCATATGATGAGTTACATTTACATATCAAAAGTTTTGCTATATAAAATGTTTTAGAAAGTGTTCTAAAAGTACAACAGATAGCTTATGTTGGATTGACTGTATGAGATACTATGTCTATACAGCTTGATACAACTTATAGTTCAGATGATGTATTAGATATATCTTCAACTAGGTTATTGCCACAAAAGGTACATGAGAGCTTTGGTGTAGTGGGAAGTTGGTCAGGGTCACCTGAAGGATTCATTTCATTCCTAATAGTTAAGAATGATGGTGAATTTAATCCTCTAGACCACAATGAAACTCTTAAGTATAAAGATGCAAACCATTGGGTTAGGGCAATAAAAGTTAAAGTTAAAGTAATTGTATTCTAACTAAGTCTGGAAACTTGTAGAGGCGTCAAAAGACATTAAGTTCATTAGATAATATCTAAATGGATCTACAAGTACAAAGAGTTCAATGGACAAGAAGGAAGAGGCCTTCGACGCTATATTGATGGCAGTGAGTTTAATACCTTATTGGAAGGAATCGTCTTTGATGAGACCTTCTAGCTAAATGCTATGCTTAAATCCATAAGGCTACTCTTTTCCATTGTATCTCAGTATGATGAGGTATGGGAATGGAAGTTGAAACAATGTTTTCTGAATGGTTATCTTGAAAGTTTATGTATATGATACAACCAGACAAATCTGTTGCCAAAGAGTCAGGAGCATATAGTATGCAAACTGAGCTAGTCTATTTGTAGACTTAAATAAGCATCTTGTTCATTGAATAGTAGATTCGATGATGATTAATTAAGTCCTAGGGATTTGAATCAATGGTTAGTGAACCATTAGTGTACGAGTCACATGACAAGAAAGTAAAGACTTTCTAAGTGTTGCATACAAATGACATTCTACTCATTGAGAATGGTGTAGAATTGTTATGAGCTGTTAAGTTTTTATTGTCTTGTCAGTTAATTAAAAGCAAAAGACCTAAGATGAACCAACTATGTTCTTAGGGTCAAGCTTTGGCATGATTCAAAATAAAGGATGCTAGGTTTATCATGAGTCGTTTGTTTTAAAAGGGAGTTTAGACGTTTGACGTCAGAATTCATGTTTACCCTTATAGTGGGAGTCATTAGATGGTGAAGAGTGAAACAGTCTTGTATTGCTTACTTCGTTATTAAAGGCGGGTACTTAATAGCTAGGGAGCTATTGAGTATACTAATTGACACAGAAAGTTCCATATAGATAAAAGCATGTGAGCGAAAGAATGAGGCAGTAACAAATCAGAATTGGTTAAAGTTTATAGTTAAAGTGTTGACAGATCCCTAGGGGACAGTTATACAATGCAGGCTATTTGGGTTTTTAGGACAAGTGCAAGATTGTTGGAAAAGGTGTCCTAGAAAAACCCAATTAGTTAGTTTTAAATATTAAATAAATAAAATTACTTTATTTGTTTATTGTTTGATTTTGTTTTACAAGTCTAACATGCATGATTGTTTTTCTAAAACATTCCATGATATGGTAGTTGTCCAAAATGACATGTCAGGTTTGGTTTAAGTGGTCAATAAGATTGAACCATGGAAAGACCTAGATCAAAATAGTGACATGTTGTTAAAGTATGTTCATAGTCAATGATAAGTTTGGACAACTTGTTTGATAAGACTATAATATGATACTTTTGATGACTTGTCTTGGTCATGTGGAAAGGGATCTAAGAGTATTATATTGGTGTTTTCAATAAGATTGGAACACTAAGCAGAACCACCTGAATTAGTTGTTTCTTTACTTCTATCAGAAATAATTAATTTTGTAAGACGATAACTCCAAATCCAGGAAATATTTTGAAATCGTGCATGGAATGTTAATTGCTTTGACACCCAAAATAATGAGATTAAAAATTGAATAACCAGGATCTTACGTCGTTGGGCAATTGCATGAAGTGTGGTGGGAACAGATATTTTACTTGGAATCTACATGGAAAGATATCCCCTTAGCTAATTTGCAAATACATGAACAAATTCTAGAATCTTTGGCTACAGTATTCCACGTGTTTGACATTTAGAATGAATACGAAAATTGTTTCTGTATTATGAATTGTTCGAGAAGGGCGAGTTGGGAACTACGATGATAGAGGTGAGAAAAATAAGTTGAGGTTATTTTTTCTCATAGATATCTAATAGAGGGGTTAATTGTCGTAATAAAATATTTGAAAAATTTTTGAGTGTATATGTTTAATTCTAGAGTGCAATAAAACTTACTATTGAAACCCCGTGCGATGCACGGTTGTTTTGTTATTTATGAAATATAATATTTGTAATTTTGACTCAATATTTGTACAAATAAAACTTCTATCAAACTTTAAATTTAAAACTAAAAATTAAAAAATAATTATTTTTAATCTTTTATTGTTGTTAAATTTCTATCAAACTTTAGTTTTTGTTATTTTTCAGTTTTCATCTTTTATTGTTTACTTTTTAAATTTATTTTTTATTTAGTATATTTCTCAGAAATATAAGAGTAGATTATTCATGTATTGTTACAACTATGTTATAATTATGATGGAGACACCAATATTGTTATAATTATATTTCATGTTAGCAATTTCTAATAAACATCTATCAAATTTTGGAGTAGAATACCTAATTCGTAAATTTTAAAACTTAGTGGTACATCAGTAATAAAATCTTTAGACCTTAGGGTGCGTTAATGTATATGTTGAAACCCTAGGGTACTTAAATCAGAAATCCTCAAACCTTGATGTACCTAAATGATATACCAAAATATAATTGCAGTTAAAAAAGTCATAACATATAAAAACTTTGAGTACTATTATTTGTTGTCCTTTGCTCGCTCCACCAACAATGCCTGCTCACCAAAACCTCATCCACCTACATCCAAGACCTGCTGCCAAGCACGCAATAGTTCGATTCTTGTGGGCAATGTGCAATACTAATGATGCTTTTTTCATGTTCTGTTTGTTTTTGTTTGAAAATATTCTATGTAATGAAATGTTATTGGTAATAAATTTTTACATTTTATTTCCTAGACTACTTGTATCTTTAAATAAAAAACTATAATTTCACAAAGAAAATATTTATGCAACACATGAAGTTATTTTTCCTTTCTTAAAATCTTTCCAAAGAAACTATAATTTTACAAAGAAAACATTTAATGCTATAGTAAGAACCAAATAATAGTAAGTGTTGAGTTCTTTTATTTGTTTTATTGAATCACAATGTACTCTTTTTGTGGTTTTTTGTCCAATAATGACAATTTATATTTATATTGTGATGTATTTCAAATTTGAACTTTATAATTTCTTTGAGGCTTTATTTTTGTATTTGGCCTTAACATAGTTTAATAGATTGTGTAAAGTATTTAATTATTTTTAAACTTTATATGCTAATAAAAAAATTATAAAATAAAGAAAATGATAGATAAGGTTTAGAGTAAACTTATCAATGTGTGATATTTGCCAAGCCTCGTTGTAAATGGTTTGTTTGCTTCTCTCTAATAATATCACGTTGCATAAGACGTAGAGCCGACAGTCAGTGAATCAATATTGTTAGCCCAACACTCCAACTTTATTATCTCTTTCCCTTTCTCCCGTTTCTCCTTTTACATTTTGAAGTAGAACTTAACAAATTCTTTATTTTCTCTCTATCTATCTCTCTTTTCAAAATCGTACCTTGTGGAACTATTGATGAATATAATAGATATGAAAGATATTATATGGAGACTAAAATATGGGTAGTTAGAGGAAAAAAGTTAGTGGGCAATAAATATATGATTTTATTTGATTTTGTACATCACCTGTTGATTTTTTTTGATGTTATGAAAGATATTATGGGGTGAATAAAGTAGTGGTAGTTCAAAAAAAAAGTAGTGGCCGGTTAATTTATATTTTGTATTTGATTTTGTGCAGATTTGGGGGCAGTTTTTTCTTTTTTTAATTTTAAGAAAAATCCTCAAAGGAATTTGAAATTAAGATAAAGTATAGATTTAGTGGAATTAAGTTTTTATTAAATGGTAGTCAAATGTTATCATGAGATGATAATCAGATTTTACCCATTTGGAGCTAGAGTTAGATTGTCCCTGAGGTCCCTTCGCAAGCCTCAACTTAACTAGAATTCGAAAATATTTAAATTAGATTCATGGGATAAATTATTTGTTCATGAGTGGAATAAATTAATTTTGCTAAACATAATTCATTAGATGAATTATTTATTCATAAGATTAATAAATTAATTTTATAAAATACTATTAATAAGATAAATTTTTTTTGCCAAACGGCAAGCGCATATATATATAGATCAAACGAATTCACAAATACAAATAAGCGCCACAAACACAGCCACACCAAACAAACACCACCAAACCCAAACCCAAAACAACACAAACAAAAAAACACACTCACTCAACAGTCAAACAGAAAATTATAACAACACCAGACAATAGAGATAATTGAATCAGCTAAAACATCTTCGCTTCTCTTCACCTCCTAAAAGATTCTTCGGTTCCTCTCCATCCAAATACTATAAATGGTCACGACAACAGCAATACTTTTAATAACACTGTAATTTTTCCGATTCTTGACCCGACTCCCCATAGAATCCATTATGTCCCGAAGACGACTCAATTTAGAGAGGTCAAACACCTCCTCCACCTGCATCCAAACACGAAGGGAGAAACAACAATCAAAAAAGAGATAGTCAAGATTCTCACCATTAGCTTCGCAAAGATAACACAGACTGGGAAATGAGAGACCCATCTTTCTAAGACGTCATGCGTGAATAAGCCATCAACAAGAGCCCTCCAGAGGCAAAAAGCATGTCTCGGAAGTGCAAACCTCCAAATTGAGCGCTTCCAATGCCACACAACCCCTTCATCCCGCAACTTGTCATAATCTATTCTAACTTTAAACACATTTTCAGGGCCACAATCCTTCAAACCCTCGGCAGCCAGGGAAGAATCTCCAAAAACCCAGATCCACATATCGCGGCACCTGAGAAGGGACTTCCAGAACGCCGAATAGTGAACCCGATTTCTTAAACAAAGACAAATAAAAAAAAACAAAAAGAAAATACAGGCATGCGCCTTGACTCAAATATTAAAAAAAAGAAAGGACAAAAATTAAAAGTGACGTCCGCAACGCGGGTAACAGAGTTTCACCCTGCATGAAACACCATGCAAAATTTATTTTTTTTTCCATAAATATGAGCAGCGTTTTGGATTTTTAAGGTTTTGGAACCTAATTTTCAATATTTTTATTTTTATCAATATTAGTTTTGGTTTTTTAGGTTTTGGAATCTAGTTTTCTCCCACGAAGAGAAAACCTAAATTTATTTTACTGTTTTTCTAAATTAAAGTTTACCGTAATTTTTTCTAAAAAATTATTTTATGAAAGATTAAAAGGAAAACTTTTGTTCCAAAATTTTTCCTAAATTAAATATTCTGAGAGCCCACGCTCTAGTGCAAGTAGAGGTCATTTAGAAGAAGATCTCGAGGTGTCAAGAAGGTTTCTATTTCTAATTTCAGATTTTCAAGTCGGAGTTTAGATTGCGCTTTATATTTGTCTAAATTAAATATTTGATATTTAATTTGTTCTTTCCTTTATTTTATTTATTCTACGTACCATGTTTATAATTTTTTTATTCGATGTTTTGATTTTTATATTATGAGCCTATTCGAGTAAGATCTAGGTCTAATTAAATAGTTTAATTAGATCAGGGCATTAGATTAAAAATTAAGAATTTAAAATAGTTTTTCTGCTGCGCCTGCTCTAGTCATTTAGGGAAAACTTTTTGAAATATGTTCACAACAATTCATAGTATAAATTTCAAATGTCAAACACTTGGAATACTTTGGCCAAAATTCCGAATCATTCAAACACTTGCGAATCAATTAGGGGGACATCTGCACCTCATAAGAGATTGTCAATTCCGTATTGAATACCTGATCCTTGTCACAATTCACTCTGCTACCCAATGTACGTGGGAATTCAGTCACTTGTCTAGACTTTACTTATAGTACACCAAAGCAACTAACATTCCATGCATAAGTCCAGAATACTCTCAGGATTTAGAGCCGTCATTCAAACAGTACAACATAAATCACTCATCTCCAATAGTAGTCTAGAGACAAGCAACTCGCATGGTCCAACTTAGTGTGTCAATCTTCTTAAAAACTCCAACATAGCACTTTTGGATCACCATCCACATGACCAAGACAAGTCATCTAAAGTGTCACGTTATGGTCTTAGAATACAAGTGGCCCAAACTTGTCCTTAACTACGAGTTTTTAAATAGCAATCCATACTATTTGTGTCAAGTTTATCTATGGGTTAATCTCATAAACCACTTAGAACAAACATGTAAATTGTAGTCTAAGGACTACGCCTATCTCATGGATGTTACCAAAAAGAAAATCACATGTAGTATAAATGCTCGCTTACATAAATTTAACAAGAAAACGACTAGAACTTCAATTTTATTCATTAATAAAATAACATTTACAGGAAAAATTTAGATTTTCAAGACACCATTCCTAACATTCTCCCACTTGTCCTAAATCCAATTTATTACAAATTTTATATCCATCCCTTCTACGTATAATCCAAAGGTCTACTGAGTCAAAGTCTTAGTGAAGTCAAAATTACTCTATCTGAACTGACATGCATTATTTGCAGCCTTTGACGTTGCAACGTATTCAGCCACTATGGAGCAATATAAGACTGCTTGACGCTCCTCCCATTAATTGCTCCTCCACCAAGGGTAAAGACATATCCAGGGGTCAAACATCTGGCATATCTATCTTCCTAGAAGTCTGAATCAGTATAGTCAACTGGAACCAGCTCGTCACTATGAAAGATCAGCATATAATCTCTAGTTCTTCACATTGAACTGACTTGACAACCATATCTTTATAGTTGATAATACCCCTACATCATTTCCCAATGAGTAGTATATCGTCGACATACAATATTGAAAAAGTCACTATCTTCTCTTGATGTCGTTTGTCCACGCATGTTTTATCAACCAATTGCTCAAAACTATAAGACTTAATCGCTTCATTGAATCTAATATTCAATAAGCGTGATGCTTGTTTCAGTCCATAGATGAACTTCTTCAGTTTGCACACCATATGCTCCTGATTATTGCTAATGAAATCGTCTGGTTGCATCATACAGATTTCTTCAAGATGACCATTCAAAAAGGCTATTTTGACTTCCATTTGCCAAATCTCATAATGAGCTGTAATTGATAGGAGTATCCTTATAGACTTTAGCATGACTACTGGTGAAAAGGTCTCATCGTAAGTGATTCCTTCCTTTTGGGTAAAACCCCTTAGCAACCAGTCTTGCCTTGAAGGTTTCTACCTTCCCGTCCACTCTTCTTTTCCTCTTGTAGACCCATTTACAACCAATGGACTTAATCCCAACAGGCACCTGTACAAGATCCCACACCTGATTAGAATACATGGATCTTATATCTCAGATTTAATTGCTAAGACCCACTGGTCAGTATCCTTGTCTTTAATTGCCTCATTGTAGCTGAGAGGATCAAAATCAATGTCACGATCAACTACTATGGCTCCCACCATGAACCTGTCAGGTGCCTTGATAGTCGTCCCACTACGCCTAGGCTCTCTTGTACCTGGAACATTCTCGTCTCTATCAGCAGATGCATCCATTGCATCCACCATATGTTAGGAACAGCCTCCTGAAATCCAGATTTATTCAGGATATATTATTTAATTAATAAATAAAATTGAAGTCATAGTCGTTTCCTAGTTAAGTTTGTGTAAGCGAGCATTTATACTGCATGTGATTTTCTTTTGGGAGACATCCATGAGATGGGTGTAGTCCTCAAACTACAATTTACATGTTTGTTCTAAGTGGTTTATGAGACTAAGCCACGGATAGACTTGGAACAAATGGTATGGATTGTTGTTTGAAAGACTCGTAGTGGAAGACAAGTTCGGACCACTTGTCTGTTAAGACTATAACGTGACACTTTAGATGACTTGTCTTGGTCATGTGGATAGAGATCCAAAAGTGTTACGTTAGTGCGTTTAATAAGATTGACACACTGAGTTGGACCATGTGGGTTACGTATTTCTAGATTACTATCGGAAATGTGTGATTCACATTTTACTATTTGAACGACGACTCTAAATCCTAAGGGTATTCTGTACTTCTGCATGGAGTGTTAGTTACTTTGGTGTACTACAAGTTAGATCTAAACGAATGACTGAAATCCCACGTACACTGGGTAGCGGTGTGAAGTGTGACCAGGATCAGGTATTCAATAGGGAATCTACAATCTCTTAGAAGATACAGATGTCCCCTTAGTTGATTCGCAAATATTTGAATAGTTCAGAAACTTTGGCCAAAGTATTTCAAGTGTTTGACATTTAGAATTTATACTGTGAATATGTTCAAGTATAAATGAATTATTCAGTGAAGGGCGAGTCGGTAACTAATGGAGAAGCTGTGAGAAGGATAATGGTAGTGGTTATATTTATCCTTTGTCATGGACATCTAGTGGAGGGATTGTTGCCATCATTACAGTCTATTAGGGAGATATCGAATAAATAATTTAAGTCTGGAGTTCAGTGAGATTTATTTAGTGGAATTAAGTCTCATTAAGTGGTAATTAAATTATTACATGAGATGATTAATTTAACCCATTTGGAGCAAGATTTAAATTGTCCCTGAGGTCCCTGCGCAAGCCTTTGTATTTATTGCCATCAAAATAATATTAAAGAATTCATAAGATGAATTATTTATCCATAAGATGGGTAAAATTAATTTGGCCAAATATTATTCATGAGATGAATAAAAGTTAAAAATTATAAAATAAAATAATTTTGAAAAATTAAAATTCATAGGATGAATTTGTACATGTGAAAATAAATCAAAATAAAAAAAAATACAAAGAAAAACTGCACAGCTCGCCATCCGCGTGAACCGAATCAGACGAACCAATGCGTGACATGTGTCGCGCGCTGGGATGCCCACTAGGGCTATCCGCGACCCCGCTCGGGGACGACTCATACGCTGCCACGTGTCAAGCTCAATACCAAATGGCGCGATTTGGCCTGGGATTGAAACGACGCGTTTTGACTTTGTTTTGTATTTAAATGCTGCGTTTTAATATAAACTGGGCGGTTCCCACATCAAAAAATTGAATTTTTTTCGCTCCGGTATATTCCTATAAATAGAGGGGCTTATTCCGAGGTCTGGCATTCAGGTTGAAATATTTCTTGAGGGTTTCTGGAATTGTTTCGGAGACCCAATTGGAGAGAAAAATTTTCGTTGAAATTTTTCTTTCCTCAGTTTAATATTTTTTGGAGCCCACCCTCTGGCAGTTCGAGGTCATTGCGTAGATGGACTAGGGGTCTCGATTTTGAAGACTATTATTGTCTTTCTAGTTTTTTTTTTTATTAGAGCAATTTCAAGTATGTCTTTTCTTTCCTTCTTCTTTTAGATTCCGCTTTTTTATTTATTTACAGTATTCGTTATTATACCTGTTTAAGTTTATGTATTGTTATGAATGTATTAGAGTAAAAGGCCTTTAAATCTAAATTATGAATTTAGATCTGTTGATTAAAATTATGAATTTAAGTCAGTAGATTTAAAATTAAGAATTTTAAATCGACACTAGGTTTAGAGTTATGAATTCTAAACTTGTTCCGCTGCGTAATCTTTAGGAAGAAATTTTGAAATTCATTCCAACAACCGGTATTAGGGCAAAGGGTTTATAGAGATAAACCTATTCCCGGGAACTCTCGCACGTGAGGTGTCACGAAACGTGACTCTCCGACCGAGGCTTAGGTAGAGAGAAGAGTCTCCTACTCTAAGTGCTCTAATAGGTGCCTCTTGTTGTGACCATAGTTGAGAACTGTGGACTCAATAGTCAGTATCAAAGTTATTTTTTTAACAAAATTCTTATGTTTTTCCCAACACCGTGTCCTTAGTTGTGTCTGGCTATTCAGAATTAGCGTCATTTTCTTTTAGTTCCTCTAACACTACTCTAATTTTGCTTTAGTAGTCTACTAAAAAATCCTCCTCTAAGCATTTCGCATTTTGATTACAAGGAATGTAGAAAAGACCACCCTTGCTCTTTTGGGATAACCAACGAACATGCACACCTTCGTCCTTGATTCTAGCTTGTCAAGATTCTTTTTCAACACATGTGCTAGGCACCCCCAAATACGAAGGTATCCTAAACTAGGTTTTCATCATGTCCATAACTCCACAGGTGTTTTAGGAACGGACTTAGTTGGAACTAAGTGAAGAAGATATGCAACTATCTCTAAGACATAACCTCAAAAAGAGATTGGTAAGGTAGCATGACTCATCATGAGCCTTACCATCTCTAACAATGCCCTATTCCTTCTTTGCAACACTATTTTGTTGCGGTGTGCTCGGAGCATAAAGCTAAGATCTCATCCCATTTGCGGTTAGGAAATCTAGAAACTCACCCAAAAGGTATTCTCCACCTCGATCTGATCAAAGCAATTTGACTTGTTTACCTAATTGCTTTTAAACTTCAGCTTTGTATTCTTTAAACTTTTCAAAAAAGTCCAACTTTTGTCTTATTAGGTAAACATATCCATACCTTGAGTAATTATCAGTAAACATGATGAAGTACTCATACCCTCTTGCTTGCATGCTTATTGGTCCACATACATCTGTGTGAACCAGCTCAAGCAAGTCACCAACCCTGTTACCTTTACTCTTAAAGACATACTTGGTCATCTTGCCTTCTATATAAGATTCGTAGATTGGTAATGACTTCAAGTCCAAAGGCTCTATCAATCCATCTTTTACCACCTGCTTGAATTAATGTCACCTAAACGTTGGTGCCATGTGTAAGCATTATCCCTTTTAGGGTTTTTTCTTCTTAGGAGATTGAACAAGCAAGCTTGTGTTAGATTCATTTAAACAAATATGAGAGTTTTGATCAGGAAACAACATAAATAATCCATCGACATATATACCTTTGCAAATAAACAATTTATTTTGCATAATAACATGTTCAATACCAAAACTAACTAAATAAACATTATTCACTAATTGAGACACAAAAATCAAATTCTTGTTCAATGCATGTACAAATAAACAATAATTTAAAATTAAAACTCTCCCACTAAATACTAAACTAACATCTCTTACTCCTTAAACCACTACTCTTGTACTATCTCCAACTGTCAGGTACAATTCCCTATCGTACAGCCTCTTGGATAGCCTGAGCTCCTGTATACGGATATGATCAGTTGAACCTAAGTTGACATACTAGGAACTGGTGGACTCTCAACTGCGCATGAGTCAACTAAGTGAGATATCAACATATCTTCCCCTAATGGCTTAGTAGTCTTTGCAGGAAGAGAAGCTAAGTACTTAGTGCAGTTCTTCTTCTAGTGGCCAGTCTTCTTACAAAAGAAACACTTTCCTTTTGCTAACTTCTTTATGGACTTAATTGCTACACTAATAACCTTGCCCTTTTCTTTCTTTCCAATAGGTCCCTTGTTAGTAATAACTAAGCCCAACTTGGTTTTTCAAATAAAGTAATTTGGTCCAGTGAGTACATTATACATTAAGATCGAGTGAAGTTCCCAACTATATCCATTTCAAAACATTGTAAATGGAAACACTTGTGTAAGTGTAAAACATGAGTCATATATAATACAGTGATATCTATTCTTTTATTTTAGCAAACATATTCAGTCAGGTATCCACAAAACTGTACTCTCATGTATGCAATGATGACCCAAACACACCACTCTTACTCCCAAGTAGCGAGGTCGTAGGAAATTAGTTTGGGTAAGAACTATTCTCAATTAACATATTTTTCTTGTAACTCTTATTAAACATGATTGACTCACCACTTTACCTTAGTCTTTAACATAACACAATAGAGCTCCTCTGAGAGGCTAATGTATCAAGCTAGTCAAGTGTAAACCATTACCTAAACTTCCACAAAAATACACGTGATACTCCACTGCAGCGTGGTCACATCGCTTCTTTGAACCTTGATTTATCCTAATAAAAGTTTGACCTTGTAATATGCCAACCAGCATCCTCTACAGGGAGGTCTATCAATCTACTATACTGTTAGACCTAGAGGTCGCAAATTCAATCTGACCTGAAAAACTGACCTGAAAAACCTGTAAACCGACCCAACCTAAACCGAAAATACGTCGTAAATAATTGAACCCAAGACTGAAGTGACCCGATTTGTAGCTAAACCGACCCACCATTGACCCAAACCAACTCGACCCAAACTAAACTGAACCCGAATCCAACCTGACCTAAAAGTCAAATTTACCCAAGGTTTTTAAATTCAGTGAGAATTATTAGTTGTCAGAAGTACAATTGAACTTCATAACATATTGTTGAGCATCTATATTAATAATATAATAAATATATTGGTAAAACTATAAATTATTTGCTATAATTTAAACTTTTGTAATTGGTTCATACCACCAAGGCACTAAATAGAAAGATTGTCAAGGCCTGAAACCTGTACAACTTGACCCAAGATTGACCCGAACGAAAGACCACTCAAAATTAAAGTGACCCAAACCCGAAATAACTTGACCCAAACCCAACCCAACATGAGTACCGATAAAACCCGAAAGTGAACTGAGCCTGAATGGGTTGACTCGAGCCCGACCTAATCCACGTTTATTATAAACCCGAAATGACCCAAACCCGAATGGGTTCAACCAAACCCGACCCAAATGACCCGATTGCCACCTCTAGCTAGACCGGTAATGGAGACCGTGAGGTTTCAACAATTGAACCTCACTCCCACTTGATTTTTATACACTAGTGTTTTTGATTAACTTATAATTACAACATAGATTATCTCATAATCTCCTTTAGAATCTCATTCTAAAATTAAATTAACTAACAAAATTAATTAATTAATTTTTTTAATCTAGAATAATACCGTCTTACTATTTAGATTATCTCATAATCTACTGTAGAATGTTATTCTAAAATTAACTAATAAAATTAATTATTTATTTATTTTTATTTAAAATAGTATTGTCATACTATTTAGATTATCTCATAATCTACTTTAAAATCTCATTCTAAAAATTAAATTAATTAATAAAAAATTAATTTTTTACTTAAAATAGTACTGACTTATAATTTAGATTATCTCATAATCGACTTTAGAATCTAATTCAAAAATTAAATTAATTAATTACAAAATAATTTTTTAATTATTATGTAAACTAGTACTAACGTTTGCACGTCCCAAATTTTTTTTTAAATTAAAAAATTACTGACATCAGCATCTGATATATATATATATATATATATAATTAAAATATATATAGTAATAATTGAATCTAATCTCATTAGATCAATTTTATCCGATTTTGTAAATCTTGATTAAGAACGCACAACCTCATCATACGAATAAAATAAGTGCAAATTGATAAATTTACATTAACTAATGTGAATTAACTATTAATTCATTAATGATTTAAAAAATTTAAACCGTTATCTTAAATAATCCTTCCTTTAATAAAATTACTATTTTATTAAATTACAAGTCTATCTGTTTATTTCGATCTTATTATACCTATTCATACAACAACAACAACAACAACAACATACCCAGTGCCTCAAGGGCTCTCGCTTGCGTAGGGTCTGGGAGGGGTGGGATGTACGCTGTCTTATCCCATCAGGGTGAGACCCAGACGAGAGACTATTTTCGAGGACCCCCAACCTGATATTTGATGATTTTGATAGTTATTATAGATATGAAGCGTCTGTATGAAGAGCATGTAAAGTATAGTTATCATGCTAGGCTTGAAGAGCATGTAAAGTACAGTTATCATACTAGGCGAGTATGCATGTAAGCATATGAGCAAGTAAACAAACAAACAAGCAAGTAAACAAGTTAGCAAGTACGCATAGAGGCATGGAAGCATGGGGGCAACGAAGCATAGATGCATAGAGACATAGAGATATAGGGACATAGGAGACAAAGCAGAATGTAAAAGGTAAAAGGTAAAAGAAATGAAGCATGTAGAGAGATTAGAGAGTGCAGAGAGAGTGTGTAGAGCGCATGGAGAGTATAAGCAACAAGGGAGAGAGAGAGAGGACGTAGAGAGAGAGAGAGAGTGAGAGAGAGTATGGGCATGTCAGCAGCATCACTATGCCCCAAGGTAATACAGCCTAGAAGCACTAAGCAACTAACGTACGCCAGTGCTATGTATATACAAACAATCGTACAAGTAATCTCGTGGTACTACAACTATCTTATGGGTGCTCGATACATCAGTTATCCCTATACTACTCCTATACTAATCCTCGACTGAGCTCTCATGCAGGGCCATTTCTTCATTTAGGTTGGGGTAGGCAGGGTCCCGTCTAATTGTCTTCTTTGGACTCTTCCTTGGCCAGCCTCGTCTTCTCTTCCCGTTTGTATTATGGAGTTGTTCGCATCACCTTGCAGGGACAGTAGCGGGTTTCCCTCCAACTCTTCTTTGGCCGGCATCTTCCTCTCCTCGCATCCATTGGATTGTGTCACAACCAGGCATATGAGCATCCTCTTGGTATTTGGACGAGCTTACAAGTAATCAATGCTCCTGCACTGTTATATCTATTACACCTATACTAATCGTCCACTGGCCTCTGTCTAGTGTCATCTCCTTGTTTAGGTTGAGATAGGCGAGGTCATGTCGGATCATCTCTGCCCAACTCTTCTTTGGCTGGCCTCTCGTTCATTTCCCATCTGTTCTAAGGAGTTATTCGCATCTCCTGACAGGGGCAGTGATGGGCCTCCTCCTAACATGCCCAAACCACCGCAGACGTTGCTCTCTCAACTTATCCTCAATCGGAGCGACGCCTAATTTGCTTCTTGTAACGTCATTTCTAATCCTGTCCTTCCTTGTGTGTCCACATATCCATCTCAACACCCTCATCTCGGCTACCTTTAGCTTCTCCGTATGTTGGCACTTAACTGGCCAACACTCTGCCCCGTAGGACATAGCTGATCTAACAACTATCTTATAATATTTATCCTTTAGCTTTAATGGGAACTTCCAATCGCACAGTATCGCAGAGGCCATCCTCCATTTGTGCCACCCCACTTTAATTATATTGTTAATATTCACGCCCACTTCACCATCTTTTTGGACCACGGAACCCAAGCATTTAAAGCATGTTTCCTGTGGTATACACTCTGATCCAATCTTGACGACATCTGTGCTTGGCATGGTAGAGGTGCAGAACTTGAATTCCATATACTCGGTCTTAGATCTAGACCTTTCGATTCTAAGGCCTTCCTCCAAAGTTCAAGTTTCTCATTCACCTCCTCCCTAGATTCTCCCACTATGACTATGTCGTCCGTGAATAGCATGCACCAAGGCACTTCCCCTTGGATGTTCCTTATAAGCTTGTCCATTACCAAAATGAACAGAAAGGGGCTCAAGGCTAATCCTTGGTGTACTCCCACTGTAATGGGAAAAGTGTCCGTATCCCCTTCTGTTGTGCGCACATTGGTGTGTGTGTCTTCGTATATGTCTTTGATGACTCGTATATAGGGTTGGGGGATGCTTTTCCTCTCCAAGACCCCCCCATAGGAGCTATCTCGGTACTATATTATATGCCTTCTCCAAATCAATGAAAATTATATAGAGGTCTTTTTGTCTATCTCTGTAATATTCTATCGACCTCCTCAATAGATGGATGGCTTCTATCGTTGACCTATTTATGTATATTATAAATGTAATTAGAAGCTAGCCCTGATACTAATTGTTAGGATGACTTTTAAAAATTTTCCCTAATTTAACAAAGTTAATGCAACGGAAGGGTTCAAAATTCTTAATTTAAAACCTAATGTTGAATTAAAATTTCTGATTTAAAATTTAAAAATTTAAATTTCTAATATAAATCTACAAGTCTCGACTCTAATACATTTATAATAATTACATAAACTATATCTAGCATAATAAGAAAACTATAAATAAATAGAAAAGCGAAAATTTAAAAGAGAAGGAAAGAAAGACAAACCCAAAATTGCTCCAAATAAAGAAAATTAGAATAAATAACTCCAAGAAAGCTGAGAAAACTGACCCATCCGCCTTCTACGCGATGACCTCAAAATGCCCAGAGAGTGGGCTATAAAAAATATTAAACTTGAAGGAAAAAAATTTTGAAAGAAAATTTTCCCTCCCACCAGGTCTCCGAAAGTCAACCTTTTCCTAAACCTTTAATTTTGGAATTGGATACCAAACCATAAAACTGATACCTCTATTTATAGTAGGATACGGAAGCAAAAACATGCTGAAAATTCAATGCGGGATGCACAGCTCAGTTGCAAAACACAGCATTTTCGTGTAAAAAGCCCCCCAAAACGCCGGTTTTTGGCTTGAGCTTGACTACCTCTCAATGCATGCCACGTGGAGGCACATGATTGGTCCGCCACGAGCTACGTGGAAAGCCACAGGGATGCCTAACGCTGGTTGGTCCGATAGAAAAAACGTGGATTGCCACTATTCACAATAGATTTTGTGATTTTTTTGCTTTGTTTCCCACATGTAAAAATTCTTCTCATGAATTTAAAATTTTAAAAAATTATTTTATTTTATAATTTTTAATTTTTATTCATCTCATGAATAATGTTTGAAAAATTAAAATTACTCATCTCATGAACAAATAATTCTTCTCAAAAACTTTTTAATATTTTCCTGATGGTAATAAAAATAGAGGCTTGCTCAAGGACCTCATAGACAATTTAAATCTTGCCCTAAATGAGTTAAATTAATTACCATCTCATGATAAAATTTAATTACTATTTAATGAGACTTAATTCCACTAAATAAATCTCACCACACTATAGACTTAAATCATTTATTCGATATTTCTCAAATAGACTTTATTGATGACAACAACCCCACCAGTAGATTTCCATGACAAAGAATAACTATAAATACTACCATTATCCTTCTCACAGCTTCTCCATTAGTTACTGACTCGCCCTTGACTAAGCAATTTGTTTATACTTGAACATATTCATAGTATAAATTCCAAATGTCAAACAGTTGGAACACTTTGGCTAAAGATTCCAAATCACTCAAACACTTGTGGATCAACTAAGGGGACATCTGTACCCCACAAGAGATTGTAGATTCTGTATTGAATACTTGATACTTGTCACACTTCATGCCACCACCCAGTATGCGTGAAAATTCTGTCGTTTGTCTAAACTTTACTTATGGTACACTAAAGCAACTAACGTTCCATACACAAGTCCATAATACTCTAAGGATTTAGAGTCGTTGTTCAAACAGTACAAAATGAATCACTTATCTCCAATACTAGTCTAAAACAAGAAACTCACATGGTCCAACGCAATGTATCAATCTTATTAAACACACCAACATAACACTTTGGGATCACCATCTACATGACCAAGACAAGCCATTTAAAGTGTCACGTTATAGTCTTAGCATACAAGTGGTCTAAACTTGTCTTTGACTACGAGTTTCTCAAACAACAATCCATACGATTTGTTCCAAGTCTATCTGTGGGTTAATGATGCGTACTTTTACTAGCAAGTGCACTAGTCGCTTCAAGTAATACAGAGTGAGTAGAGCATCGCTCCCACGAGGATTGCTGAGTGAGTACTCAAATTAGTAGTTTTAATACTATTTGAAAAATCGAAAAATTGGTTATTTTGATAAAAAATAAAAAATTAAAATTAAAATTAAAAAAAGTTAAAACTAGACTAGTATGAGCCGAATTAAGATTTTTTTTTTTTTTTTAGTTAATAAAGTTTAAGGCATCTGATTTCACCTTAATTGCATCAATACGCCTTTTCTATTCTCGATATTCAAGTTGTTAGTGTGTGTTGATGGTTGAAAATCCTAATGTACTAAACATTCTCTTTCGAGCAACATTTAGTGTACTCTTTAACATATTAACCCATCACTTTCGTGCATGAATTTAAATAAAAAAAGAGTTATAAAAGCTCTTTGATTTTCTTTTAAAAAACCACACAAACCACGTTAATCTCTTTCGAGCATTCGCTCAATTTGTGGTGCTTCTCACCTCAGCACTCATCATAAATCTCCTTTCGGTCTCATTATGAATCATTACGGGCCTTAAATGGTGATCAAGCATTTAAAACTCATTAAGAACAATGATAAACACTTCAACAAAACAATAACAAGAACATTGAATACCTTGAATTAGAAATTAGCGTATTTTACAACTTAGGCTACATCGTAGCCTTAGATTAACAAAATTAGTTCATGATAAACTTAATATTAAACATTAAAAACATCAAAATACATGAACTAATGAAGAAAAATGATAAAACCAGCAAAAAAAAATAACAAAAACAGAGAGAAAAAAACAGAAATAGAACAGGTCAGGTCTGCACACACCTGACCTGTTCAAACCCCTTTTTCACTCGAGTTTTTTGATTTTTTTGGTATAAAACTTGATGATCCTACTCCCTGCATCCTACTCTATTTATAAAAGTAGATTTTGGAATAAAAAACTAGGAGAAAATCTCAAAAATCAGCTCTCAATTGTGCTTCCCAGCTGC
The DNA here is from genome assembly GCA_018398585.1 of Simmondsia chinensis. Lineage (NCBI taxonomy): Eukaryota > Viridiplantae > Streptophyta > Magnoliopsida > Caryophyllales > Simmondsiaceae > Simmondsia > Simmondsia chinensis. The sequence continues at coordinate 24,898,543 of JAGTTD010000007.1, read as the reverse complement.
AGCTGCTGTCTGTCTGCGAGTTGCTGATTTTTTATTGATTTTCTTGATTTTTTCTACACTCCACCGAAAAACATGCTCAAAAACATCATATTGATGTTTTTTCTTGTTTTTACAATGAATTTGGCTAAAAAAAATCGAGTTTTAATTGCCAAAATGCAAGTTGTTCATGAAAATGCTGAAATCTGTCAAAATTTTCTGCAACCTGAATTTCAGCTCGTTTTTCTCCATTTTTTCACGAAATTATCCACCAAAATGCTGCATAAAAATGTTAAAAAGATTTTAAATAACTTATTTAAGCTTTTTTTCAGTGAATTTAGTAAAAAAAACATGCCAAAATCGAGCTGCAAAATGACCTTCCTGAGCAGACTGCAAGTTGCTTTGCAACTTGTAATTTTTTTAATATTTTTCGTTTTTTTCTTTTTTTTTATGTAAAATAATGCTTAAAATAGCTTTAAGTAATGTTATATTGTATCATAAAATACATAAAAGATGAATAATGAGGATAAAAGTTTGAATTTTAGCTAAAAATTGATGCAAAACTTGCAAAATAGGGTGTAAGTTAAGTGTTCTTGGTAATTTTGTACAATTTTTGTTATTATTTTGCAATTTTCTTATTTATCTTGCTTTTACTTGTTGATATTAATGATAAAACTAGCAAGATTTAATACAAAATTAGTTTTTTTGCAATAAAGCAGCAAAATAGTCGAAACCGAGCAAAAACGAGCAAAAGTGATAAAAATTAGAATTAAAATAGTTAAAAATGTATTAAAATGATATAAATAAATATATACAAATTTAAGGTTATCAAAATACCCCCAAACTTAAATCTTGCTCGTCCCTGAGCAAGACTGAATATTTCAGCACCATATCTCATGTTTTTCAAAAAATTTTCTACTGTTTAAAGCAAGCGTACACTAATTCAAAAATGAATAATCGAAAATTAATGTTTAAGGCTCTAAAGGCAAAATCATTTTTTTCTAAGGAAAAACCTATCAATCACCTAAGTAGCTGAGATTCAGAAGTTAGGATAGCAAATTAAGTTTATCGGTTCTTTCAAATCTCAAAACATTCAAATAGAATAAAGGAAAAAAATTCATAACACTCATAACAAATCTTTATCAAGTATGCCCAAAACTAAAACATTCTTTTCTCTCCCCTTTTTTTTTTTTTTTTTTTTTGGAGGAACTTATTTGCTGAAATCACTTTCGGCTCATGAGTTTATCTTCAGCGAGAATCAAGCTCCGACTCCAGGGCGATGACCCATAAGTAAGAGAAACAACCACTGAGATGTCCCCAATATTACCGAGTGAGTATATCTTCAGCGAGAATCAAGCTCCCACTTTTGGGCGATGACCCGTAAGTAAGAGAAGCCACCACTGAGATTCCTTCTCTATGACTCCCTTGAGTTTATCTACAGTGAGAATCAAGCTCCGACTCCTGGGCGATGACCCATAAGTAAGAGAAGCTACCACTGAGATGGCCTCAATATTGGGTGGCACATATCTTTATTTTATGCGAGATAGTGGTGCTAGAGATACAATTTTCTCCACTTTTTTTTTTTTATTTCATATTTTTTTTAGATTCAGACATAACTCTTCAAAGCTCATTATAAGATGATAATCCTTAATGCAATCCATTCAAATTTGAATATCTTTTAATAAGAAAGAAAGGTAAAATGGCTATGCTAACTAATGAACTCAAATACCATGGTTTTATCAAGATACTGCCTTAGATTTTTGTTTCACTATTATAGCACAAAAACAATCGATTCTTAGGTTATTTCAATTAAATTACAGTAAACAAGCTAAGAAAGAGTAGAAAAATACCCTAAAAACCATGATGATAAGTTTTCAAAATACAAGGAGATTTTTTTTTTAATATATTGTTTTTATTATATTATTATTATTCAAAATGCAGTAAAACTTAAAGAGTAGAAAATATTTTTGTTGGCCGACCCTATTTACATCCCCATACAAAGGCTCCGAACTCTGGGAGGCACTTAAGCCGACTCTTAAAACAGATAGTAATAGAAAACTTTTAAAGCAATTTTGTTAAAAAATCGTTTTTCCGACCCTCAAACTTAAAATTAACATTATTTTTTATGTTAAATGGAATATAAAGAATGAGTGGGAAAGAGGTACTTCCCTGGTTTGAGGATTTCTGTTTGATGATGAATGTGGACATTGTTCCACCCCCAAACTTCTTGTGGAATACCAAGATAGGCATATTTGAGATGTGGTGGCAATGGCTTTAGCTCAAGCTTTGGAGGCTCGTCTTCTTCCATTCCTTGATGAATTTCAATTGCTTGAATGTCTTCCACTCTGATTTTGCGGTGTGAGTCAAGAGGTTCGCACCCTTCCAGGTGATGGGCACATTCCCTTATCAACTCGTCTTCCGTGTTTATGGTCCCAGATTTTGTTAGACACGCTTCAAGGGGTAAGTTGGGAAATGTGCTCCTGAATGTCTCAGTGACCAACTCATCTATAATATCAACCTCAAAGCAAGAATCCATGTTAGAGGGAAATTGAATGGCATTAAAGACGTTGAAGGTTACCTGTTCATCTTGTACCCTTAGGATCAGCTTTCCTTGTTGTACGTCAATCAGGGTCCTTCCTGTGGCAAGGAAGGGTCGGCCTAAAATAAGAGGTATCTCACGATCCTCTTCCATGTCAAGTACTATGAAGTCAGCCGGGAAGATGAATTTATCGGCCATCACAAGGACATCTTCAATCACACCTCTTGGATACTTGATTGATCTGTCCGCAAGTTGGAGAGATACGGTGGTAGGCTTCACTTCTCCCAATCCCAGCTTCCTGAATACAGAGAGATGCATTAAATTTATACTTGCACCTAAATCACATAAAACTTTATCAAAACTAATGGAACCAATGGTGCAAGGTATTGTAAAACTCCCTGGGTCTTTTAGCTTGGGAGGCAACTTCTTCTGCAATATGGCACTGCATTCTTCAGTAAGCGCTACCATTTCAAATTCTCCCAACTTTCTTTTGTGAGACGGAATTTCTTTCATGAATTTAGCATATTTGGGCATCTGTTCTAACATGTCAGCAAAAGGGACATTAATATGTAACTTTTTGAAAATTTCTAAGAATTTGGCAAATTGTTCATCCGCTTTTGTCTTTTTCAAGCGTTGAGGGAATGGGACTTTTGGTTTGTAGGGTTGAGGTTCAGCCCTTTTTGGTTCATTTTCGTTCAGGGTTTTTGTCCATTCCTCGGTTTCTATTTCCTGATTTCTTTCAGTAGACAAGTCAATTATTGGTTGTTCAGCTAGCATGGGTTGGTCTTCTTGAGTTGGTTCTTTCAAAACTTTCCCACTTCGTAATTCTATGGCTTTTACTTGCTCTCGTGGGTTAGTTATGGTGTTACTGGGTAAGGAACCTTGAGATCTTTCAGAAAGGTGATTTGAAATTTGCCCAATTTGGGTCTCAAGGTTTCTCATCGTCGCTTCTTGATTTCGAAGAGTTGTCTCAGTATTTTGCATGAAATTTCTAGTATCATGCATAAACTTGTTGAGCAATTCCTCGAGATCAGTCTTTTTTTCAGGGGGTTGAAAAAGTTGTTTTTGATTCCCTTGGTTATTCCATGAAAAATTTGGATGGTTTCTCCACCCAGGATTGTATGTGTTGGAATAGGGATTATTTTTTTGAAAATTTGAAACAGAATTGACATGCTCATGAGTTGATGAGGCGAAAGGATTTCCTGTTCGGCACTCTACACTGGAATCATTCCCTACACAAAATTCATACGTTAGTACAGGAGAATTTATGGCATTTACATTCATGTTACTTACCTGTTTCTTGAGCATTACAATCTCAGCATTTAACTTTGTTATTGTATCAAGCTCGTACATCCCCATAGGTTTTTTCTGCTCTGTTGCTCTTGCATAATTATTGCTAGCCATTACTTCTAGCAATTCATATGCATCTTCTGGAGTTTTGAGGTTTAGCGTTCCTCCAGCCGCCGTGTCGACCATTGTTTGGTTATTAGGTGCCAACCCGTTATAAAATGTTTGGACGTCCAAGTAGGCAAACCGTGATGTAGGCACCTACGCAAAAGTTCTTTAAAACGCTCCCATGCTTCATATAATGATTCAGAGTCATATTGCACAAACGAGGTGATGTCACTCCTCATTTTAGCAGATTTGGCTGGTGGAAAGTATTTTGCAAGAAATCTTTGAGCCAAATCATCCCAAATAGTAATAGTTCCAGGAGGTAATGACATCAACCAAGCTTTGGCTTTGTCTCGCAGTGAAAACGGAAACAACCTTAAGCGCACTGCGTCATCACTGACACCATTATGCTTAAAGGTATCACAAATCTCTAAGAAGTTAGAGATATGTAGGTTTGGGTCTTCACTGGGTAAACCACCAAATTGAACTGTTTGTTGAATCATTTGTATAAATGCAGGTTTTATTTCAAAATTATTGGCCTGTATAGGTGGACGTCGGATACTGGAGGTGCATCCCCCAACAGTAGGTACAGTAAATTCTTTCAAAGTCCTTTTGTCTTCATTTCCAGTATTAGTAGCCATGTTTTCAGCTCTTTTTTGTTTCCTGATTAATCAAAGAGTTTTTTCGATTTCAGGGTCAAAATGGGTTATCTCTTTTTCAATTGAATATTGCATGCAAAAGAAAAAATAAACAACTACAAAGTTAAAGGAAAAAGATAACAACAAAGAAATAAAAAATATGACAAAAAATTTAACGAAGCTGAATTCTAAAGGAAAAATAGGTAATACTAGAGGTTTTGAAAACTTAAGAATAACAACTCTAACTTTAAAAAACCGATGTAGATGGTAAAATGAAAAAAAAAAAAAAAGTTAAAATTAACCAAAAAATATAAAAATACAATAATTTAAAATAAAAGTTAAGAAAACACAAAGTTTATGAAAAGAGAGGGTTAGCAACCATAATGTTTGGAAAAAAAAAAATTAAAAAAATAAAATATATCTAATCTAACTTTTGAAATTCAAACAAACTAATCTTAAATCAAAATAAAGATGAACTTAAAGGCAGAATATAAGAAAAATAATAAAATAACAAAAAATAAAATTTTTTTTCTTTTTTTTTTAATATACGAATTTTTATTTAGATTATCATTACTATTTTTCTAAGAATTACCTTTACAAATAAATGAATGAATGAAAAGAGAATTATATTTTAACAAAATTTACAAGTTATTAACAATTTCAAATTAGTATAAAAACTAGTTCGTATTGATATCACTTAAATATAGACAATCACAGGCAGCGGCGCCAAACACTTGATGCGTATTTTTATTAGCAAGTGCACTAGTCGCTTCAAGTAATACAGAGTGAGTAGAGTATCGTTCCCACGAGGATTGCTGAGTGAGTACTAAAATTAGTAGTTTTAATACTATTTGAAAAATCGAAAAATTGGTGATTTTGATAAAAAAAAATTAAAATTAAAAAAAGTTAAAACTAGACTAGTATGACCCGATTTAAGATTTTTTTTTTGTAGTGAATAAAGTTTAAGGCATCCGATTTCACCTTAGTTGCATCAATACGCCTTTTCTATTCTCAATATTCAAGTTGTTACTGTGTGTTGATGGTTGCAAATCCTAATTTACTAAACATTCTCTTTCGAGCAACATTTAGTGTACTCTTTAACATATTAACCCATTACTTTCGTGCATGAATTTAAATAAGAAAAGAGTTATAAAAGCTCTATGATTTTCTTTTAAAAAACCACACAAATCGCGTTAATTTCTTTCGAGCATTCGCCAAATTTTTGGTGCTTCTCACCTCAGCACTCATCATAAATCTCCTTTCGGTCTCATTATGAATCATTATGGGCCTTAATTGGTGATCAAGCATTTAAAACTCATTAAGAATAATGATAAACACTTCAACAAAACAATAACAAGAACATTGAATACCTTGAATTAGAAATTAGCGTATTTTACAACTTAGGCTACATTGTAGCCTTAGATTAACAAAATTAGTTCATGATAAACTTAATATTAAACATTAAAAACATCAAAATACATGAACGAATGAAGAAAAATGATAAAACCAGCAAAAACAAAATAACAAAAACAGAGATAAAAAAGCAGAAATAGAACAGGTCAGGTCTGCACAGACTTGACCTGTTCGAACCCCTTTTTCACTAGATTTTTTTGTGTTTTTTGGTCTAAAACTTGATGATCCTACTCCCTGCATCCTCCCCTATTTATAAAGGTAGGGTTTGGAATAAAAAAACTAAGAGAAAATCCCAAAAATCAGCTCCCAATTGTGCTTCCCAGCTGCAGCTGCTGTCTGTCTGCGAGTTGCTGATTTTTTATTGATTTTCTTGATTTTTTCTACACTCCACCACCCCAATTCTTCTCAAAAACATCATATTGATGTTTTTTCATGTTTTTACAATGAATTTGGCTAAAAAAAATCGAGTTTTAATTGCCAAAATGCAAGTTGTTCGTGAAAATGCTGAAATCTGTCAAAATTTTCTGCAACCTGAATTTCAGCTCGTTTTTCTCCATTTTTTCACGGAATTCTCCACCCAAATGCCGAACAAACATGTTAAAAATATGTTAAATAACTTATTTAAGCTTTGTTTCAGTGAATTTAGTAAAAAAAACATGCTAAAATCGAGCTGCAAATTGACCTTCCTGAGCAGACTGCAAGTTGCTTTGCAACTTGTAATTTTTTTAATATTTTTCGTTTTTTTTCTTTTTTTTATGTAAAAGAATGCTTAAAATAGCTTTAAGTAATGTTATATTGTATCATAAAATACATAAAAGATGAATAATGAGGATAAAGTTTGAATTTTAGCTAAAAATTGATGCAAAACTTGCAAAATAGGGTGTAAGTTAAGTGTTCTTGGTAATTTTGTACAATTTTTGTTATTATTTTACAATTTTCATATTTATCTTGCTTTTACTTGTTGATATTAATGATAAAACTAGCAAGATTTAATACAAAATTGGTGTTTTTGCAATAAAGCAGCAAAATAGTCGAAACCGAGCAAAAACGAGCAAAAGTGATAAAAATTGGAATTAAAATAGTTAAAAATGTATTAAAATGATATAAATAAATATATACAAATTTAAGGTTATCAGTTAATCTTATAAACCACTTAAAACAAATATATAAATTGTAGTATGAGAACTACACCCATCTCGTTGAAGTTACCAAAAAGAAAAGCACATGTAGTATAAATGCTCGCCACGTCAGTGCTAACGTCAGACGTTAGCAAGCACTGACGTCAGGCATCATGCTTTCCATTTTTTAAATTAAAATAATTAATTTAAAAAAAATGATTGAATCTAATCTCATTCGATCAATTTTATCTAATTTCATAAAAAAAACTAATTGATTCTATTCTCATTAGTTAAATTTTATCCGATTTCGTAAAAAGTAATTGAGTATAATCTCATTAGATCAATTTTATCCAATTTTGTAAAAAAAAAAAAATAATAATAATTGAATCTAATCTCATTAGATCAATTTGATCCCATTTCATAAATCGTGGTCAAATATGTATAATCTCATTATATGAACAATATAATTGAAAATTAATAAGTTGACAGACTTGAATTAACTATTAATTCATTAACAATTTAAATACCTTAAATAATCTTAATTAACTATTAATTCATTAACGATTTAAACAATTTAAACCGTTACTTTAAACAATCTTTCCTTCTTACTAAAATCTCTATTTTATTAAATCAGAAGTCTATTTATTTCGATCTTATTATATCTATCCATGTATATCATGAATGTAATTAGAGACTGGCTTTGATACCAATTGTTGGAATGAATTTTAAAAATTTTCTCTAATTTAATTAAATTAATAGAGCGGAAGGGTTTAAAATTTTTAATTTAAACTAAGGGTTGATTTAAAATATATAATTTTTAATGTATAGATTTAAATTCCTAATTTAAATCTACAGGCCTCTATTCTGATATCTTCATAACAATTACATGAACTTAAAATAGGAATAATAAGAAAAACTGTAAATAAATATAAAAGAAAAAACTTAAAAGAGAAGAAAAGAAGGACATACCCGTAATTGCTTCAAATAAAGAAAAATAGAAAGATATTAAACTCTGAGAAAGCCAAGAAAATCGAGACCCATATGCCTTCTGCATGAAGACCTCGAATCGTCCGGAAAGTGAGCTCCGAAAAATATTAAACTAATGAAAGAAAAATTTCAACGAAAAGTTTTCTCTCCAATTGGGTCCCCAAAAGTCAATACTTTTTAAAACTTTTAATTTTGGACTGATGCCAAATCTTTGAAATAGGTATATCTATTTATAGTAGAAAACCAACGCGGAAAGAAATATACAAAACAAATGATGTGGGATGCGCAGGCTTTAAATTCAAAACGCACCTTTTAATATTAAAACCATTCAAAACACTGCATTTCATACCCGCGTGCTTTAGCCCTTTTACTGCCTACAATGTGTCACCTTCTTATTTGCCCGCTCACGTGGGTGTGGATCGCCAAGGGAGGACGTCCCGCACTTGTTCAGCCGATTCGAAGCACGCGGATCACCAGGCCTGTGTTATTTTTTGCAGTATATATATATATTTGTTTTCCACATTTAAATTAATTTATAAAAAATTATTTTATTTTATAATTTTTATTTTTTTTATTTATCTCATGAATATGTTTGGCAAATTAAACTTACTCATCTCATTAATTATTTAATATTTTTTTGATAGCAATAAATACAGACGGTTGCACAGGGACCTCAAAGACAATTTAAATCTAACTCCAAATGTTAAATTAATCATCTCATGATATAATTTAATTATCGTTTAATTGGACCTAATTCCGCTAAATAAATCTAGCTGCACTCTAGACTTAAACCATTTATTCGATATCTCCCAAATAGACAATACTAATGACGATAACCCCTCCATTAGATGTCCATGACAAAAAATAAATATAACTACTACTATTATCCTTCTCACAGCTTCTCCATTAGTTATTGACTCGCCCTTCACTGAATAATTCATTTATACTTGAACATATTCATAGTATAAATTTCAAGTGTCAAACACCTGGAATACTTTGGCCAAAGATTCCGAACAATTCAAATACTTGCTAATCAACTAAGGGAATATCTGTATCTCATAAGAGATTGTGGATTCCCTATTAAGTACCTGATCCTTGTCACATTTCACGCCGCTACCCAGTGTACGAGGGAATTCAGTCATTTGTCTAGACCTTACTTATAGTACACCAAAGTAACTAATGTTCTATGCATAAGTCTAGAATACTCTCAGGATTTAGAGCCGTCATTCAAACAGTACAACATGAATCACTCATTTTCGATAGTAATCTAGAAACAAGCAACTCACATGGTCCAACTCAGTGCATCAATTTTATTAAACACAGGAACATAACACTTTTGAATCACCATCTACATGACCAAGATAAGTCATCTAAAGTCTCACGTTATATTCTTAGCATACAAGTGATCCAAACTTGTCTTTGACTACGAGTTTTTCAAACAATAATCCATACCATTTGTTCTAAGTCTATTTGTGGGTTAATCTCATAAAACACTTAAAACAAACATGTAAACTGTAGTTTGAGGACTATACCCATTTAATGGATATTACTAAAAAGAAAATCACATGCAGTATAAATAATCGCTTATACAAATTTAATAAGGAAACGACTGGAATTTCAATTTTATTCATTAATAAAATAGCATTTATAGGACAAATTAGGATTTTTAGGATACCATTCCTAACAAACATGAGCTACAACCTCATGAATAGAAGATGAGATTACTTCGATTCTGTCAAGAACACCATAAAGACAAAACAATTGGAAAAGCACGTACTCATATACTCTAAAACTTTGATCAAGAGTGTAGCATTTTTAAGAGACTTGACTTGAATGGAATTTGAGTTGAATAAATATGGAATTTCATTATGTGAATTTTGTCAAACAACTTTTGTGCAATATTTGAAGTTCCACAATTCAGATTCAAATCCTCAAATTCAGACATCGAAAATACAAGTCATACTTGGAAAATTAAATTTGCAACTCGAGAGCATCAACTCGGCAATGGATGATCAAATCCCAAAGCTCGTTGAACATCTTCAAACAAAACTAAGCCTCTTTGCATATAGAACTCGAACCAATTTTAATTGATTGCTCAATTCTCCACGGCCGAGAATCTTTTGCTCTGATACCAATTGTTGCGAATTAAGCTCTAAATCCTAATCTAACTTAGGATCATTGGGCCAATCAACAGATTCAAGTACCAAAACATAAAGATTATATTATATTAACTAAAGAAAGAGGGAGAATTACATAGAAGAAGGAGGAGAAACATAGAGAGAATTAGGAGGAAAAAAATGTTCCAAAAAAAAAAAAAGAATTAGGAGGAAGAGAGAGAAAGATTACATTTATAATCAACATCTAAGCATAAAACCCTAATTATAATATCTAATCCTATCTACACAAGTAGATAACCAAGAATAGATCACATGGTACCCTACATCGACGATGAGTCCGCAATGATGCGGCATAGTTGAAGACCGAGAACTAAGTTGGTGCATCGAACTTGGTAATATTAGTATCACGTTGGAAGTACGTGTTTAAGATCAACCAAAAAGGTGCGCATTTGGCACGTCTTTGTTTTCTCGAAGAGAATTTGCTGAAATTTGATGATTCAAATGCTCAATTTCTTTTCTCTTCTTCATTCTATTCGATGAGGAATCAGGATCCAAGTAACAAAAATAGAGTATGGGAAGTTGAAGAATTAGATAGGATTAGAGAAAGAAGAAGAAGAAGATAGAGAGAGAGATAGGTTTGATTTCAATTTCAAGCATAAACCCTAACAAAGCATCCTCCTCAACTATTTATACCCTTGAATTAAAAAGATAAAATAAGCTAAATATAACTAAATTCAGTAAAATACCTAAAACAGCAGGAAAATAGCTAAATTAATAGAAATATGCTCAATTTGGCGCTGTAGCACGTGCCGGGCACGTGCCTCAACCACCACCAGCTCACATGTGCTCCTCGCGTGCCAAACTGCTTCCCGCCAGATTCAAAAACCAATATTAACAGAATTTTGAACCCGATACGGCCCCCTTGCTTGATTTTGAACCCAATACTGCTAAATTTGCCTTCTACCTCCAATTTCACTGTAACAACACCTTCCCCCTCAAATTCATCCTTGTCCTCAAGGGTGAAAGTTGCACCGATGTTTATAGGGATGTCAATAATTGGAGTAGGGGTAGTACCCAAATTATAGTAGGTGTCTGGTGGTCTATCACTGTCAAACCAAACTAGCGAAACTCTAGACGTGACCCCTTGGAAAGTAAGCAAACCACAAAAATCTGTTGCCATCATTGCACTCAAGTGTTCTGTTAAACGTGTAACAAGCAGGGTGCTCTAATCTTCGGGGCCTTCCCACCAAAAATTTTGGTCTTCAAGCAACATCCAAGTGTTTTGAAGCATCATGATAGTACCCAAGCTAATGGCTTCAGCAATGGATTCAATGTTACCGTCTGTCACTCTACATTCCCCCTTGCCATGTGCTTGCTGCAGCAAGCTATTTCTCTTGCATTCCAAATGATAAATCACCATACCTACTTGCCTATAAGCCTTTCCAAGATTGACTTCTTGTTCTCCAGCCCCAAACTCAAGTTGCTGTTGTGGTTGTGCTGCTACGTTTAATACAATCAGATGCTCCTTGTGTGGCCAAACTTCAAGGAGTGGCAGTATGTGATGTCACCAATCTTCAGCTGTAACTGGCAGCAGTTTAACATCTAAAGTGTGCAGACCCTCAGATGCAGCAGCTCTAGTACAGCCAGGACCAACAATTTCAGATGCATTCAGCTGTAATTTCAGATGGTGACAGAGGTTCTCAGCCCCTTGGTCTGCATCCAAATCATGTAATTGATCAGCTGTCCGTCGTTGCTCTTGAGGAAATGATGCACCCTCATTGTGTTGTTGGTCTGGTGCAACTTCAGCTATTGTTTGCTTTTCCGAATCAATTCCTATCAAGTCTAAACTCACTTTGGGCTTCACCACTTCTGGAGGTCTTATTTCATGATACTCCCTTGCGTTATGTCTCGCAACCTTGTAGTGTAGTTGGCTTGTTTCCACAACATGTATATCTTCAACTATAACTTGTAGGAGCTCTGCAGCTGGACTGTGTAATCCACTGCCCTGAAACACAGCTGGACTTTCAGAGAATCCAAGAGTCCCAACATCCCATATGATGTAAGTATCGACAGCAACAGTAGCCTTGGCACTACTAAAACCAGTAACATTAGAAGCATATTCCCCTTCCACTTGATCAATTTTCTGCAAGGTAGTTAGCTGCTCAAGAGGTTGTCTCGGTTGATAATGAATTTCACCCCCTTGGCTTGTCATCAGATCTTGTTCTTTAACACCTTCCATCTGTTGCTTCTGAGATGCTGATTTGATCTCCTTAGGTTTTTGGTCTGTTGCTACATCAGCAGGTTCTTCAGCTGCATCTTGCTCCTTCTCATGGTTAATGTCAAGCTGAACAGGTAGCTGATCTTGTGGCTGATTGTCTCGTAGTGACACTTGAGAGGGTAATAACTCAATGCCTTCTTCCAATTCAATTCTATTCGATGCAATAGTGCTTGCACCATCAGAACCAGCAGTAACAGGTGTGTCCAAGTCCTGTAATGCACTCATCTCCTGCATAATCAATAGTTGTTCATGTGATTCCAGCTGTTGGCAGTGCTTCTCAACCCCTGATTCAGCATCCAGACCACACAACTCATCAATTTCCAGCTGCTGCTGCTGAGGCAAAGATGTAATGTCTCTGTTTTGTTGTTCGGTTGCTGCTGCAGTCTCACTTAAGCACTTGCTCTCCCCACTATGATTCCTTTCATCCTCATCTTCATATCTAAGTCTCTTCTCAACACTTGTTCCACAATGATCACTAAGATTTTTAGCACCATTCTCAGGCAATTCAGTTGCAGTAGCATACTCTTGAGGTCTTGGTGAGTTGGAATCAATCGGGACTTGTGGTTTTTGAGAGGCATATGGTGAATTGTAGGGATTGGTAATGGATTTTGGTTTATTAGGTGTTGGAAGAAGGGGAAGCTTAGAATTATTGTGTTGTTTAGCTAAGTACTCAATCTTAGCTTCAGCTAATTTAGCAAGACACAAGGCGTGGTAAAGAATTGAAGGTTGCATTGGCCTCACTTCTAAGGCAATTTCTACCTTCAAGCCACCTATGAAAGTGTTAATGAGTTGTTGTTCATTTAGATTGGTACGAGCTGAGAGCGCATAGAATTCTATTTGATACTCCTTAACCCGTCCATTTTGCCTCATTTTCAACAATTCATACAAAGGTTCCTTACATCCACTCCCAAAACCTATCCTGAGGGCATTCATATACTCATCCCAATTTGATCTAACCGTTTCTTCCATAATTCTGATGAATTTATGATGCCATTGGAGAGCCAATCCTCTCATGTGGTTAGAAGCCACCCTAACCCTATCCGACCCCAAAGTTTTATCAATTAAGAAAAAGTGCTCACACTTAGGTATCCAATCATCCACATCATCTCCATAAAACAAGGGAAATTGAATTTCGTTCACCCTAGTTGAGTAAAGGGAGTTACCATCCATGGATTGTAGCCTTTGATCATCAAATTCAGGTCCTCCTTGCTGCAGGATTCCTTCAGATATTTGATCATTACTGTCAAACGCCCCCTTCAACAAGGCCATCTCAAATGCAATAGTAAATTCCCAGCTGCAATTTGAACAGATTTCCTCGAATAGGCTCTTATCAGCCTTAAATACTGATAAGTTGTTAGCCTTAAGCTCACCTTCGATCCAATTCAAGGGCCAAAATTTTCATTCGGGATCCAGAAGGAGTGACATATCGCTACACCCTGCATTTCCGCTACCCATTGACCAATAATGAAACTGAGTGTGAAGCACTAACGCATGGGGTCGGTCTTGCGTAGACCACTCGAGCTCGATCTGTAAGAATTTACAATGATTCGCAAATAATAGTCAGCTAGGTAAACAAAGAATATGAAGCTAAAGAGCCTAGCATGGTAAGACACCTTAAAATATTTCGAGAATTGGCTATGAACTTTGTAAAGGTAGAAGTGAAGTACATTGATAGGAAAGATAATCATATAGCAGACCAGTTGAGCAAACTAGCTAGCTCTTGTCAAGCAGCTTCTGAAGACGCCGAGGTAATGATCAAACAAATATATCCCCAAGATTCCGCAGGGGAGGTCGTGAAGAGGGTACACTACCTTGGAATGCCACACGGTTGGACGTGACAAGTAATCGAATATCTCCGCCACACAAACTAACCTTCGGATCCTCTTGAAGCCAAGAAGTTAATACGTCATGCTTCTCGATTTGTGCTTATAGAGGACCAGCTTTACAAGCTGTCTCACTCTCATCCCTTACTCAAGTGTGCGAAAACAGACAAAGGGCACGAGATCCTAGAAGAGATCCACGAAGGTGAATATGGCGGGCATATAGGAGGACACGCGCTGGCGAATAAAACTCTACGAGTAGGATATTTCAAAGCCTGCCAACGATTTGCCCCAATCTACCATGCGTCTCCCACCACTTTACAGACTTTGATTAGTCCACTACCTTTTGCGCAATGCAAAATTAATATATTAGGTGCCTTTCCCATAGCCTCTGGACAAAGAAAATTTGTGATAGCAGCTATTGATTACTTTACTAATTGGGTTGAAACAAAGCCAGTGGCAAAGATAACAGACCAGGCAGCACAACCTTCGAAAAATATTATTACCTAATTCGAGGTGACCAAAATACTCGTGGCAGATAATGGATCCCAGTTTAGCTCAATAAGGTTTTAGACGTACTGCGAAGAAGTTGGCATCAATCTTCATTTCTCTGCAATAGCTCATCCATAAAGTAATAGGCAGATTGAGGCAGCTAACAAGGAAATACTAAAACGAATTAATAGAAGGTTAGACAAAGCAAAAGGCTTATGGATTGAAGAGCATCCCAATATACTATGGTCTTGCTGAACCACAGCAAAAAGGGCAACTTGAGAAACCCCTTTTATGTTAACATATGAGGAAGAAGCTATTCTGCCAATAGAAGTACAGAACCCTCCATTTCGTGTAAAATACTATCATCTGGAAGAAAACGCATCCCTAATGGAAAACTCTTTAGATTTAGTAGAAGAAGTCCGATCCGAGGCCATAGAAACAAGCAATGGCAGATATTTTAACCTTAATGTCAAACCACGACAATTCCAAGTAGGCAATTTCATTTTAAGACGTGTAGAAGCCGCAGGAAAGGGCGCAGTGTTTGGAAAACTCGCACCCAACTGGGAGGGTCCTTACAAAGTAATCCAAGTCCTAAGAGAGTTATGTCGCTTAGATGGAACGAAAATTAGAACCTTATAAAGTATTATCCATAACTATGCAACATCTTTTCTTTTTAAGTGCACAATGATCTTTCTTTTTGTATAATAGTACATTAGCTATCTTGTACATTTGTAAACACACGTTGAATAAACGCAACAGCAGTTATGTCAAGCATAAGAGTCTTCTCTTGTTATTGTTGTTAAGAATTAAAGTGGACAAATATTGTGCACTTTTTGCATTACATGTAAATGAAGCCATAAACAATAAAATGAAAGAGTGGAGAGATACAACTATTTATTTCACCTGTTAAATGTGAAACCATTCACCTGTTGAAGGTGTAACCATTCACCTGTTACAGGTGCAACCATTCACCTGTTAAGGGTGCAATTACATATTATCACCTATTAAAGAATGTTATCAATGGTACAACTATATGTGGCCAAATAAATATACAACCATTTACCTATTAAAGGTGCAACCATTCACCTATAAATGGTGCAACCATTCACCTATCAAAGGTGCAACCACTCACCTGTTAAGGGTGCAATTACATATTATAACCTATTAAAGAATGCTATCAGTGGTACAACTATATGTGGCCAAATAAAGATACAACCATTCACCTGTTAAGAATGCAATTCTTGATCGAATCGGTGTTGGCTAAAACTATCTATCCATAGCATTTCGGACTAATTCAATTCTTTATTACATATTATCACCTATTAAAGAATGCTATCGTACACGTGCTAATGGTGCAGCTATATGTTGTCAATTAAGGATACAACCCTTCACCTGCTAAAAAGATGCTATCATACACCTGTTAAAGGTACAAGCACACATTCAAACATGTTAAAAGTACCATTAAACCATATGTTCTCACTCATCAACAGCTAAGTAAGTTCTAAACCATGCATATCCATTCGCAAAACAAAAATACAATCACCCATTTCGACATATGGACATTCCCATGTCTGCTATACAAAGTTATGACCACCCATATTCGTCCATCCCCCATTCAGGAAAGCCATCACATTGCCAACATAAAAGAAAGAGAGAATAGAAAAGAACTACAACATTATGAAACTCATGCTCATGAATGAGCGTTACCTCCAGCTGAAACAGAAGCATCCCTCCGAGATAGCTCTTCATTGATCTCACCAGTAATTTGAGAAATTAAAGAGTCTATCATGGGCATAGTGAAGTTAGGACTACCTGCACAGAGTTTTTGGGATAAGCGAGGCAAGGCTGAATCCATGCTTACCCAATAAAAATCACTCTGCGCAATCTAAAATTCATAACTGGACTTAAAATTAGCAATGGCCTCTTCACAAGCCCGAAGCAGCGCGGCCCGAAGGTCATTAGTCTGTGCGTCCTTACTATGTAAATCTCCCGCTTGACAACAATAGTTAGCCCACACATCATCTAATATCCTTTGAGGCTGTTCTACCTCGCGGCGAAGGTCTTCTTGTTGTTTCAAAGATGCACTCTGGAAAGCCTGAGATTTTTCCTGAAGGCTCTGATAGCGGGTCGGGCATTTGCGCAAGACATGGCCACATGACAGAAATAACCAAAGATGCCCATATGCTACAAAAGCAAAACCACGCAAACGCACACAAAATAAGTAATAACGCAATAAAAGGGGAGTAAGGAAGGCAGATGCAAGTTATCACCTCTAACATAGTAAAGGAACTCTAAGAACGAATGGTCCTAGGAGGTGAGAAATCTTCAAGAACTCTAAACAGAGACTCAAAATTTGTTATGGATCAAGAGAAGGTAGAAGTATCTCTATCATGGGTCAAGGTTTCAGCTGTGGCAAAATCTCTTACAGGAGGAGCAAAGGGAGGTGGTGGTATATGAATAACAGCATGTGCATCCAGCATACTAAGAATTTCTACTAATTCAGAACACGCGCGAACGTCCCTCCCGTCAAGGTGTGGGTCAAACTGAGTCAACTGACCTCAGGGAGGCAACTAAGAGATGCCCCTACGCACACGATGACATACAGGACCCTCACTCTCAGAAACCTACTGTGTGACGGGAAGAAAAAGAACCCCGGGAGGAGATTGCATCAATGGCTAGGCAGAGGCGCCTATGTCAATATGCACAGAGCTGTCTGGAGGTGAATCGGTATATAAATTGTCAACGTCCTCAGCTGCATTAGAGAGAGAAGTTGCAACAAGAGTCAAAAACGATAAACACTTACTACCACTTAAGGAAAATACAGTTGCTCCATATAAAACGTCAAAAATTTGAGGGACACATACCTGGAAAGGATTTCTCGCTAAGCCCAGCCTTCATGAGCACTATCTTAAGTAGCTACAAAATGATCCCTGTAATAATTCTCCCCAAAATAATTA
This sequence comes from Simmondsia chinensis, assembly GCA_018398585.1. Lineage (NCBI taxonomy): Eukaryota > Viridiplantae > Streptophyta > Magnoliopsida > Caryophyllales > Simmondsiaceae > Simmondsia > Simmondsia chinensis. Next base: position 24,880,816 of record JAGTTD010000007.1, on the reverse strand, counting down.
ATGATTGACCAGCCTTCGGGAGCCAACTCTTCTAAGCGTGGCTGAGGGGCACAAAGAGTAGGCGGTCGAACCCATTTAAACTTGTTCATCCAATCCTTAAGGTTGGAGGGATTATCCTCAACAAAATGACAACCTCCGTGACTTTCAAAGGAAAAGGTGCTTCAGCTTTTTTTAACTTTAAACAAATAGTCAAAAGCCTTGCTAGAAACTTGAAAACCCTTAATAAAACAAGCAATTAAAAATCCATATACATTCCGGAAAATGTTAGGGATCACTTGAACGGGACACATGGTATATTGCTCCAACAAATTAGAAACAAAGGGTCAGAGTGGAAACCTAAGTCCAGAACTCAAAGATTCCAAAGTTACTACAAAATAGTCCTACCGGGGGAGGGGGGAGGAATAATAAAATATCATTCTCCTCGGGAGCCCATATTTCATACTCTGGAGGAAAATAATATTTTTCTCTAAGAGGGCGATCCCTTCTTCTATCGAATAACACTGGGCGAATTGTTTAAAAGGTTTAATGTCCGCAACATGTGGGAATCGGGCTCGTATTCTAGCTTCATTAAAGGTTATGAATGTGGAAGCACGGTTAGACGCAGGGCTAGAGGTGAAGGGTCGATTATCAGCTTAATCTCCTCGACTCGCACTTCGAGTCCTACTTCTACCCTAAACTATTTTATTTATCTGTACCCTAAACTATATATGTGTGTGTGTGTGTGTGTGTGTGTGTGTGTGTGTGTATGTGAATGGAGACAATGTTCCTCCCTCTGGGTACACAAAGAAGGTAAAGGCAATGTAGTAACCGCTCCCTGGTTCACAGGAGGTAATATATCCTCTAGCCTATCGAGAATTACAAGATTACCTAGAACATGCTGATAGTAGGAGGAACTATGGCTGTCTGCACCTAAACTCATTTTCACAAGTAAAGCCACCTTAACCACAGCAAGAAAAAGCAACATTAACAAGTTACGCTTTAATCAAGGTCATGTAAACTAAAGTTGTTAACATCAGCAAATCAGCATAATTCATAAAAGAAGGGCACACGTTACATTAGGACAAACAAAGCAAAATGACAAGTTACTTTTTAATCAAGGTCATGTAAAATAAAGTTGTTAACATCCGCAAATGAACACAGTAGAGCACACGTTACAATAGGACAGATGGAGCAAAGTGACAAGTTACGTTTTAAACAAGGTCATGTAAACCAAGATATTAGTAACAAGAAGCTAACATGAAAAGAAGAGAACATGTATAACTCAATAAAGGAAGCAAAACAATAGTATACTCAAAAGACAAATTCCTTTTTGAAGTTTTTGGTTAAACTAAGTTAGAATCAAAATTAGAACATGTACTAAAGCTCAATCGCCACAAAAATCATCAAAAATTGCAGCCAACCACTTCCACTTCACCGTGCAAATAAAAGTCACATATACTCCTACAAAATTAAGGCAAAAAGGATAAGAAACACCAAACCTAATGCCGAAACCAGATGAAAATGATAGAAAATGGGGGAAAAACGAGCCAGTAATCACTGTGTAAAGGAGCGGAAGGAAGCTTTAGAAAAAAGAAAGTAAAAGGAGTCAGAAGTAGAAGAGAAAACAGGGAAAAAGAAAGAAAGAGAAAACGGGGAAGGAGGGGAAAAAAATAAGAGAAAAGAAAAATAATAATACAATATAATTTATAATGGGACAAAAATAGCACCAATGTAAATATTACAGTTATAAGTGATTTTTTACACTGGGGGCTACGTAAAACGCCCACCAGTGTAAAAATTGGAGTTATAATTATTTTATACACTAGGGACTACGAAAAACACCCACCAGTATAATAATTTGGGTTATAAGTGATTTTATACACTGGGGGCTATATAAAACGCCAACCAGTGTTAAAGTTGGAGTTATAAGTGATTTTATATACTAGAGGCTAGCTAAAACGCTCACCAATATAAAAGTTAGAGTTATAAGTGATTTTATACACTGGGGGCTACGGAAAACGCCTACCAATGTAGAAGTTGGAGTTATAAGTGATTTTATACATTGAGGGCTACATAAAACGCCCACAAGTGTAAAATTTTGAGTTATAAGTGATTTTATACACTGGGGACTACGTAAAATGCACACTAGTGTAAAAGTTGGAGTTATAAGTGATTTTATACACTTAGGTCTACATAAAACACCCACCAGTGTAAAAATTGGAATTATATGTGCTTTTATACACTAGGTGCTACGTAAAACACCCACCAGTGTAAAAACTTAAGTTATGAGTGATTTTATACACTAGGGGCTAAATTAAGTGCCCACCAAAGCAAAAAAGCAGAGTAATACGTAATTTTATACATGAAAAATTACATAGAACATCCATGAGCACAAAAATTGAAGTTATAGGCCATTTCACATGTTAAAAATTATTTGGGGTCCATAATGGAACTACTCGCCATTGTGGATAAATGGGTAACTCAAGTAATTACTGGGATAAAAATTGTTGACAATTGCACACAAATCATCTCTCTACGACATACTCAAAACATTGTCTTTCATTCATCAGAACTACAAGGATACAAGTACAGTAGTACAACGTGCTCAAGTAAACAACATACGTTTAATAGTTCGTCAAATAGATCGAGACCAAGTACGAGACAAAAAACACCTACAAGCAAAAAAAACGGCAACAAAGTACAAAGTTATTTACTTACAACGACCTACCTTTCTTACATACAAGAGATCGTCAAAACAAAATAGCAACAACATGGTCAAACAGAGAAATTATGAAGCATATTCGATGCACACTTTAGTCACAAAGTAACTCAGGAGTATAAACGGGGGCACCATAGGGATAAAGTGAACTCCAATGCGCATAAAAGCATGCCCATTCCTCGTACCCATGCGGACATTAACCCGAAGTACCCCATGATGAGGTCCAAAAAAAGCATAACTATAAACCCCAAACTAAGTAGAAAAGATTACAGGAGAGTCCGCCACTGTAAAACCTGTCACACCTACATTTCCCTGCACACTTGGGTGACGAATATTGAAGAAAATGTTTCGAACCAAAAACCATGAATTCGCGTCCCTCCGATCTAGAAGACTCCATAGGGAAAGAGCCAAACCATGTAAAGCAGCCAAACAAAGTCGTCCTTGCAAACAGAAAATTCCTAAACTTCGGCTATGAACAACTTCGTCACGAATATTCGGAGGAAGGAACAAAAGTGTAGCAGAGTCCTCCCATGTATCCCACAACACTATATATGGATAAAAATATGGGGAGTCCAGGGAAAAGTAACCCCTGGGCTCCAATAATGGATACACTACCCTCATCACAAAACACTAGGCGAGTAAAATCTATTGTACCCCCACCTGTGTTAATATCCACCTGATAACGCCAAGTGCCACGATCAAAGTAAAAACCTGAGTACCAATCTCTTTCGGCCCAGGAGTCGCTTCTGAAACTAGCTTCAAGATTAAGAGCAAACATGAAAATATGACAATTAAAGGATAACAGGAAGTATCTTCAGAGCATGCAAACACAACATTAAGAGTACTACTTAGGTGATGCAGCTCCTCAGGTAAGAAAAAATGAAGATACGTTTTGGTAGCCAGATACCATACAGATAAGCCCATAGGCCCATAAAAGCGAATGCCTCGACATAAGACCAATCCATTACTCACCCCCACAATTTCCTTATCCTCCGACAAAAAATGTAGAGACTCGGGAGTGAGACAACTTGTGAAAAAGAACAGGTGTAACAAATGTATCTCTACATGTTTTCCAAAAGGAGATCGGTACCAATTTTGGATAAGCACACCATCTACTGGACGTCAAAAAAACAGTTCACGGATTGTTCTATAACAAAGCTCTCTCGTAGGAAAAGTTGACTACAAAATTGAGAAATTGCGCGGCATCGATTTAGGACCGTAAGGGACAACCACTAGAATATTACATACAAAACATCTTCCGGGTATATTTCCATCCTAAGCATTTAAAGCAAGAAAATTACAAGTAAGAGAGAAATTACCACACTTTAAAGGAATATTTATAGAGAAGAAAACGATAGTAACAAGTTGACACTTTCCAAACAAAAAGGATAAAAATTTGTTTGAAAAGTGGGGGACTAATATTTTTATAATTAAAAAAAACCAAAAATTAACATAATTCGCTTAGTAGGGGTAAACAACAACACAATTCACCTAGATGGAGAAAAACCAACACAATTCGCCTAATAGGAGGAAAAACAACACAATTCGCCTAGTAGGGGGTAAAAAACAACAAAATTTGCCTAGTAGGAGAAAAATTGACAGAATTCTCCTAGTAGGAGGAGAAACAACACAATTCGCATAGTAGGGTTTAAAAAAAACACAATTCGCCTAGTAGGGATAAGAAAACAACACAATTTGCCAAGTAGGAGGAAAAACAACACAATTCACCTAGTAGGGGGTAAAAATCAACGTAATTCGCCCAGACAAGAGCAAAACAACGTAACTTAAATAGCACCTAAGCCCCACCATAATGCTATAAATAAAGAAGGGGAACAAAGAAAGAGGGACAAGGAAAACAAAGGTTAAAAAGGGAATCTCGATAATATTTAAAAGTAGTTTGAGTATAGCTTCTTCCCAGTCACCTACTAAACACCACAAATAGGTATGTTGTTGTTGTTGTTGTTTGCTCTTTATTGAATCATGACTCATATAAAATTTTAAACAATTTAAAAACTTTAATGAACCTTCAACCTTATTGTTAAACTCTTTAACAACAATATTCAAGATAGTCATTTTCCTTTAATGGAATTCCTAATTTCATACTTCTCATAACTCTACATACTGCAATTTTATCAAACCTTATGCCTTTAATGTCTATTATGAATGTATTAAGAGTTGGGTCTGATACCAATTTTTTGGAACGTATTTCAAATTTTTTTCCAGAATTGACTAGACTAGAGGAGGCACTGGGAAACAGCCTCTTTTCAGGTTAACACCCTGAAGGGGAAATGCTGCATACATCCACCCCTCCCCCCCCCCCCCCCAAGATGCTATGTAGGCGGGAGCCCTTGAGGCACTAGGCATGTTCATTTTTTTTTTTTTACTAGACTAGAGGGGGCATAGTAGAATACCAATTTATAATTCTTAATTTTAAATCTAAAGCACTTCTCCAATTAAACTATTTAGTTAGTCTAGATCTTACTCTAATGGGTTCCTAACATGAAAAACGAAAAATATTGAATAAAATAAATATAAACATGGTATGTAGAATAAACAAAATAAATGCACAAATTAAATATCACATATTTAATTAAACATATCTGAAGCGCGAATCCCAATTCTGACTTGAAGACCTGAAATTGGAAGAAGGTTTCTTAATACCTCAAGATTTTTTTCGCAATGACCTCTTGTAGCATTAGAAGTGTGGGCGCTAAAAAATATCTATTTTAGGAAAAATTTTGGAACAAAAGTTTTCCTTTTAATCTTTTTATAGAACAATTTTTCAGAAAATTTATGTTGAACAATAATTTAGAAAAATCTTAAAACAATTTTAGGATTTTCGACGTGAGAGAAAACCAGGTTCCAAAATTCAAAACCATTAATTTAAAAAAAACACACCCAAAAACGCAGCTTATATGTATATGAATAAATAACCCCACTTATCACGTATGGATTGGAGATCGGCATTAGGCATGAATAGAATACGTGTCGCCTTACTATTTGTCCGTGGCAAATGCCGCGGATAGCTACATAAGATGATCAGGGCGCGTTGGTCATCTCTATGTGCCATGGATTTTGACCCCCATGCTGTGCACGTTGGTTTTTTTTTTTTTTTTTTGGATTAAATTTCTACATGTATAAAGTCATCTCATGAATATTATTTTGTATAAATTAATTTATTTATCTTATGAATTATGTTTAGCAAAATTAATTTATTTATCTCATGAATAAATAATTTGTTCCATGAATTCATTTTTAAATATTTACCAATATGCAAGCATCGAATCCCATTAGAACTCCGAAGTTAAACATGCTTGGGTAAGAGTAGTACCAAGATGGGTCACCTCATGGGAAGTTCTCATTTTGCACCCCTCTGGTTGGGGGTTCTCGGAAACAACCTCCCTTCAGGGTAGCACCTTGAAGGGGAAAGACATCGGACATCCACCCCTCTCCCCTCCATAGACCCTACTTAGGCGGAAGCCCTTGGGGCACTAGAAATGTTGCTTTTTTGTTACTTTTTTCTCATGTTGAGGCTTGCAGAGGAACCTCAGGGACAATCCAACTCTAGCTCCAAATGGGTCAAATCGGATTATGATCTCATGATAATAATTGATTACAATTTAGTAAAACTTAATCTACTAAATATGTTTTACTGCACTCTGGAATTAAATATATTTACTGAAGAATTTTCCAACTAACTTTTATTGCAACAATCAACCCCCTCTAAAAGATACCCCTAAGGAAAATCAACTTTAATTACCACCGTTATTTTTCTCACATCTATCGCCGTAGTTCCCGACTCACCCTTCTCGAACAATTCATAATACAAAAAAAAATTTTGTTTTAATTCTAAATGTCTAATATATGGAATAATCGAACCAAATATTCTAGAATATGTTCATATATTTGTGAATCAACTAAAGGCACATCGTAAATTATAGATTCCTCGTAAAATATTTGTTCCCGTTACACTTCATGCAATTGCCAACATAAGTAAGATCCAGGTTAAACTTAATAACCTCATCATTTTAGTGCATCAAAGCAATTAGCATTCCATGTAAGAGTCTAGAATATTTTTCGGATTTAGTGTTACTATCGTACTAAATTATTTATTTCTAATAGCAGTTAGAGAAACAACTAATTCAGGTGGCCCTACTCAGTGTTCTAATCTTATTGAAACCACCAACACATACTCTTGGATCCTTATCCACATAACTAAGACAAGTCATCAAAAGTATCATATTATAGTCTTATCAGACAAGTTGTTCAAACTTATCACCGACTATGAACATACTTTGACAACACGTCACTAGTTTGCCCGAGTCTTTATGTGGTTTAATCTTATTGACCACTTAAATCAAATCTGACATGCCATCTTGGACAACGTCCATCTCATGGAACATTTTTAGAACAACAATCACACGTATGTTTAACTCATAAAATACAATCAAACAATAAATTAAACAATTTCATTTATTTAATATTTAAAACTAAGTGGATTTTCTGGGACACCAATTCCAACAATTGTTAGTCAAGAAGGCACTCCGAATGTGTTTCTTCATCCTTTCCCATGTCTCTAGCTTCGCCTTATCCTGCCTAAGCCAAGTATGCTTCAGCTGCTACTACTAGGTGGCGGCTCTACCTTGTAACCGAGCAGCAACCAACAGTGCCTGCTTGTACTCCAGAACTTCCTTAACTTAAGCACATCCTACATCGCAGTGACCCATTCCCAGAACTCTTATGGGTGTCCTCCACCATTAAACTCAAGAATTTCAATCCGAAGCACAAATTCCCACCTCCGATCATCAACATAATCAGTGCTTCCAGTATTTGGCCGATTTCTTCTCACGCGCCGATCCTAAACGTCAATTTTTAGGAATGGGTTGTGGAAGCTCTCGTCCATGTCTTCCACGCCACCCTCTGCCAGTAGGTTTCGAGGCCAAGTCACATGTGCTTGATTGGGATTCGATCCCACTTGAATCAAACACAGCTTGATTCACTGGAATTTCTCTTCCATCTCCTAAGAACTCCTCTCGAACTACCATTGAAAGTCACGCTTATATGCGTCCACTATGGCGGCGTACCTTTGTCACCCACAGGCCATCTTAGAAACTGTTCTGAATTTTGATACCAACTAATGCAGCATGTAGATGGAAATTAACAAAAAACAGGAAGGTTCAATAGCCTTTGTTTAATTTCTATTGCTAAAAAAACAATAGGAAACAAAACAGGAAAAAGTCTAACGTAATTCTCACAATCCGAAAATTAGCAAGAACTCATAAAAAGTATGAAAATAATCAGAAAATTGAATGAATAAAACTCCAATTTTCCTCTACCTTAAATAAAGGAGTTAATTAAATTATAATGAAGACTAAAAGGTAAGAGAATTAAAAAAATAATAATAATAAAATAAACTATATAATTCAAATTAAGCTTCCTAACTAATAATGAAACTCTATCTCATTTCATCCCCCAGCCGCTCACCTCATGATGCCGCCTTTTTGTCCATCAGGCCAACCCTTACTCGCTCGAAAAAAAAAAAAAAAAAGGGCCCTTACTCACCAAGTATCTAGCCAATTGTGAAGGCGGGAAAAGCAGGGCTACATCTGTATCACTTAATCCACAAATGAGGTTCACACTTTGAGTGACCACGCCCACCCAATGAATAGACTGCAAAGTGCTACATACACAGGCACCCCCTTGCACACTATACCCAAATATATGGTTGTGTTCCCCCTCCTCCGAGATGGATCAAGATCAATTCAGACGCAACATTCATTCAAGACTCATCTTCAACTCTGGCTAGCGTTGCGCGTACTCATTCTGGTAGGATGACGCGGGTCCGCCCCGGCGGGTTAGCCTCTCATTGCGGAGACGTTGGCAATACCAGCAGCTTGCTCTTTAGCCTCATCATGGAGATGGAGGACAGGGATCGTCAAATCTGACTGTAAACAAGGTATAAAGTTTGTTTCTAGTATCGTTTCCCCTTCATGGGATTGTAGTGCAATTGTAGAAGATATTATTATTATGTCCTCATCTAGTTTATTTAATGTCTTTAATTTTAATTGGGTGCTTAGGTCATGTAATAGAGCTGCCTATTTTATTGCGTCAAGTCATTTAGCGGGTCAATGTACGCATGATTGGTAGGATATGGTTTCCCCCATGTTTGTTTCCCTTGTAAACTCTGATAGTAATGTAGTTCTCGCCCCAGGGCTTTGTTGTGTTCAAAAAAATTATATATATGGTAGCAACATATAGACAAATAACAATTCCTTATTATCATTAAAAAAAAAAAAGAAAAAAGAAAAAAACTAACACAATTCTTATGAGAGTATGAATGAAAAGCTTTCTATGGAAGATATCATATACATGTAAAATTATAAATATCAAACTATATGTTGTAAGTATTGGATATTCTTCGGATATAATTTTTAGTGTCGAATTTGGATACTGTCAAATGTCCTAAAAATTAGAAATTATGTAAAAAATCTTTATATACACATATACATATACACATAATATATTTATGTGTGTGTGTGTGTGTGTGCGCGTACATAATAAGTGACATGTGTCACATACATGGCATCTTCATACCCGTCACTGCATGACTCAACATTATTTTATGTAAGTATAAATATATGCATATGAGAGAAAGAAAGAAAGCGAGAAAAATTGAGAAAGTGATAGAAGAAAATTAAGAGAGTAAGAGACATTGAGTGAATTATTTGAACTATGAGAAAGATTTTTCTAGTTCCTGAATTCTGGAATAAAATACTTATTATTTTTCTTTAATTATATTTGAGTTTATATTTTTATTATCTTCCTGTTGAGTGTAATATGTCCTTAGTTTTATAACACTTTATCCACATAACTCTCTAGCTAGCTAAGGATTATTATATACTTGTGGTAAGTTATTATTCCCTAATCTTTGTGATTTATAATGGCTAATCTTACTAAGCTTGAGTTTATTGCTCTTGATATAACTGAAAAAAATTATTTACCTTGGACCCTTGATGTTGAGATTCATGTTAATGCTATGAATCTCGAAGATACAATTAAAAAGGGAAAGAGCACATCCTTGCAGGATTATGCCAAAGCAATGATATTTTTCGGGCATCATATCCATGAAGGATTGAAAGCTGAGTATCATACTGTAAAGGGCCCGTTTGTCCTTTGGTCAAATTTAAAGGAGATGTTTGATCATAAAAAATATGTGATCCTCCCCAAAGCTCATTATAAATGGATTCACTTGCAATTGCAAGATATTAAAACTATCTGTGAGACAACTCTGTAGTATTTAGTATTACCTCCTGATTAATGTTAGAAAATATTACTGAGGAGGATATATTAGAGAAAACATTCTCTACTTTTCATGTCTCGAATATGCTCTTACAGCAGCAATATCGAGAGCAAAATTTCAAAAAATACTCAAGGTTAATCTCATGTCTTCTTGTTGCTGAGCAAAATAATGATCTATTAATGAAAAATCATCAGTCACGCCAACTGGGTCAGAGCCATTCCCTGAAGTGAATGCTATATTCCACTACAATGATACATATAGCCGTGGCCATGGTCATGGTCGCGGAAGTGGCCATAGTCATGGTCGTGGTCGTGGTCGTGGATGAGGTTATAGCCTTGGTCATAATAATTGGCACTATGGTAATCAAAATGAACCAAAGTTTAGGGAGTCCGGCAACAATGAAGAGAAATATAAAAAGGACAAAACCCATTGTACAGCTTAACATCTGGTGAACCTCGATCAAGCATGGTTGAAAGAGAAAGGCAAACATGCAGAAACTAATTTTGCTGAAGATCATTCTCCAATTAATATCACACATCTTGATGTTTTTGATTTCTTTGAGGATGTTAGTGAAAGAATTTGATCATTTGGTAAGTGATGGAAATATTAAATTGGATTAACATTTTTTTATTTTTTGATTATGTCTTTTACACTAAAGTTTGTCTTATTTTTAATAGAATAATATCATTTTGGTGTGTATAATCTAGTACAATATCATTTGTTTGATATTTAATTTTAAAGAGTTATTTTCAATAAAACAAGACTCGATCAACTATATTTATAAAGTAAAATTCAAAAGTACTATTATACTATAGCCATTTTGAAATACTTTATTCATTACACATTTGTAATTCTATTAATGCCTAACATAAATAGGATTCCACTAATACATATGTATTTTATATTTGAAAAACACAGATTTGGTCAAAGACGGATATTTATATCTAGCTAACAATGAAAAGACATACACTATCCTCAAAAATATAATATATTTTCCTCAGCTACGATTAGCTGAAGCGAATGTTAATAAAATATCGGGTGTTTCAAATTTAATTGAAAGCTTCGAAAGAGCACATGTTATGTTTCTTGGAGGAACAAACCTAAACATAAGCAATGCTATGTTTTCTTGTAGATCATAGAGAAACTTGATCAGTTTTTGAGATATTCGTCACAATGGCTATTATATTGAGACGATAAATGAGGGTGATAAAGAATATCTTTATATTACATTCCTTACCTCAGAAAGAAAGAACATATTGAAAAAAATTGTCAGCACTTTTTTCTGGGTTATATTACACTTATATAAACTCAATTGAATCAAATACAATGGTTAACTATAAGTTAACTGATTACAAAATGTTCACCTTATGGCATGACCGTCTGGGCCATCCAGGTATAATGATGATAAGAAAAATCATTAGAAGTTCTCATGGGCATTCTTTACAGAACTAGAATTTTCTTTCATCTAATGAAATTTCTTGTGTTGCTTGTACTCAAAGTAAAATTATTATTAGGCTATCTCCAACTAAAATTGGGGTTGAATCACTTACATTTTTAGAAAAAAATACAAGGAGACATATGTGGGCCTATTATTCCATCATGTAAACCATTTCGACACTTTATGGTGTTAATAGACGCATCAACCTGTTGGTCACATGTCTGTCTATTATGTACTCGAAATCTGGCATTTTCAAGACTCTTGCACGAATAATTCGATTATGGTCTTAATTTTCGAATTACACAATCAAAAAGATCCGTCTTGATAATGCCGGAGAATTTACATCCTAAGCTTTTAATGACTATTGCACGTCAATTGGTATTACAGTTGAGCATCCTATGGCTCACCAGCATGCACAAAATGGTCTTACAGAATCCTTGATCAAACGTCTGCAACTAATTGCTAGACCATTGCTCATGAAAACAAAGTTGCCTAGCTCTGCATGGGGGCACGCTATATTACATGTTGCAGCATTGATTCGTGCTAGACCAACTGCTTATCATAAATACTCTCCATTGCGACTTGTTTCTAGCCGAGAACCAAATATATTCCATCTATGAATTTTTGGTTCCGCTGTGCACGTTCCAATCGCTCCACCCCAGCGCACAAAAATGGGTTCACAAAGAAGACTTGGAATTTTGGTTTGGTTTGAATCACTGTCAATTATAAAATACCTTGAACTATTAACAGAGACATTTTTATAGCACGGTTTGCAGATTGTAAGTTTGACAAAACAATGTTTCCAAAACTAGGGGGAGGAAAATTAAAGCTGGAAAAGCAAGAAATTATGTGGAATGCATCATCAATATAACATTTTGATCCGCGTGTGGGTCAATGTGAAATGGAGGTTTAAAAAATTATCCAATTAGAAGATATTGCAAACCAATTACCAGATGCATTTATTGATACAAAAAGAGTGACCAAGTCTCATGTTCCAGTTATGAATGCTCCTGTTTGAATTGATATTCCAAATGAACAGTCTTCCAAGACATTAGCAAGTATGTCTACTGCATGTCAAAAGCATGGTAGACCTGTTAGTTCTAAAGATAAGAATCCAAGAAAGAAAATGAAGCAAAATAAACAAGTTGGCTCCTCTATTAAAACTTTTGAAGAGGAAACTCCTGAAGAGGTACAAATGCAAATCGAAAAAAATGATATAGAGAATGAAATGATTCCTCAAAGATATCAAGTACCTGAGAATTGTGAAAATGATGAAAATATTGAGAATGAGGAAATCTCGATAAACTATGCTATTACTGGCATATGATGAAACTGAAATAAAACAATTATTAATCAAGTGTTCGCATATATTGTGGCCACTGATTTGACCACAAAAGGTGAAGATCTTGAACCTAAATCCGTTCAAGAATTCTAAAGAAGAAATGATTAGCCAAAATGCAAAGAAGCAATTTAGGCGGAATTAGATTCACTAGCAAAACGTGCAGTTTTTGGACCTATAGTCCCAACACCTGAAAACACGAAACCCGTAGGCTACAAGTAGGTATTTATAGAGAAAAGAAATGAAAAGAATGAGATGGTTAGATATAAAGCACGACTTGCAGCTCAAGGTTTCTTACCGAAGCCAGTAATTGATTATGAAGAGACATATTCACCAGTAATAGATGCAATCACATTTAGATTCTTCATAAGCCTGACAATCTTTGAAGACTCCACATGCATCATATGGATGTGGTAACAGCTTATTTATATGGATCACTTGATAATGATCTCTATAAGAAAGTCCCTGAAGGGCTACAAATGCCAGTTGCATATAGGTCAAAACCTCTAGAGCTATGTTTAATCAAAATGCAGAGATCATTGTATGAATTAAAACAATCAGGCGAGTACTGAGTATGGTACAATTGTCTTAGTACATACCTTCTGAGAGAAGGATATCTTAACAATCCAGTTAGCCCATGTATTTTTATTGAGAATAAAATTTTGGATTTGCTATAATCGTAGTCTATGTTAATGATTTAAACATCATAGGAACTCCTGAACCGATTGAGCAAGCTATTGCATATATGAGTAAGGAGTTTGAAATAAAGGATCTTGGAAAGACGAAATATTGTCTTGGCCTATAAATAGAGCACTTATCTGATGGAATTTTAGTCCATCCATCTGTTTATATAAAGAAAGTGCTAAAACGTTTTAATATGAATAAGGCACATCCGTTGAGTACCCCAATGGTCGCTCGATCCCTTGATGTAAATAAGGACCCTTTTCGCCCTCGAGAGGATAACGAAGAAATTCTTGACTGTGAAGTGCCATATCTAAGTGCAATAGGTGCACTAATGTATCTTGCTAACTACACAAGACCAGATATAGCCTTTTGGGTTAACTTATTAGCAAGATATAGCTTAACTCCTACCCGAAGACATTGGAATGGGATTAAACATATATTTCAGTGTCTCCGTGGTACATCTAATATCGGATTATTCTATTTGAAACAATCAAACCCATGATTGGTTGTATATACAGATGCTATATATTTGTCTGATCCACATAAAGGTCAGTCACAAACAGGATATTTATTTATCTATGATAATACTGCTATATCTTGGCGATCCACAAAACAAACAACAGCAGCAACTTCTTCGAATCATGCTGAAATACTTGCACTTCATGAGGCAAGTAGGAAATGTTTATGGTTGAGATCTTTTATTCAACATGTTCAAGAGGAATGCAATATTTCGACAACCAATGAGAGTCTAACAATATTGTGTGAAGATAATGCTGCATGTATTATTCAGATCAAAAGTGGATACATCAAAGACGACAAAACTAAAAATATCTCACCAATTTATTTTTTTTTTAACACAAGAGCTCCATAAGACGGGTAAATATAGATGTTCATCAAGTTCGCACAAGTGAGAACCTAGTAGATTAATTCACGAAAGCATTGCCAACAAAAACTTTCGAGAAACTAGTTCACAACATTGGTATGCATCGATTTAGGAACACCCCTTACTAATATGTTCACATGAGGGGAAGTTAAATACGCACTGTACTCTTTTCCGTTCGCTATGGTTTTTTTCCCACCAGGCTTTTCCTGGCAAGATTTTAAATGAGGCAGGCATCTATAACTCTGACATTATACTCTTTCAAGAGTTTTTGTTCCCATAATGTTTCAAAGGAGAATATCCAAATGGGAAGTGTTATAAATATTGGATCTTTTTCTGTTACAATTTTTATAATCGAATTCGGATATTATCAAATGTTCTAAAAAATTAGAAATCATGTAAAAGACCTTTATATACACACACACACACACATATAAGTGACATGTGTCACATACGTGAAATCTTCATACCCCTCACTGCATGACTCAACGTTATTTTATGTAAGTATAAATATGTAGAAATTAAATACAAAAAATATTATAAACAAGTACAAAGTAGAAAGATATCACCACTAACTCAACGGTTTTGCACCCCTCTCGGATCTAAGCTGGTGTAGCAAGTACAGATGCGTCACCTCCAGGATACAATGTCCAGCTACACTACTGATACTTTCTAGGTCTGTACAACTTTGAAAGTCCAAGCCTTCACAACAGTTACTTGGCCAAAATAAAATAACTAAAAAAAATTCTAATTCTTCATTCATGTGAAAACTTCTTTTGACTTTTGTAAATTTCCCATTCATACCCTTGAGCACCATGCTTATTTTTATATTCAATAATTCAGCTTTTCTTCAAGCTATTTGCATTTACTTTGTAAATTCCTCTAGCAACGGTTACTTTGTAATAAAATGCATTCATGACTGTAAACGATCAGTGATAATTTCAATTCAATGTAAATTACACTTAAATTCGGAACGGTATTACATTTAAATTTAATCACTACTACAGGGATAATATAATTGTAGGTAGTAAATAGAAATTTATCAATAATTTAAAAGACATAACTTATATCATTAAAATAATTTTTTTTATTAAAATATCTAACATCCCCCACTTATTTTAATAAAAAATAAAAGATGTTGAAAAAATATATAATTTACTTTGGCTAAGTGAGTACCCCATGCCTCATGAGAGTGGCAATGTTTTTAAACCCTCACTAACTCCCATACTAGAACCATGGTGGATTTCGCCTTTAAACCTTGGTTGCTTGAGGGCATGTAGAGTGCTTCACACCTATGGTATCCAAGGTACCCTATAAGCTTTATAATGCATGCACATTACGGCCTTATGTATCATCCTGGATTCATGAGCTCTCTAGAGAGTCAGCCCAAACTCTCATAGGAAACGGCCTTATTTCCATACTTATATAGGTGGGTCTATCAGGAGTGTACTTGTGGCCTTACACCCCACCCCAACCTAGGGGCTATAGACCTCAATAAGAGCATAACTGGCTCAACTTCAACATTGCCACAAGTAAGTATACTGCACCATAGGGATGAACTAAAAGAAAATAAAATGCATGGCAACCCCCCGATCACTTTATGATTCGTTTGTCCCTTTTCAGAGTATCCTCATAGGTGAACAATCTCTTATTTGAGCTTAAGTCCCATCCCCCTTGATGCTATTCAAATCTCAACTCTAGCTAAAACTTTTATGGTATCGTATATCACATTATAACCTTATTGGCGCCCTTATTAACAGTTCTAGATCTACCACTCTTATGGTTTTTATCATATACTTTTCCATACATATATGACAAAAGTGGCACAAGTAAAACTATGTAATATGTCTTTCTCACCACTTTCCAAAAAGCATAAGATTTGTCGTCACTTCCTTGCATCATTAGCACTACACATTTTTTGACACTTGCCCCACAACAAATTCACACGTCACATTATGGCAGCCCATCATGGACAACAAATCAATTTCAAGATGCCACTATCTCGTGATTGCCTCCTCTTTCGTGACCCTGGTGCCAATCCTACAAGACCTTATATTATCTGCTTCCAAACAACATACCCAATCACAAGGGTATAGCATGAGGAATCACATAATCAAAGTAGAATGATTAGTGCTATCAATAAGTCCGTGATCAACTTTGCAATATTAATATACTTGCTAACATCACACAAAAACATTAAAGAGAGTAAAAATTAATAAACAATGAATAACAATGTTCTTTCAAAAGCACCAGTCCGTTGAACGACTAAAGCTGATCAAAATGTTTTTTCATATGTTGACTTCATTTACTACATATATACATTATAAATAGAACATACTACCAAAGGCATTAACATTGCCCTGTTTTGGAGCTCAGACCAATTGTGACCCTTAATTTCCTTAGTGCAATGTTTTCCATCATTTTCGAATTACAGTCCATTAAACATGTCAAACCTAGTAGCATCATTGTGCGAATAAGGGAAGAATACTAAAAACTCTTATTCTTCATTTTTTCATCTTTAATCCTTGAACATGGAGTACCAAGCTTCTCTAAATATTTTTCATATGGTTAACCCCCATTATTAGAGAAGTAAAGGTAATTATGCTATATTGAGAATATTCACACATACACATAATATTTATTGATATTATGTTTCTTCTTTATTTTTATTTTTTTAATAATAGGCATTACAATATCAAGGTACATTCAATGTAAGTCCATATAAGTATTATAGGTGAAAATCAATGCAAATATAACTAATAATCCACATCACCTGTATATCTTGAACTACCAACAACATTAATATATTCACTTTGATTAATAATACTGCATCATGTCATTTGGGAAGAGACAATTAGAGGGACAATTCACATACAAACAATCAAACATATTGATTTTTTTGTTTTCCTATGTATTTGAATGCATAAAGTAATGCTAGAAGTATTTTGCACTCCCATAAAAATTTATATGGAAATTATTATTATATTATTAAACAACGTTGATACGTAATTTAATTCTTTTTCATGTAAGTGATTACATTTGGCAATTGTGGAGAAGCCTTGACCGAAAGTTCTCACGACATGTATGTTTTCCTTTTGTCATATTCTTATATTTTCTTTTTCCTCTTGGCTCCAAATAGAGGGAAAGTAAACACGAGACTTAACGGTGTGCCTTTTAGTGGTTTTCTCAACAAGCTAAATCAATAATGTAACTTCTTATCGGAAGCTTCGCAAATGATCTTATCTTCTAGTTATGCAAATAACAATAGTTAATAATTTTAGTCCAACTACAAGATTAGCATCTTTTCTAAAATCTTTTATAGTAAGCTTAGATAAGACAAAATCTAGCATACCAATATTTTGTTGGAAAAATGATACAATCCAATGTAATGATACATGCTAGTGGAAAAAGTATATCCCACATTGAAAAAATAATGAAGAATGGCCTAATCTAAATATAGATATGCCATTCAACTTCCTGAATTGAGTTAAGGGTGAGAGAATGGTGAGAACCACACACGCACGCGCACCGCCCGCCCTCTGCATCGTGCTCGGGCGAGGGTGTGGGTGTGGGTGATCTTTTTCTTAACGAGTATATTTATTTTTGGAAAATAATTTTTCAAAACTCGTATCATAATTTATCATGCCTATTTACTACACCTTTGCCATTACAAATCCTCATTACTAGCCATTTATGGCTGTTGGGATCCTCATTATTTCAACCATTTATGGCTATTGGGATCCTCAATATTTCAGCTATTTATGGCTGTTGGGAGGCTTTTTACTGCTATGAAATGACTTGCATATAACAGTTGATAATCATCAAAAGAACAACATTTCCTTCTTCTTCTCTTCTCTAATTTTTTGGCTCTTTCTCTTTTCTCAAATTTTGGGCAAAGTTCAAGGCATTCGTACCCAGCAATTAACGAGTGTATGTTAAGAGTCAGATCGCATTAATCCTGGAGGACCGCTGCCGATTGTATTGTGTGCACCAGAGCAGCGACGAAATTGTCTTTTAGGACAGTGGTCCTTACCATGGCACGGTATTATCGTTTTGTAAGATCTTTCTAATTGCTCTTTCTTTTGTTACTATGCTTGAATATTAGCCATTATTCTAACATTCTAAAAGATGATTTTACCGATCAATCATGGTAACAAGGATTTTATGTACAATCTAAAATCATTTACATGAGTAATTAAAATATTGTTAGTTGGGTTTTGATTGCTTTTACTGCAATAGTGAAAGCAAGTATCGTGATCTAGGTGTTAATGTTGATCACTGATTCTTTGAATTGGGACTCTTTGTTCCCTTAGTCTGAGTGGGTTCTATGGTTAATTTTTCAATTATGATTTCCACTTCAATCGAGCACAATAGAGAATTTCTCCATATGTATGATTTTAAAATATTAATTAGTACCATGTTTATTTGTTGTTAAATCAAGTAAAAGCCCTTCTTAATCCAAAAGAAATAGAAAGCTTCAATCTGTCACCTCCTGAAGCCGATGGTGGTGTTTAGATGCAGCGGCGTTGGTTAGGTCATGATAGTGGCACTACTTAGGTATTTTTACCTGTCGACAGGGCTTTGGGTTTGATCGATGCAAGTAAGGGGCATGGTGAAAAGTGAACCACTGTGGTCTGACTCCTCGTTGTAGGTGTTTTGGGTGAGGGGATAAGCGTCACCCATGGCTGAGGGCGGTGGGGCTTTGCTCCAAGCCCAGGGCACATGGGTGTTGGCTGGTGGTTTGCGGTGACATGTCGAGCCGGTGGCGGTTCAGCCACCCGACCATGGTGGTGGTCAGACTTAGTTTAGCGCACCAATGGTGGCAATGGATCGCCGCTAACGGTGGCAGCGGGTCTTGCTAGAGAGAGAGAAGCATCAGAGACAAACCCTACAATATGTCATAAATTGTAATACCTGGTTAGGACTTTCATATAATTAAAAATACTCATTTTAGATCCATTTACACATTTAAGGCTTATTTGGACCTTATAACTATTGGATTCACTTTTGGGTTTAATTGAAAATGAAAATCATATAATGGGTCTAAAATTATTACTTTTTAACAATAAAAAAAGGGGTAGACGAATAAAAGGACCTGTCGATCCTATGTTGTCTAATAATTAATGAAATTGATTGGTTTAAAACAGTTTGGATATATTCTTTTTATAATAGAAATCGTTGATGCATTTTCAAGATATATGTAATGAGTAAAGTGTTTAAGATTGTCCCAATACTTGATTTTGAGTGCATATGATTGGCATGAGATGTGTGTTGATACACAGGGCCAGTGTGTCGATACATGATCTTACAAAACTGAGGAAATGTAGATGTGTGTCGACACACATGGCCCGTGTGTCGACACACATGCCTTAGAGAAGCGCACAGAAGAAGTATGTGTGTCAATACACAGTTTCTGTGTGTCGAAACACATGTTTACAGTAAGCTGTGTTTTGAAATGAGTGTTGACACTCACTTTGACGCAGATACTTACAGAAAGTTGAGTGTCGATGTATGTGTCGACACATAGGGCAGCCTTGACAGTTATTGTGCGTGGTTCTTGCCAATTTTCTGGCAGTTTATTCAATTAGTTTGGGACGTCTTTTAGCATATAAATGCACATTGATATCCCCTGGTTCGATACATGAATTCATCTTGAGAATTTGGGACAAAAACTTACAAGAGAACATAAAAGAGAAAAGAGCAATTGTTTGTGAAGTGTTCTTATGAAAGTTTGCAAAACATCAATCTCTTCATCTCACTCGATCTCTCCTCTTACACACTCTCACTTCATTTTTGGTTGTTGTTGTATCCCCGAGGATATTCGTACTCCGAAATAAGCCTTAAGGGAAGTGATTACACGGCCTTAACACCTAAGATCATCTGGTTACCTGATTGCAAGGATTTTGCAAATCTTAAGGCTTACTGTAAACCTACTTTTCTTGTTTTGAAATATGGCTTCATCACTTCAAGAAACGACAACCAATTTCATTAAGTTGGACCAATTCGATGGCGGTAACTTCCGCCGATGGCAGAGGAAGATGCATTTCCTCATCATGACCTTAAACATGGTGTACATTTTGAATACTCCAATTCCTGAGCCCGCTTTAGTGGAGGAGGAGATTTTGGTTGAGCAGAGGGCCAGATTGAAGTGGGAAAATGATGACTCCATATGTAGAGGGCACATCCTGAACGGCATGACTGACGCCCTGTTTGATATCTACTCAAACGTGCTGATCGCGAAGGAACTACGGGATGCACTTGAGACGCGCCACATGGCTGAAGACGCAATGAGCAAAAAGTTCATGGTTAATCAATTTAACAATTATAAAATGGTAGATAATCGTCCTGTCATGGAGCAATTCCATGAAATTGAACGAATCTTGAATAACTTTAAATAACATAATATGAATATGGACAATATAATAGTTGTTTCATCCTTGATTGACAAAATTTCGCCTTCATGGGGAGACGTTAAGAAAAGTCTCTAGCATAAAAAGGAAGATATGTCAATGGAGGAATTGGCTAACCATTTGCGTATTGAGGAAGGCTACAGGGTACAGGATGACAACAAAGACTGCCCCGGTGATGTTGGAACAATAAATATCATAGAAAAAGGCCAGTCGAGTAAGGGACCCAAGAGAACCGGACACTTCCAAAAGAAGAAAGATGACAAGAGACCGAAATCGGTCTGTGGGAGTGTCAAAAGCCCGGTCACCTACTAAGGACTGCTACCGCCTTAAAAATAACAAAGGCAAAGGGCTTGATCATCGCACCAAAAAGTCAAATGATAGGTTCGTGGCAATGATATCGGAAGTCAACCTAGTCGAGAGTGATAACTCTTAGTAGGTTGACTTGAGGGCCATGAAGCATGTGTGTAAGGACAAGGGGTTCTTAACGACATTGAACCCATGGACAACGGAACTGTGTTATTCATGGGCAATGGGGCGACTATACAGATTAAAGGGAAGGGAAAAGTTGATTTGCTTTTCACCTCTAGAAAAACCCTTACTTTAACCGATGTTTGTTATGCTCCAGACGTAAAGAAGAATCTCGTGTCCTGTGGCCTACTAAATCGGTTTGGGTTCAAGTTGGTCTTCGAAGCCGACAAGTTTGTACTGTCAAGGGGTGTCTTTGTTGGCAAGGGTAGCTTTGTAATGGAATATTTAAGTTGAACACTACTAATAAAGTTGAAAGGTCTATTTATATGCTTGACTCATTGTTTTTGTGGCATCAAAGATTAGGTCATGTGAATTTTCGTAGATTGTATGAAATGGTTAATTCATTATTGATATGTCACATAGATAAGGTTGATGATAAATGTAAAACATGTATGTTAATGAAAATAACGAAGTTACCTTTTCCTTCGGTACAAAGAGAAACAAATTTACTTGACCTTGTACATAGTGATTTATGCGATTTCAAAAACACACTGTCATTAGGTGGGAAAGCATACTTCATGACCTTCATAGATGATTGCTCAAGATTTTTTTATGTGTATCTCATAAATCACAAGGATGGCTCACTTGAAAGATTTAAAGCATATAAAGAAGAAACTAAACTACACTGTGAAACCTTCCTAAAGAGCCTAAGGTCAGACCGTGATGGGGAACATTACTATCCCAAGTATTTTGAAACCACCAGAATTATATATAAGGTCACAGCACTTTATACGCCACAACAGGATGGTGTAGCTAAGAGGAAAAACTGGACTCTCACTGAAATGGTTAATTCAATGTTATCCTATTATTGTCTCAGCAATGGTGTTTGGGGGAGAGGCAATGTTAATGGCCTGTCACATATTGAACTGAGTTCCAAACAAGCAAAATAAAATAACCCTGTATGAGTTATGGAACAAACGAGCCTCGAATTTAAACTATCTTAAAGTGTGGGGTTGTAGGGCAATCGTTAAAGTCCGTGAAACTAAACATAAGAAGTTAAGTGAAAGAGGCATTGATTTTATTTTTGTTGGATATGTGCATCATGGTAAGGCGTATCGGTTCTATTTAATTGAGTTTAATGATTATATCAGTGTTAATACAATAATAGAATCGAGACATGCCATCTTTGATGAGAATTGGTTCACGTCGATCCCTAAAGGAGGGATTATGTACCAGTGGAGAATGACATTCCAATGTCAAATGACTATGATCATCATGAGAGGGAAGAAGCCCCTGAGAGTGCTCTAGAACTCCGAAGGAGTAAGAGAGCAAAGAAAGAGAAATCTTTTAGTTCGGGCTTCTACACATTTTTGGTAGAAGGTTCGAGGAACGATATGGACCAAGTAGCTCCATATTGTTGTGCCATGGAAGCTGATCCCATGACATTTGATGAGGCGATGAGGTCTCACGACGCCTCCTTTTGGCGAGAGGCAGCGAATGACGAGATAGATTCCATCATGTGTACTAATACTTGGGTATTAGTGGATCTTCCACGAGGTAACAAGCCCATTGGGTGTAAATGGATCTTGAAAAAGAAGATGAAGGTCGATGAAATAATAGATAAGTTCAAGGCCCGATTGGTGGCTAAAGGGTTTACCCAGAAACATGGGTTGGACTAAATTGACACATATGCCCCGGTGGCAAGAATATCGACGATTAGAGTTTTGATAAGCCTCAATTTATAAGCTAGTGATTCACCAAATGGATGTCAAAATGGCATTCCTGAACGGTGAGCTAGAAGAGAAGGTGTACATGGAAAAACCAAAAGGTTTTGTTGTTCCGAGCCAATAGAGAAAAGTATGTAAACTCATACGCTCTCTGTATGGGCTAAAGTAAGCCCGAAGCAATGGCATCTAAAATTTGACCAAGTTGTTCAAAACAACAGATTCCTCATAAATGAATCATATAAATGTGTTTATAGCAAGTTTGATAATGGCAAAGGGGCCATTATATGTTTGTATGCCGATGACATGCTGATATTCGGTACTGATGTGGAAGAATTAGAGAAAACAAAACAGTTTCTCTTAAAGAACTTTGCTATGAAGGACATGGGTGAGGCAGAGGCAATCCTTGGTATACGGATTGTAAAGAATGGCGATGCCGTTTCCTTGACACAATCTCACAATGTTGAAAGTGTTTTGAATAAATTCAACTTTGGTGCTTGTGCACCGATGTCCATTCCAATAGATCCTAGTGTGAAGCTAGTACCGAATGAGGGAGCCCCTATGTCACAATTGGAGTATGCCTGAGTCATTGGTTGTCGCATGCATGCCGTGACTAGCACAAGGTCTAATATAGCCTTTGTTGTATGAAAGCTAAGTAGGTATACTAGCAATCCTAGTCGGAAACATTGGCAGGCAATGTATTGTGTGCTGAAGTACCTCAAGAAGACATAGATTATGGTATTTCTTTTGTAGGGTGTCCTCCCATTTTGGAGGGGTACTCTGATGTGAGTTGGATCTCTGATGTGGAGGATCATGCATCCACAAGCGGATGGGTATTCATGCTTGGTAGGGGTGCGGTTTCTTAGGGTTCCAAGAAACAAACGTGCATATCTGATTCCACTATGGCGGCAGAGTTTATAGCTCTTACGTCTGCGGCAAAAGAATGTAAGTAATTAAAGGATCTCTTGTATGAGATACCTTTGTGGCCTAAGCCGATTTCACCGATATCTATCCACTGTGATAGTCAGGCTATGCTTTCTAGAGCGCATAGTGAGGTATATAACGGGAAGTCCAGACACATTGTTGTAAGACATAGTATAGTGAGACAACTTATTCAAGAAGGTGCCATCATTGTGGACTTCGTGAGAACAAGCTAGAATCTGGCAGATCCATTTATGAAAATTTGATCTTCTTATAGACCTTCAAAATAATTTTTTGGTTGTGCAAACTAAAGGGAATAATGATCTTGAGTTATACCAAGTCTGAAACCAAGTGGATTTATATTTTTTTTTTCCCATATTACCCCATTATACTTTAAACAAGGCCAAGCTAGGGACTTGGTTTCTGAAAACACGTGAAGGGGTGGGGTTGAAACTTGTCATCATTATTCGCCCATGAGAGGCCCTCAACTCGATGCCTAGTATGATGCTAGGTCTCGAGTTCAATGAGAGAGACTTCTCATATGAGTGACTGCAAGCACTAAATGAGAATCCATCCAATGTGTGTAGTGCTTGGAATCTGCGTCAGAGATACTAAGAGGATGAGCTAATACTCTTAATGGACCTAATTTTAAATTCTTATTGAATGTCGCATTGCAAAGACATGATCAATGAGGGCCACCTTAGTGAGTGTTGAAGTTTGGCCTCTTCAAATGGGTGATTTTTGACTAAGGGTTTGGCTCTGAAACACTCATGAAGGGTACAGAGCACAAGGCCATAAATGTGTTGATTTGGGAGTTGTAGGGTGTGTACGGGGAGTATGTCTTGTGCGTGATTTGATAGTCACTTAGTCAAATTGGTAGTATGGTTCAAAGCTTAGTCTATTATTTTCGATCCGATTAACTGTATGGTCTCTTTACTAGCCGGGGGTTCAATCGAAAGGCACCCTCATTGATGCATAATAAGGCCTCCCTTAACTGAGATGTTATTAGTTGAGATTGATTGTATTTTGAAAATGGTGGGGTAATGTTAATGTATTTCAAAATATATGTAATGAATAAAGTGTTTAAGATTGTCCCAATACTTGATTTTGAGTGTATAAGACTTGCATGGGGTGTGTGTCGACGCATAGGGCTAGTATGTTGACACAGGATCTTACAAAACCAAGAAAATGTAGCTTTGTGTCAACACACATGGCCCATGGGTTGACACACGGGTCTTACAGAAGCACACAAAAGAAGTCTATGTGTCGACACACAGGTCTACAGTAAGCCATGTGTTGAAGTGAGTCTCAACACTCACTTCAACACACAGACTTACGGAAAGTTGAGTGTCGATGTATGTGTCGACACATAGCTTCGACATATAGGGCAATTTTGACAGTTACTGTGCACGGTTCTTGCCCATTTTTTGGCAGTTTATTCAATTAGTTTGGGGTGTATTTTAGCACATAAATGCACATTGATATCCCCTAGTTAAATACATGAATTCATCTTCAGAAATTGAGAGAAAAACTTACAAGAGAACATAAGAGAGAAAAGAGCAATTGTTTGTGAAGTGTTCTTGTAAAAGTTTGCAAAACATCAATCTCTTCATCTCACTCAATCTATCCTCTTACACACTCTCACTTCATTTTTGGTTGTTGTTGTATCCCCGAGAATATTTCATTGTCCGAAATAAGCCCTAAGAAAAGTGATTACATGGCCTCAACACCAGAGATCATCTGGTTGCCCAATTGTAAGGATTTTGCAAGTTCTTGAAGGTTTACACCAACTGAAATATTGACTAAAATGAAGAAGACATATTTTTTTAATTTTGCTGTTTATATCCATATGATATATTTGCTATAATTCATGTCAATATTGCCTAATTTCACGTGGACAAATTTTCGTACTTGGATGTGAAGTTTCTTCTCCGCATTTGTAGCTTGAAAAAGTTGTAGGTGATTAAGTTGTCAACTTATGTGATGAACAAATTAAGTTGCATATATTGTTTAGATGAGCTCACATTCATATGACTTATGCCACAAGTTAGCGAAATGTGGAGATGATTAGGGGGGGGGGGGGGGGGGGGGGGGGGAATAGTTTAGCGGGACAATATTAGTTAATTTGCAAGAACTTGTGTCAACGACAACAACAACAATAGACCCAGTGCCTCAAGGGCTCCCACCTCAGTGGGGTCTGGGGGAGGGATGTACATCAGGGTGTAACCCTGCCGAGAGGCTATTTCCGAGGACCCCATCCTTATACTGTTGGCAACACGAGGATTTCCCTGGAGGTCACCCATCCTAGTACTACTCTCGCCCAAGCACGCTTAACTTCGGAGTTCTAATGGGATCCGGTGCATTAGTGCCTGGTAAATAAACCCATGCAAGAACTTGTGTGAAATGCATTATTTTGGATTTCTAAAAGGATAATGTAAATTATGTTGGGTTTTATCTAGTTAGGTTGAGGTAATCCTATTCTGTCCTGGTAGGGATATATGAAAGATAGTAACCTAATGTGTTTAATCAATTGTCAACCGAGTGTATGATAGAAGAACAATATGAGAACTTGGTGGAGTTGTGTTTGTTGTTGAACATGATTATTAGTATGATAAATGAATTAGAATAAGACCCAAAAACCCTATAAGGATATCATGAAATCAGTTGATTCCATTTTTAAAGAGAGGTTAATAATCACACATGGAAACTGGTAGACATTCACAAAGAGTGTAAAGCAATTGGTGACAAATTGGATAATTAAAACCAAATTGAAGGTTTTCATAAATGAGTAAAGTCAAGATTAGTAGCTAAGGAAGACACTCAAAAAAGGGGGTTGATTAACTTGACACCTCACTCGTAATTAAAATAGGCACCATCAGAGTTGTGATAAATCTTACTTTTGTCTATAATCTTGTGATGCTTTAAATGTCATTGAATCCTTGAATGCAATTGTAAAGAAAAATTTTGCATGCAACAACCAGATTGGTTTGGCAATCTTGATATGGAAAATAAAATTCATAAGCTTGTAAATACATAACATCGTCTTAAACAAGCTCTCAAAGAGTGACACCAAAATTTGACATAACATTGATCATATACAGATTCACTTTTAATAAAGATGATGCCATGTAATCTAAGTATGATGAAAATGGTTATGTGATCTTTTGTTTGGTATAAGCATGAATGTTGTGCATGCAAAGTCTTTTAATTTTGTGCTTTAACATTAAGGACTTTGGTGAAGTTTTCATCAGAAAAGATCATTAGACCACCCAAGGGTTTTCACTCTTGATTTTGTGAAGAAAAATACTTAAAGAGTTTCATGGTAATTGAGATTCCATATTATTCTAATGTTCACTGATAAAGATACATAGTTGATTGTGTGTCACACACTAAATATACTAGGGTATTTGATAGTGTAATATTTTTAATGAACTACGCTTGTCCTAATATAACATAAGCCACTAGTAAACCTAGCTTATATATATGTGATCCATATCATGAGCATTAGAGTGCTCTAATTAAACAGGCGAGGTACTGACAATGTATTACGAATTAGAGTTTACATTGTTGTAAACTCACTGCTATGTTAGAGGGATGTCATGATGCCACTTGGGTGTTTGATAATGATTGTTCCACTATTGATAATACACTTAGGCCTATTAATGGTGCCATATGTTGGGATTCCCTCTCAAGCCAATAGTGTCAATCTTGGAATTTGCGTATTATTATTATTTTTTTTATTTTGGTAAGTCAGCGAAATATATAGAAGAAAGAAAAATGAGTACAAGCTACAAGGGGCATACCCCAAGACACGGCCGGAGCATACAAGTATGAATCAAAGTTAAAAAAGTTCAGACAAAGTCCATATAACATGCAACCAAAGTACAACAAATGGAACAAAAAAGAAGCTAAGTCTCAAAACCCCAGTGCTGAAGTAATGAGGTGTGACGGTGAGCTCCTCTGAACGTAGAAGCAGCAAGCAAGCAGCTCCTGACTAAACCCGTAATATCCTCTCGTACGGCCGCAACTGACCTGGACTGAGAACGTTGAACCCGAAGGTTGCGCTCGTACCAGACAGTATACACAGTTGCAGAGAGGCAGAGTCGAGCTATGATACTGCCAATCTCCCGTCCCCTGAGGTGCTGAGCTGCCCAGGCGACAAGAGCATCCCAAGGAAGGGTGGGCCAAGCGATAGATGTACTCGGAGCAACAGAACTCCAGACCGAGGTAGAAAAAGAATAGGCGAAGAAAAGGTGCTCTTGGGTCTCGTCAACACAGCCCAAAGCACACAAACACTCTGAACCTCTAGAGCTCCAAAACGCCGAAGTCGGTCCCGGGTCCATAGTCGATGTCGAGAAGCAAGCCAGAGAATGAAGGAGTGTCTCGGTATATGCATCTGAAACCACAGAAGGTGATGAATGGTATCCTCATCTCTCCTACTCCGCAGCATCTCCCAAGCAGACTTGGTGGTGAAGCGCCCCGAGGGGTCACCCAACCACTTGATGGAGTCCACTACACCAGCCCGAGGGCTAAAGTCAATCATGTCCCAGATGGGTCGGAGCTCCAGACAACCCCGTGGAAATCTCCACTGACCACCCTCAATAATGGATGAGATCCCAGAATCCCAAAGTAGCCTAGAAGAGGTGAGCAGTCGAGCAGGGAAGCGCTCCGAAAGACGACCACATGGCAGCCAGTAATCGGTCCATAGGGCAGTGTCAAGGCCATCGCCTATGACATGATAGATCAAACCAGAGCAGAGATGGCGAACGGATCGAATCTGATGCCAGCACCAAGAAGCCGAACTCGTCCCCCGGATAGTCCAAAGGCTCCTTCCTCGAAGCTGGTTCCGATGAACCCAACGTGGCCATAAAGAGGAGGAGTCAAAAAGTAGGAACCAGATGTGCTTCATGATCGAAGCCTAGTTCCACTCAGCAAGGCGCAGGATCCCGAGACCACCCTCTCGCCGAGGGTAACAAAGATGTCTCCAAGCAACCTTTGCCCCTCTTGGAGCCAACGAAGACCCTCTCCAAAAGAACGCCGCAAGAGTTGACTCGATCTTCCTAATCATCATCTTCGGAAGCATGAAGATCGACGACCAGTAGACCTGAGTGGCGAAAAGAACAGAGCGAATAAGCTGTAGGCGACCAGCATATGAGAGCGAACGGGAGGTCCAGAGCCGTATACGAGAGAGGATGCGATCCAGCAGGGGCTTGCAGTCAACGTACCACAGCCGAGAAGTGATAAGAGGTACTCCCAGATAACGAACTGGGCATTCCCCAAGACTGAAATCCAGTACACCCAAAATATCCTGCTGAGTCGCAGAGTCCACCCCTGCTAGAAAAACTGAGCTCTTCGCCGTATTCGAGGACAGCCCCCAGAGTACAGCAAAGCGGTCCAAAGCCTCACGAACAACAGATACACTACCTACATCGCCCCGACAGAATATCACCAGGTCATCAGCAAAACATAGGTGTGTCAACCCAGTACGACGGCAGCCCGGATGATAACGAAAACGCGGATCATCAATAGCACAGCGAAGCAACCCCCAGAGACCCTCCATAGAGATAACAAACAAATAGGGAGAGAGAGGGTCACCCTGACGAACACCTCGACTAGAGCGGAAGAAACCCTGAAGCTCACCATTGATGGCGACAGAAAAGCGCGCCGTAGAGAGGCACTCGCGGACCCAACCGATCATAGTCTCTGGGATCCCTATACTCCTCATACCAGCTAGGATGAAATCCCATTGGACAGTGTCAAAAGCCTTATGGATATCGACCTTCAGGGCACAACGAGGCAAAACCTGAAGGTGATAACCGCGCATCAACTCCTGCATCAAAAGAATGTTGTCCGAAATCCGACGATCAGGAACAAACGCTGACTGAGCATCACCAATCACCCCGGGGAGGACACCCTTCAACCTATTTGCAATGATCTTAGTGATGCACTTATAGATCACGTTGTAACAGGAGATAGGGCGAAAATCACCAAAGGTGGAGGGGGTCTCCACCTTAGGCACAAGATACATTCGAGTGGTGTTCAGGGCACCCAGCATGAGCCCTGAAACTAAGAAATACTGCACGGCCCTAATCACTGCTCCTCCAACCACCTCCCAGGCCCTCTTAAAAAAGAGGGATGTGTAGCCATCAGGCCCTGGGGCCCTGTCATCGCCTATAGAAAAAAGAGCATCCCGAACCTCAGCTGCAGAGATCATGGAGATAAGCAGGCGAGCCTGATCCTCAGAGATGCGAGTCTCAAAAATGTCAGAAACATCCTCAGTCAGTGGACCACCCGGCGCAGTCAACAAATCCTGAAAGAATGTAACCCCGGTCTGAGAGATCAACTGTGGATCATATGTCCTCACACCATCAGAGTCCATAATCAATGAAATCCGATTCTGGGCCTGTCTATGGAGAATAGAACGGTGGAAGAACCGTGTGCTCTGATCCCCGAGTGAAAGCCACTGAATACGTGACTTCTGACGGTAGAAAGCCTCCTCATCCCGACACAAAGCAGAATACTCATGAAAAAGACTACGCTCCTTGAGACGTAGAGAAGGACTCTCAGGGTCCTCATCCAAAGCCCTCTGGCTCGTAGCCCAAGCATCATGGGCCACCTCAACTCTGGCCGAGATGTGACTGTAGTGGCGGGCGTTGAGGGCCTTCAACTCACTCTTTAGCAGCTTCAGCTTCTGAGTGAGCTGATACATCAGAGTACCCTTAACACAAGTGTCCCAGACTCGTCTGACAGTAGGGAGGAAGTCCTCGTGATCGACCCAAAAATTGAAGAACTTGAAAGGAAGTCGTAGGGCACAACGTTCCCCAAGCCCTCGTACAACAATGCGAGACGACATGTCGGGCAAGGAACTCAGTGGATGCAATGGGAAAGTCACGAAGCCAACCCTCACTGACTAGGCACCAGTCAAGCCACTTGAGAATCAAGCGGTCACCCTCAGCCTTATTAGACCATGTAAAGTGAAGACCCGAAGAGGAGAAAGGCGCAAGCTCAGCCTCAGTAAGACACTTCTGAAAGTCATCCATGTGACCGGGCCAACCCTCCTGGCTACCGCATCGATCAGATAGACTAAGGGTGGCGTTGAAATCCCCAAGAAGGATTCAAGGCTCACCCAAGAGACTCGAGCTAGTGCTCCGAATATAGTCCCATAAAGCTCGTTGAGGACCCGTCTCATTAAAGCCATAAACAAAAGTAGTGAGAAAGCTCACAGCCCCAGAAAGATCAAAGAGACAAGTGAGGAACTGGTCTCCTCCTCGAATAAGCTCGACTCTATAAACACCCGAATCCTAAGCAACGATAATGCGACACCACGTAGGGCAAGCACCACTGAAGAGAAGGCTCCATCCATCAGCACAACGAGCAATCACCGCCTCAACATCAGAAGGTTTGGTTTTGGTCTCGACCAAACCAATGACAGATAAACGATTGGAAGAAATCCAATCACGAACAGCCCGGGAAGATTAGGGGTTGTTAAGCCTCCTAATATTCCAACAACCAACCACCATGATGAACAATCAAGTAGAAGCGTGGCCCGCGCGCTTGGCTGCATGAGTAATCAGCCTCCTCGGGCCCTCAACGGCAACCTCAACACAAGGGGAAGTGGAAGTGTCCGACACACTTTCAAATTGGTGCGACCTATTCAAGGAACATACAAGAGGGGTAGCGACTCCAAGAATCCCATCCTGAGCCATCTCCACCTCAACAGGAACATCAACTATCTCTGAGTCTTCCCGAAGAGGAGTGGGAACAACATCAGCGAAAGTCCGAGGTGAAAGAGAAACCGACCCAGACTCCGAAAGAACCGTGCGAGTGCTAACACTCTCCTCCCTAACATCTGCGCCAACCGCCCTCCTCATCTCAACGGCGTCAACCATGCATGGGCGAGGAGTCTCCAAGCGGCCCACATCATATTGATCTGCCTCATGCCCGAAGGATTCAAAGGTCGGCCCATGACAAGTACCCCTAGAAGAAAGCCCCTCCAAAACGGGCCCATTTCCTCTAGAAGTAGTGGAGGTAGAATCACTAGAAGGAAGCCCCTCCAAAATGGGCCCATTCCAACTAGTGAGAAAAACGGGTGAGTCTCTAGGAGAAAGCCCCTCCAAAGCGGGCCCAGTCCCCCTAGATGCAACAACGGACCGGTCACTGGGAGCCCCTCCAAACCAGGCCCATCCCCTCTAATGCAAGTAGTAGGTGAGCCACGGGAGGAAAGCCCCTCCAAAACGGGTCCATTTCCTCTAGTAAAAAATCTCAAAGGGCACGAACCATTCGGCCCGGTAGGATGTCGTCCAAACGTAGGCCCAGGAAGAGAAAGTCGCGGCCCATGGACCACCGGCCCCGGCACACCCTCAACCGTCCCTCCCTCAAGCCTATTGCCAACCGTTGAGTATTATTGTTCTAGAAATGGCAAGTCTAAAAGTTGAACAACTTAGGAATATTGTGGGAGGCATTCCGTTGGGGGGTTTTTATGCACCCAAGGACCTATGTTATATATTATCTAGCTATAATCTTTGTGATTATTTTGATACTGCCAATGTTCGATATTTACTATTAGCATATCAATATGATTTTTTTTTTGGTAAATAAAAAACATATATATATATATATGTGATATTGATGGGAATACCATTATTGACAGTCACAAAAATGGTATTCCCATCAATATCACATTTTTTTTTATTTATCACAAAATAATATGTGATATTGATGGGAATACCATTTTTGTGACTGTTTAAAGTCAATGTGAAGAGCTCGATGATGCTAGCATTTAGGCTCCAAAACCCTATGATTGTATGACTTGCCTTGGTTTGAATTGAAAAAGGCACTTTTGTGGAATATGGTCTTTTGTGACCTAAATTGGTTATGGTCAAATTGATTTGAGATGATAATATTTTATAATTGTCATGGTATGTAAATTGACAAATTTGAGGTACGTGTCCTTCGTGCTAACTTTATATACGATATATGTACAATATGTGTATTTGAAGTGGAGATGTGATATAATGTATGTTCCATTATTTCATTATACTCACTATTGTTGTAGTGGCTAGGAGATGGAGATAGTTGTTTAACAGCTCATTGCAGATACCTCAATATGGGGATAAGAGCAACTCGTGATTGATGTTGGCAATGGTTAACTCTCAAGTACCGCTTTATTCCAATACAGTGTTGAAATGCCATTTATAATGGTTGAGCTTGATGCTTTAACCTAACCCATAATCTGAAACGGATGGTGTGGGCACTACACAGTTGATGGGTTTGGCAGGAGGAGACTTACTTGTCTCAAGTATAAGATCATAAAGGATTTTCTGGAAAGAAAGTGATATCACTGGATTACGTAAAGTCTGAAAAGAATCTTGTGGATCCGTTGACAAAAGGCCTTTGTCATAAAATGATTGTAGAAACATCGAGGGGGATGGAACTAAAGTCTGTGTATGAATAAACTATGATATATCCAACCTGGTCTTGACAGATTCAATATGAAAAGTCATAGTTTAATTCAAGGAATGCACTATATTTTACTGTTTTCCCTCCCTATGATGTTGACAGTGCTGAGACGAGTCCATAGCCATGTGTTTGGTGGTGTAAGTAAAGCTTGCACTTGATGGATACTGTCATTAGGTTACCAAGGGGTGAGGTTGAGTTTTAGCTTTTAACGGACCCATAGTCATATGTTTGGTGGTGTGCAGTAACACACACTTGATGGGATCCACCTATATAGGTGTGGGAGTGTGGTCGATCCCTCTACAGGTTTAAAACTTTCCTTCCAGAGCACCTATGAATTTCTAGGACGGGCATATAGCCTATAAAACGCACCAAACCATATGAGTTACTGAGATCTAGAGTTCGGTATTGTCTAAGTGGCAAACTATACAACCCTCGTGAGGTTCAAGACAAAAGTCACCTTAAAAGTTGTTGGTCCTAAACTTGGGTTACACTAGGTGATGATTATAGTCCCAAGACATCGGCACTGAAAAACAGAACTCCCTTTGCCTAATCTATCTTTCTTTGTTCTCTTCCGCTTATATCCTTTGCGGGGAATTGTTGGAAAAATGATACAGGCCAATGTAATGATACAAGCTAATGGAAAAATTATATCGCACATTGGAAAAATAGTGAAGGATGGCCTAGTTTAAATATAGATATGCCATTCAACTTCTTGAATTGAGTTAGGGAGACAGAATGGCAGAAAAAACATGTGCGCGCGCGCACCACCTGCCCTCCACGTCGTGCTCGGGTGAGGTTGTGGGTGATCTTTTTCTTAATGGGTATATTAATTTTTCAAAAAATAATTTTTAAAAACTCATATCATAATTTACCGCACCTATTTACTACACCTTTGCTGTTACAAATTCTCATTACTAACCATTTATGGCTGCTGGGATCCTCATTATCTTAGTCGTTTATGGCTGTTGGGATCCTTATTATTTCAATCGTTTAAGGCTGTTGGGAGGCTTTCTACCGCTATAAAAGGCCTTGCACATAACAGTTGATAATCATCAAAAGAACAACAGTTTCTTTCTTCTTCTCTTCTCTATTTCTTTGGCTCTTTCTCTTTTCTCAAATTTTGGGCAAAGTTCAAGGCACTCCTACTCAGCGATTAACGAGTGCACATTAAGAGTCAGATCGCATTAATCCTAGAGGACAGCCGCTGGTTATATTGTGTGCATTGGAGTAGTGGTGAAATCGTCTTTTAGGACCATGGTCCTTACAATGACGTGGTATCAGCCTTTTATAAGATCTTTCTAATTGCTCTCTCTTTCATTACTATGCTCGAATACAATAACAATAATAATAACAGACCCAGTGCCTCAAGGGCTCCCGCATAAAAGGGGTTTAGGAGGGGGGGTGTATGTAGCCTTACCCCTTCAGGGTGTAACCCTGCCGAGAGGCTGTTTCCAAGGAAACCCAACCTTAAAGGGTTGGCAACACGAGGACTTCACAAGGGGTCGCCCATCCTGGTACTACTCTCTCCCAAGCACGCTTAATTTCGGAGTTCTAATGGGATCCGGTGCCTTAGTGCCTTAGTGTTATTTTGTTCCTCCTTTCTATGCAAAAGAAAAAAATGTCAATATGAACTCAGCAGCAAAACCAACATAATTCACAAAGTCGAAGCTCAAGCACGAAAATTATGTATTGAAACTCACCATTGGTGCTCGTATCCTAGACATTTGGGTCCAAAGAGCACCGAAAAAACCCTACTGTAAGAGTCTTCAGCTCCGATGACAAGCGGTGATGGTGTCCACAGGAAAACAAAACTTCGGTGCCGTCACCTCGAAATCCGGTAGCGGAATTCGACAGAAAACCAATTGTACAAGACATATCTAGATGCTTCCTCAGCTCCCTCGCCCCATGCGTTCCTCTATGTTAAGTGCTTCAAGTATGGGAGAGAGCGAGAGAGTAATTGTAATGCCGCCAAACGTTAATACCAAATAGGCTTAAGTTAAAGGGTGCTGCACAGCCGTACTATAACGGACCCCCTTGTCATAATACGAAGCCCGAATATATCCAATCTAATTCCTCAAAATTCATAAACCGTTCTTATATAAAACATAGTCTCAAATACAACAAACTAACATTTTAATACTAATAGAACTGAAGCTTAAAATTACAAAATCCAAAATAGTCTCTTATATGCTACTACAAAATTCATTTGCGAAATAAACAAGTTCTCGATATAGTAAGCCGCTTCATCATTCCTTCCTTCAGAAACTTGCCATTGGTTACTAATCTGGAAAATAAACGAATTGGGTGAGCAAACAACACGCTCAGTAAGTACATTACACTCCCTACCCGGATCAAGCATATCATTTAAAACAGATAAATTTCCAATCAAAACCAGCAAAAATCAATTTATCTGAAAAATGCACATTATGGTAGCACATATCTCTTATTTACAAGAGCTCTTTCGGTAAACTTACAGACGAAACGAAAACTATGGCCGGTATTATACTCGCGACAGGGTTGAAATCGACGTTCACATTTCACATATTCGAACCAGTTCTAAGTCGACAGATCCGCTAGGATCAAACATAGATCTATGTGCCAGTATTACTCCCGCGACAGGGTCACATATCGACTTTCACATTTCATATTTCACATCCTATCGTCGATAGACCTTGAAGGGTCAACGTAGTTATCTGTAAGCTTTTCTTATGAAAATCTTTCGATTTAAATCACAAGTTTGCAACAATTTCTTTCACATAATCACAACTACCAATTCTTTCAAAATTATTTCACATTCTATAGTTGATAGACCTCGAAGGGTCAACGTAGTTATCTGTAAGCTTTTCTTATGAAAATCTTTCGATTTAAATTACAAGTTTGCAACAATTTCATTCACATAATCACAACTACCAATTCTTTCAAAATTTACACATCTAAACATCAAATCCACGTATAAATCAGTATATCTCAATTCATAAGAGTAGAAAATTCTTTCAAAATTCATGTATAAATCAACATATACAACTTCTGTCAAAATTCACATATTTCAATATCAACTCAACGTATAAATCAGTATAACTCAAATCACAAGAGTAGAAATCAAGTACAGATGCCTGAACCTATTTTAACAAACTAACAAATTATTCCAATATAAGTCTTATCAAACCATGTAAAGCATATTCATATTTTACAAACAAGTAGGGGAAGTAATATACTTAGCTTGACTAGCTTTAATCCAACAAATTTAGCTTATAAGCCACCGGCGAGGTGGCCGGAGCCATACCGGCATGGTGGCCGGAGCCGTGCCGGTGTGGTGGACAGAGCAGAACGACAGGAGAGAGGGTAAGTCATGAGGTGATAGAGAGAACCGAGAGGAGAGAGAAAATCGTGGTGAGAGGTGTGTGGTTTGAGGGGTTGAGGGTTAGTGGTATTTATAGGCCCCTGGAGGTCAGACGGTACCGAGGTGGTCAGACGGTACCGTGGTGGTGGGACGAGGCACCGGGGTCGAGAGTTACCAGCATGGGTTAGGCGGTATCATGGTGGTTGGACAGTACCGTGGTGGTCGGAGCAGTACCGCGGTGATAGGGACGGTGTTGTCGTGGGAGGGCGACAGTAGCGGTACTAGCGATACGGTGAGGTGGGAGGCGGCACTGATGACGACGGTAGAAGAGAGAGACGCAGTGAGGGAGAGAGAAAACTGGAAGAGAGAGAGTTGCGTGGGGGAGAGAGAGACATGTGGGGGTGGTCAAAAATTTTACTTTATTTTTTTATTTTTTTTCTTTTTCCTTTCTTTTTCCTTTTTCTTTTCCTTTTCTTTTTCATTTATTATTATTATTATTATTATTACTACTACTACTACTACTACTACTACTACATATATCTATACTTTAATTATTTTAGTATTATTAGAGAATACCTTAATGATAATTAGTCCATTAACTTAATTATATCTCAATACCTAGCCTTACTTAATTAGACCGAATATTTAATCCTTTTAATCCATTAATTTATTTATTCCAATCAGAATAGTAGTGGGTTTTAGTATTATTATAATACCTAGCCCAGTTCAATTATCCCGGATTTTACATATTATATTATCTAGTCCAATTTAAATAAATTGGGTATTACATCCTCACCCCCTTAAATAAAAGTTTCGTCCTTGAAACTTATCTTCATTTTCAATAAATCTGGGTATCTGCTTCAAATTAGACCCATCTCGAAATTTCTAAATTAAAGAGGGCCGAATATTATATGACAACCAATAATGTGTAATACGCACTATTATTCTTGTTGCTTACGATTGATGAAATTATATCGTAGTAATATCTTATCCAAATCTCTTCACGATATGAAAACTTTCTTTGACTCAACATGAAGGAGGTCTTGAACTTATAATCCACAATTCTAATTCTTACACTCCTCCATTCACCACGCTTCCATTGCGCAACTCTAACACCAACCATAAATACTTAGGCTTGGGGTTCTAATTACCAAACTATTTAGGATAGGAATAAATATAACTTGCCTATTTAATGTTTTCCAATATCGGGCATACAATGATAGCTTATAACAAAGTTCTATCTTACTTCCATTCTACCTTAATTCTAGCATTTCTAAGTCACCAGTAACATGGAACCGAGTAATGATCATTCAAGCCAAATTTCTTACTCTTTCCCTACTTAAAACATCAATCACCATATTTGTTTTATCCAGTTGATAAATTTATGTGAATCCATGATCCAAAAACAACTCTAGCTACCCATATTGTATCACATTTAACTCCTTTTGAGTACAATTATACCTTAAGTTCTTATGATCATTTCACATGCCCTCTCCTATAAATAATGCATCTAAACTTTCAATGCAAATACGATCGCAGGTAGCCCATGGTCATGGATAGAAATACTCTCTTCATATGGCTTCCATTGAGTTGCCTCATAGTACATGTAATTATTTACCCATGTTAAAGTACAACCAAGCAATTACTAAGTCGTTGCATTCAAAATATTTCTCTTCTAGTCACACCAGTAAGAGACATAGTCAACTTAGCAAAATTTATCTAGAAGAGACTTAAATATGTTATCATCTGAATCCTCAACATAACATATGCATTTGTCAATCCAAATGACTTAATCAGAAACTCATAATGTCCATAGACTCCAATTCTTCCCATATCTTAACCACCATTATGAATTAACAATGTCTTGGCATCAAATTAATTCCAAGGAATACACATGCGCTTGGTGATTTATTAGTTCAGGGCAAGTGATATTTCTTTGTAATGATCACTTAATCTCTAACGAATATAGAAACTCATATTATCCTTCTTTGTTTCCATAGTTTAATTGGTGTTTCTCAAGGTAAGATATCAATTATAATTTACCTGATCAAGTGATTTCCATACTCAAGGTTTCACTATCTTCAATTCAATTGGTCTTGTTCTAAAGAGTGTCTTTGAGATCGATTCGGTATTAATTACAAGTTTCACAACAAGTTCAACTTCTCGTTCAAGAGAAAATCAAGGAAAGTCATTAAGGAACATGTTCAGGAACTCCCCTGAACCATAGGAATATTTTCTAATTCTAATTTTCCCTATTTAGTTTCGATTACACAATATAATCAATCTTCTCGTTTTGAAGACAATTTGTCATTATTAGTCCCTTTTCTTCCACATCTAAATCTACTTTTAGTCACTTTAAAACAAGGCTTTCTGAGAAAATACTTCTCACATATGTTGCTAGTCTCATCCTTTTCTGTCCTCATTCGATCCGAAATCTCTTCTTATTAGCCTTTAGCCTCAATTTCAACTTCATTGCCTTTTCTTTATCTCCATACTTACTCTTATTTCTATTTCATTTTATTCTTACAATCAACACGCTTTACACCTAATCTTGTATAAACAAACTCTTAGCATCAATGATTCACTTCTCAAAACAAAGGTCCACAATATATATTTGAATACGAAACCCAAAAAGAAACATAATCCAATCTTAATTACTTCAAATAATTGGACAATATTAGGGTGAGTAGTATTTCTCAAAATAAAAATGTCCTCCAACAAATTCCCATTCAAATTCTTCTTTTTAATCTCTTAATTGCAAATTTCAATCCACTATACCAATGCCATGACCTCCACCCCATAACAAAGGAACCTGACCTAAGTTTCAGTCAAATCATATAGTCACCCACTAACTACCGCATTTCATAGCCCCTACATTCATCAAAAAGAGCACACTTAAAACTCCATAGTTGATGTTGCAAATACTAGATTACGTCACCTAAATTCCTTAATATCAAATTTTCTCACTAATTAACAGCTAAACTCAATCTAACACCCAAATATGTCCATGATTAGTAGTATGTCACTTATCTTAACACCCAAATTTCTCAATAATTAATACCCTACTCCCTCATCTTATCATCCGTATGTCTCAATAATTAGGCTTTCATAACACCCAAGTCTCACAATGATAGTAGCCTGTCATTCATCCCATCACCCAAATTTTTCAATAATTCGTAACCTAGGTTCTCATCTTAACACTTAAATTTCTCCAAGGTTCATAACCTAGTGCTTTCAACTTAACACTTGAATTTTCTCCAAAATTCGTAACTAGTGCTCTAATCTTCACACTTAAATTCCTCCAAAATTCATAACCTAGT
Organism: Simmondsia chinensis; assembly: GCA_018398585.1. Lineage (NCBI taxonomy): Eukaryota > Viridiplantae > Streptophyta > Magnoliopsida > Caryophyllales > Simmondsiaceae > Simmondsia > Simmondsia chinensis. Next base: position 24,840,835 of record JAGTTD010000007.1, on the reverse strand, counting down.
GCTCTGATACCACTTTATGTAATGCCCCCAAACGTAAATACCGAATAGGCTTAAGTTAAAGGGCGCTACACGGCAATACTATAACGGATCTCCTCGTCATAATACGAAGCCCGAATATTTCCAATCTAATTCCTCAAAATTCATAAACCGTTCTTATATAAAACATAGTCTCAAATACAACAAACTAACATTTTAATACTATTAGAGCGGAAGCTTAAAATTACAACATCCTAAATAGTCTCTGATATGCTACTACAAAATTCATTTGCGAAATAAACAAGTTCTCAATAAAGTAAGCCGCTTCATCATTCCTTCCTTCAAGAACTTGCCATGCGTTACTAATCTGGAAAATAAACGAATTGAGTGAGCAAACAACACGCTTAGTAAGTACATTACACTCCCTACCCGGATCAGGCATATCATTTAAAACAGATAAAATTTCAATCAAATCAAGTAAAAACCAATTTATCAGAAAAATGCACATTATGGTAGCACATATCTCTTATTTACAAGAGCCCTTTTGGTAAAACTTACAGACGAAACAAAAACTACGGCCGATATTATTCCTGCGACAAGGTCGAAATCGATGTTCACATTTCACATATTCGAACCGGTTCTAAGTCGACAGATCCGCTAGGATCAAACATAGATCTATGTGCCGGTATTATTCTTGCTACAGGGTCATAGATCGACTTTCACATTTCATATTTCACATTCTAACGTCGATAGACATCGAAGGATCAACGTAGTTATCTGTAAGCTTTTCTTATGACAATCTTTCGATTTAAATCACAAGTTTGCAACAATTTCTTTCACATAATCGTAACTACCAATTCTTTCAAAATTTACACATCTAAACATCAAATCCACGTATAAATCAGTATATCTCAATTCATAAGAGTAGAAATTTCTTTCAAAATTCACGTATAAATCAACATATACAATTTCTGTCAAAATTCACATATTTCAATATCAACTCAACATATAAAATCAGTATAACTCAAATCATAAGAGTTGAAATCAAGTACAAATGTCTGAACCTACTTTAACAAACTAACAAATTATTCCAATATAAGTGTTATCAAACCATGTAAAGCATATTTTTTTTTCATATTTTACAAACAAGTAGGGGGAGTAATATACTTACCTTAACTCGCTTTAATCCAACAAATTTAGCTTATAAGCCACCAGCGAGGTGGCCGGAGCCGTGCAGGTGTGGTGACTGGAGCTGAACGACAGGAGAGAGGGTGAGTCGTGAGGTGATAGAGGGAACCGAGAGGAGAGAGAAAATCATGGTGAGAGCTGTGTGGTTTGAAGGGTTGAGGGTTAGGGGTATTTATAGGCCCCTGGAGACCAGACGGTAACGAGATGGTCGGACGGTACCGTGGTGGTGGGAGGCAGCACCGGGGTCAAGCAGTACCGTGGTGGTTGGACGGTACCGTGGTGGTCGGAGTAGTACCGCAGTGGTAGGGACGGTGTTGTCGTGGGAGGGCGACGGTAGCGGTACTGGCGATACCGTGAGGTGGGAAACGGTATTGATGACAACAGTACAGGAGAGAGACCCGGTGAGGGAGAGAGAAAACTGGGAGAGAGAGAGTTGCGTGGGAGAGAGAGACGTGTGGGGGTGGGGGAAAATTTTACTTTATTTTTTTTTTTCTTTTTCCTTTCTTTTCCTTTTCCTTTCCATTTTCTTTTTCATTTATTATTATTATTAATTTTTTTTTTATTACTACTACTACTACTACTACTACTACTACATATATACATATTTCAATTATTTTAGTATTATTAGAGAATACCTTAATGATAATTAGTCCATTAACTTAATAATATTTCAACACCTAGCCTAACTTAATTAGACTGGATATTTAATCCTTTTAATCCGTTAATTTATTTATTCCAATCAAAATAGTAGTGGGTTTTAGTATTATTATAATTCCTAGCCCAGCTCAATTATCCCGGATTTCACATAGTATATTACCTAGTCCAATTTAAATAAAATGGGTATTACAGTAATCTCTAGAGTGGAGGAGAACCCAGAAATGGAAAGGTGGTAGCCATTATTCTATCATATTTCACATAAAAGGCAATATAAATGGAACTAGAAAGAGTTTTTTAATTGTCTTCGACAATGAATCTTAGAAATATCCCCACAATCAACGTATTACCAATAAACACATCATTCTTGGTAAGGACATATTGATCATACTCAAAAGTATATGGGAGCTCATTTTTTGTATCCAAGAGATAACTAGACATAACAATACCTAGAATGACTATAATATTTGGGTCAGTTGCTCCTAATCTATTGCATATGAAATCTCTAGCGTGGGTTTCCTAAGGCAGCATGTTTTTGGGAGTATCGATCAGAGTTTCAAAGCAAAACCTTGGGGTTGCTCTCAATAATCTTGTAAAACTTAAACCAAATGTATCGTGGTATATATGCCAAGAAGCACCACAAATTTCATTAACCATTATAAATACCAATAGTGAGCATTTCGGTTCTTACGGTCATGGATCATTTCTCAACTACAATAGTTTTAAAGTTTCAGTTCAATTTTGTCAAATGATCGTCGATATGCTTATTACTAATTGTTTCTAAATCCTTGGTCATGATTGACAATCTTTTGTTGGCTATTACTTCTTTCCAAGGTCATTGCCTCTAGGCTTGAGTTGACTATGATATAGTAGTCCAAAGACAATGACTTTTCAAAGACTAAGGGAAAAGAAAGCCATAAACATAATGGTGTCTCAATGGAGAAATAAGGTTATTTGTCCTTCATCACATAACTCCATTTTTTGTTTTTTATATGAATTGAGTTTTAATCGATTATTCTTTTAACCATCATGTCTCCTACTATCAAACTAGAGGTTTTGATCCTTAGGATTATTTCCATTGGTAGAATAAAATTTATCTTACTTGACTTAACTATAGAACTAAAGAAATCATCTTAAAATTGTAGGAACTAAACACAAAAAATATTATAGGAAAAGTACAAATTACAAAGATATTACCAATAACTCGTGGAGATGACGAAGTACCAATGTAACAGTTGAGCGAGGCGCGGATCACGCTCTTCTTAAGAAGGTTTCGTATCCCTCTCGGATCTAAGCCGGTGCAGCAAGTACCGACGCGCCGCCTCCCGGATACATCGTCCAACTACACTGTTGATACTTTTTAGGTCTGCACAACCTTGAAAGTCCAAGCCTCCACAGCACCTTACTTAGCCAAAATAAAAATAACTTTAAAAAAATAATTCTAATTCTTCCTTCATATGGAAACTTCTTTTGACTTTTGTAAATTTCCCATTCAAACCCACGGCTTGAGCACCATACTTATTTTTATATTCAATAATTCATCTTTTTCTCAAGCTATTTGCATTTATTTTTTGAATTCCTTTAGCAACATTTACTTTGTAATAAAATGCATTCATGACTGCAAACGGTCAGTGATAATTTCAATTCAATGTAAATTATACTTAAATTGGTAAATGGTATTACATTTAAATTTAATCACTAGTAAAGGAATAATATAATTGTAGGTCGAAAATAGAAATTTATAAATAATTTAAAAGACATAACTAATACAAAATATGCATATAAGAGAAAGAAAGAAAGTGAGAAAAACTGAGAAAGTACAACAATAACAACAACATACCCAGTGTCTTAACGGCTTCCGCATATGCAGGGTCTGCAAGAGATGTGATGTACGTAGCTGTACCCTTGAGGGTGATACCTTGATAAGAGGCTGTTTCCAAGGACCTTCAACTGGAGAAACTTGAAAAGCAAAAAAAGCACAAAAAACATGAAGAGCATGGAAGCATGAAAGCAAAAACTTACAGTCATCAAGGCGTAAGAGTAAATACAACGCCATATATCATCATAGCCACATAACATGTATATAGATATTCAAAGTAACGAGTATGCAATAGAACACATGTGACATACAATAAGGACATGGAGTAGCCAACATATGACAACGGTGTGTTAAAAATCATACATGCATGTAAAAAGCCTGGGGGCCATCAGTACTAGTGAGAAAAATTGAGAAAGTGGAAGAAGAAAATTGAGAGAGTGAGAGACATAGAGTGAATTATTTGACTAGAAGAAAGATTTTTCCAGTTCCTGAATTCTTAACTAAAATATTTATTATTTTTCTCTAATTATATTTGAGTTTGTATTTTTATTCTCTTTTTGTTGAATATAATATGTTCCTAATTTTATAACACTACACACTTAATATATAACAAAAAAATAGTTTATTTTAAAAATTGGATAGGTTTAAATTATATTATATTATATTACTAAATACCAAACTTAACAGTGGCGGATCCATGAATTTATTGATACGGTGTCCCTATTATAATAAAAATAAATATATAAAAACATATGGGGTTTATGTTATAAATCTTGTATACTTATTCCACTATATCAATACAATTTATATATTAATTGTATCAATTTTATTTTTATATTTTATATTATATATATATATATATATATATATATATATATATATATATATATATATATATATATATATATATATATAATGCGCTATATATGCTAATTGATTTTTTCCCATGTCAAATTCTAGTCAATCCACCAACCTTAACAGAGGGAACCATTACCCAAATTATGTAACCCAAAAACAGTTCGATCAGTTTCAACAACAGATATGCCAACTCTTTACACACACCCTAACCACGATGCGGAGTACACCTTTGAGCCAAGTTGGTTCACTGCTGCAAGGGGGATGTCACAACACACCCAAGCTCAGAGTCCTAACGGGACCACCGCATCTACAGCAAGTACTTACCAAAATCATGCCAGGAGGAGCAACAGGAGAAGTCCCAGACCAGCTATGGGCTACTCTATACTGGGAACTCACTCATCGTTCACATCTCAGATCCTCTCAGCTCCGGCCGGAAGGGTAAAGATCCCAAATATCGATCTATTTGATGATACTCAAGATCCAGAAGATCATCTAGATGGGTTCATGGCTCGAATGTATCTACAAGATGTGGGAGAGGACGTATGGTGCAAGGGTTTCCCAGCCACCCTGAAACGATTGGCATAGAACTGGTTTGTATCTCGCCCAAACTCATCCGTGGATAGCTTCTCTGAGCTCTCAGAATGCTTTACACGACATTTTGTAAGTAACAAAAGGAGAGGAAAGACGGCTACGCACCTTCTCAAGTTACAACAGCATGAATTCGAACCCCTAAGAAGCTATGTACGACGATTTATGCGTGCCATGATTGATGTTGCATATTTATCAGATGAAACTGCTATTACCGCCTTTATCAATGGGTTGTAAAATTCCAGCCTTAAATTTGCACTTGCAAAAGGGCCGCCTTCAACAATTTACGAACTGTAGCAGAAAGCTAACAAGCACATCTTGGCAGAGGATGTTATGCAAGTAACTCCTAGACCTGAAGGGGTCCAAGCAAAGGCACTTCCATAACCAAAAGACGATTCTAGGCCACCGTAAAACAATATCCGCGTGGCTTGGAGGCCTATGCCTGCCTTTAGACCTCAAAATCGGCAACAGATTCCTTGGGTACTTTTGGAAGTAGAAACGATACAGCCACTCGCAGGTTCTGATGCTGTACCGCCCCAAGACGACGAGGCCAAATGGTGTTCCTATCATCAAACCCATACGCATAACACAACAAAATGTCACCCTTTGGAATATCGTTTAAAGGAAGCCAAGCGCACAGCTCAATGGGGAGAATATGCAAAATTGAAAAGAATAAAAACGAGAAAAGCTCATAATACTGAGGACAGCAACAAAAATCCTGAGAGTTTGGCACTAAAGGTAGTCGCTACCATCACCGCAGGACGCTCCCTCCTCCCTAACAAGAGGAAGCCAGAGGGAAAGAAAGAAGGTCTGAACATTGCACATGAAAAGCCGGGCTGCATAAGTTTCACCGAAGAGGATGCCTAAGTGATTGATGCATGTCAGGAAGATCCTCTTGTTATTATTGTTGTTATCTTCCAGCATACCATGCGGAGAATACTGGTTGATCAAGGTAGCTCTGTGGATATACTCTTCCTGGAATGCTATGCAAGGATGGGAATGCCAATTACTGCTCTGACCCCAGCACCGTGCCCTGTTGTGTGATTCACAGGGACCCCTATCACCCTGCGCGGTAGAATAACATTGACCACAGTTTTCCATAGCGATGAAGGATAGCACGTGATGAAGATCGAATTCTTGGTTATAGGCGTTCCCTCCGCCTATAATGTTATCGTAGGAGGACTCTCCTTGAACCGCCTAAAAGTTGTGGTCTCCACCTATCACCTGGCCATGAACATAAAGAGGGTTCGAGGAAGCCAAGGTCCAATTTTTGAATATTACCATACTTTTCCTCGCTCAGCGATGATGGCCGTTGAGTCGGTTGAACCAAGATCATCTTAAAACCAACATCTTGTCCCACCGCTTCTCGAAAAATATGAATTAGAGCTAGGACGTTATACTCACCTAGGTACATCACTTCCCCAGCACCTAAGCGAAGAAATTGGTCAGCTTTTAAGGCAGTACCGTGATGTCTTTGCATTCGCCACAGAAGAAATGGCAGGAATACAGCCCGAAATTATCACCCATCAACTCAACATACAAGCCAACAAAGCACCCGTTAAGCAGCGAAGGCGCGACTTTTGTACAGAACGTAATGAAGCTATCAAAGCCGAGGTGCAAAAGCCAACCCATGCAGGATTCATACGAGAGGTACTATTCCCTAAATGGCTGGCTCAAGTAGCACTAATAAAAAAGCCTAACGGTAGCTTGAGGATGTGCGTGGATTTTACAGATCTTAATGACGCTTGTCCAAATTATTCCTGCCCACTACCTAAGATAGATAGATTGGTAGACTCAACAACAGGATGAGAATTATTCAATTTCATGGATGCATTTTGGGAGTACCATCAGATTTAGATGCATCTGCACGATGAAGAAAAAAACGGCTTTCGTCACAGCTGGAGGCACATATTTTTATAAGGTAATGCCTTTCGGACTTAAGAACGCTGGGGCCACTTATTGACGGTTGGTCAACAAGGTCTTCGCTCTTTAGATTGGGCGCAATATGGAAGTGTATGTGGATGACATGATAGTTAAGTCCAGGCAAAAACTTGAGCACCTTTTTGTTCTGAGGGAAGCCTTGAAAGCACTTCGCAAATACCGCATGAATTTGAACCCAGAAAAATGTTAGTTCGTAGTACCAGAAGGCAAGTTCTTAGGATTTATCGTAAGTTGTCGGGGAATTGAAGCGAATCCCAAGAAGGTGCCATCCTTGACATGGGGTCTCCTCATTCCCGAAGGATGTCCAAAAGTTAACCGGATGCATGGCTGCCCTTAGCCGGTTCATCAGTCGTTCTGCAGAAAGAGCCTTACCGTTTTTCAAATATTATGGAAGAAGCAGTCATTTTGCTGGAATGAAGAATATGCACACGCCTTTGATTAGCTAAAACAGCACCTAACACATCGCCCCGTCATTACCTCACCTGAGCCAGGCCAGAGTCTAAGCATTCACTTGGCCTTTTCCGAAAACACTACGAGCGCAGTGCTAGTAGCTGATCGCCAAGGATAGCAACTCTTGGCATATTTCGTAAGTCAGACTCTCAAGGATCCAGAGAAAAGGTATCCCATAACTGAGAAAATCGATTTAGCCTTGGTTACCGCTGTGCGGAAATTAAGACCTTACTTCCAATCTCATACCATAACCATGCTCACTAACCTCCCAATCAGAAAGCTGCTCTCAAAGTTGGATTATTCAGGAAGAATGCCAGGATGGGCGGTGGAACTTTCGAAGTACGATATACATTATCAACCTCGAAGAGCTACTAAGGCCCAGGCCTTAGCTGACTTCTTGGTGGAATGTGATTTCAACTCCGAAGTGCCTGAATCAGTCGTGGTCCATAAAGAAAAGCCCACTTGGAAGGTGTTTGTGGACACATCCACAAATCAGGAGGGCCATGGTGCGGGGATAGTACTGGTAAACCCAGAAGGGAGATGGGCAGAGTACGTGATAAAGTTGAATTTTGAGGCTACTAGCAACGAAATCGAGTATGTAGCATTATTGCTAGGACTTCATTTTGCCGAGGCCGCAGGAGCCAAATGTGTAGAAATCTTGGGTGATTCCGAATTGATAGTAAATCAAGTTACCGAGAAGTATGGGGCTAAAGAACCTCACTTGGCTCAATACCTTGAGCTAGTCAAAGCAAAAATCTCCAAGTTAGAAGGCCTCAGCATACAAGGAATATCTCGAAAAGACAATCGGCATGTGGATGAATTAAGCCGCCTAGCCAGCACTAAGTGCACGATGGAACAATAAAAAGGGCACATATAAGTGTAAGAGGCTAACGTCAAGTATCTGAACAAATAGGCACCTACAAATTTAATGTAGGTGCAACACGAGGACGGCTGGACGCGTCCAATATTAGACCTCATTCTTCAAGGAGAAGAACCTCCAGATAAAAATGAGGCACGGAGGCCACGAAGGCAAGCAGCTCGCTTTGTAATAATCGAGCAACAACTCTACAAAAGGTCCTTTACCCATCCGTTATTGAAATGTTTGACCTTAGAAGAAGGAAATTATGTGTTAAGGGAAATTCACGAAGGTATTTGTGGAGTTCGCATTGGGAGACGAACGTTAGCAGGGATGGCAATAAGGGTGGGTACTTCTGACGCAAACACCCTTGTACAAAAATGTGATAAATGCCAAAGGTTTGCACCACTCATCCATGCCCTGGCAGCACCGTTACACCCTGTCGTGGATCCAATACCCTTTGATCAATGGGGAACGAACATCTTGGGACTGTTCCCACTAGCCAGCGGGCAAAGAAAATTTTTAATAGTAGCGGTAGATTATTTCAGCAAATGGGTGGAAGCTGAAGCAATAGCCAAAATCACAGATAACACCACTCGACAATTTCTATGGAAAAATATTATCACCCGCTTTGGAATTTCTCAAGCCATTGTAACTGACAACGAGACGCAATTTGATTTACCACGATTTCACAAATATTGTCAACATATAAAGATTGCCCTTCACTTCACATCTGTGGCTTATCCTCGAAGCAACGGACAAGCAGAGGCAAAAAATAAGCAAATACTTAGTGGACTCCGACAAAGATTAGATGATGCCAAAAGCAGGTAGGCGGAGGAGCTACCTAGCATCCTATGGGCTCACCGCACTATTTACCGAGTAGACATAGGGGAAACTCCATTCACGCTAACCTATAGCGCTGAAGCTGTAATCCCGGTGGAGATAGGAGAGCCTAGCTACCATGTGCAATACTGCCGTAACCCTGAAAATGAGAATCAATGAAGGTACTCCCTAGATTTAGTAGATGAGTTTCGGGAAGATGCCATTCTTCGCATAGTTGCTCAGAAGCAGCGTATATCCCAATATTATAATCAACATGTGAATCTAAGGAGTGTAGAAATTGGAGACCTTGTCCTTCACCGAGCAATGATTACTTAGCAAGGCATAGGAGTTGGTAAGGTCATAGCAAACTGGGAAGGACCTTACCGGGTAGCCAAAAGACTTGGAAATGGGAGTTACAAGTTGGAACGAATTAACGGTACCAAAATACCGCAAGCTTGGAATATAAAGAATCTCAAGAGGTACTACATGCACAAACTACACCTCAAGGATATAAATAAGAATGAAAAGTTAAAGTATGCTTACATGATATTATGGCAAGGTAGGTTTTAAGTAGGTCGTGTTGAACAATAGCTTATGTAAATGGTTAAGTTAATGTTTTGTTTGTAATAAAGTCATATGCATTTTGTCATAAACATTGCCGTGTGACTATTGCAATGAGCAAAAAAAGAAAAAAGAAAAAAGGGGAAGATGAACACCAAAAAAAGAGGAAAAAGTCTATATGTCTATTCATGAGTATACCTTTTACACGGTTAAACAAAAATGGTGCCAGGAATCCCTTATAGAGCATAAAATGCTCGTACAAAAGAAGAGACATGCACGAGTATGGTCTCTTAACAAAAAAATACTAACGTGCAGTCGGACGGTTAAGATGGACCGCTTCTAGATGCTCCAGACCCTCCAAGCTCTCCTCTTGAATGAATGATATCCTAACGGAATTGATCTACCACTCGTTGAAGGAGCTCGTGGCTTCTACAACTCAGAGATTGAAGTTGAGGTAACTATTTCTAAACTGCAAGTTCAAACTCGATCCAAATCTGCTTTGTTGTTGAATTGTGAAGAAATTGTGTCGTTAAGCATAGAAGTGGTGAGAAGTAATCACAATCAGCGTGGAATTCTTAATAATTATATGTTATTGAGTCGAGATTTACTTAGGAGAAATTCTGACAACGAAGGCGAAATTCTGACAACGAACTTAGCACCAAAGGTGTTGAAATCCGCTATTGTTCTTGAAGATTGTTGTGTATCATGTGTTTAAATCATCATTACATACAATAATCGAACCAATTTCAGATTCTTAGTCTGAATTATTCAAGATAGCATCTCTGTCAGAAATCATTCGAAGTTGGGGTTTGTTCGCGAACTCTGCAAGTTAGGGTTTACAATTAGTGACGATCGTGGAACTGATAGCAAGGGTTTGTTGTCCGAATGAAGGAGTAGAACTTCATTAAGCAATCGATTGTTGAAGAGTTGCGGAACAAGTTTCTCACTTTTGCAATTTTCGAACTTGTATTCTGCGAACTGAGCTGGTTCAAGATTGAAGTTGTTGTTCATTCTCGATATGTCTGAGTTGATTGAGCAGTTGAAGAAATTAATACAAGAACGTGAAGAATGGGGACTAACATCGAAAGAACGGAGACAAGAATGGAGACAAGAATGTATACAGCTATTGGAGAAACGGCAATATTCAGCTCAACCGTTTGCTAACATCAGTTGTGATTGTGCTGGTGTTCTTGATGCAAATGAGTTTTCGGAGTTAGCAGATAGCATTAGACAACGGAAGTTCCATGTGGAGCGAAAAGAGAGAGTGGAATATGTTGCCGTTGGAGATGAACTCGTCCCCGATAGTGCCGGAATTGATGAACATGAGTTAGTAGAACCTGAGTTAGAACAAGATGATCCTTATGAAGACTCTTTGCTAGAGTTAGAGTATCTTGATGATGTTGAGGCACAGCATGACAGGCATCCGGAATGGGAATACGATACCCACGTTATGGGAATGATAAAGAATGCAAAGAGTAAAGCAAATTGAAGCCAACTCAATGTCGCACTGAACGATTTTTGGGAAACAAAGAAGATTACATAGAAGAAGTTGAAGCGTAAGGTGGTGTTTCAGCCTTGGAGGTTTGATGATCAACAATAATTAACTCAAGATGCTTATCTTACCGATGTATATACTGGTATACGAGGTTCCGATGGTATACAAGGAGTGCGGACTGCAGAAATTGTGATTCCACTTGAAAACTTTGTTGCCACAGCTGAAATATCACTGAATACATCTTCCAATCAGTTAAGCAATACTCCATGGAAAGTTGGAAAGCAGAATCGAATTACTGTCACTACTGAGCCACCTTATTTAGCTGGGGAAGTTGAGGTTGCTGCGAAAGTAACAATGAAAGCATATCAAAATGTGTTAAGCAATTGGCCACGGACATTGCGATACCCGTAATCAGCAAGGGCTTGGTGCTGGCAGTAATGAAATTGACACAAAACAAGATTCACGGAGTGGAGTAATGGTGTATTCAAATACACACTCCTATGACGACTTGCCTCCTGATCCACGAGAAGCTTTCCAAGTTTATACGAAGCCGAAAAGAGTCGATTTCCTTTTGAAGAGAAGTAATCAAGCTGCGAGAGTGCATTTCAAGGTCCAACGAAGGAGAATCCTTGTATCGATACAAGAAATTGAGTTGTTGGATGTGTGTAAATGCTGTAAAATGCTAGAACCAATTTCTGTGCAGCCCAAAATCAGTACAACTGATGTTTTAGCTGATGAAATCGATGTTGAAAGTCCCTTTGATCCGGGAAAGATAGATCATGATTGTAGCAAGCTGAAACATGAGGACGAGTCGGAGGAAAAGTTCGAGGAAGCTGCTAAAATCCTTTTCCGAGGTCAATTTAGGCCAACATTAATTTCTGAAAGCATTCTTAACATGTTAGAAATTCACAAATGGGGTACTGATCTGAAAATGGGATCTGATCAGCCAAGATCCATTGGCATTGAAGGTCTTTGGGGTGCTAGACAGTCATGAGGCATGGATATTGAGATCCAGATTCAGGTTGTGCATTAATCAAGATACAAGCAGAGAGCAAATTCCATTACTGCAACCAAATGTGAGTCCTCTTGAGGTTATGGGGCTTGGTGGTTGGTTGAATTTTGGAATACAAGAGTTTGTGGCTGGAAATTCAGATTTATGGCAGTCTTGCTCCACATTACAGACTTAAGCATCAACTCTGATTTGCAGTGGCGTTTCCCAATGGAAAAATCATATGCATAAGCTTCAATATCTTCTCAATGTGTGGATGAAAAAGGTCCATGCACCACCAAGGATAATTTTAGCTGAAATTGGAGTGCATATCAACAGCAAAGTTTGGAGCAGAACATTTCAGAGATTGAAGAAGTTTACAGCTGTTCCTGAGTCCCTTTGGTGTCTCCATTTGCTATACTTGTTACTCATGCTTGAGTTGGTAGACAAGGGAGCAAGGCTTGATCATTTGAGGTGCATTTGGTGGCTGGTCGAGCTTGTGTTCCAGGGAAGACTTGAGTACAGATTGCAAATGGTGTGCTGCAACATTAGTAAGGTCGGTTGGAGTGTTTTGGAAGCTCAGGTAATAATGTTGGAACTTTGGCATTCAAAAATGGTTTATGCACTCCTAATTTGTGTGAACTATACAAGAGCTTGGGAAGTAGTGGCTAAAGATTTCAGATCTTGCAAGCTCATAATCAAGATTCAAGCAATGGAAGCAGAGGCTGCTGAAAATCTGAGGGTAATTGCAATTTTTTCACTGACAGCAGCAAATGAGATGCTCAAATGGAATGTGATTGATGCTATCATGACTTTGGGAAGGTGTAATAACTTGCTCACATCAAAGAGCCTCCATCTGAACAAGAAACAAGCTGAAATCTGCCAATATGAGTTGCATCAGGTTAGCACTGCTGAATTTCTGGGCTTTGCAGCTCAACGTGTAGAATTGGGAAGCAATCAAGAATTGGCTGAGTTTGGTTTGAGTTGGTTTAGAAAGTGGATGTCTAAGCAATACAAATTTTGGATAAGATCCAAGATGAAGGAGTTGCAGCTGCAGTCATGTGGAATTACATTGTGTATTGTTACCATGATCAAGAGTTTGGGCTGTGTGTGCTGCAATGGGAAATGCCCACAAGCAGAATTTGATGTTGGGTTCTTTTGGTTTGAGTTTGGAAGGCCTCCCCAGATGTTAAAGGATTTCGTATGCAGTGTTAATGGGTTAAAGATGTACAAAATCAGTTGTGCAACCTTTCACAAGCAGAAATACAGGAACATTAATGCATTTTGTGACTCTCAACTGCAAGAGGGAGTTTTGAGCTGTATTCACTGGATTATGAGGTGTCGTGAAAGTTTTGTTGATGTTTGGTGTGATCGGTGTAGACCTCCTGAAGAGTATTATGTACTCAAACGCAGACATTGCATTGAGATAAGTGACATACAATGTGCTCTGCAGACGTTCAGATTGAAGTGCTCATTGGTCATCCCAGCTGCAGATTTCAGCAAAACTTCATCATTTCAGTTACCTTTTCCTATGCAACTATAGTTCTTCATTGTTACAACTCTCTTCTATTCTTGAGGACAAGAATGTTTTCAAGGGGAAGGGAATGTTATGAACCGAGAATCCGAGGCATGGGCTGTTGATGTTTGCGCTATTGTCTAGCTGTTGTTATGTTGTGCTGCTACTGATCTGCAGCTGCATTGAGGTTGTTACGTTGCTTGTGTTTGAGTTGTGTTAGTTGTTATTGTAAGTAGTAGATTAGCTTGGTTTGGGGGTCGTGTAGTAAGTAAGTAATGGTTGGTCAAGGCCGTTAGCTAGTGGAGTCAAGGTTGGCGGCTGAGTTAAGAGGCGGTTAGTCCTTGGTCTTTAGATTCAATGTACTAGTTCATATCATGTAAGTAGTATAAATAGGATGACTCTAGTTGTAATCCATATAACTTTGATGAATGAATTGATATCTTTTGATATTTCTCTCTACTTCTCATCTCCTTTCCCTTCTTATCTCATCTAAACTCTATATTCTATTCTCATCTCATACTCTCTCTATCCCAACCAAGGTTAAGGCTCAAGAGAAATCTTTGAAACCTTAACAAACTGTCCCCCGGCTGCAGCACAGAAATGCCTATTCTTTGTTCGCCTCGGGTTGGCGGTATCCTCTCTGTAACAGGAGAGGCCTGAACAATGGGTACCTCCAGGACATTCTCCAGAGAAGGAGACACCGCAGGACTATCACTAGCAGCCCGGGCCTTACTAGCAACTTTTTTAGACCGGTTGACCTTTTTAGGAGGTTCCTCCCCACTTCTAGCTATGGCCCCCTTCCCTTTAGCAGTGGTCTTCCTACCCCCGGCTTCATTCCTTTTCTCCTTTTGCCTTAACTCCTCGTGGTAGGCCTCGGTAAGCCCGCAATATCTACCTGCGCTTCTTGTCTTGGGAAATGAAGGGAAAATAACCGAGGTCTAGATTAATGAAACAAATTCATGGTAAAGAAAACTTCCTTCATCCTCAGAGAAACTGCTCACCACTAATCTGACGGGCACATAAGCCCACCTTAACTAACACTTTCTCTTGAGACAGCACCTCCTTGGTGGCCAGGTACCGTGAATCCAAGTCCTTTTCGAAATACCGAACCACCTCTTTGTCAAGAGAAGATAGCTCGTCTTCCGAAGCGATACTGCACTTGTTCAGCATAGTCTAATAAACAGGAATATTGAGAGGCTGTTTTATTTTGCCAGAAATTCATTTTGGAAGGGTTAAGCTCCACGAACTTAACCCTCGACTTGTCCTCAAAGGTAACTATTCCCTTAAGCTGCTTAGCCCTAAAAAGGTAATCAAAGCTACGTGTGAAGGGAGTTAGCCCTGCCACAAAGCAGGTAAGCAAATAACCATAAATGTTACTAAAACCATTGGGACTAATTTGACTAGGACATAGAGAATATTGCCTAAAAACCCATTCAAGAATACTTGGTAAATGAAATCGCAAACCGGCCTATAAAGAAATCTATGATAACAGAAAAGAATCCAGGAGAACGTGGGCACAATAGGTTGTCGTTCTCTTCCGAGCCCTCAATTTCATAATCATTTGGAAAATAATATTTTTCACGAAACCGGTTTACCCCCTTTGTTGTGGCCATCGAGGACGCAAGAACCCAAAGGGAGAGCTGAAGCCGCCTTAGAAAACTGAGTGCGTACAACTAGTTCGTCAGGGGACCTTAAAGAGGAAGGGGCTAGCCCAGATGACGGCTCTACCACCATCCCCTCCTCAGAGGATGCCTCTCCGGTTCGGCCTTGGTGTCCACCACCCTTTTGTGCATGCTTTGGAGCCATTTCATTGGAACTAAAGAGAAAAAAGAAGCAAGAGAGACTGTTAGAAAGGGAGTCATACCCTGAAAAACACTAGACGGCACAGCAAAGTCCCCTTTCAATGAGACGGGGGCGTTCATTTCTGACACCAAGCAGGCGCTCTTGGGACCAGGCCAACAAGCAGAACGAGAAATCGTCTCATTAGGGAGCACCCCCGCCCCCTCATGACACAGAGGAAAACTGGACAAATATTCCACAAAGTCTATGACCAGCTGAGCCTCTTCGTTAGGATCATCCATAGGAACCTCAAGTTCCTCCATGGAAACCCTAACAAAGTAAGATGAATCTTAAAACAGAGAAAGGGAACCCGACAAGGTAAAATCAAGCTTTATTTTGATCGAAATTACATAAAAACAAGCGATTACCTTAAAATCAAGTAAAAAAACGAAGAGGAAAGAAGATCGGGTAAAGAAATCTGTGAGAGAAAGAAGAATCGCACGAGAGATAAGAAGAGGAACTGGTTTAGGGCTTTAGGGCAGATGGTCGAGGGTCTAAAAGGCTTGGGAAGCTTGGGGAAAAAAAGGGGCAGATGGAACAAGGGGAGAGCTACACGTGGCACTCCCCATCGTAATTCGCGATTTCAATTAACGCGGTCCTGGATGCTGGGAGCTAGCGGTTGTTTTGCTCCACTTGAAATGGTAGCATGAAGTACTCGGGGCGCTATACTTTTACCTAACGTGAGAGCCCATGTTTGTTTGGGTCCCCATCCAACACAGGGGGATGGAAGTTGTTTTGCTCCACTTGAAATGGGAGCACGAAGTACTCGGGGCGATAGACTTTAACCTAACATGAGAGCCCACATGGGTCCCCATCTAACACCGGGGGCTAGCTGTCGTTTTGCTCCACTTGAAATGGGAGCATAAAGTACTTGGGGCGGTAGAATTTCACCAAATGTGAGAGCCCGCGTTTGTTTGGGTACCCATCTTACACCAGGGGTTGGCAGTTGTTTTGCTCTACTTGAAATGGGAGCACGCAGTACTTGGGACGGTAGACTTTCACCTAACGTGAGACCCCTCATTTGTTTAGGTCCCCATCTAACACCGAGGGCTGGCAGTTGCTTTGCTCCACTTGAAATGGGAGCATGAAGTATTCGGGTGGTAGACTTTCACCTAACGTGAGACCCCGGGTTTGTTTGGGTCCCCATCTAACACCAAGGCTGGCGGTTATTTTGCTCCACTTGAAATGGGAGCACGAAGTACTCAAGGTGGTAGACTTTCACCTAACGTGAGAGCCCGCGTTTGTTTGGGTCCCCATTTAACATCAGGGGCTGGAGGTTATTTTGTTCCACTTGAAATGGGAGCACGAAGTACTCGGGGCGGTAGACTTTCACCTAACATGAGAGCCCGCGTTTGTTTGGGTCCCCATCTAACACCGGGGGCTGGCGGTTGTTTTGCTCCACCTCAAATAGGAGCACGAAGTACTCGGGGCTGTAGACTTTCACCTAACGTGAGAACCCGCATTTGTTTGGGTCCCCATCTCACACAGGGGGCTGGCAGTTGTTTTGCTCCACTTGAAATAGGAGCACGAAGTACTCGGGGCGGTAGACTTTCACCTATTGTGAGAGCCCACGTTTGTTTGGGTCCCCATCTAACACCGGGAACTAGCGGTTGTATTTGCTCCACTTGAAATGGGAGCATGAAGTACTTGAAGCGGTATACTTTCACCTAACTTGAGAGCCCGCGTTTGTTTGGGTCCCTATCTAACACTGCGGACTGGCGGTTGTTTTGCTCCACTTGAAATGGAAGCGCGAAGTACTCGGGGCGGTGGGCTTTCACCTAGCATGAGAGCCCGCGTTTGTTTGGGTCCCCATCCAACACCGGGGGCTGGCGTTTGTTTTGCTCCACTTGAAATGGGAGCACGAAGTAATCGAGGCGGTAGACTTTCACCTAACATGAGAGCCTGCATTTGATTGGGTCCCTGTCTAACACCGGGGGCTAGTGCTTGTTTTGCTCCACTTACCACTTAAAATGGGAGCACGAAATACTCAAGTGCTGTACACTTTCGCCTAACGTGAGAGCCCGTAATTTTTTGTGTCCTCATCAAAATCAGCAGTTGCTTTGTTTAAAGAGAAATGCGCGAAGCAGCATATCGAACAAAATAGAGTAAGAACACACGATTACGTAAACTTATTTAACATTAAGTACACAAACGAACAACATAAAGCGTGACCTTACAAAAGTTAGCCTACAAAGCGAGGCTGCTAATTACAATCGTGGCCCTCCCCTCCCCACCCCCCCCCCCCCCCCCCTCCCCGCAAGCGTTTACATCCCGAATGTAATAATACACAAAAAGATCGTTAAAACTATAAAAATCTAGCTAAACGGGGCATAAGGCACCAAGGGGTCATCTCCACAGTGGAACAAAGATCCAGAGTATGAAAATAGCTGAGTCTAAAACTCACCCCAATAGTGCCCCAAAAAAGAGATACGACCGTGAAGGTCACTACGAAGAGCACACCAAAATACCTGGTTATGAGCAATAAACGCTAGGTATTCTCGGGATACCGTAAAGCTTGTGATGATAGGGTCCCATCTACCACCGGACCAGGGTAGTCGAACGTACAACCGATACCGCCTCACCCAAGAAGAAGAATCTTCCACATCAGACAAAGTCCAAATGGTAAGCAGAGGGCTTCAAAGTGTGATCAAAACACATCCCACCACTTGGAGATTTTAGCATCCCAGCAAGAGGTCAAGTCATCACAAACTGCCGCTAGGAAAACCATTCTGCGTGAAAGCCTGGCCCTGGAATCCCAATGAACTAAATAAGGGCAGTTATGAGCACCCTCCAAGTAATGACCCCAGTCAGACAAAAAGAAAAGTTCTCTATTTAAACAAACATGATCCATAAAGGAAACATTTTGGGGACCCACGTCAAGGGTCCCCCAAAAGTTCCATCCACCTTCCGAAAAATGCACTTGATACTTACTAGGCCACGGGCCATAGTTGGGATGGCTCAAATCCATCCCCATAAGGAAGAGGTAATGCCCAAAATGCGGAGCGATATCAAAGAACCCAAAAACAAAGTTTAGAGGAGAGTCTAGGTAACCTGTTGAAATTTTCTCGGGTAACGTCACTAACTGACGTACGCCTCAAGCGAGATTGCAAACAAACAATTGTGAAAGGTTGTAGTCCCGGCATAACACCAAACCGCCCTGAACGCCCATAACGCGGACGTTATCCATTAGCACTTCAAGCACTTCAGGCGGCATGACAGGAGAAAAATCTCCTGAAGATGAATGAGAGAAGTCACTCTCCTGTTGCAAGAAAAACCAATCCGCACAATGACTAAAAGTATTAAAAGATTGTTTTTCAATAAAGTCATAATCCAAAAGTAAATAAGAAAACTCAGAAGACGTACAAGAAAATCTTGGAAGTGACTTGGCTGGAAGCCAAGGCATAATTTCATGAGTAACATCCTCCATGAGAAAACTTGAAAAGTTGAGTATGAGAAAACCTGAAAACTTGGATATAAAGAAACTTGAAAAAGCTAGAGCTAATGGTGAGGAAAATGACAAGACTAAAGTGGGGTATTTATAACACTTTGAGGTCAAAAGCACTTTGACTCCAAAGTGGAGGGCTAATTGATAACTACAAAAATAGCTCATTCTAGAAGACAGTAGAAGTAGCACCAGGATACTATTGCTTCCCCTACTCATACCATCCCCTCACCCATAATGTCCCCTCACTCATAATGCTTCACTCATACCGTTCCCTACTCATACCGTCTCCTCACCAATACCGTCCCCTCACCCATACTGTCCCCTCACCCATACCGTTCCTTCACCATTTCCGCCTCTCTACTCATGTCGTCCCAATGGTTAACGCCACCCCTCTCAGCCAATGGTAAACGACACCCCTTTCAGCCAATGGCATCTATCTCGAGCACTTTCCTTCCCCTATAAATATGAAAAATCATAGAAAATGAGGTAAGGGACTTGAGCCTAGTTGCCCCTTTTCGAACCCAACCAAAAAACTCCGAAACAATAACCATCTAGCCAAGACACTATCTATGCTGTGAGATCACGCTGCTATAAATATATTATATATCTTGTTAGAAAACTATAGAGATATTATACTTTATAGGAAGAAAATAAAAAAATAAACCCAAATATAATTAATGAAAAATAACAAGTATTTTCTATCAGAATGAGACTATTTTTATTAAAATTTTTCCTTTTCTCTCGTTTCTTTCTTTCTTCTTCTTTCTTCTTCCTTTTTTTTTCCCCTTGTTCGTTGCTCTGTGTGTGTGTAATATTTATACAAAATGGGGGTGGGATGAGTCAATTGCTCATGGCTTATATTTGTGACACATGTCACATTTTATATAAATACCCATTTATATATATGTATATGTATATATACGTAAATAGATATTTTACATAATTATTAATTTTCTATGATATTTAATAACATCCAAACTCAACTCTAAAAATTGTACCCGAAAAATACCTAATATTTACAACACTCCCCCTTTGGATATTTTTCGTTATAACGAAACACAGTGTCCAAGTTAAATACGCCTGCCTTGTTAAAAACCTTGCTAGGAAAACCCAGTGGGAAAAACCATAGCGAAGGGAAAAAGAGTACAACTCATATTTAACTTCCCCTCATATGAACATATTAGTGAGAGGCGTTTCTGAGTCGACACATACCAACCTTATTAACTAATTTCTCAAATGTTGATGTCTATAATGCCTTCGTGAACAAATCTGCTAGATTCTCACTTGAGCGGACTTGTTGAACATCTATTTCACCCATCTTCTGAAACTCGTGTGTAAAGAAGAACTCCGGTGAGATATGCTTAGTTCTTTCGCCTTTATTAAAATATGTGCTGGATGTAACACTCTTGAAAGTGTATATTGTCCGAGTTATATACGCTTCTTGAACTGCCTCGTTAAATAACCTTTTGCTAAAAAAAACCCAGTGGAAAAAACCATAGCCAAGGAAAAAGAGTACAGTGCGTAGTTAACTTTTCTTTAGGGGTGCACATTAATCAAAGATGTCTCGGAGTTGGCAAATGCCAATTTTGTGCCAATTTCTTGAAAATTTGTTGTAGACAATGTTTTCGCAAGTAACTCTTCTAAGCGAACATGTACTTCATTTTTCTTCAGAAAGCTTGAGAGTAAAAATAATTTCTTTGAAGTGCACTGGCTCTATGAACTCTCTTTTGCTTGAACAATGCAAACTTATCTTCATATGGTACTATCGGACCCCCCCTGATCGTTGGAAGCTTAAAATATATAGGATCAAGGGTATTGATATCACCCAATCTCTACTTGCTCATAAAGCGCAAGTGTCTCAACAATAGCTGTAATTTTTAGTAGATTGCCAAAACATAGCAATATAGCTATATAATAAAATGGCATATACTTGTCACTTACCTTGTGTGGTTCAAATAAATAACCAGTACTTGCATATAAAATCAATTGCAAGTTTAACATAATAGTATAACGTATGTTGGCTGATCCATCAAGATAAATATTTAATCACATATCACATACTAGTGACAAGTTGACCAAAGAGGCCATATCTGATTGTGTGACAGCTGTATCAATACGTCACTTAAACCAAGGTATGGTGAGGTCAAGAATTTATTCATTACCTCATTGAGGACCAGAAGAGGTCAAAATTGAGGCACTAAATAACATGATAAAATACTCAAGTACCGTACAGGTATGAGTTGACCAATAGAGTAATACCCTATCATATTAGAGGTCAATCTTCAGGTCGAGACAAAATCTTTTTTTTTTTCGAGATCCTCAATCTTGAGTTCTCAGTTTAGGTGCATAACAACTTTTTTAAGCTCTTCAGGAGTTATGATGATATTAACATATCCCTCTTTAAGTAGATATGTACCGTGGTTTTGAACTACATACTTCTAGCATGTTTGGTCCTTCGGGGACTTTCATATAAATATCATCGTACAAATAAGCTATTACCAATATATATATGATGCATATAGAGACCACCATATCAATTGCATCCATTTCTCATATGTATGTCCCATCAATTTCTGGTCTCTATGATAAACCTTGTGCTACAAATTGTGCTTTTCACCACCTCATTATTTTCTGCACCAACATTCACATGTAGCATATAGGTTTTATTCTTTAGGCATTTAGACTTCAGGTCCAAAAATTCAGCCTAAATTGCGTCTTTCTATTTTAGCCACTCATTTCTCTCTTGGCATTTTTGAACAAATACTAGTTCAAGATTTTTAATTTCTTTTATCAGGGAGTAGCTACTGTATATACAAACATCGGATCAATTTTTATTTCGATTCCATTATATCCCATATTTCATAGAGATCACTTTATCATCAAAATTTCAATTAGTTTCAGTCGTCTCAGGTAGCTTCAGGTACCTGATCATCTTGAGGAATTTCATTTATACATATTATTATCTCTACAGAGTTTTTCTCTTCAAGAGCTTCACAATAGAGGGACCAGTATTTTCTATTGCTCCATTTTCTTTTCAAATTCAAATCTTTGGAATCGATATATTTACCATGCTTCTGGCGTCCAGTGGATGCATTTTTCAATATATTAGAATATCACTCGACTGGGATATTAATTCGAGCAGGAGCATATATAGTAGGGATATATTATTTGGTCACTTTCTTTCCATTAGTGAATACATTTGTGAATTGGCTTGTAATAATTTACAAGTAAACAATTCTTCGATCTTCTGGTTCGATGTTGCATTCCACGTAAATTCTCATTTTCCAACTTTCGTTTTTCTCCCCCTGATTCTGGAAACCCTATTTTGTTAAGTTGACAATCAGCAAACTATGCTGTAAAATGTTTTCAGTTAACATCTCCAGATATTTTATTCTTAACAGGAATTCAAACCCGATATAAATTCATGTCCCCATATTAGACCCATCTTTCAGAATTGAGTGGAGTAATTAAGACATACAATATATAATCAAATTCATAAATGGGATATATATTTGAATCTTGTTAGAGACAAGTTATACTGGGGAGATCTATAATTAGTGCTGCAGCATGTATCATAACATGTACCCATGTAAAATTTGGCAATAATAATGGTCTAACTATTTGCTCCAGGCATTTTGATCAGAAGACCATTTTGTATCTGTACGCAGGCTATATGGCAATTCATCCCATACAATAATCATTAAATTCTTAGGATGTAATTTCTCCTACAATATCATACAATCTACGACTTGAGCTCATAGTAGGATCATTTATGCAAGGAGTTTCGCAAATGCCACATCACAAGGGTATTATCCAGACTTACGGAACCAACAGGTGGAGGCCTCTATTAGTATCATACTAAATTGGTCCATGGGATAAAATGATTGGCCCACATATGTCCTATTTAGTATTCTTCCAGATACATGGAACTCAAACTCAATTTCAATTAAGTATGACATAGTAATAACTTTTGCCTTTGGCAGCACAGGCTGCACATGAAATCTCATCAGGAGAAAGAATCTTCAAGTTTTTTAATGGGTGCTCATGAGAACTTTTAATAATTTTTCTCATCATCGTTACACCTAGATGGCCCAAACGGTCATGCCACAGGGCAACCGTTTTGCAATCAGTTAACTTCTGGTTAACCACTGTATTTGATTCAATTGGGTTTATGTAAGTATAATATAACCTGGAAGAAAGTGCTGACAATTTTTTCACTATTTTCTTTCTTCCTGAAATAAGCGACTTAATATACAGATATTCTTTATCACCCTCATTTATTGTCTCAATATGATAACCATTGCGACGAATATCTCAAAAACTGATCAAGTTTCTCTGTGATCTACTGGAAAACAGAGCATCGCTTATGTTTAGTTTTTGTCCCTTCAGGGAACATAACACCTACTCTTCCAAAGCCCTCAACCAATTTTGAAATACCCGATATAAGAATCTTCTAGTTCTTGAATGGGTGCGAGAATTTCAACGATTCTCTTAACCATATTTATACCCGGATGACTTAAATAGTCATGCCATAAAATAAAAGTCTTTTGGGTCTGTTAACTTCTGATTAACTATCCCAACGGGTATATAGAAATTAAATATTGTTCCTTCGGGAAATATGATATATGCTCTTTTAGAGCCTTTAATAAAGTATTAAATAGATTGGTTGAGAAATATAGCCATATGAATAACTAATAATAAGTAGGCGGCATAGCCGACCATATGAATAACAGATAATAAGTAGGCGGCATAGCCAACCATATGAATAACAAATAATAAGTAGGTGGCATAGCCGGCCATATAAATAATGAACGAGTAATAAAAGTAGGCGGTTTAACCAGCCATGAATGTGCAAAATAGAAAATATGAAAAACTAAAGTTTTCTCTTTCCTTCATCTCCTCGTCAGTGGACTTCCTAAATTTTGGTCCATTTTGGGCACCATAATATCAGTTATTATAACCGCGACTATAACCTCGTCCACGGCCCTAGCCATGCCCATGTTTATGACGACCTTTACAACCTCGACCACGTCCATGATGGTTGTATGTCGAAGCATTCACTTCAGGGAATGGTTCGAATCCAGTTGGTCGTGTCTAATTATTTTTCACCAACAATTCATTGCTTTATTCAGCAACGAGGAGAAATGATATTACCTCTGAGAATTTTTTAAATTCTCGTTCTCGATATTGCTACTATAGGAAAATATTCGAGACATGAAAAGTAAAGAATATTTTCTCTAACATATCCTCCTCAATAATATTTTCACAGCATAATTACAATCGGGCGGTAATACTAAACACTGAGAGTTATACTCGCTGACAGTTTTAAAATCCTACAACCGCGGGTGAATCAATTTATAGCGAGCTTTAAGGGGGATCATAGACATTTAATAATCAAACCTCTCCTTTAAATTTTGTCAAAGGACATACGGGTCCTTTACAGTAATATACTCGGCTTTCTATCCTTCAGGGATATAATGCCTGGGAAACATTATTGCTTTTGACGCAATCCTACAGGGATGCGCCATTACCCCTTTTAACTGGCCAAGATTCACAACATCAGAGTGCATCTAAAAATTAAGGGTCTAAGGCAAATAATGCTTGCCAGATATATTAAGAGCAATAAACTCAAGATTAATAAAACTATAAATCACAAAGATTAGGGAAGGTAAACTTACCTCAAGCTTATATAATCTTTGTCTGGGTAGAGACTCGTGTCGATAACGTGTTATAAAACTATAGAGATATTATACTTTATAGGAAGAAAATAAAAAAATAAATCCAAATATAATTAACGAAAAATAACAAGTATTTTATATCAGAACAAGACTGTTTTTATTAAAAATTTCCTTTTCTCTCGTTTCTTTCTTTCTTCTTCTTTTTTCTTCCTTTTTTTTTTCCCCTTGTTCGTTGCTCTGTGTGTATGTAATATTTATATAAAATGGGGGGTGGGATGAGTCAATTGCTCATGGCTTATATTTGTAACACATGTCACATTTTATATGTATATGTATATATACGTAAATAGATATTTTATATAATTATTAATTTTCTATGATATTTAATAATATTCAAACTCAACTCTAAAAATTATACCTAAAAAATATCCAATATTTACAACATATCTTAATTTTTTGTAGTGACTTAAATGTTCTTTAAAATGTCAGGTAGTAAAGTTGCGGGTCCATAGACCTCCATAGAGGTGGCCAACAGGCCCGGCCCGGCTGGCCCACCACCGTAGCGGGTCGAGTCGGGCTGGGGGGCTCCAAGGCCAGGCCCGGCCAGGGCCCGCTACAGTGCGAGTGGGCCAAGCCAGGCCGGGCCTGGGCCCGCTCTTTTTACAAAAATAAAAAAATTAAAATAATACAAAGTCGTTTTGTACTAAAATTATTGTAATTCATTGATAAATAATATGAGATACAAATATATTTTTTTTTCAAGCACTAACAATGCTAAATATACATGTTAAAAAAAAAAATAATGCTAAACATATGTAATAAAATAAAATATACAATAAGTAATGGTAAATATCTTATCAAAAAAATAATGGTAAGTAAATAACATAACAAATACAAGTACAAATACAACGTAGTTGGGGCCTAATATTTAAAAGTACAAATTTGTTTATCAAAAAATACAAAGTTTGATATATGGGGGGTGCGGTCGTCTTTTGACGTAAATATTTAAAAGTAAATAATTGACATATAAAAGTGTTGATATCAGTCACCTAGGGGGGTTTTTACGCCATCATTTGACGTATCAGTTGTGTGGTCGTCTTCTTCAACGCTCGATGAATCCAGCTTATTCTCTATTGATCTCTAGCCTCTGCTAGCAGCCAATCCTTCAAGCACACGGACATCTCTAAGCTTGACGGCGATAGCTTCGCCCTTTTCGTTCCAAGCAACCTGCCACCAAGACTGAAAGCACACTCCGATGCTACTGAAGACACCGGACAACTTAGTATATCACGTGCCATGGTGGAAAGCACGGGATACTGAGCTTGGTTTGTGTTCCACCATTGTAAAAGGTCAAAATGCGGGTTGGCCGGCGGCCCGAAAATATGGACCAATGGTGTCCGCAAATAATAATCGAGCTCGTCACATGACGTGGGGGCTACTGTGGGCGTAAATTGCTCCAACAGCTTCCACGAATATGACGTGTGTGAACTACTTCCACAAGATGTGGAAGATCCTACTGCAGCAGTACTAGGATTATTGGACGCTAATTGACGGGAATATTGAGAAAATAAACGATGCAAGTCGTTATCGAAATCGGCAATGAAAGTGTCGATATTAAGACTAGGATGCAAATATTTGAAAAAATGTTGGCAAAACAAGTTTAAACCCCGCGTTTAAAACGAGGGTCTAAAATAGTTGCCAAGCAGTATGTAAGAGATAGTTTAGAATAATATTTGGCAAACTTTTCTTTCATTGCCTTAATCGATTCGAACAAAATGGGGTTGGATTCATTACCCACCATCCAATTGACAATATCAAGCAATCTTGATATTGCTTGAGGCATGGTCGGATAGTAGCAACCCGAAAAAATGTCGCTGACTCTTTAAACATGCTAAAACAGTTATAAATTCAATTTATTGTCTCCCAATTTATACCGGCTAGGTTGTAATCGCTCCATTTTGTACTATTTTCTTGGGCGAATTCCATCAGAACGTCTTTGTATGGTAGAATGCGCTCTAATATTTCTACCGTAGACGACCACCTAGTTTGGGAGTCTAATTTGAATTGTTTATATTCTATATTATGCAACCTACATAAATTTTTAAATCTTTTTTTTCTAGTGCCTGATGATTTAATCGATATTATTAAGGATCTTAAGGTGGTAAGGGATACTTTTATAAGATCTAAACTATCCATTACCATTAAATGCAAAATGTGACAAATGCAACAAATATGGAAACACTTCCCACCTAACATGGGTCTCATTTGCCTAATTAAATGTGTAACGGCTGCAGTGTTATTGGTAGCATTGTCGAATGTAATACTGAAGATACGTCGCTCTATGCCCTATTCGCGGACTGCCGACATAATCGCACCCGTAATTACCTCGGCATTGTTTGGACAATCTAAAAGTCCAAAATGAATTATCCTCTTTTGGATGATGAAGGATTCATCAGTCCAGTGTGCCGTTATGCACATATAAGATTGGCCGGGTTTCGACGTCCATACGTCCGACGTCAACGAGAACATGCTCGTGTTCGTGGCAAAATGTGTGAAGACCCTAGCTTTCATCCCGTGGTACAACGTAAAGGCGTCCCGCTTTACGGTGTTCCGAGGAATCCTCACAATGGCGGGGTTCACATTTCGTTGGAGGTAGTTGACAAAATTTGGGCCTTCGCCGGTATTAAAAGGCCTTTCACTCAAAATTATATATTTAGCTAGCCCCTTTCGGTTGCTCTCTTGAGAGAACCTAAAATTAGCAAGTGCACCGGTCACTTACTGTACTAGACGTTGTTGGCTCTTTTCTGGGTATTGCTCGGGGTGGCACCTAAGTATATGTTTGTTTAATGTGCCCGTCCCACTGCTAGGTTGATGACTAAAATCCTTAGCTGGGTCACATAATTTACAAGTTGCTTTATTAGTTGTCTTATTAAGGGTAAAGTGCTTCCATACCCCACTAGTTGTACGCCTACTAGCACCGGTACTAGTTTCAGGCTGGGCTTCGTTAGTGGGCGTGGGTTCCTCATCAGTTTGTGAGTCTCCAACCCCACCATCACCTGACTCATGATAATCTTGTTGTTGTGAAAAGTCATAATCTATGCTATCATTAGTGTATGGGGGTGATAGGTCTGGTTGTATAAAAACTCATTCTTCAGTATTAAATAAGACAATTCTACTCCTTTTAGGGATTCTGGGTGGCCGAGAAGAGCTAGAACTAGCACGACCGGCTCCAGAGGATGATGAAGAGTTGTGTGCCATATTAGTATAAGTGATTAGTGTTTATAAAATGCAAGTAGTAATGCAAATTAAATAACTAAAAATGCGAATCAAATCAAATTGCGATACTAAAATTACCGAAACGAGAGAACAATAAAATTCGAACTTCAGCCAAATACTTTACGAACTTCGAACTTTAGAGCACAATTTTGCAATTAGCAAGGTTAGAGAAGATGAGAGATGATGAATATATAGAGAGAGAAGAGAGGACTGAAAATTTAGTGAGGAAATGAGCTGGAAAAATTTAAGTATTTATAAAAAAAAATATAATTTTTTTTTTTAATAATAGGGCCGCTCAACGGCTCTTTCCCAACTGCTCTAAGAGCCGTTGGGCACCCCGGGCCGGGCCTGGCCGGGCCCCAAGGCCACCAAAAATGGGCCCAAGGCCCGGCCCGGCCCGCTACAACCGGCCCAGTCCTGTCCGGTGGCCACCTCTAGACCTCCATACCACTAACGTAGATTTGCCACTGCATATTAATATTTAAGTTGGATATACTTATCTATATTTTCAAGAAAATCTCTGAGACAGAAAATGCTCAATAGCGACGATGACTTGTGTGGTCATATCGCACCGGCAGCCATAGTAGCCACAGTATTTAACGTTTCACTGGACAGAAATTAACACCGAAATATCCTTTTGTACTCTCCCTCTCCCCCACGAACCAATGGCGTCTCCTCCTACTTTCCTTATCTTCCTTCTCTTCTCCCTTCTCTCTCTCTCCTCCGCCATATCCCATCAAGACCCTCTAATCCGCCAGGTAGTCCCTGACGCCGGAGTGGACCTGCTACTGAACGCCGACCACCACTTCTCTCTGTTCAAGTCCAAGTACGGCAAGAACTACGCCACCCAGGAAGAGCACGAGTACCGCTTTTCCGTGTTCAAGGCCAATCTCCGCCGCGCGCGCCGCCACCAGCTCCTCGACCCCTATGCCGTTCACGGTGTTACCAAGTTTGCTGACCTGACACCCTCTGAGTTCCGCCGTCAGTTCCACGGCCTGAAAAGTGGGCATCGGAGGCTGAAGTTGCCGTCGGATGCGCAGAAGGCGCCAGTTCTGCCCACTAATGATTTGCCCTCTGATTTTGACTGGCGAGAGCACGGTGCTGTAACCGGTGTCAAAGATCAGGTACTGTTATTTTTTTATTTTTTATTTTCTTCAGACAACAGTAAATTTTTTTTTTAAAGCTCAAATAAACCTTCTAGATATTTTTTTTTTCTGTTTTTAATTTTTTGGTACCTAAAGATGAGTTGTAAGCTGATAGAATCAAATCCCAGAAGCTGTATTTTAAGATCAGGTACTGTTATTGATTAACTTGATGGTATTCTATGAGGGAAAAAAAAAAAGGGAATTAACGTTCAGTTGCACCCTCGGATTTGATAAATTGTAATTTGTGTGGCATAGGGGAATTATGAGACAAAAAAAGTTATCCCTAAATTTGCTAAAATTAGTTTGTGATGCTGCACGGAAGTGGAAAATTGGGGAACGGGTAGCCTTCCCTTAATTTCTTATTACAAAAATAATAAAGAAAAGGGGGAAAAGTTTAATCTTGGCTCATATTCTGAATAATATTGAGCTCCATAAACCCTAGACCTCTTTATGTTTAAATAGAGGAACTAATTGACTTATAATAAAAAAACTAAAAGCTAAGAGATAAACACAAATAAAACACTAGATAATTCAAACTAAGAATCCTAAAACTACTCAAACTATATCTCATTTCAATTCCTAGCCGCGCGCTTGTTGATGCCGCCATGTGGCTCATCACGCCAACCTCCTCTCGCCAAGCATCGCGCCAGCTGTGAAGGCGGGGCTGCATCATCCTCCCCGGGTTGAATCGAATTTGCCCTTGAATTCGCCAACTGTTCTGCAAGAGCGTTCTCGTCGAAGCAAGGAACGAGATGTTTGACATTGAAGACGTCCGAAGTTCTCATTCCACTCGGCAATTGTAGTCGATAGGAGTTGTCGTTGATTTTCTCTAGAACCCTTAAAGGCCCAATCTTTCTTGCTGTCAATTTGTTAAACACCCATGCCGGAAAGCGCTCTCTGGTTGAGATTGCCCAAACCTTGTCGCCTACTTCAAATTGAATTGCCTGCCGTCGCTTATCACTTGCCGCTTTGTACTTGGCGCTAGCTTCCAGTAATTGAGCTCTTGTCTGCTCATGGACTTCCTTAGGGTTTGAGATGAAATCTTCCGCCTTGCCGTGAGGATGATCAAATCTAGGACAGGCGCCAAGTCTATTGGAGACCGTGGTACAAAGCCATAAACAACGTTGAATGGCGCGAGCCTGTACTTCTATTAACTGAGTTGTTGTAGGCGAACACAGCTTGGTGTAGTTTTGCCTCCCATCCTCGACTGTTGTCAGCAACAAGACATTGGAGGAGATTCCCTAATGAGCGGTTAGTGACCTCGGTTTGCCCGTTCTTTCTGAGGATGATGGACTGTACTGAAGGTGAGAGATGTATTTGCCATCTTCCATAACGTTTTCCAGAAGTAGTTGACGAACCTCACATCCCTATCTGAGACGATGCTAGCTGGTAACCTGTGAAGCTTGTAGACCTCACGGAAGTATAACCCCGCAACGTGCACGGCGTCAGTAGCTTTCTTGCATCTTATGAAATGCGCAATCTTTGAGAACCGATCCACCACTGCGAATATCGAATCAATGCTTCCCCGTGTCTGTGGTAGTCCCAATACGAAGTCCATGCTAGCATCCGCCCAAGGCTGATTTGGAACTAGTAACAGTAATTATAGACCTGCATTGGTCACTCCCCCTTTTGATACTTGACAAATGCGGCAACGTTTGACAAATCTCTCCACCTCTTTCCGCAATGAAGGCCAGTAATAGTTGGCGCCAACCAGCTGTAGCGTCTTGTCTCTTCCCATATGTCCTTCATTGTGCTTCTTGGCAATGACCTTAAGTCGTAGGCTTGAATCCAGAATACAATGTTGGTTCCCTTCGAAGAGAAACCCGTCGTGAATGGAATATTCGGGAACATAGCTGGATTAGGCCTCCCATCAAATCTCACCAAAGGCGAGGTCATATGTGTACTGCACTACCAACTGCTCAAACCCGGTCAGGAAGGCCTGCTCTGAGATAAGATGAGACTTCCCCTACTCAACTCGTCTGCCACTTTGTTAAGGAAGCCTAACTTATGCTTGATTACAAAGTGGAAAAGCTGAAGGTAGCTTGCCCACTTGGCATGTCGATCTGATAGTTTGTCTTGGTTGTTAATGTATTTGGAGGCCACGTTGTCGGAGCACAACATGAACTCCTTGTTAGCGAGGCAAGACTTCTAGTGCCTCAACGCCCTAACCACTGCATACAACTCTACGTCGTAAGTAGAGTAGTTCAACTTATTTCCGTCAAGCTTCTCGCTGAAGTATGCAATTAGTCTCCCATCTTGGCTGAGCATTACGCCAATGCCAATTTTGGAGGCGTCCGTGTGAAGCTCAAACATCTTCTGGAAATTCGGCAAGGCCAATGCCGGTGCCATGGTCAGCCTCCTCTTAATCTCTTTAAAGACGTTGGCTGCCTCTGGAGTCCAAGCAAAGGAACTCCCTTTCATACAGTCCGTGATTGGCGCCATCACCAAGCTGAAGTTAGGTACGAATCGCCTATAGAAAGACGCCAACCCATGAAAGCTCCTCACTTCGCCAGTTGACTTCGGTTGTGGCCAACTGCGAATCGCCTCAATCTTTCCTTAGTTAGCTGAAATACCATCGTTGGGCATGACAAATCCAAGGAAGGTTACTCGGTCCCTCATAAACTCGCACTTCTTCAATGCGACAAACAAGTATTGCTTCCGCAAAGGATCCAACACGTCCCTAAGATGCGCCAAGTGCTCTACACGATTCTGACTATAGATCAAGATGTCGTCAAAGTAGATGAGGACGAACCTCCTAATGAACAGGCGAAGTACCTGGTTCATAAACCGCATGAAGGTACTTGGCGCGTTCGACAACCCGAATGGCATGACAAGCCACTCGTACAATCCTTCCCGTGTCTTGAAGGTGGTCTTCCACTCGTCACCTACCGTGATGCAGATCTTTTGAGACTGTTATGATTCAAGATTACTCTTGGATCATAACATAGGATAGGTGAAGAATTAGAGCAGAAATGAGAAGAGAATTAGAGATTCAAGATGAGAATTAGAGAATTTGGATGAGAAAATAGAGAGAAATCAATTCATTGTCATTTAATGCCTCTTCCAAGTGATGAACTCACCTATTTATACAATCAAGCTCAAGTAAGAACAACAAGAAAATATCTAACTATGCAATGCTGCTAGACAATACAAGAACTACCTCCAATTAACTAATAACCGACTCCCTCTCTTCCACCTATTGATTAACGGCTAATGACTTATTAGGCTATTCTAATGACTTAAACTACTCTTTTACAACCTTTTACAACTTGATTACAATCTTCACTTATTAGTACTCAATTCCATGTGCCCCAACTTCTCGAATCATGACAATACTTCCCCTTTTAAAAGATTCTTGTCCTCAAGAATCTGAGTAGAGCATTTTCACTTGAAGCCTTGCTGTAACCCAAGAGCGTAGCCAAGGTACTAGTTATTGTTGTATGATGCCATAATCAGGTTCTTGATCTTCCGCCCATATGCTTGTATCTGACTTGTGGAGTAAGTGTCAGGAGGTCTACCATTGTCATACCAAATGCGCCAAGCTCTAGTGCAACCATTAACCACTCGGATTAACTTGTTGTTGCAACTAATGCAGCCCAACAACACCAACTTGTAGCGGAAGCACATAGAAGACCAAGAATACTGTAGCTGCAACCATTGAACCTCAGTTCTCAATCTGAATTTGTATAACTCAAACCTTCCTTCACTGAACTAGAGCTTTATGTTGCTGTTAATCTTGCCAAACTCAACTCTTCCCTTGCGGTGGGACAGATGTCCAGCTGATATAAGGTTTCCAAGGCTCCCTTGAGTCAAACTTGCACATTTCGTTGTCCCTCCTCAAGTGCTGTATCTATCGCATCAACAAAACTTCAAGGGAAATAACTTCACTTATACACCAAAGTGCAGATATATGGAACTGAATTGACCTTCTTCCAAGCTGTCTTGATGTTGTCCTCTTACAAGTGCTCAATTTCCTCAAGTCAATTACTGCTATTACACTCAGATTTGTTGTTGAACTTGTATCTGTCAAAGTACCAATTTTCTCTGAATTTTTCCACCAACGCCTTTGAGCTCCTTGCACTTCCCAAGCCTGATGATGCACTAAAACATTGTCCAAGCCAATAGCTTTCACAACTGATCCAACATTGCTACTTCTAAGTCCAAGACCACAAGTTCCCATAGCCTGTTGCTGCAATGGTGAAGAATCAGCTCTGCTGTACTTTCCAAACTGCTTGTATACTTCCCATAGTCTAGCCAGTAGTTCATTACATCCAAGCCTAAGTTGCTGCCACTGAAAGACTGAATTTAGAAAAGCTTGATCCTCCTTATGCTGCCCAACTTCAGGGGGTCTCACATTAGGATGCACCCTTGGAATATATCCCACATTCTCAACTCGATCAATGCTATTGCTTAGCTCATAGTCTGAATTCCTTGCTGATTTCGGTTGTACAGTTGGAAGCACAATCTGATTTCTTGCTGAATTGGTCCTACTGCTGATAAAATTACTCGTCCTCATAGCCATTTTGATTGTTCTCACTTGAGAATTAGTTTTGACCTCCATTCTTTCCCTTTTTTTGCTCAAAGAATGATGATGCTCAACCAATTTGTCTAACAATGCTTCTTCACTGCTGAATTTTTCTCTTCTGCGCTTAACAGTTGGCTCCAAGTTCCTTTGATCAGGAGGCCTGTTGTTGGTGTTCTTAGTTGCATAAACATCAACTCCCCTCAATTGTGCCTGCATTTGGATCAGGTCTTGCAATTTCTCAAGCTGAACAGACTGAACTGCAGCAGTAACACTTTGATATTTCACTGAATTTGGTTGCACTGCAGCAGCTTTACCCTGATTTTGGGCTGAACTTGTATAATTCTTGATGCAATTCTTCATTCTCCTTGCCTTCTTCAACATCCTTTTGATCCAAGAAGATGCTTTAAGTTTATCAATTGACCACAACACCATCCTAGGATGCCCCAATTCCAAATCCTTGAGCATGTTATACTTGTCAAGAAACACCTTATTTCCTTGAGAAGTAGAAAATCTGAAGGTCTTCCATTGTAGACTAAGATTGGCTTTATTAGTGCTCTTAGTCTCTTACTTGAATAACACTTCTTATGGCTAAGGCGAACTATTGCTTTGATCTCAATTTTCTGCTGCATTTTGAACTTAAATCTCAAACTTCTGATGCTCAAGAACTTGATTTGCGCATGTGGTGTAGTTGGAGCAACCTTTGGTGGTTCAGCAATTTGCGCTTCAGGCTATAAGGCATTGAATTCAGGCAGTAATGCACCATTTCGTGGTCGAGTTGCTTCAAGTACATTCCCGTTTACATCCATTTGCATCATTTCAAGAATTGAAGTTGAACTTGTACTGTTTGACATTCCAACAGCAGGTTGTTCCATTACATCCTCAATTAGCACATAATCCTTCTTCTTATGATGTTGATCTTGCATTCTTAATGGCTCATTCACCACCGTGTGTTGATCTTGCTTAATCTCAAGCTCATCCTGCTCAAGTTGACCAGCTACCTCTTCATCCTCATTCTCTGCTGCCACTTCTAGATTCGAACTAACACTAACTCCACTTGCTGCACCTTCATCCAACTCATTCTTTTGTTTCTGATTGTATTGTTGCAACACCATTTCCACATTCGATCCCTCTACCAATTTTAATGGCTCATTTGGAGAGTGATTTTCTTTTGTTTCTTCAATTTCCGCCCAAGGAATGAGAAATTGGATATCCATCACACAACAATAGTCATAAATGTTTCTTCCTTCTTGTTGAATTAATGTGGATGCGGCTTGACTTCTTAGGGAATAGGTCACAAGAGCTACAGCCTCTAAGGTTGAAATTGAAATGATTTCAATTCTTTCAATTAAATCATAGGGATAAAAGACTTGGCGAAGGACATCTTCGGTAATAGGATATAGGACATTCCAAATTTTTACCAAAAGTATAGCATCGTTGGAGACGTTTCTTTGGACGAAGCTGATCTTGTTTATATCTTTAATTTCCTGAAATGATTCTTCAACAGCAGCTGAATCCATTTCTGCCTTCTTTGTATGCCAATAATTCAGCCAATGTTTCACAATCCTGCTCAATTTGAAGTTGAGATCTTGACTTCAGGACATCAGCACCCTTCACACCCAAAGAATCAGTACCACTGCTCAACTGAAGCTGAGAAACGTTGGTCAAACCCTAGTTCGAATAGAAATCCAGAGAAGGAGTGCAACTTAGCTCAATTTTGAAACAAGGCACTCATTGCACAGCCTTGCTTGTATATAACTCAGGATAAATCGAATACAACTTCAAATGAATTGATATGCAGAAGCTGAGTACGAAGATGATTCCAATTATCGGCAAAAATCAGTTCAGTTCAGCTCACAATAACTCAGGAACTTGTTCGCATGTAAATCAGAGAGATTGAACCAATTAGCAACAACTTAACCAATAATCATTGTACTAAAAACAGAAGTTGCACTGATTTCTAACTGAGGCAGCTTAAAATCAAGTGCTGAGATCCAATTTTGGCACTTTAGGTACTGATTTTGCTGATGAACAATCTTCAGGGTTTCAGCTCAATTCTATGCACCTTAGGTACTGATTTTAGCTCAGTTTCTTGATCTATTCAGCAAGAAATAATGCAGCTATCTCAAGCTTGATCTTGCTCTACTTAAATCAACACTAGAATCAACTCAAGTTGTTCTGATCAATTCAATCTCTGTCCAAGACTTCAATGTACTGAACCTATGGAATCAGCTGAGTTCTAGTGCAGTTCTCGCTTGATCGATGACTTAACAGCATAAGATCACGAGAATTCAACTATAGAACACAATTACAACAACTTATGAATTGAATCTTTGATCAAACTCAGTCGGAACAGCGCAGCATGAACTGAAAAATCAGAACCTACTGAAATCTGAACTAGAAGTTAGCACAATTCAAGCATAAATTCTTGATTAATGCAACATGATGAAGAACTTGAAATCAATTAACTTGATTTGAAGATTAATCAAATCTAGGCTATGATACCAATTGTTATGATTCAAGATTACTCTTGGATCATAACATAGGATCGGTGAAGAATTAAAGTAGAGATGAGAAAATATCTAACTAGAGATTCAAGAAAATAGAGAGAATTAGAGATTCAAGATGAGAATTAGAGAATTTGGATGAGAAAATAGAGAGAAATCAATTCATTATCATTCAATGCCTCTTACAAGTGATGAACTCACCTATTTATACAATCAAGCTCAAGTAAGAACAA
This sequence comes from Simmondsia chinensis, assembly GCA_018398585.1. Classification (NCBI taxonomy): domain Eukaryota; kingdom Viridiplantae; phylum Streptophyta; class Magnoliopsida; order Caryophyllales; family Simmondsiaceae; genus Simmondsia; species Simmondsia chinensis. The sequence goes on along the minus strand of JAGTTD010000007.1, from coordinate 24,804,478 downwards.
CAAGAAAATATCTAACTATGCAATGCACCTAGAAAATACGAGAACTACCTCCAATTAACTAATAACCGACTCCCTCTCTTTCACCTATTGATTAACGGCTAATGAATTATTAGGCTATTCTAATGACTTAAACTACTCTTTTACAACCTTGATTAAAATCTTTGCCAATTAGTACTCAATTCCATGTGCCCCAACTTCTCAAATCATGACAGATACCCACTTTTCAAGTCTAGCTTGGTTAACACCTTCACGTTTCATAGTTGATCGAGTAGGTCATCAATCTTGAAATAGGGAATCGGTACCGCACCATGATCTTGTTGATGGCTCTATTGTCCTCACACATCTTCTAACTACCATCCTTCTTTGGTGTCAACAGAGCTGGTACTGTGCAATGACTCAAGCTCTCCCAGATAAATCCCTTGGTGAGTAACTCTCTTATTTGGCATCTGAACTCCTCATGCTGAGCTGGACTCATATGGTAGTGGGGCCTATTAGACAAAGCAGCCCTCGGCATCAGGTCAATGCAGTGTTGTATGTCCCTCAAAGGCTGCAATGTGTCCGGTAACTCCTCCAAAAAGACATCCATGAACTCCCTTAACAATTCGCCAACCTCACTCGGTATCTCTTCTGGTTGAACCTGACTTTCCTTACTGATGAAAATGAAGACAACCTTCGTTTCGCCTACCTCTTTGTTGAACATAGCTCTACCTTGCAACCCAGGATGTTGCGCTACTAACACTCGCAGCGCCTCATCCTTCTTTGGCAACAAGATAATCCTTGTCCCCTCGAAGATGAAGCTGTAGGTGTTCTTCCTCCTTTCATGGACGGCACTCTTATTAAACTGCCACGGGTGCCCCAACAGCAGGTGGCAAGCGTCCACGGTGCCCCACACTCCATCTTTATACTTCAACCCAATTGAGCATTTAACTAAGCATCGTTTGGACACGGTTGCCTGGTTTCCCTTCTTGAGCGATGTGAGCTTGTACGAGTTTGGGTGTGCTTCTGTCTTCAAGCCTAACTTGGCAGTAGACTCTTCGGAAATCACATTCTCACAGCTCCTCGAGTCAATCACCATGCGGCATACTCTTCTGTCAATGGTACGGGTAGTTTGCTAAGATGTTGTTCCTGAGCCATCCATCTCCCACTTCTTCTCTTGGCGCAAAGCAAGCGCGCCTAATCACAAGTAGGAGACCTTCGTTCCCCGCAACAGCGTCTTCTTTCAGTGGCACCAACTCAGTCTGGGCATCTTCCTCATTCACCCCGCCATCTTCTCTGTGGAGTTCCTCAATGTAAAGACTCTTGCTCGGTCTGTCACCTTTTTGACATACAGCAGCACGGTGTTCCATCTCTCCACACTTGAAACATCGAGTTCTTGAACTACTCGCCTAGTCCTGGGTTACCTGCTTATTGGTGTTGGCAACTACTGGCCTGTCCTATGCGCTTTGATTTGGCGATGCTCTCACCTGGTCAGGTCCGCTAACCTGTGTTCCCTAGGCTCCGCCAACTTGGCGACGCCTTTGTTGCCGCGCAACATTCATGGCCTCTGGTTATCTTCCGAGACGGAAAAGATGTCGAATAAGTTCAACACCTCCTGTATCGACTCCTTCAATCCGCCAATATAACGATCCGCCAATTGCTCCCTCATCTCTGCCAAGTCATTCCTGGCGACCAATGAATAGAACTCTGCCGTGTACTCCTCCATGGATCTAGAGCCCTGACGCAACCCTTGTCGATGTTGGTACATCACCTTGGCATGATTGTGAGGTAGGAAGGCGCCTCTTAGGTGTTTCTTCATCTTCTCCCATGTCTCTATCTTCGCCTTCCCTTGATAAAGCCATGTGTTTTTCAGCTGTTGCCATCAGGCGGCAGCCCTACCCCATAACCGGGTAGCAACCAATGGCGCATGCTTCCTCTCCGGAACCTCCTTGAACTCAAGGACCTCCTCCACCGCAGCAAGCCAATCCCATAAATCCTCTGGCCGTCCTCCTCTATTGAAATTTCAAATCTCAATCTGGAGACCGGACTCCCACCTTCGATCTTCCACGTCAGTGTTCCCGTTATTCGACCTCCAGAAACGGGTTGTGGAAGCTTTCGTCCATCTCTACCTCGCCACCCCTCGCCGGTGGGTTATGAGGGTGTTCGTCGTGTTCTTGATCAGGATTTGCACCCAATTGAATCAAGCACTGTTCTATACGTTGGAATTTCTCCTCCAAATCCTCGATCGTCCTCTCGTACTATCGCTGGTCATCACCTTCACAAACGTCTTTGACGGCGGTGTACCTCTGTCTGTCATTAGTCATCTTAGAAGTCGTTTTGAGCTCTGATACTAACTGATACAACAACAACAACAACAAACCCAGTGCCTCAAGGGCTCCCGCAAAAGCGGGGTCTGGTGGGGGTTGATGTACGCAGCCTTCCCTCTTCAGGGTATGAAGCTGAAGAGAGGCTGTTTCTGAGGACCCCCAACCTGATTATGTCATCTTCGTGTTATGGTGACCTTCACACGAGCAGCTGTGCAACATCAATTGCAACTTCAAGCCTTCTGAAATTGAGAGACAAATGTACGATGATCGAGAAGAAACCGGTTAGAGCAAAAGAGAGCAGCAAGCCTTCTGATACTAACTGATGTAGAGCGTAAATGGAAAATTGGGGAACGGAAAGGTTCAACAGCCTTCCCTTAATTTCTTATTACGAAAATAATGAAAAACAAGGGGAAAAGGTCTAATCTTGGCTCTTAAAACCCAAGAACAAGAGAAAACTCTAACATAGAGAGAAAATTTTGAATAATATTGAGCTCTCTAAACCCTAGGCCTTCTGATGTTTAAATGGAGGAACTAATTGACTTATAATAAAATACTGAAAGCTAAGAGATAAACACAAATAAAACACTACATAATTCAAACTAAGACTCCTAAAACTAATCAAACTCTATCTCGTTTCAATCCCTCATCACTCCAACCTCCTCTCGCCAAGCATCTTGCCAGCTGTGAAGGCGGAGCTGCATCAGATTGTACTCAATTTTAAGTCCAATCTAATTATTTTGAACATCTTAAGATCCCATTTTAATAATTAATATCCCTGTATTTTGTCAGCATAGACAAGCTATTGATACAAAGAGCTTCAACTGCCGCCCCTAAATTCTGCACAGAACTCGCTTGACTAATATGTGTGAAATTGTGGGTACTCTTTTTATAGGGTTCATGTGGGTCATGTTGGTCTTTTAGCGCCACGGGTGCCTTAGAAGGAGCTAATTACCTTGCCACCGGGGAACTCGTTAGCCTCAGTGAGCAGCAGCTGGTGGACTGTGACCACGAGGTTTGTCTCTATCTATCGTAATCGTATTTGTTAAAAAAGTACCCCAATTTGGATTCAATTTCGACACCAATTGTTAACATGAGAGAAAATAAGAGAAGGAAGCATGAAATATAATAACATAGTTATTTACGTGGAAAACCCCCAAATGAGAAAAAAAAATCGCTGGTGAAAAGATGAAAGCTTTACTAGATCTGAAATGGAGGATTACAAACTACGCAACCTCACTAGCTCTCAGTCCTTGGGAAGAAGTCCTACCACAAAATATATATAATGAGAATAAGATAGCAAAACCCTAGAAAATTATGGGTATATTTACCCAACGAAGAAGATAAGGTTTATATACCTGGACCCATTAGCCTAACATTGACTTCCGCTTTTAAATCCTAACTAAAAAATTTATGACACAACATAACATCATTAGTGTCTAGTCTTACTTATGTTTTATGTATTGGGTATATATACGAAACTTAGCTTGATTTAGTGGTGATGATCATTGAGGATCAAAGATACCACCTGGAATTGAATCCCATTAATAATAAAATACCCCCACCCCCCTCTTTACCCACCTTGAAAGGAAAAAAATTGAGTATGTTATATATCTTGTCATACTAGTTGTTTCAACAAGTACTTCACCTCGCTATGGAGCATTACCTCCATCAATAGGCATTGCCAAAGTGTCAGTAGTGACTTTTATATGTTCTTTTTTAATAGGCACAAGTATGCGGTAGTCGGAAAACATTATCCGAGTAACATGTACTTAGACCGTGAAACATTATCCGAGTAACATGTACTTAGACCGTGATTGTGTTGTTCCTATCACTTGGCATCAAAAGATAGCTTATTTTAACGCCCAAAGCTACTGAGGATTTTTACCTCCCAAAGCTACTAAGGATGTTCAAGTTTGCAGACTTGCTAGCCCCTGGTAATAACACAGGAATTTCATGCATAGTTTCTTTCCTTTTGCTGCTAAAATTTGAAATAACTATAAAGCTGTGTTTGGAGCTTGGAATTGGGGTTGAGGCTAGAATTGGAGCCAAGAATTCCAATTTTGTTGTTTGGTTTACCTACTGGAATTGGAGTTACAATTCCACTGTCCAATTCCATGAAATTGAATATTAACTGAATCATACTATCCAATTCCTTGGGATGGGGGTAAGGAATTGCAATTTTATACTAATTTTATTGACCTAAAACCCTAAATGACCTTTACTTGATTAACACAAATCCTCGATGACTCAAAAACTAAAGACTTAGATACAACCTAAAATTTGAACCAAATCTCGAAATCACCCAACTCGAATGACTGAAATTATCTAGTTCAAAGTTCTGAAGTGACCCAACCCGATTGACCCGAAACTCGAGATGACGCAAATCTAGAAAATGAAATTACTCGACTTAAATGTGACGTAAACAAGTTGAGCCGAAATGGAAATGACCCGACCCAATTGACCCAAAACTTAATATGACCCATACCCAAAATGACCCGACCCATCTCAAACTCAGTGTAAGATGACTTGAAATTTGAAGTGATACAACTCATTTGTCCGAACACTAAGATGACTCGAGCTTGAAATGACCTAAATGAACTCAAACCCGAACATAACTACCCTGAATTCCGAAAAGACTTAATCCGATTAACTAAAAATCCGAGATAAGTTGAATACCAACGCGATACTCGACCCAATTTGACTCTAAACTTGAATAATTTGAACTCAAAGTGAATCGCTCAAACCATAATAACGTGAATGCAATGTGAATCGCTTCAACCAAAATCCAATCATAGTTGATTTAAAACTAGAAATACTCCAACTCAATTGATCGAAAACTCTTGATGATTTGAATCATTATGTAATTATAATTTCGACCTCTAATTCCTTTGATGAGCCAAACAATGTAATTTTAATTCCATCAGTTGGAATTGCAATTTTACAGTGCAATTCTAATTTCATGTGCCAAACGGAGCCTAAATGCTTTATGATTCATGATTTTAGTTTTCGTAATTTAAAGTAGGAAAAAAGGCCTGACTTTTTAGTATAAATTACAGTGGTTAAACTGAAACTAGTGTTTGACTTTTTAGTATAAATTACAGTGGTTAAACTGAAACTAATGCTATATGGCTTCAATATTATTGGAGTGTGAGTATCTATTCCTAGACCTATATCCAATGAATTAGGCTTTGATGATAGCTGGTTCTTTGATCTTGTAGAGTGTCTTTAACGAAGAAGTCTCAAATTCAAGTTCTATAACCACAAGTTTAGTTATTACTATGACTCCGAGGGTATGTGTATTTATCAGTTATTCTATGGGGCATGTCGGAATACAAGTATAAAGCTCTTTTTTTCTCTTCACCTAACCGTGATTTATTTTATCTTGGTGCTTATAATGGATATCATATCAACCAATTCGACCTCTGCTTATGTGAACCAATTTATGGCATTTGTAGTGTGATCCTGAGGAATATGGTTCCTGCGACTCTGGCTGCAACGGTGGGTTAATGACTAATGCCTTTGAGTACATCCTCAAGTCCGGTGGACTCGAGCGTGAGAAGGACTATCCCTACACTGGTTCAGACCGTGGTTCCTGCAAGTTCGACAAGTCTAAGATCATTGCTTCTGTGTCAAACTTCAGCGTTGTCTCCCTTGACGAAGGTCAAATTGCTGCGAACTTGGTTAAGAATGGTCCTCTTGCTGGTACAATTTTGCTGCCTAAATTTCAGATCCATTTCAATCACTCTCTCTTTTCTCCTTCACTTTGTGTAAACACAAATACCTATGGCAAATTCAAAACGAAAAAACACACACATTAAGAGACTTGAGATTTACGTGGTTGCTTTCATTTAAAGCCTATATTGATGAAAAACACTCTGTTTTGAAGTTTTCTCACTACAAGTGGCATAAATCCATGAAAATTTCCTTCAAAGGAAGAATTTATAGAAGAAGCACAATCTGATAGTTCTCCAATCACCCGTCCACTTTGGCCCATGTCAAAATTTCATTGCGCCTTAAGCTTGGCCCGCAAATTTGACGCACATGAGATTCACATAGAAGACCAAGTGGGGTTCTATCCTGAAACCAATTGGCATTAAGTGGGGTAACCCACCAAATTTATATGTTGATCTCTGTTCTCGTACAATTTCTATGTGAGATTCATACTAAACTCACATGTGGAGTCCACAACAAACAATTTTAGTCTTTCTCACACTACTTATGGGTGGCAGAGGAACAATGTGCCCAACAATTGTCAAAAACATGCTTAAAATCTTATACAAAGGGGCCGAACAGGCCAAAAGCCAAAGGATGAGCACAAACCAACATAACATCGTTGTTCGCTTTTGGTTATTGCAGTGGGCATAAATGCGGTGTTTATGCAGACATACATAGGAGGAGTGTCATGCCCGTACATATGTTCAAAGCATAATTTGGATCATGGGGTACTACTAGTGGGCTATGGCTCAGCTGGGTTTGCTCCCATAAGGTTCAAGGAGAAGCCTTACTGGATTATCAAGAACTCGTGGGGGGAGAACTGGGGTGAGAATGGCTACTATAAAATCTGCAGAGGACGCAACATATGTGGGGTTGACTCCATGGTTTCGACTGTTGCAGCTATTCAAACCACAAGGAGTGTGGGGTCACAGGAGTGAATGATATAAAGTTGATCGCAGTTTGTTGTTTGTATATGTTGCTTTGAATCTTAGGTTTGGATGGTATTTGCACACCATAGTTTCAAATTTCAGTCTGCTTACCTAAAAAGCACCCCGAAGATAGTTTATGTATGTGACGCTGTCTATATAGACGAATGTGTGTTATTATTGCTCGTTAAAAAACCGTAGTATAGTATGTTTATGTTGCAGGAGTCTTGATTTTGATGGTGGGTAGGAAGTTTTGTGGGGTGTGAAGTATCAATGAACTTCCTTAGTTTGTGAATTCCTCATACTACGAAATTAGAGGGAGGTTGTTTTTCTTTTCAATAATTAGAGTACAAGTATGAGAAATCACGGTAATGCAGCGTAGGACCCAAAGGTAAACAACCAAAACAGCAAAGCACCCAAGGTAATAGATTGCCTGCAATCCATACTCTTAACACTAAAACGCCTAAACAAGAGTTAGGATGATGGGAAGGTGCTACCCCAAATGATACAAACCTAAAAAGAGTAGTCCTAACAGCAATCAATAGACCAAGCCACGAGATGCCCAAATATCCAAGACAGTCCACCATGTTATACCTACTATTTATAGTAATCACCAGATCAATTCAAAGACCTTTGTACACAACAAAGATAAAAAAAAGGATGAAGTTGCCTGATATGACGACGAAGTTGCCTGATATGACAACGAAACCACTCGAAAACCCAAGAAGAATAGGACTAATAGTATGACATGACTTACCCATTATGTTTCCTTCCCCTAAGGGATCAGAAAATACATTGTATTCAATTCTTCTGTTTTTGCTCGTATTCCTTCACTGCGATAGAGTCGTCTCTATGCCGAAACAACCCCAATTGTTTCTCTAATTCCACATCTTCACCAAACACGAGCTCCTCCATGCTTAATTGCTGTTGATCCTCTCCACCCCTCTATATGTTCCTCCTCCTTTTATTTGGCTTCTTGATCTTTCACTTTGCCAAAACCTATTTCACTCCACTAGGGTAGCTACACATTCTTCAGAAACTTTTTAAATCTTCCTTAACATGTTCTTTTTTCCTGCAATTCTTATCTTTTCCATCCTTTTGAATTGGTGGATTTCTTGGTTCCTTCCGACATTTTACAATATAATCTTTTTTCTCCCCTCCCATGTTTGTTCCCCACATGTCGAGTGGGCCAGGGGCCTGGCCCGGAGGCCCGGCCCGGCACGGCAGTCTCCCCCTTTTTAAATATAACTTGTAAAAATACAAAATACACATTGGTTTTGTCGCAAAAATAATTATAATTCATTGATGAATAATATAATATATAAATACAGTACAAAACCATCATAAATAATGGTAAATATAGCTAATAAAATAAAATGTGCCGTAAATTATTAACAAATTCAACTACACCTTTTAAAATTACAAATATATTCTATAAAAATATATATTATAGAGAAATAGAATTACAATGCGTCTTGGGGCTTTTTCAATTAAAAAAAAAAGAATTACTTAGTCTAAGCTGGCAGGGGTTGGTAAGCCGGGAATTGACGTATCCATAGTACGGTTGTCTTCATCCTTGCTTGATGAACCTAACTTTAGCTGGTCTTGCTCCCTATCTGCTGCGTGCAGCCAGTCCTTCAAGCACACCGGCATTTGCAAGTTGGATGATAGTAGTTTCGCTCTTTTCGTTCCAAGCAACCTTCCACATGCACTAAAAGCACATTCCGATGCTACCGAAGACACCGGACACGCTAGTATATCCCGTGCCATGGTGGAAAGTACAGAATATTGGGTTTGGTTGGAGCACCACCATTGCAAAATGTCAAAGTGCGGACTCGCTGGTGTCAAGAAGGACTGGAGCATCAGCGAACGCGAGTAATAATCTAATTCGTCACATGACGTGAGATTTTGTTTGGGCTTGAATCGGTCCAATATCTCCCACGCATATGACTTTTCTTCAAAACTACTACTATATGAGGAGGAACCATAAAATGTGGAAGAAACTTGAGGATTATCAGCCGATAATCTTCGAGAATAAGAGAAAAATAATTCATGTAAATCTCGATCGACTTCTGCAATAAAAGCTGCGTTATCAAAACTTGGATTTGATTTTTCGCAAAAAAATTTAGAAAACAATTGCAAACCCGTAAGTTTGCAACGGGGATTCAAAATGGTGGCAAAACAATAAGTAAGAGGTAGTTCAAAATAATATTCAACAAATTTTACCTTCACTGCCGCAACCGAGGCCTCCAACAAGGGGTTGAATTGGTTATCTACCGTCCAAGCAGCAATATCTACTGTTGGAATTTGGTTCCTAAATAGTCTAAACTATGTCCGAGTACAATGGCCAGAGAAAGCTAAGCTATTAGTCACAAACAGGTTTTGGTAAATAAAATATAAAATGCTTAAAAAATAAAGGGGAATTTTACTTAAATCAAAATGTATTTTTATTTGAGTAAAATAAATTAAATAAATTAAATTTAAGTTTTGCGGGGCTTGTCGTTTCATTTTTTCCCGCCCAGCTATGCCACGTGTTGCGCCGGGATTCGCTGGTCTCGTGGCCAAATCTGGGCTGCTCATCTCGCGGTGGATCGTGCAGCAGGGAGGGGTGACTCGCATCACCATCTGGTGCCCTCCCTTGTGTGCTGGTTTTTGTTTAAAAAGAGGGATTGAAGAGAGAGAAAATGAGGGTGGTTCAATTTTTTTGGGACCTTGAGACCGGTTCTCTCTCTCTCTCTCCTCCATGTTCTTCTTCAACCTCTATGGGGTGTTTCTAGGGTTTGCCCTAGGGGTTTATGGTGCCAAAACATAGCTGGTAAGGGAAGGGACTCGCCGGTGCTGGGAACCACGAAGGCGGATCGTCTCGGGGATCTGGGATCGTGATGGTATAGCAGCTAACTGGCTCGGAGTTGGTAAATTTCTCTTACTCTCTCTTTTATTCTTTACTGATTTGGTTGTAAAGGGATGTATAAAGAGAGGTTTGTAACTAAAAGCTTAGGTATTTGATGTTGAAAACACCTTGTACCATTACGCGGTTGTAATCTTAAATGATTAATAAAATAGAGCTCTCTAGTGGTAGGGGGGACCGTGGAGTAGGCCATTTAGGGCCGAACCACGTTAAAATCGTGTGTACTATCTTTATTTTGTTATTGTCTTCTATCGTCGCATGTAATCTCGAATCAAAGCTTAGAGCCTCAGTTTAAAAACCACCATTTTACAAGATCCGAAAATGAATAAGTTATTGTTGAAGTTAAAACCGGGTTTAATGAAATAACCTAAAAACAGTAAAGTTAAAACAACGGGTTTTGAACTTAGGCCGTAAAGAGGTTAGGTTTTATTAGATCAACTTTAACAAGAGTGTTTTGAGAACTTTAATCGGATAGAAATTGGTTTTAGAACTCGGAAGAACACTAACATCTACCAATCTAGATATTGCTTATGCTATGGTAGGATAATAACAACCAAAAAAAAAAAAACTCGTAGCGTCTCTAAACATACTAAAAAATTTACATACTTAGCTAATTTCATTCCAATCTACTGCTTCTAAATTAAAAGACCTAAGATCTGAACGACTATCCTGTACAAATTCAATTAATATATCTTTATATAGTAATAATCTTTCTAATATATATACTGTTGTTGACCATTTATTTTGTGTACCTAATTTAAATTGTTTATATTGTATACCACGCGTGTCACAAAGATTTTTAAATCTTTTCCTCCTAGTTCCGGATGATTTGATCGCTATAGTAACTTCTCTTAAACACTCAAGAGAAGCTTGTATTAGATCCAAACCATCCGTCATCATTAAATGCATAAGATGGCATATGCATTGTAAATGAAAATATTTCCCATCTAACATGGGTCTCATGTGCCTAATCAATTATTTTATGGATGCGTTGTTGCTTGTAGCAGTGTCAAAAATAATGCTAAATTTTACGGTCTATACCCCACTCGCTGCATAATGGTACTCGTGATTATCTCAGCAGTGTGGGGATAATCTAGATGGCAAAAATGAATTATTCTTTTTCGCATAATGAAGGAAGAATCGATCCAGTGTGCCATTATGCACGTGAAAGGCACACCGGGTTTCGACCTCCACTTGTCTGACGTCAACGAGAACATGCTCGTGTTCGTCTTAAAAATGTCTACAAGCTCATTTTTTATCCTAAATTTTTTTTTAAATGCGTCCTGCTTGAAAGTTTTCGGAGGAACCTTTTCGGCGGTGGGGTTTAACGCGTTTTGGCAATAGTGGACGAATCTAGGGTCTTCGTCGGTGTTAAATGGCTTTTCAGGCCCAGTGACATATTTTACTAATTCTCGCTTATTATTTTCTTGTGAAAACCTAAAGCTAGCAAGTGCACCAGTTATTTACTGTACTAAATGTTGTTGGGATCTATCTGGGTTTAGTTCGGGGTTGCATCTTGCTAGGTGCCTTTTTAAAAGGTGCCCGTCCCACCACCATGTGAATGACTAAAAGTTTTAGGGGGGGGGGGGGGGGTCACATAATTTATAATAGGCTTTATTAACTATCTGATCTAGTGTGAAGTGCTTCCACACCTCACTAGTATTACGCCTACTACTAGTGGTATTGTCGTGGGTTTCAGTCTCGGTGTTGATGGGTGTGGGTTCTTCTTGGAATTGTAAAGTTTGAGCAACCTCCAATTTAGGTAAATCCTGGTCATGGTAATGCTGTTCTTGCTCCTCCCAATTTAAAGTGTCTGTATAGGGAGGAGACGGATCAGGTTAAAAAAAAATGTTCATTCCTAGGTATTAAGTTCGACAACTCTATCCGTCTAAAGAATTTTAGGCGGTCGTGAAGAGCTTGAACTTGATTTATCGGCTCCAGATGAAGAAGAGTTGTGTACCAAGGTAGTATTGTGATTATTAATTTAAAAATGCAACTAAGAATGCAAGTTCAGTAAATAAAAATGAGAAACAAATAAAATTTCGATACTAAATTTTACCGAAGCAAAAATTAAAATTTGAACCTGTACGAGATTCTATGAGCAGAACAAGTTGCTACTTCGAACTTGAGAAATTTAGATTAAATTTAGAGCAAGAGAACTTTGGATTAGTAGAGAAGAGAGAATTGGATGGAGAGATTGTTATGGTGAAATAAGAAATTTGGATGAGTATTTATAAAAAAATTATTATTATTATTATTATTTTAATATTGTAGGGAGGGAGCCGTTGCTCCCCCCAATTAGCCGTTGGGGGGCAGTCTGTCCCCCCCCCCCCCCCCCCCCCCCCCCCCCCCCCCCCCCCCCCCCCCCCCCCCAACTGGGCCAAGCCCGGTTCCGAGCCCAGGCGCTGGGCGGGCCAGTTCGGGCCCGGCCCAGCCCACTGCCCACCTCTACCTACATGCTTGGAGTTGCTAGTCTTTAGGAAAATGTACCTTCACTAGCCTCCTCCCCATTGTAATAAGATGATTGGACTCGCAAATCTCCATTACAGATATGAGCGTTTAATTCAGGCATGAGTTCTATTATATGTACCTCCTGGTTTCCACATGTTGTTCAATGGCATAATGGTTTTATAGTTTACGGTTCAAAACGGGCAGTCCATGGACTTCGGGGTGGGCTCACGATCCTCTCATTCCAATTGAATATTTGTCTAAGCATAGAAATCCATGCCTTCGAGGGTCTTCGAAGTCTTTCTATCTAGAACTCTTTCACCACACACAAGAAGAGAAGGAAAGACATGCCCATACCTCAAAGTTTCACTTCTAGTAACCCCAATGGGGCCATTGCAATTGCCTTCCCTATGGAGGTCACCCCTTGTTCTGAATTGAGTGTCTCACACCCCTATGACACCTTTGAATGCTCAAAAGGGGTCCTATTAAGAGTTAACCTTCTTGACTTCTTTTAGTATAAAGCCTATCTTCCAGCAGGTGCTACGGGCTAAGACTCTTGCATTCACCTAGAGGTGGTAATTGGGTCAATGGGTGGGGTTTGGGTGAACTCTTATGGGTTTGGGTAGTCTCGGGTTTGTAATGGACTGAGGTCGGGTCGGGCTCAGGTCAATCCAATCGGGTTTAGGTCATCTTTGACTTTCAACTACGTTCGGTTTGGGTTGGGTTGAGGTCACGTTATTTCGGGTCCAGGTCACCTCAATTTCAGGTCATCTTGGATATGGATCAATTTTGAGTCGGGTTACACGGGTCTCTGATAATTATGGGTTGACCTATCAGGTTGCCCATTTTGGCTTAATATGTATATTTATGAATTATTATAATTATTTATATTTTTTTCTTTTTTTTTCCTTTTTAACATTTTTTTTCTTAATCTGTATTGTATCATAAACTGCAATATTTATTACTTTTTGTTTTTCATCGACTACCACCACTTCAATGTAAGTGGGGAATTAGAGATCATGTAAGTTATACATTTAACCTCTTTATTAGGGCATAAACAACTAAACAAGTTTTTGATATAAAAAAAAAAAAAGCTAAACAAGTCTGTAATTGGGAACAATTATATGCAGAATTAAAATTTTGTCTCTTTGCATTGATGACAAACTTTTTTTTAATTTAAGTTTTGTTTGTTTTGATGGAAAATCTTTCTGTTTAAATTATTTTGTAACATAACTTCATTGCAATATAAATATGAAAAATATTTTCTACCGTTGAAGGAAAAACTGACACTTTCCTTCATTTTGGGACGTCACATATATGTCTCGTTTTACAATCTCAACTTAATTAAGCGTGAACCCTATGTAAATTTATAGAATAAAATAATTTTCTTTCATCGGAGAAACTAAAAATATGATAATTTTGATGGAAATATTTATGAAAAGTATTCTTTATAATGATTTATTTTGAACATTAATTTGCAAACAAAAGTGGGTGGTTAGAACTTTATGTCAAACATGCACATATCAACTATTAACAATGTGTATGATGAAATAAAAATATTTATTGTTTAGTTATTTAACTAGTTAACAAATAATATATTTTATGGTTTTTTAATCATTTTACATGCCATGTTTGACAACAATTTTTATAGTTAATATTTTTACCATGTTTAGCCTCAATGGTGGATCCAAGAATCTAAGAATGCGGTGCTTATGAATCATGACTAAATAAAATAAAAAAATAATTTATTTTATTAATTAATTTGGAATAAAATAGGATAATGTTATTGCCATAGCAAAAATGATAATGCAAAAGCAACTTTTTAAAATTTTGTAGCTATTATTCACATCACCACACTATTGCTCTGAAAATAATATCTATAACAATGCCCAAAAAATATGGGCATATATATTAAATAAAAAGTGATTACAAATTAGAAAAACAAATATCAAATGCAACTTACGAATAAAAAGGGTATTAATTGAAGGAAATACTTCATATTCCTTTTTTATATACTTAATGATGTGACAAAATATGGTTAGATAATAAAATTAGCATCAAACAAATTTGTATAATATATAATTAATCGGACGGAATGAAAGCAAGAAAATGCTTTGAAAAACAAGTCATATAGGCGAGGAATTGAAGCTGTGACCTAAATGAGACAACAAAATATGTTTACCACTAGATCAGAATCACAATTATGCTATAATTGTACTTCAATATTTTTTATATAAAAAACTATGAGTCATGCGCACTAATGTGGCATATATAGAAATATATATATATAAATCAGTGAAGGTAAAGTTTAGGGGAGGGGGATGATGCTGGATCTGAACCCATGTCCTGAGGTCAGCCAACTGTCACTCTAGCTACTGGGACAAATCGAACTATATGACATCAAGTGCATTAAGCATAGCGAACTAAATTATTTATACATAATATATGTATGGCACACTTAATCTATTTTTTAGTTTTTTTTTAAAATTTATCTTTTAGAAAAATATTTAGTAAGTAAAAAAATAATTATTAGATAAAAATTATCAGTTAATATTTATTTTCATTCATAAAAACAATTAGTATTTTCACGTATAGTTAGTTTAAAAGTAAAAAAGATATAGTTGTTCCGAAAAATATATCTGCCTATCTTTTTTTTATTTTATACGGTATGTTGTGGAAATAAAATATATTTGACATATAATACAAAAGAATACTTATCTTTTTTTATTTTGTATGACATGATTCTCTAATATTTAACTCCTAACATTTAAGATTTAGCAACTATCCATTATCAACCAACATCCAACAACTAAAAATAACTAACTTTAGAATATTTTTATTATTCACTATGGCATTGTTTAACTGATTCTAAAAACAAAATTGAGAGTTTGTGTTGGATTAGTCTAAAAAAAATGGAATATGTAAACTGAACACCATCTTATCCAAACTAATGCTCAATAAGAATTAATAAGCTCGAGTTTGAGTTAAGCCTTAAACGAGCTTTTGGACTGTGTTGAAGCTAAGTTTTATATGAGCTAATATTACAAAAATTAAAAAGCGCTTGATGAGTAATTAACAAGCATTTAATAAATGATCACATTCTTTAACAAACTTAGCACACCCTCTTACCTAAACTTAAATCATAAACTTATTGAGTATACTCGAAATGAGCTCCTTTTCTTTTTGAGGCTTTGAATCAAATATGAATGAGCTTTTTATCTGGGATCAGTTTTCTATTATGATTTGAAAAAGCTTTGGTTGCTCTTTTCACAACATCTAGTGTTTTGATTGGTCAATTAGCTGAATAGTGTGTGCTTCTTAAGAATTTCCTTATTAGCTTAGCATTTAGTATTTTGACCTTTGAAAATGATACACCTATGTTTTGTAAAACTTTCATAGCCAGTGCTTTTATCAGATTTTAGCATTTAAGGACAACTTCTGGGGCCAAAAACCTAGTGTTTGAAAAGCTATGGGAAGTAGCTTTTCGTTCTTATAAGCTAGCTAATGATAATATCTTATTATGGCTTTACACAATAATTATTAATATTAAACACTATACATATGTGCTAAATATTTTATTTTCATATAAATAGTTATTTTCTTATGAGAACTTATTTTAAATATTTAGTAGTTAGATCCTTTGATGATAAAATTAAATATGATATCATATATATTGTTTGATCCTCAATTTGGCAACTCGTACAATTGACAAGGCCAGTAAATCCTAATTATGCCATTATATCACAGAACTTTAGCTTTTACAATGAGTATCTTTTATATATCTAAAATATAGATTTTTCTTCCCAAATCAAGAATCTTCTATACAAAATTTTATCTATTTTTCAATTCTATAAATAACATGCAAGTGTCCCTTTAAGAACCATTCATTTCATCCATCAGTTGTCGATATATTTAATAGCTTGTATTCTAAATTGGTAAGTATTTAGTGAATAGCTCTTGACATTGTTATTATTATTAATATTATTATTGTTGTTCTTTTTCTTCTTCTTGTCGTTATTTATATTTTTTTCACTCATCGAGTCTCATAATTATTGGTTGTAGCAATTAGCAAGCTTTATGTTTTCTTGTACCGCGAGACTCTCTCCATATCCCTACTAGTGGTTATTCTTTATTTTTCATTCTATCATTTGTTTGACAGCTTAAACTAGGCTCCATTTTAGATAGGTTTTCGGTCTTAATCAAGATAGGTCAGGGGCGCGTCGGAACGGTCGGTAGCTGCTTAGTCTCATTACTATAGAAATTATAAATTACGTATTATTATTAATTACAATCTAGGATAATGTAGTCATTATAAATAAAAGTGTATGCCATACTTTCAGTTATTGTTTTAACTTTTAAGTTAATTGTAAAGCTATTTGAATTGAAACTCCTTATACTTTTTTCAATAATGAAAATATATTAGTTTTATTTTTATGTTAAGCGCCACTTTTATTATATGAGCTTCTATTGACATGTTTGACCACTACTAAGTCAATTAAGTAAGAATACATTTTCAAATAAATTTGATCCTTGAACAAATATTTACTTTTGATAATAAGGTCATATCATAATTCCACTAATTATTAATTTACAAGATAATATAATATGTTTGGATTTTTGTTGTGAAAATTGGATTTCATGCTTAGTCAAACTTCTTCGGATAATTATCTAATAAGATTAGATAACCTAATTTATATAATACGATTATGATCAGTCAAATGTGAAATTATTTTTTAAACTAAAAAAATAATTCCAAATGACGTCGGTTGACGTCAGCATGGCGTCATAGGCTGATGTCGCCCATAAAAAAAGTTCTTTTTAATTATTTTGGATTGAGATTCTAAAGTATATTATTTGATAATCAGTATTTCTAAAAGAGTTTAGAAAAATATTTTAAGCCTTTTAAGACTTTAATTGAAGTTATTAAACAAAGTTTTAATAACAAGTCCAATAGGAGTGAATAATTTAAGATAGTCCTAATTGGATTAGGATGGTAATTTAATTATTCTAACTATATTAAAATGAATGATTATGAGATAGTATAAGATAACTAAAATCCACTAATTTTTTAAAAAATCAAGTGGGAGCGATGTTCAAAGGTCAAAAACTCACAGTCTCCAAGTCTTGCAGCATATTAGGTCGGCATTACTACCAGAGGAGAATGTCAATTTATGGCATACAAGGTTGGACTTCTGAATGGATGAATTGAAGTGCAAGCAAATGGGTGCAACCACGCTGCCGTAAAGTATTTAGTAATGGTTTATGCTTGACTAAAATATTATATTAGCCTCCCCGATGAGCTCTGTTGTGCTGTTTTATAGATAGAGGACAAAGTGGTGAATTATTAATTAATATTTAGTAAGAGCTTACAAGAAAATATAATAATAGAGAAGTGATCTCAACCTATCCGGCCCCGTCGATGGGGAGTGACGAGTGGGTAGTTTGGATCATCATTTGATTCATTATATTTGGTGTAGTTGATACCTAATTAATAATGATTGATGAATTTGAAAAAAAAATGTCACCATTAGATGTGTGACTCGTATTATTGTATTCTACAACTTTACAGTGTAATAATAATAACTAATGGTGCATTGCATTCCATACTTGAGGATAATTCTCTTACTGGGCCAAATTATCGAAATTGGAAAATGAACTTAGACATTGTACGACACACGAGGAACATAAATATATTTTAACTGAACCCTGTCCTCCTATGCCTGCAAATAATGCTTCCACTACTGTCAAGGAATGTTATGAGTGCTGCATTAAGTCCAATGATTTAATCAAGTGTTATGTCTTGGCTTCTATGACTAATGTTCTCAAGCATCAGATGCTTGAGATGAAGACAGTAGCTGAGATAAAGGAACATCTTAAGAAGATATTTGGTGGGAAAGATAGAGCAGCCCAATATGAGCTAATGAGAAAGGTCATGTTTATGAAAATGTTTAAAGGAAGTCCAGTTCAAGAACATGTTTTAAAAATGATGGCTTATTTGAATGAACTAGAGTTCCTTGGTGCAAAGATTTATAGTGAATGGCAATAGGACATGATACTTGGCTCATTAGTTGGGTCTTTTACTTAATTCAGGCTGAACTATATAATGAATAATAAGGATTGTTCGTTGCATGAATTGATGAAGGAGCTGTAAGTAGCTGAGGAGGTAATGAGGGCTAAGGGGACTGTCCACTTAACCCATGCACCTTAGATGGGGAACATGAAATCTTAGGGAGAAAGCCTTGAAAGATGAATAAAAGCAAAGCTGCTAACGTAGTAGCTAGGCTAATGAAAGAAAAGCCACCAAGATGAAAGTGTTTCTTATGTGAGAAGGATGGCCACTGGAAGAGGAACTGCACTGAGTACTTAGCTTCTCTTCCTGCTAAGATAAAGAAATCATCAGGACAAGGGGTAGAGATATATTGGTTGATTGAGTCATGTGTAATTGTGAGTCCATTAGGTTCTTAGTGTGTGGACTCTGGTTCAACTAACCATGTCTACAGTGTTGGGTGCGTGATTTTTAATTTCGTAAATTAAAAACATGAACTATTGTATCTAGCGCAGCAGAATACTGATTTAAAATTCTTTAATTTTAAATACAAACAAGGATTAGACTCTAATTAAATATAACAATGCATAGCACTAAAGACATGCCTCATGAAAAACAATTAAATACGAATATAAAAGTGTAAGTTCAGAAATCTCATGCCGTGTTGTAGATCGCAAGTGTAAAGATGCTTTAGAAGATACCACCGAGATCTTCTCTGCAATTCCTCTTTTAGCACTGAACGAGTGGGTGTCGTGAAATCAAATATTTCTCAAAACAATTTGAAGAATTAATTGGGAAGTTATTTTTTCTCTTTTTTTTGATTCTTTAATTAAGTTGGAAAAAACAAAGCGAATTGAATTAAATTCGAATGAGCTAAGTGCCCTTATTTATAGGAGTCTCAAAACCTGACTAAATCAATTAGAATAAAATAAAAGGTAAAATTGTATTTTAAGTATGATAAAACACTCTTAAAAACATGCACAAAACCACACGCTTTCTTTTGCTCGCCCGTAGGGTGCCACCCTGCTATTGGTCCCCGTCGTAAGCCGCGGATTGTGCCCTGTAGGCACTCCCAGCACGCGACACATGTCGCGTGTTGGTTGGCCCAAAGGGGGTGATGCGGATTTCACCCGGGCCAGTCAGTGTGCGACATGTGTCATGCTCTGGTTGGCTAGCGCCGTTTTTCATTTTTAACCTTTTTTTTATTTTTCTTGTAAAATTTCATCCCATGAATTTTTAGGATTTAATAAAAAATAATTTTAATTAACTATTTAAGTAAATAATTCATCTCATGAATTCTCTTAATTTTTGTAAGCATATAATTTTAGAAGTTTGCGTAAGGACCTCAAGGACAATTTGTTTTTAGCTCCAAATGGGTCAAATTTGATTATCATCTCATGATAATAATTGACTACCATTTTATAAAACTTAATTTCACTAAATAAGTTCTACTGCACTCTAAAAATAAATATATTTACTCGTTAAATTTTCCTGTAATAGTTTACTTAAAATTGACTCTTCTAATAAATGTCCATAAGAAAAATAACTTAAACTACTAATGTTATTCTATCTAACTTTTTCTTCTTAGTTCCCAATTCACCCCTTTCCGAATAATTCACTACTACAAGTAAATACTTATGTATTAATTTCAAATGTCTAACATAAGGAATGTTTTGGCCAACATCTCTAAAATAAATTCGAACACTTGCGAATTAACTAAGGGGACATTTCATACAGTAGTTTCCTAGTAAAATATTCGTTCCCACCACACTTCATGCAATTGTTCAACAAACGTAAGACCCTGGTTAATACTTATAACTGTTGGAAAAAATATAAATTTTGTTGGAAAAATAAACTCTAATGTCGACTATTGGGTTCACAGTTCTCAACTATGGTCACAATAATAGGCACCCATTAGAGCACTTAGAGTAGGAGACTCTTCTCTCTACCTAAGCCCCCGGTCGGAGAGTCACACTTCGTAACACCTCACGTGCGAGAGTTCCCGAAAATAGGTTTATCTCTATAAACCCTTTGCCCTAATACTGGTTGTTGGAACGAATTTCAAAAATTCTCCCTAAAGTTTACACAGCGGAAGAGGTTTAGAATTCATAATTCCAAACTTAGGGTTGATTTAAAATTTTTAATTTTAAATCTATAGATTTCAATTAACAATTTAAATCTACAGATCTAAATTAAAATTTAGATATAGGCCTTTTACTCTAATACATTCATGACAATACAGAAGCTTAAACAGGCATAATAATGAATACTGTAAATAAATAGAAAAGCGAAAATAAAAGAAGAAGGAAAGAAGAACATACCTAGAATTGCTCCAATAATAAAGAACACCAAGAAAAGTGAGACCCCACGATCTTCTAAGCAATGACCTCAAACTGCCCGGAGGGTGGGCTCTGAAAAATATTAAATTGAGGAATAAAAATTTCAGCGAAATTTTTTTTCTCCAATTAGGTCACTGAAACAATTTCCAGAAACCCAAAAATGTAATTTCTAATTGAATGCCCAACTAATGAAATAGATGCCTCTATTTATAGAAGTGTACCGGAGCGAAAACAAGCAATTAAATCGATGTGGGATTCGCAAAAATAAAACAAAATGCAGCGTTTTGTTCAAAACCCATCCCAAAACGTCGCATACCATCTTCTGCGCACGCGTCTTTTAGCCTTGTCACTGCTTACCGTGCCATCATCTTCCTTTGGCCCAGCGCGCGAGCTGTTATGTGCGCACATGGATTTCCACTGTTATTTTCTCGATTTTCCCTTTTTTGGTTTTTACTTTGTTTTCCACATGTAAAAATTCATATTATGAATTTTAATTTTTCAAAATTATTTTATGTTATAATTTTTAATTTTTAAACGTTTGGCAAAATTAGTTTTTACCCATTTTATTGATAAATAATTTATCTCATGATTTTTTTAATATTTTCTGATGACAATAAATAAAGAGGCTTGCGCAGGGACCTCAGGGACAATTTAAATCTCGCTCCAAATGGGTTAAATTAATCATCTCATGAAATAATTTAATTACCATTTAATGAGACTTAATTCTACTAAATAAATTTCACTGAACTCCAGACTTAACCATTTATTCGATATCTCTCTAATAGACTGTATTGATGACAACAACACCTCCACTAGGTGTCCATGACAAAGGATAAATATAACCACTACGATTATCCTTATCACAGCTTCTCCATTAGTTACCGAGTCGCTCTTCACCGAATAATTCATTTATACTTGCACATATTCATAGCATAAATTCCAAATGTCAAATACTTGGAATACTTTGGCCAAAGTTTCCGAACCATTCAAATATTTGCGAATCAAC
The DNA here is from genome assembly GCA_018398585.1 of Simmondsia chinensis. NCBI lineage: Eukaryota > Viridiplantae > Streptophyta > Magnoliopsida > Caryophyllales > Simmondsiaceae > Simmondsia > Simmondsia chinensis. The sequence goes on along the minus strand of JAGTTD010000007.1, from coordinate 24,782,788 downwards.
TAAGGGGACGTCTATATCTCATAAGAGACTGTAGATTCTCTATTGAATACCTAATCCTTGTTACACTTCACGTCGTTGCCCAGTGTACATGGGAATTCAGTCATGCGTTTAGACCTTACTTATAGTACACCAAAGTAACTAACGGTCCATGCACAAGTCCAGAATACCCTCAAGATTTAGAGTCGTCATTCAAATAGTACAACGTGAATCACTCATCTCCGATAGTAGTCTAGAAATAAGTAACCCACATGGTCCAACTCAGTGTGTCAATCTTTTTAAACACACCAACCCAACACTTTTGGATCTCCATCCACATAACCAAGACAAATCATCTAAAGTATCATGTTATAGTCTTATCGTACAAGTGGTCCAAACTTGTCTTCTACTACGAGCCGTTCAAACAACAATACATACCATTTGTTCCAAGTCTATATGTGGCTTCGTCTCATAAAGTTTGGAACAAACATGCAATTGTAGTATGAGGACTACACCCATCTCATGGATGTTTCCCAAAAAAAAATCACATGCAGTATAAATGCTTGCTTACACAAATTTAACTCGAAAAGAACTGGGACTTCAATTTTATCTATTAATTTAAATAATATATCCAGAATAAATTTGAATTTCATGATACTATTCCTAACAATCTCCCACTTTATATCCAATTTATGACAAAGTCAATACTCACCCCTTTGAAGTTTGAACCAAAGGTCTTCTGAGCCTAACCCTTAGTGAGCTCAATTACTCTATTGTGAAGTCAGCAATACAATACTGCTTGACATTCCTCTCACTAATGGCTCCCACTCTAAGGGTGAAGACATGCTTAGACGTCGAATTTCTATCATTTTAATCTGACTGGAAGTCTTAAATCAGTATAGCCAATTGGAACCGGCTCGTCACTTTGAAAGATCAGCATAGGATCTCTAGCTCTTCTCAAGAACTAGAGAAAACACTTCACCTAGTCCATTGAACCCAGGTTAGACTAACACCTGCTTACTATACCATAGCATAGCAGACATCAAGTCTCATGCACAACATGGCATACCTGAGGCTCACACTGCCAAAGCATATGGAATATTCCTCAATTGCTCTTCTTCTTGAGGTGTCCTAGAACACTACTCAAAAGAAAAAGGGACTCCATGCTATTCCTTGACAACGTCTTGTTAATATAAGTGGCTGGAGAGTGATCTAACATCCTGCTCTTATGACCTTTCAGAAGCTTAATCCTAAAATTAGAGTTGGTTTCTCCCATGTCCTTCATATTGAGCTTTCTTGACACTCAAATCTTTACAGCTAATGACACCCCTACATCATTCCTAATGAGTAGTATATTATTGACATACAAAACCAAGAAAGTTACTACTTTCTCTTAATGTCGTTTGTACACGAACGGTTCGTTCAACCAATTGCTCAAAACTATAAGACTTAATTGCTTCATTGTGGCTTAAAAGGATCAGATTCAATGCCACGGTAAACCAGTAAGGCTCCCACTATGAACCTGTCAGGTGTCCTGACAATCCTCCTACCACACCTAAGCTCTCGTGTACCTGGAACGTTCTCATTCCTATCAGTAGCTGCATCTAATGCATCCACTATGTCTTAAGTTGTGTCTAGCTGTTCAGAATTATAGTCATTTTCTTTTTTTAATGCTATTTTGTTTTTGCTTTTGTAGTTAACTTGCAAAATTCTTCTCTTTGTAGTTCATATTGCTCACGTATATAAGGAGAACAACATGAATAAAGGTTCATAACCATATTCAAACTAAATAACAATTATTCTTCAAACCACATAAATCAAATTCCTGTCCAATGCAGGTATAAATCAATAAGAATTTTTAAGAAGCAAAAATAAAAATCTAACAGAGTCCACACACCAAGAATTTGGTGGACTCTCAACTACACAAGACTCAAATCAGTGAGATATCAACAAACCTTCACCAAATGGTTTAATAGTCTTTGTAGGAAGAGTAGCCATGTACTTTACGCAGTTTCTCTTATAGTGGCCCATCTTTCCTCAAAAGTAACACTTTCCTTTTGCTGGCCTTTTATAAGGATTAATCGCTACACTAGCAATCTTGCCTTTGCCTTTCTTTCCTGTCAGTCCCTTGTTGCACTTGCTCCCGCTAGCCCTTGATACCCGAGTCAAGTGGACACTCCCCTTGGCTCGCATAGCACCCTCTGCTACCTGTAGCTCCTTCATCATCTCAAGCAATGAATAATACTTATTATTCATTATATAGTTGAGCCTGAACTGAGTAAAAGAGCTGGACATAGAGCTGTGGATGATGTCCCGTTGAGACTGACTATCAATCTTAGCACCTAGAGTCTCCAACTTAGACAAGCATGCCGTCATTTTCATGACGTGTTCCTGAACTGGCCACCCTTCCGACATTCTCATATTCAAGAGCTTTCTCATCAACTCTTGCCTTACTGCCCTATCTTGACCACCAAACATTTCCTTTAAATGTTTGATCATTTTAGCTACTGTTTCCATCTCAAGCATTTGATGCTTGAGTACATTGACCACAAAGGCCAAAATGTGGCATCTAGTTAACTCATTAGCCTTATTCCAGCATTCATAATGCTCTTTAATAGCAGCTGCAGAATTATTAGTGGGCACCGTAGGTCGAGCTTCAGTGAGAACAAACTTATGACCCTCATGTATTAATACTATGTCCAGTTTCATTTTTCAGGTGAAGTAATTCGGTCCAGTTAAGGCATTATCTTTCAGAATTGTGTGAAGTGCACCAGTCGCAGCCATTTCAAAAACTGTAAATGCAAATAAATGTGTAACTATCTTATAAGAGTCATGTATAATGCAGTGATATGTATTCTTTCAATTTAGCATACACAATAAGTCAGATATCCACCAAACTGTACTACCATGCGTACAATGATGACCCAAACACACCACTCCTTACTCCTCAGCAGCGGGTTCGCACGAAGCTAGTTCGAGTGATAACTATTCTCAATTAACCTGTTTTCTTGTAACTCTTACTAAACATGATTAATTCACTACTTGACCTTAGTCTCTAACATGACACAACAGGGCTCCTCGGGGAGGCTAATGCACCATGCTAGTTAAGTGTAAACCATTACCTAAACCTCCATACAAATACACAAAATACTCCACGGCAGTGTGGTCGCATAGCTTCTTGCACTTCGGTTTATCCCAACAGAAGTCTAACCCTATAGTATGCAAACTGACATCCTCCTCAGGGAGGTCTATCGATCTACTACAATGCTAGACAGGTAATGGAGACTGTGAGGTTACAACAATTGAGACCTCACTCCCACTTGATTTTTATAACTAGTGGTTTTTTATTTACTTACATTTTCAACCCGAATTATCTCATAACCCCTTTTAGAATCTCACTCTAAAATTAACCAAAATTAATTAATTAATTAATTCAAAATATTATCGTTTGACAATATCAATTATCTCATAATCTTGCTTTAGAATCTCATTCTAAATTTATTCAATAAAATTAATTAAGTAATTTTACTTTTAAAAAGGTACCATAGATTATCTCATTACCAATTATTTAGAATCCCATTCTAAAAATTAAATAAATAAATTTAATTAATTTAAATTAAAATAATACCAACATCTAATTTAGATTATCACATAATCGAATTTTTAAAGTTTAATTCCAAAATTAAATTAAAAATAATTTTATTTAAAATCAATAGCAATTTTGTGCTTAGACTATCTCATAGTCTATTTTTAGAATCTCATTCTAAAATTAAACGAGCTTAGACTATCTAATATTCTAGTTTAGAATCTCATTCTAAAATTTAATTAATAAAATTTAACTTTTATTTTAAAAATAAAGTTAACTTAGACTATCATATAGTCTATTTTAGAATCTTATTCTAAAATAATTTGAAATAACTTTTATACAAAAAAATACCGATTCACAATTTCGATTATCTTATAATCTAATTTAGAATTTCAATCTAAAAAGAAATTAATTAATAAAATAATTAATTTATTATTATTATGCAAATCAGCACTGACCTCTACACGTCCCAAAAATAAAATCATAAAAAAAATTTTTAAAATTTTTTTTTATTGCTGACGTCAGACGTCAGCTATTAGATATTAGCAGCAGGCGCTGACGTCATGCTGACGTCAGCATCTACTGAAATTTTTATTTTTTTATTTTAAAATAAATCAAATCTAATCTCATTAGATCAATTTTATTCGATTTCGTCAAAAATAATTAAACCTAATCTTATTAGATCAATTTTATCTGATTTCATAAAAAATAATTGAATCGAACTTGATTAGATAAATTTTGTTCGATTTCGTAAATCATGACTGAGAATGTACAATCTCATTATACGAACAATATAATCGAAAATTTATAGGTTGTTCCAAATTAATGATTAATTCATTAATGATTTAAACAATTTAAATCGTTACCTTCAAATGATCAAATTAACTTTTAATTAATTGACGATTTTAACAATTCAAATCATCATCTTATATAATCTTAATCAACAATTAATTCATTAACGACTTAAACAATTTAAATTGTGACTTTAAGCAATCTGATTATTATCAATGCCCAATTAAACAAACATTCTTTCTTAATAAAATCTCTATTCTATTAAATTGCTAATATATTTATTTCGATCTTATTATACCTATTCATGCATATTATGAATGTAAGTAGAGACTGGCTCTGATACCAATTATTGGGAAAAAAAACATGAATTTTGTTGGAAAAATAAACTCTGATGGGCACTATTGGGTTCACTGTTCTCAACTATGGTCACAGCAATGGACACCTATTAGAGCACTTATAGTAGGAGAGTCTTCTCTCTACCTAAGCCTCCGATCGTAGAGTCATGCTTCATGACACCTCAAGTGCGAGAGTTCTCGGGAATAGGTTTATCTCTATAAAGCCTTTGCTCTAATACCGGTTGTTCGGACGAATTTCAAAAATTCTACCTAAAGTATACGTTGCGGAAGGGGTTTAGAATTCATAATTCCAAACCTAGGGTTGATTTAAAGTTCCTAATTTCAAATCTACGGATTTAAATTCATAATTTAAATCAACAGATCTAAATTCTTAATTTAGATCTGCAGGTCTTTTACTCTAATATATTCATAACAATTCATAAGCTTAAACAGGTATAATAACAAGTACTATAAATAAATAGAAAAACGAAAATAAAAGAAAAAAGAAAGAAGAACATACCTGAAATTGCTCTAATAATAAAGAATACCAAGAAAAACGAGACCCCGCGATCTTCTACGCAATGACCTCAAATTGCCCGGAGGGTGGGCTCCGAAAAATATTGAATTGGGGAAATAAAAATTTCAACGGAAAATTTTCGCTCCAATTAGGACTCCGAAATAATTTCCGGAAACCAAAAAATTTAATTTCTAATTGAATGCCAAACTAATGTAATAGATGCCTCTATTTAAAGAAGTGTACCGGAGCGAAAACAAGCAATCAAACCGATGTGGGATTCGCAAAAAATAAACAAAACGCAGCCCAAAACGTCGCGTACCATCTTCTGTGCGCGCGTCTTTTAGCCCTGCCACCGCATGCCACGTGGCATGCGGTGATTGGTCAGTGCCTAATGGCACGGATCGTCATCCGTTGACCGAGCCCGCGACACGTGTCCCACGCTGGTTGGCTGTTACGCGTGCACAAGGATTTCCATTGTTATTTTCGCGATTTTCCCTTTTTTTTGTTTTTGCTTTATTTCCTACATGTAAAAATTCATCTTATGAATTTTAATTTTCCAAAATTATCTTATTTTATAATTTTTATTTTTTATTCATCTCATGAATAACGTTTGGCAAAATTAATTTTACCCATCTTATGGATAAATAATTCATATTATGAATTCTTTAATATTTTTCTGATGGTAATAAATACAGAGGCTTGCGTAGGGACTTCAGGGACAATTTAAATCTAGCTCCAAATGGGTTAAATTAATCATCTCATGAAATAATTGAATTACCATTTAATGAGATTTAATTCCACTAAATAAATCTCACTGCACTCCAGACTTAAACCATTTATTCAATATCTCCCTAATAGACTGTATTGATGACAACAGTCCCTCCACTAGATGTCCATGACAAAGGATAAATATAACCAATGCTATTATCCTTCTCACAGCTTCTCCATTAGTTACCGACTCACCCTTCACTGAATAATTCATTTATACTTGCATATATTCATAGTATAAATTCCAAATATCAAACACTTGGAATACTTTGGCCAAAGTTTCCAAACCGTTCAAATATTTGCGAATCAACTAAGGGGACATCTATATCTCATAAGAGACTGTAGATTCCCTATTGAATACGTAATCCTTGTCACACTTCACGCTGCTACCCAGTGTACATGGGAATTCGGTCATGCATTTAGACCTTGCTTATAGTATACCAAAGCAACTAACGTTCCATGCACAAGTCCAGAACACCCTCAGGATTTAGAGTCATTGTTCAAGCAGCACAACGTGAATCACTCATCTCCGATAGTAGTCTAGAAATAAGTAACGCACATGGTCCAACTCAGTGTGTCAATCTTATTAAACACAACAATCCAACACTTTTGGATCTCCATCCACATGACTAAGACAAGTCATCTAAAGTGTCCCGTTATAGTCTTAGCATACAAGTGGTCCAAACTTGTCTTTGACTACGAACCTTACAAACAACAATCCATACGATTTATTCCAAGTCTATCTGTGGCTTAGTCTCATAAATCACTTAGAACCAACATGTAAATTGTAGTCTGAGGACTACACCCATCTCATGGATGTCTCCCAAAAGAAAATCACATGCAGTATAAATACTCGCTTACACAAATTTAATTAGGAAACGACTGGGACTTCAATTTTATTTATTAATTAAAATAATATATTCAGAATAAATCTGAATTTTTGGACACTATTCCTAACAATAACCTCATCATTTGAGTACATCAAAGCAATTTCCATTTTTCGGATTAAGATGTATAAACAAAATATATGAGTTGCCCAATTCTGATAATAGTATAGACACAAGCAAATCATGTGGTCTAGTTCGGTGTAACAATCTAATTTCAAAACACCAACACAACTTCCCGGATCTCTGTAAACATAACCAAGACAAGTTATCTAAATGTTGTGTTATAGTCTTGATAGACAAGTAGCCCAAACTTATCACTGACTATTAACTAATTTATTTAAATAACATTCACATCTGTTATTTAGTCTATCTGCGGAATAATCTCATTATCCACTAAAGACAAATATCCCAAATGTTATTCAAGGACTTGCTTTGAAAGAGAACCAAATCATGTGCACAAAGACTCGTAAATTATATTGACGATAATGTTGAACAACTTTTATTCACTAATAAAAATGTTTACATAAATTGGGTCCCCTAGAACACTAGCTCTAACAATCTCCCACTTGTCTTAGACCCAATTTGTCATACAATGCATTCCCGTCCCATCTAAATGTGGCTCAATTTTTTGAGTCAATGTTTTTATAAAGGGATCAGCTAAGTTACTTGATGTATCTATCTTCAAAATTACAATCTCCCCTTTCTCCGCATAATCCCGGATGAGGTGATACTTTCTTTCGATATGCTTGGACCAATTGTGCTTCCTTGGTTCCTTAGAGTTAGCTACCGCACCCGAGTTGTCACAATGAATGATAACATGTGTAAGCCCCTCCTTTATATCCTCGAGATCCATAAGGAACTTCCTTAGCCAACAAGCCTCTTTGGCCGCTTCCGAAATTGCCACATATTTGGCTTCCATGGTAGATTCAGCAATACAAGTTTTCTTGATAATCCTCCAACTATTGGCTCACCACCGAGGGTAAAGACATATTCAAACGTTGAACGTCTAGCATCCAAATCTGAGTGAAAGTCCGAGTCAGAATAGCCCACTGGAATTAGTTCGTCACCATGATAAACCAACATATAATTTCTAGCCCTTCTTATGTACGTGAGAATATGTTTCACTACTGCCCATTGCATTTCACCTTGATTAGATTGATGTCTACTCACCTTACTAATAACAAAACAAATATCAAGTCTTGTACATAACATAGCATACATAAGGCTTCCCATAGTCGAATCATATGTGATAGTCCTCAAACATTTTTTCTCTTTAGCTGTCGAAGGACACTGTTTCAAAGAAAGAGGCATTCCATGCCTAAAAGGCAACAAACCATTCTTAGAGCTCGCCATACAACATTTTGTCTATGTAGATAGCTTGCGATAGACCTAAAACCCTATTATTACGATCTGGCAAAAGCTTAATCCCAAGAATATATCTGGCCTCTCCAAGGTCTTTCTTATCAAACTGACTTGACAACAAAATCTTAACAGCAGGTAAAACTCCTATATCATTTCTAATGAGTAGGATATTATCCACATACAACACTAAGAAAGTCACTACTTTCTATGTGTTGTGTTTGTACACACACGGTTCAATAGCCGTTTGAATAAACCATAGGAATTAATCGCTAAATTGATTCTCTTATTCAATGAGCTAGATGCTTGTTTTAGTCCATGAATGGACCTTTTCAGTTTCATAGCATATGCTCCTGATTCTTGTCAACAAACCCTTTTGGTTGCACCATATTGTTGGAACCAATGTCCCAAAAACCCAATTATTTGTGTTTAAATTTCAATAAATAGAATTATTTTATTTATTTTATGTTTGATTTTTTTTACGGGTCAAATATGCATGTGATTGTTTCTAAAACATTCCATGAGATGTATGTAGTCCATTGTGACATGTCATAGTTTGGTTTAAGTCGGTAATGAGATTGAGCCATGGATAGACTTAAATCAAAATTGTGACATGTTGTTAAAGTAAGTTCATAGTCGATGATGAGTTCTGGACAACTTGTCTGATAAGACTATAACATAATACCGTAGATGGCTTGTCTAGGTCATGTGGATAAGGATCCAGAAGTATCAAAGTTAGTGTTCATCAATAAGATTAGAATGTTGAGCTGGACCACCAAAATTGTTTATTTCTTAATTGCTATCAGAAATGAATAGCTCTTTGTGATTAGGTGATAACTCTAAATCCTGAGATTGTCTTGAACTTGTGCACATAGTGTTTGTCACTTTAATGTACTCAAAGTGAGGTCCTTTAAAGTGGTTCATAGTTTACGAATGCTGGGTGACAGCATGAAATATAACAGGAACAAAATATTCAACATGAAGTCTATAGACTCTTATAAGATACAAATGTCCCTTAAGTAGATTTGCAAGTGCTCAGAAAATTCGAAATCTTTGGCCAAAGAATTCCTAGTGTCCGTAACTGGAATTGATGAGAAGAATATGTTCTCGTATCACAGAATTATTCGAAAAGGGCTAGTCGGGAACTTAAGAAGAAGTGGTGAGAAGTATAATAATGGTAGTTTTAATTATTGCTTCTCATGGATATCAAATAGAAGGGTTAATCATTCAATTGTTACAAATTGGGAATTATCAAAAAATAATATAACTCTCAAGTGCAGTAGGATTTATTTAGTAGAATTTACTCCTTTTAAATGGTATCATGAGATGATAATGAGTTTTGATCCATTTGGATCTAGATTTAAATTATCTTTGAGGTCCCTGCACAAACCTCTAATTTTGCACCATTAGAAAAATATTAAAACAATTCATAAGATGAATTACTTATTTATGTGGTGAATAAATTTAATTTTGCTAAACTTTATTCTTAGATGAATAAAATTAAAATTATAAAATAAAAAATTTTGTTAAAATAAAATTAATAAGAGGAATTTTTATATGTGGCAAAAAAAAAGAAAAAAAGGCAGACAATAGGTCTCTATCCGGGTCGCATGGAATGGACCAACCTGAGTGTTCTGGGTGGTCCCAAGGGGGCGATGCGTGCGGACCAATCAGAGCATGCCATGTGGCAAGCTCTGGGGCGCCCTAAGGGGGTGATCTACGCCTTCGGTGTGGACTAATAGGCGTGTGCCATGCGAAATAGTTTTTTTTTTTGGTTGAACGAAGTCGTTTTACATAAAATTTTTAATCCTACATCGTTCGTTTTATAGATTTGGTCTAGTAATCTATTATAAATAGAGGTCCTTGAATTAAGGTTTAGCATTGCATTAATCAATTAAAAAAATTAAAAGTTTTTTAAAAGTGTTGACTTTCGGAAAACTAAAAGGGCAGAATTGAAATTTTTTTGCTAGTTAATACTTTTCAGAGCCCACACTTTGGGTGTTCAGAGGAAATTACGTAGAAGGTCTCGCGGACTTGGTGATTTCTTAGAGCAACACTGCGATCTGCATCCAGGTATTCTTTTGTCCTTTTCTTTTAGTTTTTCACTTTCTATTTATTTATATTATTTTATTATTCTAGTCATTTAAATTATTATTATGAATGTATTGTAGTAGAGGTTTGTAGGTTTAAAATTAGAAATTTTAAATATGTAGATTTAGATTTAGAAATTCTAAATCACTAGTAGGTTTGAAATTATAAATTATAAATTGTTTCGCTGTCGTTAATTTAATTAACTTAGGGAATACTTTTGAAATACGTTCCAACAACTAGTATCAGAGCCAGCCTCAAATTATATTCTTAATATACATAATAGACTTAATAAATCAAAATGAATAGATTTGTGTATATATAAAATAGAGAATCTATTAAAAGAAAAGGAAAAACATTAAAGTGTTACTAAAGTTGTTCAATAATAGTTGAATTATTGATTCAATTTTAAATTATCTTAAACACGGGTTGAGTTAGAGTTTATTCCAAATCTGTGAATTTTGACTTTAAAAAAAAAAATTATTGTATTATAATAAAATTAGAGAAGATAAAGATCTAATGCGATTAGATACAATATTTTGAATATCTAATATGATTAGATGTTCGGATTTAATTATTGATCTAATGAAATTAGAATCAATATTTTTTTTTAAATATAAAAAAAATTAGCTGTTTTTTCTGATGCTGATGTCAGGGCCGATGTTGATTTAATAATTTTTTTAGGACGTGCAAACGTCAATTCTAGTTTTAAACAATAATAATAAAATTTTGTTTTATTATTTAATTTATTTGAAAATGAGATTCTAATGTAGATTATAAGATAATCTAGCTGTGAATGCCCTTTTAAATAAATTTAGAACTACTTGTTTATAAAGTATCAAGTGGGTGCATTTCCAGATAGTTCTAATGGGATTAGAATTCAAAAGTTGAATCATTTGGAAAAAAAAAATTACGTGTAATGTCTAATAAGATTAGAGTTAATAATAATAATAATAATACTAATAATAATAATAATAATAATAATAATAATACTAAAATTAAAAATAATAATAATAATAATAATAATAATAATAATAATAATAATAATAATAATAATAATAATAATAATAATAATAATAATAATAATAATAATAATAATAATAATAATAATAATAATAAAAGGGCAACCTAATGTAATTAAAAATGATTTAATAGTTAAATAAAATTCAGAATATGATTCTAATAGTAATTATGAGATAATTAAGACTAAAAGAAAGATCCACTTTTAAAAACATCAAGTGAATAAATGGTATGGATTGTTGTTTGAGAGACTCATAGTCGAAGACAAGTTTGGACCACTTGTATGTTAAGACTATAACATGACACTTTAGATGACTTGTCTTGGTCATGTGGATGAAGAATCAAAAGTGTTAGGTTAGTGTGTTTAATAAGATTGACACACTGAGTTGGACCATGTGGGTTACTTATTTCTGGACTACTATCGGAGATGAGTGATTCACGTTGTACTGTTTGAACAACGGCTCTAAATCCTGAGGGTATTTTGGACTTGTGCATGGAGCGTTAGTTACTTCGGTGTACCATAAGTCAGGTCTAAACGAATGACTGAAATTCCACGTACACTGGGTAGCGGCATGAAGTGTGACAAGGATCAGGTATTCAATAGAGAATTTACAGTCTCTTATGAGATACATATGTCCCCTTAGTTGATTCGCAAGTATTTGAATAGTTCAAAACTTTGGCCAAAGTATTCCAAGTGTTTGACATTTGGAATTTATACTGTGAATGTGTTCAAGTATAAATGAATTATTCAGTGAAGGGCGAGTCGGTAACTAATGGAGAAGCTGTGAGAAGGATAATGGTAGTGGTTATATTTGTCCTTTGTCATGGACATTTAGTGCAGGGGTTGTTGTCATCATTACAGTCCATTAGGGAGATATCGAAGAAATAATTTAAGTCTAGAGTGCAATGAGACTTATTTAGTGGAATTAAGTCTCATTAAATAGTAATTAAATTATTTTATGAGATGTTAATTTAACCCATTTGGAGCTAGATTTAAATTGTCCCTGAGGTCCCTATGCAAGCCTCTATATTTATTGCCATTGAAAAACTATTAAAGAATTCATTAGATGAATTAAATTTATTCATGAGATGAGTAAAGTTAATTTTACCAAACATTATTCATGATATGAATAAAATTGAAAATTATAAAATAAAATAATTTAAAAAAATTAAAATTCATAAGATGAATTTTTACATGTGGGAAACAAAAAAAAAGAAAAGAAAGCAAAATCGCAGGCGCACAGTAGCAATCCGTGTGCATTACTGGGAGCGCGCTGGGGCTGCCCAAGGGGGTGATCCGTGCCTTCGGGCGTGGACCAATAGGAACGTGCCACGTGGCACGAGTTTTGAACAGGAAAATTGACGCGGCTTTGACCATGAATTAAACGCGTTGTTTAACCAATTTTTTTGGACGAAAATGCTACTTTTTGCTAGACAACAGCGAGTCCCACATCGATTATAATTGGATTTTTTTGCTCCAGTATACTCCTATAAAGAGAGTTACTTATTCCGAGGTTTGGTATTCAAGTTGAAATATTTCTTTAGGGTCTTCTGAAATTGTTTTGGAGAACTAACTGGAGAGAAAAATTTCCGTTGAAATTTTTCTTTCCTCAGTTTAATATTTTTCGGACCCTAACCTCCGGCCAGTTCAAGGTCTTTGCGTAGAAGATAGCGGGGTCTCGTTTTTCTTGGTTTTCTTCATTATTGGAGCAATTTCAGGTATGTTCTTCTTTCTTTATTCTTTTTTGCTTATCTATTTATTTACAGTATTCGTTGTTATACCTGTTTAAATTTATATATTGTTATGAATGTATTAGAGTAAAAGGCCTGTAAATCTAAATTATAAATTTAGATCTATTGATTTAAATTATGAAATTAAGTCAGTATATTTAAAATTAGGAATTTTAAATTGACCCTAGGTTTAGAGTTATGAATTCGAAACCTGTTCCGCTGCATAAACTTTGGAGAGAATTTTTAAAATTCAATCCAACAACCGGTATTATGGCAAAGGGTTTATAGAGATAAACCTATTCCCGGGAACTCTTGTACGTGAGGTGTCACGAAGCGTGACTCTCCGACTAAGGGCTTAGGTAGAGAGAAGAGTCTCCTACTTTGAGTGCTCTAATAGGTGCCTATTGTTGTGGCCATAGTTGATAATTGTGAACCCAATAGCCGGAATTAGAGTTTATTTTTAAACAAACTTCATATCTTTTTCCAACACAAAATAATGAGCACTAAGCTTCACACACTTGCGTACTACTACAATGGCTTGCCTGTAAGGTTGTAGCTTCAAATAAACAAGATCTCCCACCTGAGAAGACTTATCACTCCACTTCTTGTCAGAATAGAATTTCATCCTAGCCCGCGCCAGCTGCGAGTTATCTCTTAGCTCTTGCACCAGTTGCTTCCTTTGAAATAGCAATTCGTTAACTTCACTGACAGAAGAGCTAGCCCCTTGCAACACCATTGGAGATGGAGGATAAAAGCCATAAAGAGCCTTGAAGGGAGTTGTTCCTAAGTAGAATGAGCATGAGAATTGTACCAGAATTCTGCCAAAGATAACAACCTGTGCCATTGTTTGGGATAGCTGAAAGTCATGCTTTTCAAGTACTGTTCTAGACACTAATTTACTCTCTCCATTTGCCCGTCTATTTATTGGTGATAAGATGAGCTCAAGGACAAAGAAGAACCCAGCAGCAAAAACAACTCATGCCAAAAATGACTTGTAAATAATCTATCTCGATCAGAAATAATGGACTGAGGCAACCCATGAATCTTGTAGATGTTGTCTAAGAGCATCTTAGCAAGTTTTTCAGCTGAAATGGGATGACTCAGGGCTATGAAATGTCCAAACTTGGTAAATTGATTGACTACCACTCAAATTACCTCCTTCCATTTGAGACTTAGGAAATTCTTCAACAGAATCCATACTTATATGTTGCCATGCTCTATCTGGAATAGGTAAAGGCTGCAGCAATCTTTGATAGTGCATATGGCTAGTCTTAGTACGCTGGCAAACATCAAAAGCTTGAACAAATTCCACAACATCCTTTCTCATACCGGGCCATTGGAAGTACCGTGTCACCCTTTGATATGTTCCGTCAATACTAGAGTGCCCTCAAGCAGAACTATGTGAAGCCACAATAATTTGTCTCTTCAAATTAGTCAATGAACCAATGTACAACTTCCCTTTCAATCTCACAATTCCATTAGCAACTTTTACATCAGAATCTGCATTAGGGGAGCTGTTCTTGATGCTAAAGGTTGTGACACACTCCTAAGCAAAGCTATCACAATCATAAGACTTATGCACCTCATCCATCCAAGAAGGCAAAGCAAGAGAAATGGCAGAGCATGAGGCTGATTCTGTCCCTTCCTTCTTGCGTGATAAAGCATCAGCAACTAAGTTCTCTGTGCCCTGGAAGTACTCAATTGAGTAATCTAGTCCCAACATCTTCATAAGGCCCCTTCGCTGCACTCTTGTAGTGATCTTTTACTCCAATGAGTGTTCAAGACTTTGATGGTCAGTTCTAATAATGAAGTGATGTCCTTCCAAGTAATGCCTCCCCTTCTTAACTTCCAAGAGGATTGCTAAATACTCTTTCTCGTAAATGGACAAGCTCATGTGCTTTGGGCTAAGGCCTTCACTCAAATAGGCCACTAGTCTTCCCCTTCAGGATAGAACTGCTCCCACTCTAGTCCTACTTGCATTTGTCTCCAATGTTAAAGGAACGCTAAAATCAGGCATAACAAGCACAGGGGCTGAACACATGTAATGAATTGTCATGTATTACTTGTTAAATCTTGTATTACTTTGTAACTCCCTTGTAATTTGGATAATGTGTAACCGTGAGCAAGGAGGGAAGGTTAGCTCAAATGTAATCAAGTTAGTTATTGAGTAAGAACTTGAGTTAGATACTCTTGGTTGTTGTAAAGAATACAAATAGCTTAATTCTTGTATGGAGAAGGCATTCAATGAAAAGATTCTCTTACTTTCTCCCTAATTCTCTTTATTCTCTTACTCTTTACTTCTCTCAATCTTTATCCTCTATCTCTCACCTAGGTATTGATTTAAGTTTTAACTTGAATCGTTACAAGTGGTATTACAGCTTGTAATTGCATTCGATTGGCTTGCAATGCAAGTGATCAAGCTAGCTAGGAACAAGAAACAACTCCAATGGCTGCAAATTCGGCTGTTGAGGTCGGGCAGAATGATTAATTGGGTCAGCTTCAGCAACAGTTAATCAACACTAGTTCAGATGCAGCAAAACATGGAACAAAAACTGGATGGAATGCAAGAGCAAACTCATAGACAAACATTGCCCATGGATGCTGGAGTGCTTCCTCAAGGTCCTCCCCAAGGGAGACCTCCCAATGTGGCTGATCAAGGAGAGATGGTATTTGCAGCAAAGAACTCAGGGTTTCGACAGCCCAAAGTTGAGATTGACACCTTTGATGGGGCACACCCTCAATCTTGGATAAGGAGGTGTTAAAGGTACTTTAGATTTTATGCAATAGCTGAATCTCAGAAAGTTGAATTAGCGGCTGTGCATTTGCAAGGTGATTATGAAGTTAGGTACCATGGTTTGATCTTGGGTAATCCGAATGTCACTTGGTAGGAATTTATGGATGAGTTTTGTGATAGATATGGAGATAAGGACACGGGAGATGTGATTAACAAGTTCAACAAAGTGTCATAAGTGGGAAGTGTTAAAGAGTACATGTCACGGTTTGAGAATTTGAAAGCAAGAATAATTGCCATCCATCCTGGGTCAAGTGAGGAGTATTATGTGTCTAGTTTCATTAGTGGGTTAAAGCCTAAGATCCCTCAATCCTTCCATAGTGTCCAATGCTGATTCAAAAGCTAGATTGTTTGAGTCCTTAGCTGCATATTCTTATGAAACTGGATAGAAGGCACGAGTGGTGGCTTCATTATAGTAGATAGGACCACATTCATCCAGACCTTTGAGCATTGAAGAAAAGAAAGCACAAAAGTTGTGCTTCAAATGCAATCAAACGTATTTTTTTTGGGTCATAAGTGCACTCCAAAGCAGCTAATGGCAGTCACAGGAAGTGAGGACCTAGATGAGGATCAGGAGAATTATGCAGAATGTGAGGATGAATTGGTGGAGACCCAAGATTAGAGGAAGGTTAGGATGAGGCTCAGATCTCGGTTAGAGGTTTAACTGGTGGGGGAACTCACAACATCATTAGAATCAAAGGGGTTGCAAACCTCAAGTCCTTACTAATCTTGATTGATAGTAGAAGCACCCATAGCTTCTTGGATCCCAAGATAGCTAGATTGGTGGGACATGAACTCACCAAGACCTCTCCCTTGGTTGTAACTATAGCGGTTGGAATTCTATGTTAACACAAATGAAGTGTAAAGAGTTCAAATGGGAGATGCAAGGACATTCATTCACTTATGATTTCAGGTTCTTGAAGTTAGGGGGTTGTGACATGGTCTTGGGCATTATTCGAGAGAGAAGGAAAAAAAGTGCAGCTGCAGGGGTCAGTTGAGCAAGGAAGCCTACAAATCATGAGTTGCAAGAAGTTGCAAGGGGTGCTTAAGAAGGGCAAGGTACAACGGATTGCCCATTTGTTCTCCATTAGTGCAGAATTGGACGATGCTTAGGTTGTGTCTCATCCCGCTATTAGGCAGCTATTACATGATTTTAAAGATCTATTTGAGTTACACACTACCTTACCCCCTACAAGAAACCTTGACCAAACTATTCCACTCAAAGCTAATTCTAATCCAATCAACTTAAGACCACAAAAATACCCACATTCTCAAAAGAATGAGATTGAAAGACGAGTGGAGGAGCTATTGAGAAACAATTTTATAAGGCATAGCCATAGTCTATTTGCTTCCCCAGTCATTTTTGTTAAAAAGAAAGATGGGACGTCTTGCATGTGTATAGATTATAGGTAACCAAATTCCTTAACCATCAAAGACAAATTCCCAATTCCTATTATTGATGACCTTTTAGATGAACTACATGGTGTGGTTTACTTCTCAAAACTTGGCTTGAGGCAAGGATATCACCAAATACTAGTGGTTTAATCAGACATATACAAAACAACCTTTAGAACCCACTATGGCCATTTTGAGTTCGTGGTAATGCCATTTGGGTTATCAAATGCTCCTACCATCTTTCAAGCTCTAATGAACTCAACCTTTAAGCCTTTCCTCTGAAAATTTGTCCTTGTATTCTTTGATGACATCTTAGTCTATAGCTCATACTTGAAAAACCATGTTGAACACTTGAATCTAGTATTTCATACTATGCGCAAACACAAACTATTTGCTAAACTATCCAAATTCTCTTTTGTCCAAACTCAAGTAGAGTATTAGCGTCATGTAATTTCCTATGAAGGGGTAGCCACTAATGCTTCCAAGGTTCAAGCTATGAAGTAATGGCCAATTCCCACAACGGTTAAACAATTGGGAAGTTTCTTGGGCCTAACAGGATACTATAGGAAGTTCATTCAAGGTTATGGGATCCTTGCTAAGCCTTTGAATGATCTTCTTAAGAAGAATTCTTTCTGTTGGAATGCTGCAGCACAAGAGGCTTTTATTAGTATGAAATTAGCAATGTGTGCAACATCGGTATTGAGAATGCCTGATTTTACTAACCCCTTTGAGATTGACACTGATGCGTGCAGTAATGGAGTGGGAGCTATGTTGTCACAACAAGGAAGGCCAATTGCTTTCCTAAGCCAAGCTCTTAGCCCTCATCACACGAGCTTGTCTATATATTAAAAAGAGTACCTACCCATTCTCCTCGCAGTGCAAAAGTGGAGACAATACTTAGAAGGGCATCACTTTGTGATCAAAACTGATCACCAAAGCCTTAAATTCTTGTTAGAGCAAAGAATAACAACAGGGGTTTAGAGGAAGGGACTAATGAAGATGTTAGGCTTGGATTATACAATTGAATACAGAAAGGGGAGGGAGAATTTGGCTGCGGATGCATTGTCAAGGAGGCAAGAAAATGTAGTAGAGTCCTCTTATTTTGCAATCACCACTGTCATTCCAGCTTTGATGGAGGCAATCTTCAAGTCATATAAGAATGACTAGTTTGCTCAAGAGCATTTGACAGCACTTAGCATTTAGAATCTCGCAGCAGTTTCAACAGCTAATGATGTAACCTTGGTTAATGGTGTTCTGAGGATTAAGGGGAAAATTTATATTGGGAATGCTACTAAGCTGAGAAGGAAGATCATGTTAGCGTTCCATGCTTTAACATTGGTTGGCCACTCTGGAATTGACGGTTCATACCAAAGGCTGAAATAAAATTTTACTTGGCAGGGTATGAAGCTTGATGTGATTGAAATGGTGCAGAGTTGTGAAGTTTGTCAGCGTATGAAGAGTGGTCACACTTGGGTTGTTACAACCCCTGCCAATTCCAGAGGGAGCTTGGCAGGAAATTAGCAAGGATTTCATTGAAGGACTGCCAAAATCGGAAGGGAAAGAGATCATCTGGGTGGTGATTGATTGTTTCACAATATATGGCCATTTCATAGCTCTTAATCACCCTTTTTGTGCTGAGAGGCTTGCTAAGGTGTTTTTAGATAACATCTATAAGCTCCTTGGACTTCTGCAACCCATTTTATCTAATAGAGATCGTTTGTTCACAAGTACATTTTGGAAAGGATTGTTCAAATTGCTTGGTTCTTCATTATCCTTGAACTCAGCATACCATCCCCAAACCGATGGACAAACTGAGAGATTAAACCAAAGTGTGGAATAATACTTAAGAAGCATGGATTTCAACAATCCTAAGTAGTGGTGTAAGTGGCTTTCCTTAGCTGAATACTGGTATAACACTCACGCACACTCCTCATTGGGTACCACTCCTTTTAAGGCTTTATATGGTTATGAACCTCCATTTCTAGTATTATCTTAGAGTTGTAATACTCATGTGGCTGAAGTTGAGGATCTAAGTCAGTAAAGAAAACACATAGTTCAGCAATTGAAGGACAATTTACAGCATGCACAGGCCAGACAGAAATTCTTTGCCGATAAGAGAAGGGTTGAAAGATCTTTGGAGGTTGGAGACATGGTGTACTTGAAATTACAGCCTTATAGGCAATCCTCAGTGGAAATCCGCAAAAATGTTAAACGCAGTGCAAGGTACTTTAGTCCATACGAGGTATTGCACAAGGTTGGAGCAGTGGCATATCGATTAGATCTTCCTCCAGCTGCAGCTATTCATCTGATTTTCCATGTCTCTCTTTTCAAGAAGCAAATTGCTAAAACCTTTTCTACACAACCTCCACATGCTTCATCCAATGGAATTTTACTCCAGGAACAGAATGCTATACTGGAATCTTGAGTAATTCAGCAGCAAGGTAAGAAGGTTCATCAAGTATTGGTTCAATGGGTCAATTTGGAGCATTCTGTTGTGTCTTGGGAGGAGCTTCTCAAAAGTCAATTTCCTAAGTTAGATTCTTGAGACAATAATATTTTCTTTAAGGGAGGAGTATTGTATTGAATTGTCATGTATTACTAGTTAAATCTTGTATTACTTTGTAAGTCCCTTGTAATTTGGGTAATGTGTAACCGTGACCAAGGTGGGAAGGTTAGTTCAAATGTAATCTAGTTAGTTAGTTAGTTAGAATTTGAGTTAGATACTCTTGGTTGTTGTAAAGAATATAAATAGCTTAATTCTTGTATGGAGAAGGCATTCAATTAAAAGATTCTCTTACTTTCTCCCCAATTCTCTCTATTATCTTACTCTCTACTTCTCTCAATCTCTATCCTCTATCTCTCACCTAGGTATTGATTCAAGATTTAACTTGAACCATTACAACACATTGCCATCTTTAATCTTTCAAATGCTCCTAAGCTCATTTAGACCATTTGTAAGCATCTTTCTTGAGGAGATCAGTTAATGGTTTAGCAATCATACCATAACTTGTTATAAATTAATGGCAATAACTAGTTAATCCCAAAAAACCTTTCAATTACTTAAGGGAAATAGGTGTTGGCCATTGTCTTATTGCTTCAATCTTGGCTGGATTAGTGGCTACACCAGCCGAAGAGATAGTGTGACCCAGATACTCCACCTTATCTTGAGCAAAATTACACTAAGTCAGCTTAGCATACAACTTGTGTTGCCTTATGAGCTTAAACACCTGTCCAAGATGATCCAAATGTGAATCCAGTGTAGGACTATGGACCAAGATGTCATCAAAGAAGACCAAGACAAACTTCCTTAACAGAGGCTTAAAAACTAAATTCATTAAGGCTTGAAATGTGGCTGGAGCATTTGTCAATCAAAAAGGCATCACCACAAATTCATAATGCTCATGATGAGTTCTAAAAGCAGTCTTATGAACATCCTGCTCCAATACTCGAATCTAGTAATATCCCTGCCTCAAACCCAGCTTAGAATAGAAGTGAGAACCATGTAATTCACTAGAAGATCCTCAATGATTAGGATTGGGAACTTATCTTTGATAGTGAGGGAGTTAAGCTACTTATAATCAATACTCATCCTCTATGATCCATCCTTTTTCTTAACAAGTATAACAAGAGAAGCAAATGGATTGTGGGAGTGTCTGATGAATTCAGTTCTAAGCAACTCATCCACTTGCTTTTTGATCTCACTTTTTGTTAATGTGGATATTATAAGGTCTCAAATTGACTGGATTAGAATTGGATTTCAAAAGTATAGCATGATCCAAAGATCTCTTGGGAGGTAGGCTATTTGGTTGATCAAATAGATAACTATAGTCCTATATTAGCTTATGGATAAGAGGGTGAAGCTCTTCCCTAGTCTTAACTGGTTCTGTTGAGATGGAGAATAGATGGCCTATCCATTGATAGTCTTTCTTCTAGAGTATCTCATCAAACCCTTTTCCATTCAACATCTTAAGCTGTCCTTGGTCTACAATTCCTTGCAACTTGATTGCCTTACCATGAAAATAAAAAAAGACTAAGAGCTGACTAAAATCAAACACCAAGGGACCAATGGTCTTCATCCAATCCACCCTAAGCACCATGTCACAACCCCCAAATTTCAAAGCTCTAAAGTCATATGAAAACTGGTGGCCTTGCATCTGCCAATTCAATTGATTGCACTTCATTTGGGTGAGCATGGAATTCCCATCGGCAACTGTCACGGCTAAGGGACTTGTTTTGATCATTTAATGGCCCATTCTCTGGTCAACAAAACTATGTGTGATTCCACTGCCTATCAAAATCAAGAGTGGGTTGTGACTTGCTTTACCCTTAATTCTTATAGTGTTATGTGAACCATTGCCAGCCAAAGCCTTCATAAAAATCTCCATTTCATTCTCATCACTGTCTAATTCTTGTAACTCATTCTATTGTTCATTGTTTCTAGTCTCCTCCTCTTGCTTATCTAATTCTTCATCAGCCTTAGTCCCAGACACTTATATAAGGAGCTTAGGATTTCACATATGACCAAAAAAGCATCTTTGATTGCACTTAAAGCAAAGCCTTTGAGCGTTCTCCTCTTCTAGACTCAATAACTTAGGAGTCGCTTTATTGCTAGCTGGTGTTCACTAGCTGACTGATGCATTCTTGCTTTAAAGTGCTTTAAAATTTGAAAGTACTATAGCCTCATACAGTTTTGCCTTGGAATAAGCCCTGTGACAAAATCAAGGGATTAATGGCCTTACCAAATTCTTGATCTTTGGATTAAGGCCACTAATGAAGCAAGAGACATAGTATGCTTTGCACCAGGGTTTACAACCATTATTCTTGATCTTAGGTTCTCAAAACATGTCATATATTCTCTAACAGTAGTGGTTTGAGTTACCTTGTTGAAATGATCCAATTCATCTCCCTGGTCCTCATCTTCATATGATTGACAAAAATCATCAACAAATTCATACCAAGTAATGTCTGGATTACTGAGAAACAAGCTACGGAACCATACCTCATGGTCTTCATGTAGATGAACTGCAGCCAACTCTACTATCTCTGCATCCACCACATGATAAAAATGAAAATATCTCTCAAACCTCTTAATCCAAGACTGTGGCTATGATCCATTGAAGGTATCAATTTTGACCATAGGTTGCCTGAAACCACTACTCCTGATCACATCTTCAGCTTCATTTCTTTCCTCCGATACTCGAGGATGCTTCTGATCAGGAGCCCTGCCCTGCTACCTTGCCGGTGTCAAAATTCCTGCTCCAAGAGGCGATGCTTGACGGTTAACTTCCTCCTGTAATCCAATCAGCTATTGTTGAACCTACTGATTCGAATTGGTCACGTCTCCCACTCTTTGAGACACATCTCTTACATCCAGCCTCAGATTTCCCATTATCACTACCAGCTGTTGAATCTCAGCCCTTAGTTGATCAAAAGTTTCTCCCTGATTTGAGCTCACTCCTGTAGTGACTCTAGCATAAGTTCTTAGCACAATGGCAACATAAGCTGTTGAATTTGCAGCTACACTAGCTCTAGTTGTAACTCCTTCGACCATTGGAATAGCTACTCACTTCGTTTCAATCAAACAAGACAAGTAACAATCAATGTGTGCGAGATAACTGAACTTGTGAACCATTAAGCCTAATCCAATGTAGAATCAATCAAATTGAATGCGATACAATTCGATCAGTAACAATTTATGAGGCTCTAATACCAGTTGCTATGATTCAAGATCAATCTTGAATCATAACCTCGGATATAAGAAGAATTAGAGTTGAGAAGCAGAGAAGTTGAGAGAAGAGATAGAGAGAATAGAAGTTGAGAGAGAAGACTCAAATTGTATTCTTTCCATGAATCTAATTACAAGACAATCCAAACATTTATACTACAATAACAATTAAGTTGGTGTAACCCAAAAATATGTAACAATACAATGAATCTAACCGACTTAACTACCATTTAGTTGAAACTATCCCCTTTTAAGCCTTTCCTACCACTTCATTATTTGAATATTACAAGAATTGTCACTACTTACATCCTTCTCCAATTCCAAAACATGACACCACGCCATTCCCCTTAAAGCTAACTCGAATCCAGAACTACATGTCAAATTATCAACAAGCTCAATACAGTCAAGGATGTATGAACCTTCTAACGTTTCCTGGAATCATAATGAAGCACCTTAGTCACCCATTCATCCACCTCAAGAAAAGAATTATGACTTAGAAGACGTTTAGGGAGTTCATGCATGAAAGTACAAAGTTTACTCGAGAAACTAGGTCTATCACCCACCACCACTAGTGATGTCTAATGAAGTCAGAGGTTTTCGGAGCCAGGGATGACTATATGAAAAAGTGCAGAAAAGATCGGAAAAGGAAATTCAAGTTGTGGCACATTAAGCTTAAGGATCCAATGATTAAAGAAGGTAGAGGCGGTGGTGTAAAAAAGGGTACAAAGAAGATCCACTGAAGGAAATGGTCATTAAGGGTGGATGGAGGAAACTCCATTCTCCTTCAGGATAACGGATAGACCATCATCAAAAGTCAAGCTAATGATTATAACTTAAGCGCTTCTTGGGAGGCAATCCAAATTTTCCTTTCCTTAATTTATTTCTTTTAATTTTATTATTTTCTAATATTTTTGTACATCTTGTTCAACAGGTTTTTGAAACAAGTTTGGGGGTACCCTGATCACAAACATTCACCATCAAAAGCAATCCTCAAACTTGGAAAGTATCTCTCATCTATTGCTTCATTCCTTGTATTTTTTTAACATTAAGGACAATGTTAACTTTTAAGTTTGGGGGTGGGAGAGACATTTTGTCACGTTCTTTTTAAAATTTGAGCAAAATTTATCAAAACATTTTTGTGTCTAGTTCTATTTTATCTTATAGAGTTGGCTTTAGTACCTCCCAGATTGTATAGGGATATAGATAGTGTCAGCCAACAAAAAAATTTTCTATTTTTTTTATAGTATAGAGCATTAGTCTTTTTAAATTTTATTTTAAACCAAGTTAAAATCATAATTTTTTTGGAGATCTTATCATCATGCTTTTTAGGTAATTTGCTGCTCTTTTTAGCTCGTTTACTTTAATTAGATTTGAATAACCTGAGGATCAACTATTTTTGTATTCTAATTGGAAAACATGACCAATTTTAAGGTACTATCTTGATAAAACCATAATATTTGAGTTCACTAGTTAGTATGGCTGTTTTACCTTTCCTTTTGATTAAAAAATGCTCAAATTTGAATGGATTGCATTAAGATTATCATTAGTATAATTGACTTTGAAGAGTAATGTCTAAGTCTGAAGAAAAATACAAAAAAAATGAGATAGAGAAAATGAGGGAGGCATCTCTAGCATTGCTATCTCATGTAAATATTTCAAGATATGTGTTGCCCAACCAGAAGGCGTTCTGGTGGTGGCGTCTCTTACCCATGCGGTCATCCCCTAAAGTCAGGAGTTCAATTCTTGCTCAAAGATATACTCATGGGCTGGGGTTGACTAGGGTAGATCAGTCCCTTATTAATAGAAAAAACAAAAAAATAAAAAAAGAAGAGAAAATTTTGTGAATAACTTTTAGTCTTGGGCATACTTGAGAAGTCTAGTTATAAATGGCATGAGTTTTGTCATCTATTCAGTTTGAATGTCTTAAGATTAGAAAAAATGGATAAACTTAATTTGCTTAGCCAACTTTTGAATTTAGTTACCTAAGCGATTGATGGGTTTTTTTCGTATAAAAATTATTTTTCCTTTAGAACCTTAAACTTTGACCCTCGGTCATTCTTTTCTAATAGAAGTAGTCTTACTTTGAATTGTGTTACAAATTCTTAAAAACCATAAGATCATGTGGTTTAATGTTAACCTTGCTCAAGGACAAGCAAGATTTAAGCTTGGAGGTATTTTGATAAGTCTAATCTAGTATATAATTATTCATATCATTTAGTTTCATTTTCAAACCATGTTACATCAAACTTTTATCGCTTTTACTCCTTTTCACTCCTATCATTATTTCCTTGAAAAAGCGCTCATTTTATGCTAATTCTTGCTAGGTTTTATCATCAAAATCAACAAGTGGATGCAAGGTACATCAAACAAAAGCAAAAAATGGGCTAAACACATCAATCTACGCGGCTAAAGCAAGGATGAAGATCAAACTTGTACAATTTGTTACAAATTGCAAATTTGGGCGGCAAAATGGACAAATCAAGTGCAAGAACTTCTTGTACACTTCAAAAACATGTTCAAGTTAATGTCAAGACTAATTTTGGGTGACAAAGCTCAAGAAAAATTGAAGAAATCAGCAAGTTGATTCAAAAAGCTGAACATGGATAGCAAGAAGAATAAATCAGAGCAAAGCTCTTGTAATTTTTATTTTTTGAATTTACAACCTCAACACTATAAATAGGAGTGTTTAGGAGGTCTTTTATGATCAATTCATCCAGCAAAAACTCATTACAAAGTAGAGCAAGAGTAGGAAAACCGTGAGGGAAGGAAAGAAGGAAAGAAAGAAGAGTTTGGTTTGTAATTTTGCATTTTAAAGTTCTTTATATCCTTTTCTTCTTCAAGTTCATGGATTTTGCCTTAGTTTTGCTTCATATTACGTATACCATGAACTAATTTTGTCTTTAGCCTAAGTTATAATATACGCTCTTTTTTAATTCAATGTATTCAGAGTTTGTTTATTACGCTGTTTGAATGTTTATCATTGTTCTTCATGAGTTTTGAATGCAAGATCACCATTCAAAGCCTATAATAATTCATAATGAGTCTGAGAGGAGACTTATAATAAATGCTAAAGCAATAAACACGACAAATTAAGCGAATGCTAGAGATAGATTAACGCGATTTGTGTGGTCAAAGTGAAAACCATGGATCTTTAAAACTCTTTTCTTAGTTAAGTAATATGTAAAGGAGCATGCTAAATGTTGCTCAAGAGAAAATATTTAATAAATTAGGGTTTTTGACCATCAACATGTAATAACAACTTGAATATGAAGAATAGAAACGCGTATTAATGCAACCAGGTGAAATCGGATGCCTTAGATCTTATTAAACCATAAAAATAAGTGACCATTTTTGTTCTTTTTCATTTTATTTTGTTTCATATCAAAAAATTCATGCTTTTATCTTTCAAACAGTGCTGAAACTACTAATTTCATTACTCATTTAATAACAATCCTCGTGGGCTGATACTCTACTCATTTCTATATTACTTGATACGACTTAGTGCATTTGCTAAGCAATACACAGAAGCACATCATGGTGGCTTTAGGAGAATTCTTATTTATTCTTATTACAAGGAGTTGTAGAAAAGATCAATTGTGTGTTTTTTGAATGTGGTAAGATTTGTATGATGAGTCACGTTTACATATCAAAAGGTTTGTTATGTAAAATGTTTTTAGAAAATGTTCTAAAACTATAACTGATAACTTGTGTTAAATTGATAGTATGACATACTGTGTCCCAACAGCTCGATACAACTTATAGTATAGATGATATATTAGATATATCTTCAGCTAGGTTATTGTCACATACATTACATGGCGTAGTGGGAGGATGGTCAGGGTCACTTGACAGATTCATGTCTCCCGCCTTAATGATTAAGAATGATGATGAATATGATCCTTTAGACTATAATGTAACTCTAAAGTATAAAGATGTCGACCAATAGGTTAGAGTAATGAAAGTTAAGTTCAAGTAATTGTATTTTAACTAAGTCCGGAGCTTGTAGAGGTGGCAAAAGACATTAGGATTGGAACATTGAGTAGGACCACCTGAATTTGTTATTTCTTTACTGCTATCAGAAGTAATTAATTCTATAAGATGATAAATCTAAATCCGAAAAATTGTCCAAACTTGTGCATGGAATGTTAATTTCTTTGATGCCCAAAATGATGAGGTTAAAATGTTATGATTCCTATAGATGGGGCTTGTGAAAGATTGTAATTAGAATAAGTCATGATGTACTTAGTAGCATAAGCCCTTGATAAGTCATGTAATAAGGATCTTTAGTGTATATAGCTGCGGTGGTCAATACCGTTAGTTTAGTTGGTCGAGGATGGTGGCTAGCTAGCTAGAGTCGGTTAAGTCACTTGTCTAGATTCATTGTATGGGGCCTAACCGCCATTAGAGATTGGTTAGTATAAGTAGGTAGTTCTTTGTTTGTAAGTCTCATAACTTTGATAATGAAAATATTTCTTTTGAGATCAATTCTCTCTCATCTAATTCTCTCTCTATTTTCTCATCTTCAGTTCACTTCTCCTTTCATCTAAACTTTCATCAATCCTAGGTTATGATTTGAGATTAGTCTCGATCACAACAATTGGTATCAGAGCCTCGTTTTAGGCTATCGATTAAGTTGAATTACTTCAATTTAGTTGTATATGCTTAGGATTAAGGTGATTTGATATTAAATATCCTTGATCGCATTGCAAGTTGATTAAGAGTTCAATTTTGAGTTCTTCATTGATAAAGCTTGTGGTTATTAATTGAAAAAAAAAAAGGTTGAAATTGATTTAAAATTGAGTTCTGAATTCAAAAGTTAACTGCTGACAGTAAGCATTGATCAAAGCTTACATGATCAACTGTTTCACTGAGGATCGGTCTATGATTTTGATGATTTGCATTAAGGCTTAGTTGAACTTTGCTTCACTAAGGTTGAGTTGCATTGAATCAAGTTCTGTTGATCAGTTGCAATTTGATTACAATCAACATAACTGGCGGTTACAAGTGAAGCAAGTATTTGAGTTTGAACAAGTTGCAGACATTGAAGCAAGTGTACTGCTGGATCATACTAGTCTTGATCAAAACTAGAAAGATCAGCTTAGCAAAGCTGAATTAAGGTTACTTCAGGTTTTGCAATACAATTGTTGAGGTGCAGGTAATAGATTCTAAACTTCTAAGTTACGTTTTGGTCAGAATCGACTTGTTGACTAAGTGTTGCTGAATTCTGGAGCTTTTTGAGCTGATAAGCATCGATCAAGTATAGTTGCACTGGAATCTTGTTGATTCCATAGGAATTTACTGAATATTGAATAGTTACTTGCTAAAAAGAAAAAATTAACAGCGAACTAAGAACAGAATTGCAGAGATCTGACTTCGTTCTTAAGGATTGTGTTGAGTAGTGTGTTGAAGCCATAATTACAGCTAAGTTCAAGTCTAATTCAGATTCATAGTCTGAATTATTCAAGTAAGCACTGTTGTTAGGGTTCAGTTCGAGTTCTCTTTGATTCGTGAAGTTTGGCAGTTAGGGTTTTCACTCTGCAGCAATTGTTGAGTAGAAAGCAAGCTGTGCAAATTAGTGTTGATTCAAAATTGCGCTGCTGTTAAACTCGATCGTTGGATTTTTGTGAAGGTAGGGTTTACCAAAGTGTTTATTTTGGTGCAAAGACTCTTGGCTGTGATAGTGCAATTCTCATCTCAGTGAGCAGTGAGTGTTGGCTCAAGAATTCGATCATAATATCCAGCATGAGCTTTGTAGTCGAAGTAGTAGATGTTGCTGCAAATATGGTTGCGAATGTCACTGATGCTTCGGTTGTTGGTGCTAATGTTGCAGCGGAGCCGGAGGTTGTTACAATGGATCAATTGAACATCTAAATGAAGGAAATGTTCGCTCAGGTACTGCAATCACAGAGTGAGCTGTTGCGAAAATTGGATCAGATTTATGGTCAAATGAGTTAGCGGTCTTAGAAATTCGATGATAAGTTCATAAGTTTGCAGCTATCCAAGGCTATGGATGATACTAATGTACGTAATGAGGTTGATCTCATCCAACAGAAGGACTTCAATGAATCTACACTTTTGGCTAAGATTGGCATTGCTCTTTATCTGATCACCGAAGACGTTCTTCACCAAGTTTTTCATCCCTACGGACGTATTGAAGGAATTAAAGTCATTTCAACATCCGCCCTAGAGGTTGAAGCCCAAGTGTCCTTCTCTGCAAGAGAACAAGCTATTTTGGCCCTCAATGAAAAGCAAGGAAAAAGCATTTATTTTGGTTGTTGTGTAATACATATTCAATTCCTCATCTCTAGTGAGGAAATTAGAGAATCAAAGGTAGTTTCTTCTTCAATTGATCCCGAGGAGCTAAGGGATAGTGATGAAGCTCAAGAGGAGAAGTTTAATCAAGAGAATGAGCTAGATGAAGTGGTGGTTATGCCTTTGGAAGACAAGGCTTCGGTATAGCCGCATAATCAGCAATCACAAGAGTTTGAAGAAAAGCTTGCCATTCGATTTAATCAACACAAGCAGCAGTTTGAGGAGAGGTTTGCTGAAATACAAAATCAATTCAGAAAACAAAATGTGTCTTTCGGTGTTGGACCCCAGTTGCTTAACATCCAAAAGGCGCGTCCTTCAGAGGCAACAAGGGAAGTTAATGATAGGACGGATTTGGAAGTGACAATAGAGAATCAAGAAGTAGGGGTAGATGAATGTATTGTGCAAGAAGAGTTGTTGCACACTCAAGCTCCTGTTATGATTGTGAAGTATAATGCAGAGACTTCAGTAGAAAAGATTGATGATTTGTTGCAAGATAAGTTTGATGAAGTAGCTGGACAACGTGTTCCTGATTATACATTGGAGCCACTACAGTAACATTTGGGTTTATCTGAATTTTAGAAGCTCCATTCTAAAGCCGCAACAGCAATTGTGGGTGATGGTGAGCGATTGCAGGATGTTGAGCCACTATAGGTTGCAGTTTAAGAATTACAAGTATACATTGAAGCCATGAATTTTAGGAAGTTGCATTTGAAGTTTAGAATGCAGCAAGGCTTTTAAGATCAGTTTGGTCATTCACTTAACTCACATGAAATACTATTCGAGCAAGAAATTGAGAGTGAATGAAAAGCCAATCTTGGAGTATCATGGAAGGCCTCCGGTTTCTTTTACTTCTCAAGACAAATGAAGCAATATTGAATGAGTTTTATGATCTCAAGAATGGTAAGATGGAGCTTCCCAAGAAGGTGTTGTGGATGATATATAGATTGGGAGCATTTCCTTGGATGAAAAGAAGAATGAAGAAAGCAAGGAAAAGAATTAATTCTACCCGAAGTGACTTAAGGGTTGAGCAAAATGAAGTACCAATTGGTAGGTGTGGAATCTGTACTGCAGTACCATTGAGTTCAGCTGGAAAGTCACAAGTTGCAGATGTGGGATCATCGAATATAACACCAAAAGAATTATCCAATTGTCTTGGGCAAACTGCTACATCAACTTAGTTAAGAAGTATGCAAAATCAGGATGTATGGCAAGGCTTTTCGAGTAGAGTTGTGACTTGTCCAAGTACAAGCTCTTGTGACATAAAAGGAGGTAGCACTCACTGTCAATGGGGTGCTTTACAAGATCAGGTGCTGAAATGAAGGAGGTGGTTGAAGGAATGTGTGAACCAAGCTATTACAATGAATTCCAGAGTTCAGCAAAAGGGAAGCTTTGTTCCTGAACTTGTAGTTGATCTGATTGGGATGTATAATCTGGGTGTTTGCTGAAACAGAAGTGGTTAAAGGCTAAATTCAGTGGAGATGATGCTCACACTATTGTGTATGAAATTGGAAGACCCCCTGATGTTTTGGAGGTGAAGTATTCAACCATTTACCCAAGGATGAAGGTGAAGTTGAAGATCCTGGCGGATGTAGCACTTCGGTTCAAAAGAAGAAGTAAAAGGCTTGGAATGCTTTGTAACTTGAAAGGCAAGCTGTTGTTGTCTGTATCTAATGGTGAAGTGGTTAGCAACTCATGTTTCAAGGTTAGTGATAGTGTTACTCCAGCCAAGGGCAAGGAGTTTGCTCCAAAGATACATCATAATGTGTGCCCTCCTGAAGTTGCGCTGCTTAATGAATGGTCAGTTTTTGTACAATGGCTACAATAACCTAAGTTGAGGTTATTTGCATATGTAGCTAGGTTAGGGAAGACATACATGAGGCATTGTGCTAGAGTTTGGAGCAAGAAGGCTGAGACTCCCACATCATCCATGTTCGCAATTGACACGCTATTAGTAAAATTCAAAGAAGTTATTGTGAGTTCATGGAATAGCTCACTTCTTGCACTGGCAGTAGCACATGCGGATAATAAAGGGACAGCTGAATGTGTAGATCTGGCCTTGTTGAGGTTCAATATGTGGGCTCTAGCTTTTGTAACTTGTGGATCTCAGCTGCAATATGCAAGGTCAGCAGTGCTCAATCCCTTCAGGAAGTGGATGCATGTTTGCATCAGATGAAGCAAAGGGTTCTTCAGTGTAGATCATGGAATTGGTGTTTGGCTGATTTGGTGTGATAGGGGCAGACCATCTGAGGAGAATTCTCCGAATTAGATGCAAGACATTGATAGCAAACCAATACAGATTAACATCATCGATAGCATCGAATAAGAAATAGCCAGTTTCCAGCTGAAATTCAGATGGGCTCTTTGCTTCAGAAGTTTTCTTCATTTATAGATTTCAGCAAGGAGCTCGTCACCTTCGACTCCAACTCCTACATCAATAAGTGTTCTTCAAAGTTTCAACTCTCTTCTTGATTCTTGAGGACAAGAATTTCTTAAGGAGGGAGTATTGTTATGATTCCTATAGATGGGCTTGTGAAAGATTGTAATTATAATAAGTCATGATGTACTTAGTAGCATAAGCCCTTGAGAAGTCATATAATAAGGAAATTTATTGTATATAGATGTGGTGGTCAATACCGTTATGTTAGTTGGTCAAGGATGGCGGCTAGCTAGCTGGAGTTGGTTAAGTCACTTGTCTAGATTCATTGTATGGGGCCTAACTGCCATTAGAGCTGGTTAGTATAAGTAGGTAGTTCCTTGTTTATAAGTCTCATAACTTTGACAATGAAAATATGTCTTTTGATATCAATTCTCTCTTTCATCTAATTTTCTCTCTATTTTCTCATCTCCAATTCACTTCTCTTCTCATCTAAACTTTTGTCAAACCTAGGTTATAATTTGAGATTAGTCTCGATCACGACATAAAATTGAACAACCAGGATCATACGTGGTTGGGCAATTGCATGAAGTGTGGCAAGAACGGATAGTTTACTAGGAATCTACAATTTAAGATGTGCCCCTAGTTTATTCGCAAATATATGAATAGATTCTAGAATCTTTGGCCATAGTATTCCATATGTTTGACAACCAAAGAGGGAACCAACACGCCGTCACCGGATCCCATTAGAACTCCGAAGTTAAGCGTGCTTGGGCGAGAGTAATATTAGGATGGGTGACCTACTGGGAAGTCCTCACCTTCAGGTTGGGGGCACTGGGAAACAGCCTCTCTTCAGATTGACACCCTGAAGGGAGAAGGCTGCGTACATCCGCCCCCCCAGACCCTGCGTAGGCGGGAGCCCTTAAGGCATTGGGTATGCTCCTATTCCATATGTTTGACATTTTGAATTAATATGAAAATTGTTTCTGTTTTATAAATTGCTCGAGAAGGGCGAGTAGGGAACTACAGTGATAGAGGTGAGAAAATTAACAATAGTAGTTGAGGTTGTTTTTGGTCATGTATCTAATAGAGGGGTTAATTTTTATAATAATAATAATAAAATTATTTAAAAAATTCTTGAGTGAATATATTTAATTCTAGAGTGGAGTAAAGCTTATTTAGCAGAATTAAGTTTTATTAATGACAGTCAATTATTATCATGAGATGATAATCAGATTTGACCCATTTGGGGCTAGAGTTAGATTGTCCTTGAGGTCCCTCTGCAAACTTCAACTTAAATATTGTTTGAAAATATTTAAATTGAATTCATGGGATGAATTATTTGTTTCTGAGATGAATAAACTAATTTTGCTAAATAAAATTCATGAGATGAATTACTTATTCATAAGATGAATAAATTAATTTTACAAACTAATATTCATGAGATAAATTTTATATATGTGGGAATTAAACGAAAAGGAAAAAGAAAAGAAGGGTACAATTACACCGCGAAGCGTCTCATATTTATGAGCCTTTTAATTGTTATTTTGATTATTTTGCACCGATTCAATTATAGTTCTATACTCATTTTGGAAATTTTTAAGTTTAACATGTTTGAAATTAAAGTTATGAAAATTGTCAAATTTTGATGCAAATAAGAGAAATTCGAAACTCAAACAATTAAATCAAATCAATCGAGATTCGGGACAACAACGTATAAGCTCGGCCGG
The DNA here is from genome assembly GCA_018398585.1 of Simmondsia chinensis. Classification (NCBI taxonomy): domain Eukaryota; kingdom Viridiplantae; phylum Streptophyta; class Magnoliopsida; order Caryophyllales; family Simmondsiaceae; genus Simmondsia; species Simmondsia chinensis. Next base: position 24,749,402 of record JAGTTD010000007.1, on the reverse strand, counting down.
ACCCGACCCCCCTCGCTACTGTACCCCAAGCCCAACTCCATCTTCATCACCCTCATGTGCCCAGCAACCCCACTGCCACCGACACCAGCCCCAGCGCGTCAACACCAGATCTCGGCCCACCTCCAACACACACAGCACCGGCCTAACTTCCCCGACATCATCAACCTCCGGCCCAGCGCGTCAAGTTCGGCCCACCACTTCTCCGACTTAGGGTTTCGGAGTAGCATAATCTAAAAGGTGTTTTTTTTGGTTATGTTTTTTGGGGAGCTCGGTTTGTTGGTTTTTTGGGGGTCCGGAGCCTTTAGGCTTCTCTCTCTCTTCTCTCAGCTTTTATTTTTCCTTTTTTTTTGTTAAATTGGAACAAGAGCGAAATTAGTGTGAAGATCGATATGAGTTTCTACCTCTTCTCCTTCATCGGGTCATCCTTGATGGAGAGCTAACTTGCTCTCTGGTGTTAGATAAAGTCGTAGCCTTTAATTTTGTTTACTTTTAATTCGGGTTAATTTGATTGTTTACATGAATTGCTTGGTGGAGATAAATACTTGGAAGTATTATATTTTTATCGTTTCTTCAATTGATATGACTATTAAGTTTGTAACCTTTTATCGTCGATGTTGATATTTATAAATTAATTCTTTATGCTTGTAGCCTTAGGATTAATTAATCAAGCAATAGTATTAACCGAATTGTTAATTAAAGCCTATCTTCCCTATGCTTTAGTTAGATAGGGTCAATACGTAATAATTAACAATACGTTAGGTAGAGCCTATTTTCCTTATGCTTTAGTTAGATAGGGTCAATACGCGATACTAACAATATCTCCTTAGTAGGTTGAAGCTTCTAACCTAAACCACTATCCATGTGACAATCAATAATCCCAATTTAAGGGTTAGCGCAAAAAATAATTGGCTAATGTGTTTTCTTAAATTTAATACACTTTCCAATTAGAAGTAGATTATTTTAGTTCAATTGTTGTTTTCTTAAATTAATTAACACAAAAACCTCTCAATTTTATTCAAATCAATTTAGGTCATAGAATAAATGCGCGCACTCTTAATCCTTGTGGTTCGACACCCTCTCGCCCTACACTTCAATTTAAATGTGTTTAATAGATAGGGTTTTATATTAAATTTTGATAGATGTAGAAAAACACATTACACAGCTCACACAGACGAAGGCGAACGTGTGCATATTAATTTAAAAAAGGGGGCACGATCTGCGTTAGCGCATCAAAGCCAATCACGGAGTGACTCGTGTCGCCCGGAGTAGCTTGTTAGTAATCCGCGTGCATTGGCTCTGGCCAATGCACAGCTGCCATGTGTCATAGATTTTGGTTATAAATAAGCTGCATTTTTTCTGTCGTGATTATTAAGTACGTTTTTAGGTTTTGGAACTTATTTTTCTCCCACAATGAAAAATATAAAATTATTTTAGGGTTTCTCAAAATTAATTATTAGCATAATGTTTCTGAAATTTTTTTTTCTGAATGATTAAAAGGAAAAATTTTGTTCCTAAATTAAATATTTTGGGAGCCCACACGCTGGTGTTGCTAGAGTCATTGCAGAGAAGATCTTGAGGTGTCAAGAAGCTTTTTTCTTTCAATTTCAGATCTACAAATTCGGAGTTTGGATTTGCGCTTCAGGTATGTCTAAATTAAGTATTTCATATTTAATTTATTCTTTCCTTTATTTCATTTATTGTACATACCATATTTATACTTTTTTTATTTGATGTCTTGATTGCTATATTATGAGTCTATTAGAGTAAGATTAGGTCTAATTAAATAGTTTAATTAGATCAGGATATTAGATTTGAAATTAAGAATTTTAAATTAGTTTTCCACTGCGCATGCTCTAGTCATTTAGGGAAAATGTTTTCGAAATACGTTCCCTACGACAACCATATGTTAGGTGGAAGGGCGGACTATTTCATGGTGGTGATTGTGTTGTTGGCAAAACAGCCACCACACATTTCACTAATTATTGTCATGGTGTTTGGGGCATTGGTGGGAGGCTGCCAACGTGAGTTCCAATGGTGGAGTGGGGCACCAATAGCCTCTGCAATCTTAGTGTTTTTGAAAAGAATGAGGTTGCCATGGATAGTGTCCTCTCACCATGGGCCCTTAAACTCATCAGGATGGAAACAGGATGAGGAGTAAAACTCCCTCACCCAGGAGGGGTAAACATGATCATTCTCCAATTCCATACCAAGAAGGTAGGTGAAGCTCAATTCGACACATAATGAAATGGCCCACTCCCCATTGGCCTCCTTTCATCGAAAATTGTCTCGCCAATAATCTCAGCCGCATCAAGGAGGGTGTCAAAGTTGGTGGTGCGAGATCTGCTACCCTCCTCCCATCAAACATCTTTTTGTGTGGGCCATGACCTGAAAAAGAAAGATCAAATCAACACAAAAAAAGAGGGAAGAGACTTCGGAACATGACTTAAAGCTAACAAAAACAAACTTAGGAACTAAAGAAATGACGAACTATTGAAAATAAGACAAAATTAAAAAGAGGAAAAAATGGAAAGAAAAGAAAGTAAAATTAGAACCCAACCCCCTCCACCCCCCCCCCCCCCCCCCCCCCCCCCCCCGCCCCGGGGGGCACCGGGCAAAAAAAAAAAAAAAAAAAAAAAACCCTAAACAAGATGAGGGCCCTAAGATGGACTATAGACAAGAGCTGAAGTTCGAAGAGACTATATATCTCACGTCAAAATGAAGTGAAAAAGAACAAATCTACCCTAAAGCATGAACAAATCAAGTGAACATCGACGAAAAATCTAGACATTAACAAATCTAGTCAGGATCCCATATTGTTCACACAGGGTCCCCTAGTAGTAAAAATATAGTAAACAGAGACATGAAATCTCAACATCCCACAACAACTACCCATATTCTTAATATCTCACATGAACAAAGTGATAGAAAAGCATATATTTAAATAATACCAACTTTGTTCACAGTTAGGATCCAAATCTTCAGCAATCATGATAAACACTAAAAATTTATCTCTAAAAAAGATTCAAGGTAAAAGACTTTAAACTAAGGAAGAAATGCATACTTTGAGCATAAGAGAAGTGAAGAAGAGAGAGAAATGATGGGATCTTGGCACGGCGGAGCGTCGGCGGGTTGGTCGTTAGGGTTAGGGGAGGAGGGTGTTATGGCCACGGGGAATGAAAAAATGGGTGGGGAGCTTTCCTAAGCGTCCCAATTGATTGTCGTATAGACCATATCAATTGGGTCGCTGCAAAACAAAGGGTGGGGGGTGTGCCTCCTCCAATCGATCAAGGGATACCCCAATCAGGGAACAAGCGTAGAGCTCTCTAAGGCTTGTGCCTCCGATCGATCAGGGAGCCAAATTGTTGGGAGGAGAATTTCAATTTCCTAAACTGAAATTTTCAAAAACTATTGGATCCAACGCAGCGAAATTATGATTTAAAATTCTAAACTTTAAACAATTAAAGGTCTCTACTCTAATTTATACATGACAACGCATAGCATGGATAGACATAAAACGAAAAACAAAACTAAATAAGAATTTAAAAGAATTAATTGAGAATTTACATACCTTGATGTAGACCACAAGTGTAAGAGGATGTATGAACAATACTACCAAGGTCTTCTCTGCAATTCCCCTCAACACCGGACGTGTGGGCGTTTTGAAATCAAGAACTTTAAAAACTATTTTAGAGCAAAGTTGGGGGGGGGGGGGGGTACTTTTGCCTCTTCAATTCTCTAACTAGGTCAAAAGTATGAATAGTACTAAACCCTAAAAGTTAGAATCTATTTATATAAGGCTAAAAAAAAAAAAAAAAAAAAATCTAACTTTCAAATTTTAAATAAAAAATAAAAAAACTTAACAATCTTAATAAGTCAAAATACAAAGAAATTTATCCAAAAAACCCAAAAAAAGAAAAATGTAAGTCTATCCAGGTAACATATCACAAGGTGCCACAGATTGTCACATGGAGCCCTATGATTGGTCCGCGTCTAATGACGCTGATCGCCATCTAAGGGCACCCTAGCACTCGACATGTGTCGCGTGCTAGTCGCCCCTATGTGCCAGTCATGTCACTCACTGGTTGGCCCTTTGCATTTTTCCCTTTTTTATTTTAAATTTTTTTAGTATAAATTCATTTCATGAATTTTTAGTTTTGTAGAAAATAAAAAATAATTTATTCATCTCCTGAATAAATAAATCATCACATGAATTCTCTTGATTTCTTAAGTTGCATATTTTAGAGGCTTGCATAGGGACCTTAGTGACAATTTAGTTCTAATTTCAAATGGGTGAAATCTTGTTATCATCTCATGAAAACAATTGATTAACATTTAGTAAAGCTTAGTTCCACTAAATAAGTTTTATTGCACTCAAAAAACAAATGTATTTACTCATTAAATTCCCTATGATTGTTTACTCACAATTGATCCTTCTATTACATGTCCATGAGAAAAATAATTAAAACTACTATTTTTATTCTTTCTTACATTACCTTCTTAGTTCCTGACTCGCCCTTCTCGAATAAATCACTAATGCGAAAAACACTTCTGCATCAATACCAAGTATCAAACATATGGAATGCTTTAGCCAAAATCTCTAGAATCAATTCGAATGGTTGCGAATCAACTAAGGGGACATTTTATGCTGTAAATTCCTAGTAAAATATATGTTCTGGCTACACTTCATGCAGTTACCCAATGAACATAAGATCTCCATTACACATTATAACCTAATACTTTGACCGCATCAAAATAAATAACATTCCATGTACAAGTTTATATTATTTCCCAGATTTAGAGTTATTGTATAAACACAAAAAACTGAATTGCTCATTTATGATAGTAGTGCTTATGAGCAAGCTGTATGGTCCAATTTAGTGTTCCAATCTTACAGATAGAACCAATATAATACTTTTGGATCCCTATCCACATGACCAAGAAAAGCCATTCAAAGTATCGTCCAAACTTATCACTGGCTATGCCCATACTTTGATAACATATCACTAATTTGATTCAAGCTTATCCGTGGCTCAATCTTATTGACTATTTAAACCAAACTTGACATGTCATCTTGGACTACGTTCATCTCATGGAACATTCAAGAAAACAATCAACCATATATTTGACTTGTAAAACATAATCAAACATTAAATCTATAAAGCAATTTTATTTAATTTACCAAATAATTAAATTTTCAGGATATCGATTCCAACAATCTCCCACTCGTCCTAAACCCAATTAGTCTTGCATTGTATAACTATCCCATAGGGATTTGTCAATGCAATGACTATAAAATTTATCAATACCAATCTCTCTCTTTCTGATTCTTTTTCTGACGAGCTTTAATCTATTAAGAACCTTCTAAGTCATTTAGTCTACTTTACAATGTCGAGTACCAAACTTTCACGGTGAACTAAGCGGTACAAGGATGCTTCACACTTCACCATCTAATGACTCCCATTTTGACGTCAAATGTCTAAAGTCTTTTTAAATTAATAAATCCATGATGAACTAAACATCCTTTCTTCCAATCTTGTTAAAGCTTGATCCTAAGGACATAGTTACCTTATCTTAGGTCTTTTTCTTTTAAATAACTGGACAACGAAATCTTGACAGCTTAAACAATTCTACACGATTCTTAATGAGCAGAATGCCATCTACATACAACAATTTGAAAGTCACTACTCTCTTGCGAGGTCAATTGTACATTAATGATTCACTAATCATTGATTCATATCGATAGGACTTCAGAGGCGCCATCAAGTCCATAATTCGATGAACAAAATGCTTATTTGAGTCTACAAATAGACTTCTTCATTTTTGCATACTATATCCTTCTGATTCTTAGCAGCAAACATATCTAGCTGCATCATATACAAAACATTTTAAAGATGAATGTATAGAAAATATTGTCTTGACTTCCATTTTCCACATGTTATCACATTGAGATGCAATGGATTAGAGCATCCTTCTGGACTTAAGCATAGCATATGGCTAGAAGGTCTCATCAAAGATGATTCCTTCCTTTAGGGCATATAACCCACTGCCATCAGTCTAGCCTTGAAGGTCTAAACCTTCTTGTCCACTCAACTCTACACTCTTGTAGATCAATTCAGATCTAATCTAATGCACTTAATGTCTTTCCACGCATCTACAAGATCCCAGACATAGATAAAATACAATTATCATAGCTTAGCTTTTACTGTCCTGGCCCATTGGTCTACATCTTTATTCTTAAGAGTTTCATTGTAGTCTAGAGGATCAGGTTCATTATCATGCTCAACCACTAGGGCTAAAGACATGAATCCGTTAGGTGGTCCTGACTGTCCTCCCACTGCACTAAAGCTCTTTTGTACTTAGTGCAACATTAACCAGGTTGAAGATATACATAATACATCAACTAAATTGTACTTTTGTATCTCGCTGTTCATATTTAGTATCTCATACTATCAATTTATCTAACTCAAGCGATCTACTGTACTTTTAGGATAACCTTTTGATATGTAAATGTGATTCATCATATGAATATAACCATATACAATAAAACATTATTGATCCTTTCTATAGCACTTTGTAGTAAGGAAAAATAAGAATTCTCATAAAATCCACTACTTTGATGTAATCAAAGTGAGTTGATATAATTAGCTAACGGGTTCCAACTTTAGCCTTTTAATCTTTGAACTTTTCAAAAGAATTCAAGACTTTAGTCTTCTTAGTTATATACATATATAAAGTTATTGAGTAGTCATTCATAAACTTTTATGAAATGCTCATTGCTTCCACTAACTTGAACTTTTAGCAGTCCACCAATATTTTATTAACAAGTTCTAGCAACTTAGTAACTCTATTGCCTTTACTATTAAAGGCTCTTTCAGTCACCATTAATTAAAACACGATTCACATACTGGTTATCATTTTAGAACTTAATGATCCCATAAGACAAATGAGGCCATTTTTAAATCATACTAGATCAATGTGACCTAAGATCAAGTGCCACTTAAAAGCCATATCGTCTTTAGAAATTCTTTATTATATTAGACTAATAAATTGCCATTAACATAGTTTTGATTTAAATTAGTTAACTATCTACCAATGTACCCTTCTAAATAAACATTTTTTTTTTACTTGAATATCAATCTATTTTTCTGAAAAATAACTGAAAAATTATTTAAAAACAAATAGCAAATAGAAATCAAAATTCTAAAGAAATTGATACATTAAGATAGTTTCTCAAAATCAAAACTACATTCCTTATCTCAAAATACTATCTCATAGTGCCCCTATTGGCAACAACAGTAGCTAAATACCTAGGCAATTTCTTTTAAATACAAATGTTCAGAACCTTTTCAAAAGGGGCAAAATATTATTGGGAAAACGACTAGAACGGGTGCAGCAGAAAACCAATTTAAAATTCTTAATTTTAAATATAATGCCCTAATCTATTAAACTATTTTGTTAGACCTAGATCTTACTCTAATAGGCTTAATATAGGATAATCGAAAAACATGAAATAAAACAAGTATAAACAAGGTATGTAGAATAACTGAAATAAAGGAAAGCAAATTAAATATCAAATACTTAATTGAAACATACCTGAAGCACGAATCCAAGCTCCAATTGGAAGATCCAAAATTCATATAAGATTTCTGCATCTCAAGTTCTTCTTCGCAATAACCTCTTTTAGCACTAGAGTGCGGGCACCCAAAAATATTTATTTTAGGAAAAATTTTTGAACAAAAATTTTCCTTTTAATTTTTCTGAAAAACAAATTTTCAGAAACATTATGCTGAACATGAATTTAGAAAACTAGTTTCCAAAACGTAAAACAAAACATATATTGTACACCGCAAAACACCATATATTTATAGGAAAAATCTGTGGCATGTGGTAGCCGTTTATTGGTTTGTAGCAACTGTCGCGGATAGTCAAGCTAATTGACCTGGAGCGTGACATGTGTCACGCCCTGATTGGGCATATTTGTGTGGCATGGATTGCTTCCTCCTTTGTTTAATTAGCGCCTCATCAACCTTAAATAGCTTGGGTGCTCGCGCATGCCTGAACTTCGTTTCTCCTCCTTCTTTTGTTTAATTCCCACATTATAAAATTCATCATATGAATATTGTTTGGTAAAATTAATTTATTCATCATATGAATATATAGTTCACCTCATGAATTATGTTTAGCAGAATTAATTTATTCATATTATGAATAAATTCATCCCATGATTTCAATTTAAATATTTTCAAACAATGCTTAAGTTGAGGCTTGCATAGAGACCTCAGGGACAATCTAACTCTAGCTCCAGATGGGCCAGATCTAATTATCATCTCCTAATAACATTTGATTACTACTTAGTAAAACTTAATTCCACTAAATAAGTTTTACTGCTCTCTACAAATAAAAATATTTACAAGAGAATTTCACAAATGCTTTTATTGGGTCAATTAACCCCTTTATTAGATATCCGTGAGCAAAAACAACTTCAACTACTATCGTCATTTTTCTCATATCTATTGACGTAGTTTCTGACTCGCCATTTTCGAACAACTTATAATATAGAAACAATTTTCGTAATAATTCAAAACGTCAAACATATGGAATTCTCTGGCCAAAGATTCTAGAAATTGTTCATCTATTTGCGAATCAACTAAGGCGACATCTTACATTGTAGATTATATTGGTGAAATTTAATTGAGCAGCTTGCTATTATAGATGGGCAAGTAGGTTACACAGACAATTATTTGAAAAAAAAAACAAAAAAAATTAAAACAATGTAATTTGCCCAGTAAAGGTAAAACAACACAATTCACCAAATATGGGTAAAATCTACACAATTCGCCCAGTATAGGTAACATCAATACAATTCACCTAGTAGAGGTGAAATCAACACAATTCGCCCAGTAGGGGCAAAAGCAACACAATTCGCCCAATAGGGGCAAAATCAACACAATTCGCTCAGTAGGGGTACAATTAACACAATTCGCTGGATAGAGGTAAAATCAACACAATTCGCCCAGTAAAGGCAAAAGCAACAGAATTCGCCCCATAGAGGTAGAAGCAACACAATTCGCCCACTTTAACCAACTTAACACAATTCGCCTATTTTATCCCTCCAAAACACATTTATGCACAAATACAAAAGGATAGAATCAAACATACCCTTCCACAATGATCCTCCCTCTTTGAGTCAAGTCATACTCATCCAAAAATAATTTTCTTCTATAAAAAGGACTACACGCCTCCTTCACCAAGGCCCATTCCGACGATCATCTCCCAGGAGCAATAATCGTTCCAACACCTTACTCTCTTCATGCTAAGTATTTTATATCTATTATTTGATTTATATTACTTGCCCTTATTTACTATTTCATGATATGGATACTGACTTGAGCATCGGAGGGGTCCCCCGTGGGTTGCTTGGCGGGCCCCTCTAACCGTTCGTTTGATCTTGCAGGGAATATTCAGTCGGGCGTGTGGCTAGAGCTTAAGTTCAGCTTATCTTAACGAGCCCCACCTCGTACATAACTCCAAAGTGATGATTAAGCACACTGATCAAATTCATCATGAACATAATGGTGTCATCTGTGGGAAGGATCATAAGCTCATGCCTGGCTTGGTGTTTCTTGTCAAATTCAAAAATTTTTAATATCATTCAAGGTAATTTTTTGCATTTGTTGGGTATCTGTCGAATTTTTCTTATAAAAAATGAGTTTACTCAAGCAAAGTAAGTGAAAAAAGCTCTCTACTATTTCTTTGAGCACTTTTAAGCATATCCATACATGAAAAGAGGTATATTGGAGTAAGTCTAGTTTTATGACATAATTTTTACAACTTTCTTATCATTTCCTCGATCAAAACTTCAAAGAAAGTCATTATAGGCACCTAGAACTCTTCATGAGCTTATTGTGGTGTACAACTCAATCCATAACTCTTCACGGATTGATTGTTATGCTTTTCTAAGTTACAAGGCAAGTTATACAACTACAACCAGAATTTGCCAGGTTCATCTTTTCACATCCTTTTCAAATTCTCTTTCATCAAAAACTTAAAAATCATTATAGTTATATATATTCAAGATCTTCATTTTGATATATAACTCAATCCGTAACTCTTCACGGTTTAAAAGTTATCCTTGTTTTAAGTTATATGGTATTTTATACAACCACCATCAATAGAATTCGCCCGGTTCTTGTTATCACCACTTTCTCATGTTCTTTTTCCTCTAAAGCTTTAAAAATCATCATAGTTACATACAACTATTCAAGGGATTTATTTTGATATGTAACTTACTCTGTAACTCTTCACGGATTAAAAGTTATTCTTATTTCAAGTTAAAAGATAAGCTATGTAACCACCATCAATGGAATTTGCCCAGTTCATGTTGTCACCTCTTTTTTCATATTATTTTTGATCCAAAGCTTTAAAAATCATCATAATTACATAGAAATCTTCAATAGTTTCATTTTGATATGTAACTTAATCCAAAACTCTTCACGGATTAAAAGTTATTCTTGTTTCAAGTTACAAGATAAGCTATGTAACCACCACCAACAGAAGTCGCAGGGTTCATGTTGTCACCTTTTTTTCATACTCTTTTCGATCCAAAGTTTCAAAACTCATCATAGTTACATAAATGTCTTCAGAGCTTCATTTTGATATGTATTTCAATCCGTAACTCTTCACGGATTAAAAGTTATCATTGTTTCAAGTTACAAGGTAAGCAATGTAACCACCACCTACGGAATTCGCCCGGTTCATGTTTTCACCTCTTTTTCATATTATTTTTGTTCCAAAGCTTTAAAAATCACCATAGTTATGTAGAACTCTTCAAGAGCTTCATTTTGATATATAACTCAATCCATAACTCATCACGGATTAAAAGTTATTCTCATTTTAATTTATAAGGCATGCTATATAACAACCACAATCGGAATTCGGCTAGTTCGTATTTTCACCTCCTTTTCATATTTTTCTTTGATCCAAAACTTAAAACCTCATTATAGTTGCATAGAATACTTTTTGACTTCCTTTTGATGGTTGATTCGGTCTATAACTATACATGGATTGAAAGTTATGCTCGTTTGAAATCAAAGGGCCAAGTTACATAACTATTACAAGAGGAAAACCCCCACTTCATCATTCCACATGTTTTTCATATTTTTTATTTTTTTCAAAAACTCAAACATTCATCATATGTGCTTAGAACTCTTCGATAGCTTGATTTGATATGTGATTCAACCCGTAAACCTGCACAGACTAAAAGTTGTGCTCGTTCTAAGTCAAAGGTTCAAGTTGTATACCCATCACATAGATAAAACACCCAGTTATCTTTTCACCTTTTTCTTCTGTTCACTTTGATTAAAAAAAAAAAAAAAACCTTGAGAACTCATCATATATGAATACGGAACTCGTTAAAAGCTTCATTTTGACATGTGAATCAACTTGTAACTACTTACGAGTGAAATGTTATACACATTTAAAAGTCCACCATACTTAACTTACTTCATAATCTATGCGATATCACTGTTCCTCAAGATCGGACATGGCCATATGCTAAGTACCTTTTAGGAGATACTATTTAGACTAGCTAAATCAAGTAAGATCAAAAATAAAAAATGTATCTGAGACAGAAATCGTTTCATAAGTATTGGAAGCTGGAAGACTTTGCCTTCATTCGCAATTCCCTATCCATGGTGGTGTACAAATCCTTTTAAGACTATGTAATTTCGTTGCTATTCACAGTCCAAACTTCATTGCAGCGGTGGTACAAATCCTTTTAAGACTGGGGGACTTCGTCCCTGTTCATAGTCCGAACTTTATTTCAGCGGTGGTACAAATCCTTTTAAGATTGGGGGACTTCGTCCCTGTTCAAATTAGAACTTCATTTCAGTGGTGGTACAAATCCTTTTAAGACTGGGGGACTTTGTCCCTGTTCAAAGTCCGAACTTCATTTCAGCAGTGGTACAAATCATTTTAGGGCTGGGGACTTCGTCGCTATTCACAGCTCGAATTTCATTTCAATGATGGTGCAAATCATCTTAGGACTGGGGGACTATGCTTCAATTAATAACTTGGGTTTTCTCATCCTTGCAGCATAAATCACTTTCGGGCAAGAGTACTTCGCCTTAGTTATTTCTTTATTATGATGGTATAAATCATTTTAAGACTGGAGGACTTCACCTCATCCATTTCCTTATCTTAAGTGATACAAATCATTTTAGGATTGGGGGACTTAGTCTCGATTCACAACTTCGGCTTCTTCATCTCAATGGCACAAATCATTTTTCACGACTATGGGACTTCACTCCTAGGTCACATGCTAGGCATTACCTCCATAACAAATGATAAACCACTCCAAAATCAGAAAGCTTTACAATTAGTAATGGTTGAAAGTGCATTCTTTTCATGCAATGCAAAGTAGATAAAAAAAATTCCGTAAGAGGAAATCCCTTTCAAAGCTAGTGAACTTCGTCCTCAATTGTGCTATGTTATACGACATTGTGGCATATCCAAAAGACTTTTCTACTCGTCATAAATCTAATTATAATTTTCAAACTTGGTTGCTTATCACAGCTTGACAAAATATTTCCAATAAGAGAATCCGAAATAAGCTGCGTTTCTTATTAAGCCTGAGTAACTGACACTCCAACCAATGTTATGCTAAGCTATCTAATGCCACAACTGGTCAACAAATTAATAAGGGTAATGTAAGGTATTATCTTTATCTTCTTAGCCACCTTTATAATCCTATACACATAAGGATGGCACGTAATCGGTAATTCCAAACCATGTTATTGAAAACAATGACATATCTGTAAGGCTTTATTATCCATAAGGAATCAAACTACGATTACAAAACTCGGAGGCTCGTCACAGCTTGATAAACTATTTCTAATAAGGAGGTCTAACATGGACCACACCTTTTATTATGCTGAACAACGCACACCGCAATTAACTCTTTGTAAGTTAGGCACTACTATTGGTCCATGAATTAAGAAAAACAATACAAAAGGTCGCTTTTATCTGTCCAACTTTAGGCACTCATTAACTACCCACTCAAGAAGAAGACTCACAAGTTAATGATGTATGAACATAAATGAGAACTCAATAGTAAAAAGCCCTACATAGTGTGGCAGTCTAAACAAAAAGCTAGGAATGAGATGAACTAGTTCAATATTCGCAACGATCTACTTCAAGATGGTCTTAGACTTTCTCATAGTCCACTTAAAACCCCTTCCATAGCTTATTCAATTTAGCAATAGGTGCTTTTTAGAAATAAGTGTCATGACAAGAAGATATTGAGGGCTAGTCGTTACTAAGCTGCTCATTAGACATACATGCTTCAAAATTAGCAATAGTCTATATGATGAATCACACCCTTCGGGTAATATTCAGATGTAAAGTGTATTGTATACTACTAATCACTATTTTTGTGATTGTTTATTTGCAACCATTAAACAGGAGACATACCAAGCTCATCAGTATGTAGATGAATGCCAGAGATAAACCAATGCCAGCGAAAGACATATTTTGACATACCATACACTTGATTTACCTTTTGCTTGGCATGTAACAACCCTCATGGTGTTTTAATTCTTGCACCCTATCTTTACTTTTATATATGTCCTCGATATGCTCATCATCAAATTAGAATACGACCATATGTGGTTTTACTATTTCAATTATGCTTGTGACCTTGACTTTATCCAGGTATTTTATACATGACACTTAACATTCACCAAGTGCGTACGCACATCATGGTCCTCCCTAATGCAATTACCCGCAATGGATGCAACATTCATCACCATGGTCCGCCCTGGTACAATCACCTGCAACGGGTGCAACATTCATCACCATGGTTTGCCCTGGTGTAATCACCCGCAACCAATGCAACATTCCTCACCATGGTCCGCACTGGTTCAAGCATCAGCAATAGGTGCAACATTCCTCACCATGGTCCGCCCTGGTGCAATCACCTGCGACGGGTGCAACATTCATCACCATGGTCCGCCCTTGTCCAATCACCCATAACTTGACATAATTGGAGCATAATTGAAGAATATTTTCTATATCGGGTCAATTCAAGTTAATAAGGTGGGAAAGTTAGTTAGTGAGTTCATGTGGGAAATGCTTGTATTGTTCTTTGTCAAGCTTGGCAGCTGGACTTGGTGCTAACTCGGTTTAGGTGGTTAGTGTAAGTCTAAATTCAATGTTTTTCCTTTTAATCTTGTATTAGTATAAATAGGAAAATCTCTTGTAATGTTGGATCCTTATGAATGATAAACTTGATGATTTCTCTCTATCATCACTAAATTCTCTCTAACTCTCATATCCTTCACTTCTTTTTCTCATCGGAACTCTCTAAACCTAGGTTATGAATCAAGATCAATCTTGATTCATAATAATTGGTATCAGAGCTTGAGATTGCATTTGCATCTACCATGCCTTATCTGTTCGTTTTCTGCTCAATTGCTCACAATTCTGGTGAGGCATAAGAAATCAGCACCAATGGCTGGACAAGTGACCATGAGAGCTAATGCAGCTGCTAATGCTGCCAATAAAAATGTTACATATGCTGCTGCTGTGGTTGGAACTGATGCAGGAAGTAATCAAGTTAATCGGATTGAGCAAATGATGACTTTGATTTTGTCAATGAGGCAAGATGTGGATCAGAAGTTTTGAGGTACACTCACATAGGTTTGATTCACAAACTCAGCAGCTTGTAGGCTTACAACAGCAAGTACAATAGCAAGCGCAAAGACAGATTCCGCCTATTAGAGAGAGTATTTTGCTTCCTGCAAGTCAGCAAGTGAGAGTAAGCCAACAAGCTAGACCACAGGATCCTAGTCCTCCTCAAGGTCTTGTTGACAGTGGAGATAGTACATCTAGTGGAAGAAGCACTAGTTTCATACAGCCATGCATGGACTTAGAGCCTTTTGATGGAACAATGCCTCAATCTGGGGTAAGGAAATGTGAAAGCTACTTTCGTTTCTATAAGATCGCGGAACATGAAATGGTAGAATTGGCTAATGTGTATTTGCATGGGAATTAGAGGTGTGGTATTATAGTTTGAAGTGAAGTAAACCAGTTATAACTTTGCCTGAATTTGTTAATGAACTCTGTCATCGGTATGGGGATGAAGACATAAGCGAGGTTGTGGACAATTTTAATGAGGTGACTCAAGTCTCGACTGTGAAGGATTATATGACAAGATTTGAAAAGCTTAGAGCCAGGATGTTGACAGTATATCCTGAAGCACCGGAAGCCTACTGTGTTTCAAGTTTTGTGAGTGGACTCAAGCCTAAAATCAAGAATATGGTTAAGGAATTTGATCCTTCCACTTTAGCTCAGGCTTACTTGAAGGCAAGGAAGATTGAGAACACGGTTTTAACTGTTTCTAAATCATAGAGAATTCAAAATACTCTAGTTGGACCTTCTTTAGCAAGATTTCCATAGTCTAGTAACAAATCTGTGAATTCTGATGAGAAAAAGCCTCAGAGGCTTTGCTTCAAATGCAACTACTGTTATTTCTTTGGTCACAAGTGTGATCCCAAGTATCCTATGTCAGCTTCGGGTATGGATGTTGTGGAATTCGAGGAAGAGGATGATAGAGGTGAATTAGAGGAATAGATTGAGGAGAAGGATGATGAAACAGATGAAGATGAGGCTGAAAGTTCTGTCAAGGCTTTAATAGGGAGCGGTTCACATAATACCATATGAATTAAGGGAGAAGTGGGACAAAGATACTTGTTGATACTCATTGACAGCAGAAGTACACATAGCTTCCTAGATCCTAAAGTAGTAAGATCAGTGGGGCAAGAATTGATCAAGACCAGCCCTTTGGCTGTCACGGTGGCTGATGGTAATTCAATCTTGACATACACCTACTGTAAGAACTTCGATTGGAAGATGGTGTTAGGGGTTGATTGGATGAAGACCATTAGCCCATTACTCTTTGATTTCTCTTAGCTTATAGTGTCATTTGAAAGAGGTGGATAGACGGTGAAGCCTCAAGGTATTGTGGAGCAAGGACAACTTCAAATGATGAAGGGTAACGGTTGCAGAGTATGCTCAAGAAAGGGGGTTATCAGTGGGTTGGACAACTCTACTCTATCACTGCTATTTCTGAAGGTGATCAGGTGGATTCTAGTACTGCTTTGGATTCACTATTACAGAAGTATAGTGAAATATTTGAGCAACCAGATTCTCTGCCACCCATAAGGGAGCTTGATCATGCCATTCCCTGGAAAGAAGGATCCAGTCGAGTGAATCGTCCCCCTTACAAGTATCCTCATTCCCAAAAGAATGATATTGAGAGGCAAGTTGAAGAGTTGTTAAAGACCAAGTTCATACGACATAGGCACAGCCCCTTTGCTTCTCCGGTGATATTGGTTAGAAAGAAGGATGGAACCTCTCAAACGTGCATTGATTATTGTTAACTGAATTCTTTCACCATCAAGAATAAATTTCCAATTCCTATCATTGATGATCTCTTGGATGAGTTATATGGTTCTAAGTATTTCTCCAAATTGGACTTGCAGTAAGGCTATCATCAGATTAGAGGACAAGACCATGACATTCATCAAGCTGCTTTTAGAACACATCATGGACATTATGAGTTTGTGGTCAAGCCCTTTGGGCTGTCCAATGCCCCAACCACGTTTCAGGCCTTAATGAACTCTATGTTTAAACCATACTTGAGGATGTTTGTTCTCATGTTCTTTGATTATATATTGGTCTACAGTCCTTCGCTGCACGAGCATGTTACACACTTGAGCTGGTTTTTTAGACTATGAGACAACACAAGCTTTTTACTAAGCTATCTAAGCATTCATTTTCCAAGGCTTAAGTGGAATACTTAGGCCATGTGATTTTAGGTGATGGGGTAGCTACAGATTCAAGCAAGGTGTAGGTTATGAAGGATTGGCCAGAACCAAGATCTCTTAAGCAGCTAAGAGGATTCCTGGGCTTAACAAGATACTATTGCAAATTTGTAGCTCGATATGGACTTATTGCCAAGCCTTTGATAGATTTGCTTAAGAAAGATGCTTTCTTCTGGAGTGATTGTGCAAGGGAAGCTTTTGAGCTGTTGAAGAATGCTATGATCACTGCACCAGTGTTGGTTATGCCAAATTGTAGCTTGCCTTTTGTATTGGAGAAAGATGCTTGCAGTAATGGAATCGGGGCAGTACTTTCTCAGAATGGAAGGCCTTTGGCTTATCTCAGTCAGGCTTTGGGACTTAGAAATCAGAGTTTGTCAATATATGAGAAGGAGTATATGGTAATTTTGTTCGTAGTGCAGAAATGGAGGCATTATTTAGAGGGACATCATTCATAATCAAAACGGATCATCAAAGTCTTAAGTAATTGCTAGAGCAAAGAATATCCATGAGAATTCAAAGGAAGGGATTGATGAAGACGGTGGGTTTAGACTGTACTATTGAATACAGAAAAGGAATTAACAACTCAGTTGTTGATGCTCTTTTGAGGAGACGAGATGTTGCTCTTGGTGATAAAGAGATTGAGGATGCTTCTTGTGCTGCCATAACACAAGTTGTGCCATTGTGGACGATAGAAGTGATTAAGTCTTCTGAAAATGATATCTTTGCTGAAAATTTTGTCATTCCTAGCTGCATACAGGCTACTTCTGATTCTAGTTCAGATACTACAGTTAGCAATGGAATTATACGCATCAAGGGGAAGATTTACATTGGGAAATGTACATAATTGAGGAAAAAGGTATTTGTGGCTTCACACGATTCTCTTTGGGGTGGTCACTACGGAATTGAAGGAACTTATCAAAGGATTAAGCAATATTTCCATTAGGTTGGCGTCAAGAAGGAGGTACAAGCTTTTGTGTAGCAGTGTGAAGCTTGTCAAAGAACCAAGTGTGATCACATGCCTTATTAAGGGTTGCTCTAGCCCTTATCGGTTCCCGATGGAGCTTGGACACACATAAGCATGGATTTTATTGAAGGATTGCCTAAATTTGAAGGTAGCGAAGTCATATGGGTGGTGGTTGATCGCTTCACTAAGTTTAGTCATTTCATTGCCTTTCAACATCCAATTTCAGCTGAGAAATTAGCATGCTCTCCTTGGATCACATCTATAGACTTCATGGGCTTCCTCAATCAATCTTGTCAGACGGGGATAGGTTGTTTACTAGCAATTTTTGGCGCGAGCTGTTCCTTCTACTTGGTACGACCTTGGTATTGAGTTCCTCTTATCACCCACACTCAGATGGACAAACAGAGAGGGTGAGCCAATGTATTGAGTAATATTTACGGGGAATGACATTCTCTCATCCTAAGAATTGGCATAAATGGTTGTCTATTGTAGAATTTTGGTACAATACTCATTCACATTCTTGCTTAGGAATAACTCTGTTCAAAGCCTTGTATGGTTATGATCCTCCTTCACCATTGATGTGTCAAGGAGCAGTTTCCCGTTAAGCTTCAAGATCAATCTTAAAGTTAACCTAGTGGAAGAAGAGATTAAGATGAGAGAAGAAGTGAAAGGAGATGGGTATTTAGAGAGAGAGTTAGATGAGAGAGAGAATTGATATTAAAAGAAATTTTATATTTCATTGAATGACAATCATACTTGAAACATAGCTACTTATACTTAATCTAGATACATTGGACCCAAGCCAAACTAACCGACTTACTCAAATCAGCAGCCGCCAAAAAAGACTCGATTTAAGCTCCCCTTAACAAGCAACAGACTTAACTAACCACAAAAGAACTTTAGCACCAAAAGCCTTTACAACCTTATGCCAAGAATTTCAACAAAACGTAGCCTACTTACATAGCAGAAGCTAACAACAATCCAAACATCAAATAAACTGCAAGTATAAAATTTGATTAATAACAATCCCCTCTCCGTGAAAACATTCTTGTCTCAAGATTAAAGGGTAGAGAATTGGCTTCTTAAGAATTGCAACTCCTCCCAAGAAGCATCCTTCTTGTCCAAATTAGACCATTGCACCAAGATCTCCTTTACTGATCTACCTTCAACAATCTGCAGTCTGGAATCCAAGATGACATTAGGGTTCAACAGCAAAGCACCATTAGAACCAACTTCCGGGGTTGAGCTGAACTATCTTGGCCTTTCTTCACCTATTTCTTCAAAAAGGACACATGAAACACAGGGTGAATCCATGAAGCTTATAGATGTTATCAAGAATCTCTCTTGCAAGCTTTTCTGCTTTCACAGGTCGAGCCAATGCAACAAAGTGACTGAACTTTGTAAAGCGATCCACCACTACCCAAATAACTTCCTTGCCCTCGGATTTTTGCAAGCCTTTAATAAAATCCATGCTTATGTTCTGCCAAGCAACATTTAGAATAGGTAGAGGTTGGAGAAGTCTCTGATACCTATGATCGCCAGCCTTGGTTTGCTGACAAGTCTCACAAGCTTGCACAAATTCCTTCACTTCCTTCTTCATGCTAGTCCAATTGAAGTATGCTTTGAGTCTCTGATAAGTACCATCAATAACTGAGTGACCTCCCCAAGCTGAATCGTGGGAAGCACTGATGATTTGTTGTCTCAGATCAGTAGAGGATCCAATGTACAATTTCCCCTTGAGTCTGATGATTCTCGCAACAACAGATACTTCTGCCTTAGGAGCAATGTTGCTAGGTTTGTTGATGCTAAAAGCAGTTATGCACTCTTGTGCGAAATGGTCATTCTCATGGGACTAGTATACTTCCTCAGTCTAGGATGGAAGAATCACATGTACAGCTCCACATTAACCTTGCTCAGCTTCTTCCAATCTTCGAGATAAAGCATCAGCTGCTTGGTTCTCTTTTCCCTTCTTATACTCAAGAGCATAATCAAGTACTAACATCTTCATCAAGCCTTTCTTCTAAGTTCTTGTAACAATCCTCTACTCAAGCAGGTACTTCAAGCATTGATGGTTTGTCCTGATGATAAATCGATGGCCATCCAAGTAGTGTCTCCACTTATCAACTACTAGAAGGATTGCAAGATACTCCTTCTCATATGTGGAAAACTCTTGGTGCTTAGGACTTAAGGCTTGGCTAAGGTAGGCTATTGGCCTTCCTTTCTGAGACAATACAGCTCCAATGCCACTCCCATAAGCATCTATTTCTAAAACAAACTCCTCATCAAAATCTAGCACTGCTAAAACAAGTGCTGCACACATAGCTGATTTCGAGGCTTCAAATGCCTCCCGAGCCTTATCAAACCACTTGAATACATCCTTCTTCAATAGATTAGTTAGAGGCTTGGCAGTTGCTCCATAACCAGCTACAAACTTCCTATAGTAACAAGTTAATCCCAGAATCCTCGCAACTGCTTCAATGTAACAGGAATTGGCCATTCTTTCATTGCCTGAACTTTGGAAGGATCAGTACAAACCCCTCTACGCGAGATCACATGACCTAAGTACTCAAGTTGAGTCTGAGCAAAAAAGCACTTAGTTAATTTGGCAAACAACTTGTGAATGCGCATCACCAAGACAACTTCCCTCAAGTGGTTCAAGTGCTCTTCCATGGTACGACTGAAAATCAAGATATTGTCAAAGAATGCCAACACAAACCTCCTTAGGAACAACTTGAAGTCATCATTCATCACTGCCTAAAAAGTAGTTGGAGCATTATTTAAGCCAAAAGGCATAACCACGCAGTCATAATGCCCATGATGAGTTCTAAAGGCAGTCTTATAAACATCTTGCTCGATCACCCTGATTTGGTGATAGCCTTGCCTCAAATCAAGCTTGGAAAATAAGCGTGCACTATGTAACTCATCCAACAAGTCATTAATAACAGGAATTGGAAACTTATCCTTGACTGTAAGGGAGTTAAGCTTCCTATAACCAATGCACATTCTAGCCGAGCCATCTTTCTTCTTAACCAATATCACAGGAGAAGTAAAAGGGCTATGGCTTTGTCGAATGAAGCAGGTCTTGAGTAAGTCATCCACTTGCTTCTCAATCTTTGTCTTCTATGAATGAGGATACTTGTAGGGCCTTAACTTTACTGGTTCTAAGTTAGGTTTGAGAGGAATTGCATGATCCAAGTTCCTCTTTGGAGGTCAAGTCTTTGGATGCTAAACAAGATCCCCAAAATCATCAATCAATGCCTACACCTTAGGATGAGATGGCTCTCCCAAATCAGTATGTGAGATTGCAAATAACTATCGAACCCACTGATAAGCACCCTTCCTGAATCCACCTTCTCAATTGAGCTTGTTCAGCCATGCCTTTCAAAAGTCACTGTCAACTTGGCAAAATCAAAGATCACTAGACTAAAAGATCTCATCCAATCTACACTAAGAAGCATATCACAACCTCCCAATGGCAAGATCCAAAAGTCATACTCAAACTTGTGACCTTGCATAGACCATTAGAATCCTTGGCATTTGGACTGAGCAAGAATGGAATTCCCATCAGCCACTGGAACAGCTAATGTTTGTGTTTTGATCATATCCTGCCTAACCTTTCGCACCACCTTTGTATCAATGAAGTAGTGAGTACTACCACTGTCAATCAAAATAACAATGGACTTCTTGCCAGCACGCCCTTTGATCATAATGGTATTATGAGCCCCATTTCCTATCAAGGCTGTCATAGAGATCTCCACCTCATCTTCAAGAAGCTCCTCTTGAGATTCTTGATCAGATTTGTCTAACTCAGCCTCTGTTTCATCTTCTTTAGATTGATTATTAGCAACAACTCCTCTTGCTGACATAAGGAACTTGGGACTGAATTTGTGTCCAAAGGAATAAGGCTGATTACATTTGAAACACCATTTTTGGACATTCTTCTCATTAGAACGAACAGACCTTGACCTCACTACACTACTACCTCTGTTCCTTGGTCCCGCATTGGATGCAAGAAGCATTTGCTTCAAACAATTTAGCCTTAGCATAGGATTTTGATCAAGTTCTGGGACCAATTGCCTTAACATGGTTCTTAATTTTTGGCTTTAAGCCACTAATGAAGCTAGATACATAGTATGATTAAGTTTCCTGACGATAAGCTGCAATTATACTAGCTTTAAGGTTCTCAAATCTCGTCATGTACTCTTTCACATATGTGATTTGCACTACTTTGTTGAAGTTATCAACTATGTCACTTGGGTCCTCATCTCTATGATGTTCACAAAGTTCTTCCATGAATTCGGCCCAAGATAATGAAGGATTACTCTTCAAAAGACTGTAAAGCTATACCATGGAGATAAACAGCCGCTACCTTCTTAGCCTCCTCAACGTGATAGAAATGAAAGTATCGATCACATCTTCTGATCCACGATTGTGGCTGTTTTCCATCTTAAGGCTTAATTTGAATCCTTGGCTGCCTATAACCACTGCTTTTATTACTTAATGAAGTATCATTACTTCCAGAGTTTTGATACTGCAACTGATCTGATGGACGATCATTCTGTCCCAAGGTCATACTTGCAACTGAAACTTGTACTGGATCAGGGGGATGATCTTGTTGTCTAACAGCCACAGTAGCTGCTTGAGGTTGCACTCGCCTGAGGGTCAAACCTATTGGCTAGCAGGTAAAAGAATTCCAGCACTGGTGGACACATTCTTCCTATTGGGCTGATCATGCAGTCCGACAAACTTATCCTAAATATGTTGAGTTTGCTGAATCAATCAATCAACAAACTTTCGATCATGTTCCAATTGTAATTGTTGCATTCGGGAGAACATTTCTTCCATTTGATTCTTCAATTGAGCAGCTGTAATGTACTCAGCTCCTGCTGTAGCATTAGCACCAACAACTGAAGCATAAGTGGCATAAGGATCAACATTTGCAGCAGCATTTGCAGCACCAGATCGTGCTGTTACACCTCCAGTCATTAATTTCTACTTCTTGTGCCTTGCCAGTTTAAATCAATCAAGAAGTAATCGATCGGCAGCAACCTGGCTCAGATACCAATTGTTGTGCTTCAAGATCAATCTTAAAGTTAACCTAGTGGAAAAAGATATTAAGATGAGAAAAGAAGTGAAAGAAGATGAGTAATTAGAGAGAGAGTTAAATGAGAGAGAGAATTGATATCAAAAGATATTTTGTATTTGATTGAATGAGGATTACACTTGAAACATAGCAACTTATACTCAATCTAGATACATTGGACCCAAGCCAAACTAATCGACTTACTCAAATCAGCAGCCGGCAAAAACGACTTGATCTAAGCTCCCTTTTGCCAGCAACCGACTTAATTAACCATAAAAGAACTTTTTCACCAAAAGCCTTTACAACCTTATGCCAAGAATTACAACAAAACGCAGCCTACTTATATTGTAGAAGCTAACAACAATCCAAACAGCAAGTATAAAATTTGATTCATTACATTTCCCATGTGGAGGAAGTTAATGATCTACCCAGTCAAAGAAGGAAATTTGGTTCAACAACTCAAGCACAATCTATAAGTTGCTCAGGCAAGGATGAAGTACTATGCAGATAAGAAGAGGTCTTATACGAGTTTTGCTATGGGAGACCTTGTCTACCTTAAATTGCAACCTTACAAGCAGAGTTCAGCGGCTATTCACAAGAATATCAAGTTGTGTGCTCAATATTTTGGTCCATAAAAAGTCTTGGAGAAGATTGGTAAGGTTGCTTATAGGATGGAACTACCATATGATTCCCTGGTGCATCCGATCTTCTATGTATCTTTGCTTAAGCAACGTGTTGCAGCTGCAGCAAGTAGTTCAGCAAGGCCATTGCAAGCTTCTATGCAGGGTGTTCTTGTGCATGAACTAGAGAAGATCTTGGAAAGTTGCGAGGTGCAGAATCATGGAGTACAAGTCAAGCAAGTGATGGTGCAGTGGTCGAATTTGAGTTGTGAGAATGCTACTTGGGAAGATTGGACTTTCCTCAAATCTCAATTTCCTTCTGTCCATTCTTGAGGCAAAAATGTTCTTGAGGGGGGGGTATTGTTATGATCGGAGCTTAATTGAAGCATATTTTCTTTATCCGGTCAATTCAAGTGAATAAGGCAGGAAAGTTAGTTAGTGAGTTCATGTGGGAATTGCTTGTATTGTTCTTAGTCAAGTTTGGCGGGTGGACTTGGTGCTAAGTCGGTTTAGGTGGTTTGTGTAAGTCTAGATTCAATGTTTTTACTCTTCATCTTGTATTAGTATAAATAGGGAAATCACCTCTAATGTTGGATCCTTATGTATAATAAACTTGATGATTTCTATCTCTTATCTCTAAATTCTCTCTCTCATTTCCTCCACTTTCTTTTCTCTTCTAAACTCTCTTAACCTAGGTTTTGAATCAAGATCAATCTTGATTCATAACACAACGGGTGCAACATTCATCACCATGGTCCGCCCTGGTGCAATCACCCGCAATCGGTGTAACATTCCTCACTATGGTCCGCCCTGGTGCAATCACCCTCAACGGGTGCAACATTCATCACCATGGTCCGCCCTGGTGCAACCACCTGCAATGAGTGCAGCACTGCTCAAGGACATACTCATCATGTTAACTACAATACGGTATATTACATACTATTTACTCGAGCAGTAAACAAACAACACAATATATTTGGCACTTTAATCTTATTTAAATAGTTTACATCTATCACTAGTATACTAACCAAGTGTATGAATTCAACCACCTTTTGGCTCTAGCATGAATTTTCTTTGCTTGTCAAAGTAACATGAACTAGATGTACCACATTCATCAATTTGTGAATGTTACTGACCAACTGCAAATATACCTAGTGACTAATCATGATAGTGATATCCTTACTTATTTATCACATAGAGCTTGAATCGCCATGAATGCTCACTGATATAAAGGAGCAAAATGCTTGAGTACCTTAAGTTTTAAGAAGACCTAAGAAGCCAGGACTCTTCTAAACATTGTTACACAAGTAAGAGTTGCGACATAAAACACTCTACCAATATCCACGATTGCGCTAAATGCCCTATTAAAGTTCATAATGGGTCAGTCGCCCAGTTACAAGTCATAATGGCTTAAACATCCTATTAAGTGTCAAATATCTCGTTACACATCTTAGTCAGATCATATGCTCTATTAATTTCGAGAAAAAATTAAAATACACATGAATAACAATTATGAAGGGCCAAAACAGGATACTGAATACCTCCATCACTTAAGAAAACAATGTACAGTAGCAAGCTCAGATCAGAACAGATTTATTACTTCGTGACTACCCTTGGAATGACCGAGGTTCGCTCATGAAGTAGGGGGACTAATATGTTGGCAAACTATAATGAGCAGCTTGCTACTATAGATGGCAGGAAGGTTACATCGACAATTATTTGGAAAAAATTTTAAAACAACACAATTCGTCCAGTGGAGGCAAAATCAACACAATTTGCCCAGTAGAGGCAAAATCAATACAATTCGCCCAATAGAGGCAAAATCAACACAATTCGCCCAGTAGAGGTAAAATCAACACAATTCGCCCACTAGAGGCAAAAGTAACGCGATTCCCCCCGTAGAGGTAGAATCAACACTATTCGCCCATATTATCCCTCCAAAACACATATATGCACAAGTACAAAAGGATAGAATCAAACATACCCATCCACAATGATCCTTCCCCTTTAAGTAAATTCATACTCATCCAAAAATAAGCTTCATCCAAAAAAGGGACTACACACCTCCTCCACCAAGGCCCATTCCGATGATCATCTCCCCGGAGAATAATCGTTCCAACGCCTTACTCTCCTCAGGCTAAGTATTTTATCTCTGTTATTTCATTTATTACTTGCCCTTATTTACTATTTCATAATATGGATACTGACTTGAGCACTGGAGGGGTCCCCTGTAGGTTACTCTATGGGCCCCTCTAACTATTCCTTTGATCTTGCAGGGAATATCAAGTTAGGCGTGCAGCTAGAGCTTGAGTTTAGCTCATCCTAACGAGCCCCACCTCATAAAGAACTCCAAAGTGGTGATTAAGCACACTGACCAAATTTATGACAAACAGATTCCGAGTAAAATATCCGTTCCCACCACAGTTCATGCAATTTCAGAACAACGTAAGATCCTGGTTATTCAATTTTAACCTCATCATTTTGGGCATCAAAGTAATTAACTAATTCCCAGATTTAGAGTTATCATATTACATAATTAATTATTTTTAATAGCAGTAAAGAAACAACTAATTCAGGTGGTCTTGCTCAGTGCTCCAATCTTATTGAAAACACCAACATAACACTCTTGGATCCCTATCCATATGACCAAGACAAGTCATCAAAAGTATCATATTATAGTGTTATTAGACAAGTTGTCCAAACTTATCAATGACTACGAACATACTTTGACAATATGTCACTATTTTGATCTAATTCTTTTCTTGGTTCAATCTTATTAACTATTTAAACCAAACCTAACATGCAATCTTAGACAACGCCCATCTCATGGAATGTTTTAGAAAAGTAATCACACGCATGTTTGACTCGTAAAACACAATTAGACAATAAATAAATAAAATAATTTTAGTTATTTAATATTTAAAACAGGCTAATTGGGTTTTTCTGGGAAGCCCATTCCAACGATCTTCCATTTGTCCTTAAACCCAAATAGTCCTGTATTACATAACTATCCCCTATGGATCCATCAAACTTTGAACCAATATTGATATGTCACTGTCTCATTCTTTCGCTCACATGTTTTATTTACTAAAAACCCTCTGATTCAACACGTTTACTCAATAATTCCCCAGCTGTCAAGTACCTGACTTCCATGGTGAAGTAAGTAATACAAGACTGCTTCACTCTTCACCATTAATGACTCCCACTATAAGAGTAAACAAAAATTCTGACATCAAATGTCTAAACTCCTTTTTAAAACAAACGACCCATGATAAACTCAACTTCTCTTCTGTTTTGAATCTCGCCAAAGCTTGACCCTCAGAACATAGTTGGTTCATCTTAGGTCTATCGCCTTTAATTGATTGATTGGACAATAAAAACTTAACAACTTATAACAATTCTACACCATTTCAAATGAGTGGAATGTCATCTATGTACAACACTTAGAAAGTCTCTACTTTCTTGTTATATCACTTGTACACCTATGGTTCACTAACCATTGACCCAAATCCCTAGGACTTGATTAATCATCATCGAATCGAATCTACTATTCAATGAGCAAGATGCTTAATCAAGTCTACAAATAGACTAGCTTAGTTTGCATACTATATGGTCCCAACTCTTGGCAACAAACTTGTCAGGTTGTATCACGTACATCAAATTTTTAAGATGACCATTTAGAGAATGTCGTCTTGATTTCCATTCCCATACCTCATCACAATGAGATACAATGGAAAAGAGAAGCCTTATGGACTTAAGCATAGCACATGGCTAGAAGGTCCCATCAAAGACGATACCTTCCTATGGGGTATTATCCCACTACCGTCAATCATTGAAGGTCTCTGCCTCCTTGTCCAATGAACTCTTGACACTTGTAGATCCATTTAGATCCAATCTAATGGACATAATGTCTTTTAATGCCTGTACAAGCTCCAGACTTAGTTAAAATACAATTACTTTAACTTAACTTTTATTGCCCTGACCCATTGGTCTACATCTTTATACTTAAGAGTTTCATTCTAATCTAAATGATCATATTCATCATTATTCATAATTGTTAATACTAAAGACATGAATCCATCAAGTAACCTTGACCGTCCTCCCATTACTCTAAAGCTCTCATGTAATTAGTGTGATAATATCTTAGTTGAAGATATGTCCAATATATCATTTGCACTATAAGTTGTATCAAGTTTACATTGTATCTTGTGTCGCCAATTTAACCAATACAAGCTATCTATTGTACTTTTAGGACCCTTTCTAAAATATATTACATAGCAAACCTTTGGATATGTAAATGTGACTCATCATATGAATCTTACCATATTTCATAACATATTATCGATCCTTTCTAAAACTCTTTGTAATAAGGAAAAATAGGAATTCTCTAGAAACTACCACTTCGATCTAGTCAAAGTGAGTTGATATAATTACCTAACTAATTCTAACTTAGGACTTTAACTCTTTTATGTTACTAAGAATTTCAAGACTTTAGTCTTCATAGGCCTATCAAGAATTTCAACTTACCGATTAGTCATTCATAAACATTTTATGAAATACTCATTCCTTCTACTCGCTTGACCTGTTAGCAATCTTAGCAGCTTAGCGGTTCTATTACCTTTACTCTTAAAAGCACTTTCAGTCACCATTAATTCGAACATGATTTTAATACTTAAAAATCACATAAGACATATCAAACCAGTTCTGAATCATATTAGATTGGCATGACAAAAGATTAAGTACCACTTAGAAACAATATGGTTTCTTGAATTTCTTCTTTTATATGGTTACACAGCCTAGCTTGTATTAGACTAATAAATTGCAATTAATGTAGTTGTGATCAAAATGACTCAACTATCAACAAATGTACCCTTTTTTAAATAAACATTTTATTTATACAACTATCGGTCTATTTAAAAAAAAAATTAACTTCAAGTCCATTTCGAAACATTTAACAGATGAACATCAAATTTCTAAAGTACATCAAGATAGTTACTCAAACACAAAACTGCATTCTCTGACTTAAACTACTACCTCTTGATGCTATTACTGAAAACCCATTCACCAGAATACTAGTAAACTATCTCCTAGTCACAACTAGAGGAGATATGATATCATATACCTTGTCATGTTGGCTTTTGGTCTTAGCAACAGTAGTATGTAATTACCTAGGGAATTCCTTCTAAAATCCAGTGCTATTATAAAAGAGACAAAACTACTTTGACTTATGTTTTATTTTATGCTCTTGAGGTTCCTAATTCCTGAGGTAGATGCTTGCTCTACGTGGACTGTTCCCTTAGTTTTCATGACACCTTTCCTCTTAAACTGTACTTTCGTTAGTTTAGAGAATGAGCAATCTCTATTACATAATGTATCCAAGCTAAACCGATTGAAAGACCTTGATAGGCAAGTCAGGATCATATCCTTTTGAGATTGGCTATCAACATTTGCATCAAGAATTCCAGTTCAATTAAATAAGCCATTATCATATGACATACTCTTGAATTGAACTTTCTTAATGCAATCTAGTGTCTATCATCTTTCTCATAAGTCATTCTCATGATACTAGTTCTCTGACTAATCACTTA
Source organism: Simmondsia chinensis (assembly GCA_018398585.1). Taxonomy (NCBI): domain Eukaryota; kingdom Viridiplantae; phylum Streptophyta; class Magnoliopsida; order Caryophyllales; family Simmondsiaceae; genus Simmondsia; species Simmondsia chinensis. Next base: position 24,720,264 of record JAGTTD010000007.1, on the reverse strand, counting down.
TCTCAAGTATCTAATCATCTCTACTACAGTTGGAAATTCAAGTATCTAATACTAGAATAAGTTTGACATCTAATGCCCGAATCTTGCGTCCGACTAACTCTTTAGTCTAGTCTAACATTCTAAATGTTCTTTTCAACTCTATAGATTTACTAGTAGCAATCTAGAAAACCATGAGCAACTCTAAGTGCTCAACAAAACATGTCATATTATAGTAAAAAAATCGAACGGACAAGAAATACCAGTATTGATCGCAATGCATAATCTAACAACCAGTTTGAAAACAAAAAATTGTAAAATAAGTCATATAACACACATGATTACTTTTCTTACATTTTAGCAAACAATCAAAGTTAGGAGTTCACATTTAGATACTTACATGTATGCCCTGGAGACCCTATCGAACCGCTCAAAACCCCTCAACTATGAGGTCGATTTGAGACATCAGAAGGGTGAGAATATTTCACAATAAATTTGTTTTCTTGTAAACTCTTTACTAAACATATTTAACACACCACTTTTATCTCAGCCTCTAAGATCCTACAACATAGCTCCTTTGGGAGGTTAATGTAAGACCGAAGTCAAGTGTATACCATTACCTGAACATCCAAAAAGTGATATACTAATTCCGCAGTGGTGTGGTCGTGATCGATTGCTTGGATTTCAGTCCATCCTAATGGAAGTCTAACTTTGTATTTCACGGATTAACATCCTCCTCTGGGAGTAATGCAACCATCTAAACTTGTCAGACTTAGTAATGGAGGCCATGAACATTCACGTAGAAGCTCACTGCCACTTGATAATTTCAGTTTTATGAACTTTATAATTTAGAAAAAAAAAAAAAAAATTTACCCAAAACAAACCAAGGATCCACCAAACAATTTTCTATGTGTGTGCAATAATGAATCAACCCGTTACTATAGGATAGGCGCAACAAGTAATTAGTCAAATATGATTTATTCTCAATTAAAATGTTTTGTAAGCATATTTAACCCACCGTTTGGTTTTTAAGATAGTATCATAATGCTTTATAGTAGAATATTGTATTATCCTAGTCTAGTGTATACCATTACCTAGACATTAGAGTAGGTAAACAAGATACTTCACAGCAGCATGGTCACACTCAATTCTTGTATCCTGCGAAGAAACGTCCTCCTTAGGGAGTAGCGTCTATCCACTACACTATTAGACTGGCAATGGAGACCATGAGGAATTAGGGAGTAGCGTCTATCCACTACACTATTAGACTGGCAATGGAGACCATGAGGAATCAACTTCTGATCCTTACTCCCACTTGAAATTTTCAATGGCGGATCTTTCTTTTAAATTTTGATTATCTCATAATCAATTTAGAATAAATTTAATTTAGCAATTAGATAAAACTGCAATCCAATTAGGTTCCTTTAATTATCCAACCTAAGCAATATAATCTAATTAGATAACTTATGAGAAATTTTTTTTTCAAATAGTTTAGCGTTTGAATTATCTAATCTAATTAGACATATTTGAAAAAATTCTTGCACTAGATGAAATAAAATATCTCAGCAATTTATCTAGCCTTATAATTTTAGTTAACATCATACATAATATGATGCAGCAGGGCCAGCATTACCAGGAGGAACGGGACAAGACTTGGCGTTACCGGGTGTAAGGGACAACTTGGCAGCATCGGGTTGAAATGCAACATGGCAGTACCGCCAAGCCAGCGTGTGATAGCTATCAACACGTGAATCTTGGAGGATCTCGGCCATTTCAATCTGCACAGCAATCAAGGGGTAGTTTTGGCAAGATTTCAAGCTTAGTTAGGAAGGATTTGATTTTCATCCGATTTAGGTGATTTATTACTGATTTAGCTCGGATTTACTTTTGAATTTAAATTTTATTCTTTCTCTATATAAAAGAAGACGGAGGACCTAGTTTACTTAAGTTTTTCCAATTAAATCTCAAAATTGTTTATCTTTTTCTCTCATTCCTCAACCTTCCCATACCCCTATTTTGTTAATAAAATTCGAGCTTAATCACCCCTTTGTAATTTTGTTATTTTCATTAATAAAATTCAAAGGGAAGGCCGTTGAACCTTCCCGTACCCCTATTTTTTTTATCACGCATTGCATCTGCTGGTATCAGAGTGCAGAAACGCTTCCTGAAGAATGATGGCGCCCAGACGACAAATGAACGTCACTGTTGAAAAGTTACTGATCGTGACCGACATTGAGATGAGATTTATGGAACTAGAAGAGAGATTTTGGCGGGTCAAGCGATGCTTGATCCAACTCGGGCCAAACCCCAACCTCCCCGACGGAGTTAGGCCCCAACGCCACACTTCACCAGGCATTAATGGTGGGGACATGGATGATCCTTTCCTTGACCAATTTCTTGACGAAGATTTCCTAGAGCCGAGGTTGAGGTGCCATCCACGCAATGGATGTGACCCCAACGACCACGAAGACAAGAGGTGGCAGTCCGAACTTCGGATTGAGATTCCAGAATTTAACGGAGGAGAACGTCTGGAAGAGTTCCTTGATTGGTTCGTTGCTTTAGAGGAAGTCTTGGAGCTTCGGGTGATCCGGGAATGAAAGCAGGCACCACTGGTTACTACGCGCTTTCGAGGAAGAGCAGCCGCCAGGTGGCACCAGCCGAAGCAGATTCGGCTTAGACAAGGTAAACCTAAGATCGAATCTTGGAAGAAGGTGAAGAATCATTTTCCAGGTGCCTTCTTGCCTCATAATCACGTCCGTTTAATGTACCATTGCCTACAAAGCCTTCGCCAAGGTTGAAGGACCATGGAGGAGTATACGTCTGAGTTCCATGCTTTGGTCACCAGGAATGACTTGGCGGAATTGAAGGAACAGTTGGCGGACGGATACATTGGTGGATTGAGGGAAAGCACATAAGACGTCTTTAATATGTTTGATATCTTCGTTGTGTCGGAAGTCGCTCAGAGAGCTGCACAAGTGGAGAGGCAGCAGAGACGCCATCTTGTTGGTGGCACCTGGCCCGCACCAACTAGGGAAGACAACAGACCTAGGCCATGCTGAATTCAAGTGCTCCATTGAGGACACCACCCGCCAACACTGTCAACTAAGACTTGGCGGGTTCTTCTAGAATTCGGTGCTTTAAATGTGCGGAAGCAGGATACCGCTCTTCGGATTGGGCGAGGGTGATAGATCGAGAAAGGCCCTTCTCATCGAGGAGCTAAGGGATGAAGAAGAAGAGACAGTCATTGATAATAGTTTTGAAGAGTCGGCGGATCCGGAAGCCAATGACGTTACCAACGTTGAGGTTTAGGGACCACATCTCAAACTTGTTGTTAGATGTCCGTGTTTCATCCCAAGAGAAGAGAACGGAGATAGTTGGATGTGAAAAAACATCTTTCAGATGACCTGCAATATTGGCGACAAGGTATGCCTCATGGTTATTGATTCGGGAAGCTGCGAGAATGTGATTTTTGAGACCGCCGTGACCAAATTGGGGTTGAAGACAGCGCACGCCGATAACCGTATAAACTTTCTTGGCTGAAGAAAGGAAATCAGGTGACGGTCTCGAGGTGTTGTCTTGTCCATTTCTCTATTGGTCCTAAGTACAAGGAAAGTGTTTGGTGTGATGTGGTGACCATGGATGCATGTCACTTATTGTTGGGGTGTCCCTGGCATTTTGACTGAGGAGCTACACATGACGGATGAAAAAACACTTACACTTTCATTCACGAGGGAGTTAAGACAGTCCTACATCAGAGGAGAGAGGAGAGGCCCATAGCACTTTCAACCAAGCATCTGAATGTCCAGGACCGTGCAATGTTCGCCAAGGAAGTTGGTGAATCCAAGTTGTTGCTTGTTCTGATTCGTAAGGGGTATACTGTTGTCTTCAAGGAGCTACCAAGGGAGATTGAAACATTATTGAAAGAATATGCTGACATCTTTCTAGAAGAGCTTCTGGCTTCACTTCCGCCGTCAAGTGGTGTACAGCACCGTATCGATTTAATGCCTGGTGCCCCCTTGCCCAACCGTCCTCACTACCGCATGAGCCCTACCGAACATGAAGAATTGAGATGCTCGCTAGAGGAACTCGTTGCCAAGGGGTTCATTAGAGAGCACCTAAGTCTGTGTGTAATACTTGCTTTGCTGACACCAAAAGAAGGATGGGTCATAGAGAATGTGCTTGGAGAGCTGCGAAATGAACAAGATCACAGTACGTTATAGATTCCCAATTCCAAGGCTTGATGATTTGCTAGACTAGCTTCATTGCATCAAGGTGTTCACTAAGCTCGATCTCAAGAGCAGGTATCATCATATCTGCATTATGCTTGGAGATAAGTGGAAGACGGCATTCAAGACAAGAGAAGGACTTTATGAGTGGATGGTCATGCTGTTTGCACTATCCAATGCTCCGAGTACGTTTATGAGGTTCATGAACCAGATCCTTCGCCCATTCACTGGAGAATTTGTGGTTGTATACTTCGATGACATCCTCATCTTTAGCCGAGATTTGGGAGATCACCTTCGCCATCTCTGAGAGGTATTTCAAACTTTAAGAACCAATGCTTCTTTGCTACGCTCAAGAAGTGTGAGTTCATGAAGTACCGAGTGACATTCCTTGGGTTCGTTGTGTCCAAGGATGGGATTTCATCTAATGATGGTAAGATCAAGGCCATTAGGGATTGGCCAGAACTAAAGACGATTGGCGAGGTGATGAGATTTCACGGGTTGGCATCGTTTTATAGGCGTTTTGTTCCAGCCTTTTGCATAATCGTGGCGCTGATCACAGAGTGTATGAAGAAGGGAAGTTTTGTATGGACGCAGCAAGCATGATCAGCGTTCGACAAGATCAAAGAGAAGTTGACAACGACTCCTGTGCTAGCACTCCCTGATTTCTATCAGACTTTAGAGTTGCACACTGACGCATCCATGATTGGTATTGGCACTGCGCTGAACCAACAAGTGTGGCCAATCGCCTACTTTAGTGAGAAATTGGATGGCATCAGGTTAAACTACTCCATGTTTGACTTGGAATTTTATACATTGGTTAGGGCTTTGAGACATTAGCGAGCATACTTGGCAAATCGTGAATTCGTCCTTTGCTCTAAAAACGTGGCCCTTAAATTCATCAACAGCCAAGACAAGCTTTCTGATCATCATACTAAGTGGGGTGGCTACATTCAGCTATTCCTCTTCACCATCAAGCAAAAATTAGGCGAGCTAAACAAAGTTGCAGATGCCTTGAGTAGATGAACCTTAATCATGGTGCAAAGTAGAACCATGGTTACAGGTTTCGAGCACATGGCTGATCTATTTAGGGATGGCCCCACTTTCGGTAGTATTTGGCATGACGCACAAGATGGGACCAACCCAGATTATTCCATTGATTGCAGCTTCCCATTATGAGGGAATCAACTTTGTGTCCCTCATTCGAGTTGGCAGCTTAAGATCATTGAGGAAAAGCACAAAACGGGCCACATGGGGTGAGACAAGATGCTCAGGCTCATTTTCACCAACTATTATTGGCCAACACTTCGCCGAGAAGTAGAGAGGTTTGTCCAACATTGCTACACTTGTCAGATTTCAAAGGGTGATGTTAGCAATGCCGGGTTTTACTTACCATTAACCATTCCAAGCCAGCCATGGGAAGATGTTAGTATGGATTTTGTGTTAGGCTTGCCGCAAACCACTGAAGGTATTGATTCAATCTTTGTTGTGGTTGATCGTTTTTCCAATTTTTTTTTTTTTTTTGATAAGTCAGTGATTGTATAAAAAAAAGAAAACCGTACAAGATGTTCTTCATGATGCACGTGGGGAATACCCCAACAAGGCCAAAGCCAACAAGCAAATCCAAAAAGGAAAGCAACAAGCAAAAGCAACAAAGATGAAATACAAAGGAACATCAAACAAAATTCCTAAGTACAAATCTAAACAAAGAAACAAGAGAAAAACAAAGTGAACAAACGCTAAGAAATCCTCAACTTGATTCACGATTTCTTCTTGCCCTTCTACTGGTTGTTGTTTCCTTGAGCCTGCTTCTTCGAAGCCGCTCGAGTCACCCGACGATCGATCTAAGGCTAAATCATAGATCTCGCTTCAGGCCCAATAGAAGAAGCAGAGTTCATAGAGTTAGAGTCAGGCTCTAGAATCCCCAGTAGGTGGTCTTGTGCATCCACAATCTCACTTGGAACCAAAGCTCGACTCAAATCCTCCTCACTGGTAGACGAATCAGCTTTAATCCAGAACAATGAGAGACCCAAAACGTCCCCAACCCGATCAGAAAAAATGGGCGGTGGAGAGGAAGCCGAGGCCCTTACGGGCTCGGCATGGGAGCCCGATGCCTAATGGGTCCCGGTAGGCCCAGCACGCGTGTGTTGGGCAAGGGGGTGAGCTGGGCTCACCCCCGGTTCTGGGCCTGAGGGCCCAGAACTTGGAGAGGCCCCCCAGCAGCATGGGGGGTGTGACGGGCCCATGGCGGACCCAAAGACGGCCCACTAGACGACGAAAGCGTGGGCCAAGTAGAGGATGGTAGGCCGACAACATGCGGCCCAACCCAATCATCAACCCCAACCCTCAATCCATTATCCGTAAGCTCATTCCGATGCCCGGTTGGCCCAACAATAGCTAAAGGCTCAGTAGAAGACCCCATGAAGAAGATCCCCCTCACCAACTTGCAGCCCAACCCTAAGGCCCCTACTAGAGACCTCCCTAGGCCCAATGACAGGCCCGAGAGTCTCATCTTGCACCGGCACTAGGGTGGGTGCCGCGACACCCCCCTCACGGTCCACCACCAGACCCTTAGCGGCATCACCTTGCCCCGCAGCCTTATTCAGGCGGCGATTATTTTTTCGGCGGTTTTTTCCGGCCCTCCTTGCCGACTGATCAGTGGGGGCTAGAGTTTGCAAGTCCTGGCACGAGTGACCCCAAATGAGACATGTGTCGCATCGCTTAGAGAGAGCTTCATGCAGAACCTCTAAACGGATGAACCGACCTTCACAAATTTCGATATTTATTTCCTTGGCCGGTTCAATATGAGCACCAATGAGCATAGCAACCCTTGCATAATCAAGTCTGCTACCTTCAAAAGTAGGACTGTCCATGTGAATAGGGTGACCTATAGCACTAACAATAGTACTTAGGGTTTCTCTCGACCATTGCCACGCTTTAAGGTCATTGATTCGTGTCCAAACAGATATAACAGACGGGTCAGGCCTACAGATATGCCCAGATGACCAATGCTGCAGATTGAGGCTGTGACCTTGGATATGCCAAGGCCCCTCACAAAGGATCCTTTCAGATGCATCCTTAGCATTGAAAAAAAAAATAGTAGATATCCCCTTCGGAGATAACACATTCCAAACCCTTTGACCCCCATAGCATTTTTGCCGTCACAACGCATCTAGAATAAGCAATCCTGCCTCCAATGAAATGCCCCATAAGGGTACGATACCATTTTTCCTCAGTTGTGCTCATGTCAAGACCCACAATAGAAGCAAAAGTTGTCTCGTTCCTAAGATTCGGTGGGGGAACAAAGTACAAAGAGAGATCATCGGACATAGAGACTGACTCCCCTCGATCATTAACACCCTCTACAACCACAGGACCCTCTTTTTCAACCATGGTAAATAAACCCGAGTTTAAAAGAGGGTAAAAATTGTAATTTTTTAAGACTTCGCCGGAAACCACCAAGTGAACCACCCAAAGACCACCATGTACGACTCAAGACAACCAGCAAAGATTCAAAAAATCCAATCCAAGCTAGGAAAAGAAATAGATAATGTAAGGGGAAAAATCCCAAATTTCAAGCCTTTTCCAAAATTAACCCAAAGGTAGGGATTGGCTAGCGCAGCACCCGTGCGCCGCCAGCCAACAACCATCGGCAAACCGACCCGGCCAAAATGGCCACCAGACACCGGAGAACACTAGGGAGGAGGAGGACTAAGGAAATTATAAGCCAAGCTTCCAAAACTGGAGAGAGAGAACCGGAGAGACCCAATCGCCTGGAGAGAGAAAGTGGGTCGTGTGCTACCGCTACGCCACAAACGGCCACCGGACCACCACCAAAAGGTCGAGCAAGGAGAGGCAAGTCACACAGGTGTAGTCACCGGTGATGGGCTTGCCAAAAAAGGAAGCCCTGAACGTCCTACATCTCAGCCACCACAACTGCGCCTAGTCACCCTCTCTCACTTTTTCCACCTTCGACGGCCACTGGGGCCACTAGCAGACACCATCACCAGGAAGCGGAGGTGTCGACGAACAAAACCCTACCAACCCCATCCCGGTACACTGACGCACATGGCCCCACGTGCGTGCCCTAGGTGCAAGCGAAAAAATTGCCCAGTCACCCCCCAAGCCGCCCCCCGCAGCAGCCCTAAATTTCCTCTCTATTAATCCCCTTTTTTTTCCAAAATGGCACACTTTATTGGTTGCAAACGAGCTGTAGATGCCATCCATGTCACTGGGCTGTACTTCAAAAAGGTTTACAAGCTTCACGGGTTGCCCTTGAGCATTGTGTTCGATAGAGATATACGATTTGTGATTCATTTCTTGAGGACCTTATGGAAGATGGCCAATACAACATTGGCATTCAGTATCGTCCATCACCCCCAGACTGATGGGAAAACTGAGGTCATCAATCGATCCCTTGGCAACCTTCTTCGTTGCCTCGTAGCTGAAAACGCCAAGGGATGGGAGTCCAAGCTCCACCAGGTGAAGTTTGCTTACAACAGTTCAGTCAATCGCACTACCGGCTTCGCTCCATTCCACATTGTTTACGGGTTCATTCCTCAAGCTTCGATGGACTTGGCGCAGGTTCTTGATTTAGCTCGACCTCATCGGAAGGTGAAAGACTTCATCAACTCCCTCAAGGATGTGCATGAACAAACATAGGCTCGGTTGTTAGAAGATACCGCCAAGTACAAGCTAGACTCTGACAAGAAGAAAAGGCGGGTTCAATTTGAGGTGGGAGATAAAGTGTGGGCTGTGCTGACTCGAGAAAGGTTTCCCGCTTGGGAATACACAAGCTCACTGCACGAGAAATTGGTCCTTTGATGGTTCTAGAATGCATCAACGATAACACTTCCTGCCTTTAGCGCCCGCTAGGTATGAGGACTTTCGAAGTGTTCAATGTCAAACACCTAACTCTGTACGTTAGTGAAAATGACATTGCAACACCCCAATTGAATTCGAGGGGGAATTCTCCTCAACCCAGGGAGGATGAAGCAGCAGAGCTAGCATTAACAGGAAGAACGGGACAAGACTTGGCATTATTGGGTGTAAGGGACAACTTGGCGGCACCAGGTTGAATTGCAGCATGGCGGTACCACCAAGCTAGCTTGTGATATCTGTTAACGCATGAATCTTAGACAATCTCGGCCGTTTCAGTATTCACGGCAATAAAGGGGTAGTTGTGGCAAGATTTCAAGCTTAGTTAGGAAGGATTTGATTTTTATCCGATTTGGGTGATTTATTTCTGATTTAGCTCAGATTTACTTTTGAATTTAAATTTTGCTCTTCCTCAATATAAAGGAAGACGTAGGACCTATTTTAGTTTAGTTTTTCCAATTAAATCTTAAAATTGTTTATCTTTTTCTCTCATTTCTCAACATGTAAGAATTCGAGCTTTAACACCTCTTTATAATTTTGTTATTTTCATTAATAAAATTCTAAGGGAAGGTCATCGAACCTTCCCATACTCCTATTTTCTTATCACGCGCTGCATCATAATATTTATCTTTTTAAGTAATACTAAATATGTAAGCTAAAATTCAATAAGTACCCTATTATCAAACAATTTGAATAAAATTACTTACGGCCTAAAGGTTGAAAGAACTAAAAATTTCTCTAAAATTTTTTAGAAGAGATTATCACATAATCTTAATTAGGATTTCATCCTAATTCTTTATTTATTTATTCAAATTATTTATAATAAAATATAAAAACATAATTTTTTATTCATTATAGAGGGGTGTGCCAAGCCACAATGGACACGTCTCACCTTAAAATTTTTTTATTTACTTCATTATTTGAATAAATAATTAGTTAATGAAATATGATCTTAATCTCATTAGATCGTAAACCCAACATCTAATCCAATTAGGACGTTGTATATATCTAAATCATTCAACTATTTGAATATCTAATCCCATTAGATTATTCAGATTTATATATTCACTACTATTATAATTCATCCTAATTTAAATAATTTAAATTTGATGAGTAGCAATCATGTTATTAAACTCTTTAATCACATTATAACGTTTTCCTTGTTTTGGATTATGATAAAATATTCAACAATTGAATATTTTATATCTAGGTTCAAAATCTAATCAAATTTCACTGATAATCTAAATCGTTCAACTCTTTGAATATCTAATCTAATTAGCCCCGATTTAGAATTACTCTCCTTGCTTGAATCGTGGTTCATCTAAAATTACAAACAATTTGAATCTTCAATGAAACTTCGATCATTTTATTAAATTCTTTTGACCACAATATTCAGGATAGTCTTTTTTCATTAATGGAATTCATAATTTCATACTTTTTTATAATTCTACACACCGCAATTTGATCAAACTAAATATTTTAATGTCACTTATGAACGCAATTAGAGTTGGCTCTGATACCAATGGTTAGGAACGTATTTCAAAAAATTTTCCATGAACGACTAGAGCGAGCATAGCGAAACACCAATTTTAAATTCTTAATTTTAAATATAATGCCCTGATAATTAAATTATTTAATTAGATCTAAATCTTACTGTAATAGGCTATTATGATCATGCTTCATAGCTCTATGTTGCCATTGATATGTTCTGATATGCTTTGCTAGTCTTGTAGTTAATTGCTCTTAAGTGATGTGCTGCTTTTTGAGGTATATTTTTGTATGTTTGTTGTTAGTTGCTTTTGGTGCCAAAGTCTTATTGTATCTAGTTAAGTCGGTTGGAGTTTGTTTAGGTTCGTTGTTTCTTGGCCAATCTTATGAGCTTATAAATAGCTTAGATCTTCTTGTAAGAGATCATTCAATGAAATATAAAATGTCTTTTGATATCAATTCTCTCTCTCTCATCTCTCATCTCCTTTCACTTCTTCTCTCATCTTAATTTCTTCTTCCACTAGGTTAACTTTAAGATTGATCTTGAAGCTTAACAATTGGTCTCAGATCTGTGTGTTGCTACCGATCGATTACTTTTTGATTGATTTGAGCTGGCAAGGTGCAAGAAGCAAGTATCAATGGCTGGATGTGTAACAACACGATCTGGTGCTGCAAATGCTACTGCAAATGTTGATCCTAATGTCACTTATGCTTCGATTGTTGGCGCTAATGCTGCAGTAGGTGCGGAGTACATTACAACTGCTCAATTAAAGAATCAAATGGATGAAATGTTCTCTCGAATGTGGCAATTATAGTTGGAACAAGGTCAAAAGTTTGTTGATCGATTGATTAAGCAAACTCAACGCAATAAGGATAAGTTTGTTGGATTGTAGTATCAGCTCAATAGACAGAATGTGTCCTCCGATGCTAGAATTCTGTTACCTACTAGCCAATAGGTTCGACCTCTAGGTGTAGTGCAACCTCAAGCAGCTATTAGTACATGCTCTAGTTGCAAGTATGACCTTGGGACAGAATGATGGTCCATCAGATAAGTTGCAACATCAAATTCTGGAAGTAATGGTGCTTCATCCAGCAGTAAGAGTAGTGGTTTCAGGCGGCCAAGGATTCAAATTTAGCCTTTTGATGGAAAACAGCCACCATCGTGGATCAGAAGCTGTGATCGTTACTCTCATTTCTATCACATTGATGAAGCTGAGAAGGTTGAATTAGCGGCTATTTATCTACATGGAGATCAAGAGGTATGGCTTTACAGTCTTTTGAAGAGTGATCCTTCACTGTCTTAGGCTGAATTCATGTAAGAACTTTGTGAATGTTATGGAGATGAGAACTCAAGTTACATAGTTGATAACTTCAACAAAGTACTGCAAATCACATATGTGGAAGAATACATGACGAGATTTGGGAACCTTAGAGCTGGTATGATTGCAGCTTATCTTCAGGCAACTGAATCATACTATGTATCTAGTTTCATTACTGGCTTCAAGCCAAAAATTGAGAACCTTGTCAAGGCAATTGGTCCAAGAACTTTACCAAAAGCATATGCTAAGGCTAAATTGTTTGAAGCTACGGTTCTTGCATCCAATGAGGGGCCAAGGAACTGAGGTAGTGGTTTACATTAGCAACAGAAGAGATCAATGAGGTCAAGGTCTAATCGTTCTAATGAGAACATGGTCCAAAAATTGTGTTTCAAATGTAATCGACCTTATTCCTTTGGACACAAATGCAATCCTAAATTCCTCATGACAGTAAGAGGAATTGATGCTAATGAGCAATTTGAAGAAGATGAAACAGAGGCTAAGTTGGAAAGTTTTGATCGTGAATCTCAAAAGGAGCTTATTGCAGATGAGGTTGCGATCTCTATGAAAGCCTTGACAGGAAATGGGGCTCATAACACCATTAGGATCAAAGGACAAGCTAGTAAGAGGTCCATTGTTATTCTCATTGACAGTGGTAGACTTCATTGCTTCATTGATCCAAAGGTGGTGAAAAAGGTTGGGCAGGATATGAGCAAGACACAACCATTAGCTGTGACAGTGACTGATGGGAATTCCATTATTACTCAGACCAAATGCCAAGGATTCCAATGGTCTATGCAAGATCACAAGTTTGAGTATGACTTCAGGATCTTGCCATTGGGAGGTTGTGATATGGTTCTTGGTGTGGATTGGATGAGATCTTTCAATCTAGTGGTCTTTGATTTTGCCAAGTTAACAGTGACTTTTGAAAGGCAAGGATCTATTGTAGCATTGTAAGGCATGGTTGAACAATCCCAATTTTAGCTGTTGAAGGGCTAGAGCTCAGACGGTGGATTTAAGAAGGGTGCTTATCAGTGAGTTGGGCAGTTATTTGCAATCTCACATATTGAATTGGAAGAGCCATCTCATCTTAAGGTGCAGGCATTGATTGATGAGTTTGGGGATCAGTTTTTGTAGCCAAAGACTTTACCTCCCAAGAGGAACTTGGATCATGCAATTCCTTTCAAGCCTAACTCAGAACCAGTGAAGTTAAGGCCCTACAAGTACCCTCATTCATAGAAGACAGAGATAGAGAAGCAAGTGGATGACTTACTCAAGACTTGCTTCTTTCGATAAAGCCATAGCCCTTTTGCTTCTCCTTTGATATTGGTTAAGAAGAAAGATGGCTTGGCTAGAATGTGCATTGACTATAGGCAGCTTAACTCCCTTATTTTCAAGGATAATTTCCAATTCTTGTCATTGATGACTTGTTGTATGAGCAACACGGTGCACATTTATTTTCTAAGCTTGATTTGAGGCAAGGTTATCATCAAATCAGGGTGATGGAGCAAGATGTTTATAAGACTGCCTTTAGAACTCATCATGGGCATTATGAGTTCGTGGTTGTGCCTTTTGGTTTAACTAAGGCTCTAGCTACTTTTCAGGCCGTGATGAATGATGCCTTCAAGCTATTCCTGAGGAGATTTGTATTGGTATTCTTTGACAATATCTTGGTTTACAGTACTACCATGGAAGAGCACTTGAAGCATTTAGGGGAAGTGTTCTTGGTGATGCTCACTCACAAGTTGGTTGCCAAATTGACCAAGTGCTCTTTTGCTCAGACTCAACTTGAGTACTTAGGTCATGTGATCTCTCATAGCGGGGTTTGTACTAATCCTTCCAAAGTAGGCAATGAAAGAATGGCCGATTCCTGTTACATTGAAGCCGTTGCAAGGATTATTGGGATTAACTTGTTACTATAGGCAGTTTGTAGCTAGTTATGAGGCAATTGCCAAGCCTCTAACTGATCTATTGAAGAAGGAAGCATTCAAGTGGTCTGATAAGGCTCAAAAGGCATTTGAAGCCTTGAAAGCAGCTAGGTGTGCAGCACCTGTTTTGGCAATGCCATATTTTAAAGAGCAGTTTGTTTTAGATATAGATGCTGGTGAGAGTGGAATTGGAGCTCTATTGTCTTAGAAAGGAAGGCCAATAGCCTATCTTTGCCAAGCCTTAAGCCCTAAGCATTAAGAGTTGTCCACACATGAGAAGGAGTATCTTGCAATCCTCTAGCGGTTAATAAGTTGAGACACTACTTGGATGGCCAACGATTTATCATTAGGATAGACCATTAAAGCTTGAAGTACCTGCTTGATCAGAGGATTGTTACAAGAACCCAGAAGAAAGGCTTGATGAAGATGTTAGGACTTTATTATGCTATTAAGTATAAGAAGAGGAAAGAGAATAAAGCAGCCGATGCTTTATCTCAATGATTGGAGGAAGCTGAGCAAGGTTATTGTGGAGCTTTATTTGTGATTCTTCCAGCCTGGATTGAGGAAGTATACAAGTCCCATGAGAATGAAAATTTTGCACAAGAGTGTGTAACTACTTTTAGCATCAACAGATTGTTAAGCTTCAAGATCAATTTTGAAGTTAACCTAGTGGAACAAAAGATTAAGATAAGAAAAGAAGTGAAAAGAGATGAGAGATTAGAGAGAGAGTTGGATGAGAGAGAAAACTGATGTCAAAAGATATTTTTTATTTGATTGAATGGGGATTACACTTGAAACATAGCTACTTATACTCAATCTAGATACATTGGACTAAGAACAATCTAACCGACTTACATCAATCAGCAACCGCCACAATTGACTCAATCTAAGCTCCCCTTGACCATCAACCAACTTAACTAGATACAATAAGACTTTGGTGCCAAAAGCAACTAACAACCAACATAAAAAATTTTACATCAAAATGCAACACTTCACTTAAGAGCAATTAACTACAAGCCTAGCAAAGCAGATCATAACATATCAGCAGTAACATAGAGCTAAGAAGCATGATCATAACATTCCCTTCTCCTTGAAAACATTCTTGTCTAAAATAATGAAGGGAAGAGAATTGGCATCTCATGAATTACCACTCCTAAGAAGCATCCTTCTTGTAAAAATTAGACCAATGCACTAGAATTCCCTTCACCGACCTACCCTTAGTATTCTACAGTCTAGAATCCAAGATGGCAGCAGGGTTCAAAAACAAAGCCCATTAGAACCAACTTTCGGGGCCTGAGCTCAACTATGTTGGCCATTCTTCACCTGTTTCTTCAAAAGAGACACATGAAACACAGGGTGAATGTAAGAGTCAGGGGGCAATTCCAACTTATAAGCTACTTTCCCAATCCTCTAAATGATCTTGTATGGCTGATGCTTACTTTGCGTATGCGTTAGCAAGTGCACTAGTCGTATCAAGTAATAAAGTGATAAGTAGAGTATCATTCCCACGAGGATTGTTATTAAGCGAGTACCGAAATTAGTAGTTCTAACACTATTTGAAGGACCGAAAAATTGAGATTTGTTATGAAATAAAATAAAACAAAAAGAAACAAAATATGTTAACTGATTTTTTTTAGTAAGCTTAGTAATTTTTATGATATTTTTATGATTTAATAACATCCAAGGCATTTGATTTCACTCAGTTGCATCAATACGCCTCTCCATTCTCGTTATTCAAGTTATTATTACGTGCTGATGGTTGAAAACTCTAATTTATATTCTCTCTCGAGCAACATTTAGCATGCTCTTTTACATATTAACCCATTATTTTTGTGCATGAATTTAAATAATAAAAGAGTTTTTAAAGATCTATGATTTTCACTTAAAAACCACACAAATTGCGTTAATCTCTCTCGAGCATTCGCTCAATTTGTGGTGCTTATCACCTTAGCAATCATCATAAATCTCCTCTTAGACACATTATGAATCATTATAGGCCTTAAATGGTGATCAAGAATTTAAAAATCACGAAGAACAATGATAAACACTTCAACAATGCAATAACAAAGCATTGAATACGTTGAATTAAAAATGAGCGTATATTATAACTTAGGCTACATCTGGAATAACAAAATTAGTTCATGATAAAATTAATATAAGACATACATAATACAAAATTCATGACCTTAATGAAGAGAGGGATAGAAAAGAACTTGAAAATGGAAAATTTCAAACCAAACTTCTTTTTTTCTCCTCCTTTCTGCCTATAAAATTCTACCTTATTTCTCTACTTTTTATTTGTGTTTTCTGGATTGAATGATGCTAAACACCTCCTAAGCATCCCTATTTATATTAAATAAGGTTGGAATTAAAAAAATACAAAAAATTGTAAGCTTAAAGCTCATTGCACCTCCATTCTGCTCCTAGCTACCCAGTTCTGCAGATTTCAACAAGTTGCTGATTTTTTTAATTTTTTCTTGCTTTGCACCACCCAAAATCAGTCTGGTCATCATCTTCGACATGTTAAGGAATCATTGACGTCATCCTTGCATTTGATTCGTTCATGTTGCCGCCCAAAAATGCAAGTTGAAGTGAATTGTGTAGGCTTGTGTTCATTTTCTGCAACTTCTATTCTTTGCTATTTGTCTTCAATTTTTTCCAGCTTTGGCCTCCCAAAATAAGTCTTAACATCCACTTTAACATGTTATTGAAGTGTACATGAGGTTATTTCACTTGATTCGTCCATTTTGCCACCCAAAATTGCAAGTTGAAGTGAATAGAGTAGGCTGGTTTTTATTCTCTGCATTGTTGTGATTCTTGCTGTTTTTCTTCATATTTTTGAGCTTAGCACCACCTAAATTCAAAGTTTACATCAACTTTGACATGTTAATGTATTTTTTAATCACTCCTTGCTCTTGATTTGTGCATTTTGCTACCCATTTTTGTAAGTTGAATTGAATTGTGCATGAACTTGGTGATTTCTTGCTAAAATTAGTATTTTGATTTATTCAGCTCATTTTTATGCTTTTGTTTGATGTATCTTGCATTCAAAATTATTGATTTTGATGATAAAACCTAGAAAAATTTAGAATAAAATAAGCGTTTTTGCAAGAAAATGGCAATATGAGCGAAAAAGAGTGAAACCGAGCAAAATGACAAAATTTGATGTAAAACGGTTTAAAATGAGTCAAAATGATAAAATTAATTATATACTAAATCATACTTATCAAAATATCCCCAAACTTAAATCCTTCTTGTCCTCGAGCAAGGCTAAACATTAAAGCACAGGATCTCATATTTTTTAAGAATTCATCCGCAATTAAAAGTATGCATGCTCTTATTAGAAAAGAATGGCCAAAATTCATAGTTTTAATGTTCTAAAGGCAAAGCCATCTTTTCTAAGGAAAAATCTATCAATTACCTAGGTGACCAAGTTCAAAAGTTAGCAAACCAAATTAAGTTTATCCGTTCTTTCTAATTTCAAGATATTCAAACCGAATAGAAAACAAAAATCATACCACTCATAACAAGACTTATCAAGTATGCCTAAAACTAAAATTATTCACAATAAGCATCTATTTCTTTTTCTCCCTTTTTTTTTCTCGGAGGAATTTAATTGCTCAAGTCAATCTCGGCTCATGAGTATATCTTCAGTGAGAATCAAGCTCCGACTCCTTGGCGATGACCCATTAGTAAGAGAAACCACCACTGAGACATCCCTAATATTACCGTGTGAGTATATCTTCAGTGAGAATCAAGCTCCGACTCCTGGGCGATGACCCATAAGTAAGAGAAGCCACCACTGAGACGCCCTCTTAACGGGTAGCACATATCTTTAAAATTGTTTATGTGGGATAGCGGTGCTAGAGATGTTTTCCTCTTTTTTTTTTCTTTTTTTTCTTATGATTTAGTATAACTCTTAAAAGTCTATTATGTAAATGATAATTTTAATTCAATCCATTCAAATTTGAGCATCTTTTAATCAGAAAGAAAAGTAAAACAGCCATGCTAACTAGTGAAGTCAAATACCATGGTTTTATCAAGGTAGTGCCTTAGATTAGATTGTGTTTTGCAGTTGGAACACAAAAACAATTGATTATCAGGTTTTTCAAATCTAATTAAAGTAAACGAACTAAAAAGAGTAGAAAAATTGCCTAAAAAGCATGATGATAAGTTCTCATTTTTAACATTTTTTTAAAAAAAAGACTAATGATTAAAACTGTAGAAAATAGACAATCTTTTTATTGACCTACACTATTTACGTCCCCATACAAAGGCTCTGAACTCTGGGAGGCATTGAGGCCGACTCTAAAGCATAAAATAGGAAAACTTTTCGAAAAAATTTTGTTTCAAAAATTTTAAAAATGCTTTTCTCACCCCCAAACTTAGAGTTAACATTGCTCTTAATGTTAACAGAGCTACAAAGATTAAGTGGGCGAGAGATACTTCCCAGGTTTGAAGATTGCTTGTTAATGGTGTATGGTGACATCTTGCTACCCCCATACTTGTTGTAAAATACCTGTTTAAACAAAAATATAGACAAACATGAGACAATTAAAAAATAATGAAAGGTAAAATAAGATAAACAAGGATAGAAACACTTGAGGTACCTCCCAAGAAGCGCCTTTTGTTATAGTCGTTAGCTCGACTTTCTAAGTGGATTATTCGGCATTGTTGAGATGAATGGAAGTTTTCAGTGGCTCAAGCTCTCCATCAATGTAAGGTTTCAGTCTTTGACCATTTACTTTGAAAGTACCTTTTTCTCATCTTGAATCTCAACTGTGCCATATGGAAAAACACGGGTTACAATGAAGGGTCCTGACCATCCAAAGCGCAGCTTCCCTGGGAAGAGTCGTAATCGGGAGTTAAACAGTAAAACTTTTTGTCCCATTGTGAATTCCTTGTTCAGAATGTGCTTGTCATGCCATCTTTTGGTTTGGTCTTTATAAATTCATGCATTTTCATAAGCTTCATTCCTGAACTCGTCCAATTCATTCATTTGTAGCAACCTTTTTTGACCTGTAGCTTCTAAATTGAAGTTTAAGGTTTTTATGGCCCAGTATGCTTTGTGTTCCAATTCTGCCGGTAAATGACATGCCTTGCCATAAACTAGTCGATATGGGGACATTCCAATAGGTGTTTTGAATGCTGTTCTATATGCCGAAAGTGCGTTATCTAAATTTTTTGACCAATCCTTTCTAGAGGCACTAACTATTTTTTCAAGAATAGCTTTCAATTCTCGGTTTAAAATTTTCACTTGTCAACTTTTTTAAGGATGGTATGGAGCCCCCAATAATA
Source organism: Simmondsia chinensis (assembly GCA_018398585.1). NCBI lineage: Eukaryota > Viridiplantae > Streptophyta > Magnoliopsida > Caryophyllales > Simmondsiaceae > Simmondsia > Simmondsia chinensis. Next base: position 24,701,157 of record JAGTTD010000007.1, on the reverse strand, counting down.
GAAGAACTTTCGGAGAGGTCTAAAGATTCCTTGCCTAGCAATACCATCACTGACCTAGGGGAGCAAACTAACGCCACAGCATTGAGGGATGAAGACACACTAGAATAAACACCTCAATGTCACATAATCCCCTTAGTCAACTCAGAGCCACCAATGACCAAACCTATCTTTACCTACCCACCTCCACCAATCAATGAAATAGAATTTCAAGCTTATCTAACATGGTCATAGATTTTCGGAACCATGGATGCCTCAGTGAAAAATAGCAGAAAAGATTGAAAAAGGAAAATCAAGCTATGGCAAATTAGGCTCAAAGATCTCAAGATTAGAAAAGGCGAAGGTGGTCGTCTAAAGAAGGGAACAAGGAAGATCCATGGAAGAAAATGGTCATTCTAGGTGGATGGTGGAAACTCTACTCTCCTTCAAGACATGGGATAGATCCGCTCAAAGAGTCGAGCTAACGACTATAACCAAAAGCTCTTCTTGGGAGGCAACCCAAGTGTTTCTATCCTTGTTTATCTTATTTCTCCTTTCATTATTTTTAATTGTCTCATGTTTATGTATATTTTTGTTTAAACATGTATTTTACAATAAGTTTGGGGGTAGCAAGATGTCAACATACACCATCAACAAGCAATTTTCAAACCTGGGAAGTATCTTTCGCCCACTTAATTTTTTTAGTTCTTTTAACATTAGGAACAATGTTAACTCTATGTTTGGGGGTGAGAAAAGCAATTTTTAAAATTTTGAAACAAAACTATTTCCTGTTTTATGCTTTAGAGTCGGCTTCAGTGCCTCCCAGAGTTCGTAGCCTTTGTATAGGGATGTAAATAGTGTCGGCCAACAAAAAAGATTGTCTATTTTCTACAGATTAGATCATTAGTCTTAAAAAAAGAGAAAACAAAGGAAGAAGAACTTATCATCATACTTTTAAAGCAAATTTTTTACTCTTTTTAGCTCGTTTCCTCGAACTAGATTTGAATAACCTGATAATCAATTGATTTTTTGTTCTAATTGCAAAACACAATCTAATCTAAGGCACTATTTTGATAAAACCATGGTATTTGACTTCACTAGATAGTATGGTTGTTTTACTTTTCTTTCTGATTAAAAGATGCTCAAATTTGAATGGATTGCATTAAGATCACCATTTACATAATAAAATTTAAAAAGTTATGCCTAAATCTAAAGAAAAATATGAAAAAAAAAGGGAGAGAGAGGAAAGCATCTCTAGCTCCACTATCGCACATAGACAATTTTAAGATATGTGCTACCAGTGAGGAGGGCGTCTTAGTGGTGGCTTCTCTTACTTATGGGTCATCGCCCAGGAGTCGGAGCTAGATTCACTGAAGATATACTAGGGAAGTCATAATAAAGGCATCTCAGTAGTGGCTTCTCTTACTTATGGGTCACCGCCCAGGATTCGAAGCTTGATTCTCGATGAAGATATACTCACATGGCAATATTGGGGGTGTCTCAGTAGTGGCTTCTCTTACTTATGGGTCATCGTCCAGGAGTCGGAGCTTGATTCTCGCTACAGATATACTTATGAGCCGAAATTGACTTGAGTAAACGAATTTCCAAAAAAAGAAAATGGCACAATAATAATTAGTTTTGGCCATACTTGATAAGTCTTGTTATGAGTTGTATGATTTTTGTCCTCTATTCAGTTTGAATATCTTAAGATTAGAAAGAACTGATAAACTTAATTTGCTTAGCTAACTTTTGAATTCGATTACCTAGGTGATTGACAGATTTTTCCTTGGAAAGATGGTTTTGCCTTTAAAACCTTAAACTTTGAGCATTAGTTATTCTTTTCTAATTTACAGTGCACCTGCTTTGACTTGTGGAAAAATTCTTAAAAAGAATGAGATTCTAATGCTGTAAAGTTCAGCCTTGCTTGATGATGAGCAAGGTTTAAGTTTGGGGGTATTTTGATAAGTCTAATTTAGTATATAATTATTTATATCATTTTAATATAAGTCTAACATTTTTACATCAACTTTTTATCACTTTTGTTCGGTTTTGCTCTCTTTGAACTATTTTGCTATTTTCTTTTAAAAACACCCATTTCATATTAAATCTTGCTCGGTTTTGCCATTAACATTAAGTAAAAGCAAGATACATCAAATAAATACAAAAAATTAACAAAATACTTCATTTACACTCCTAAATGCAGGTTTTTACATAAAATAACAGAATTTCACATAAAATAACAAGTTTTTCTCACAACTTGCAGCTTGGACGGGAACTTGTTACAATATTTTATGTTCAATTCATTGTATTTGCATAATATAACATCAACATAATCTATTACTTGCAGTTTTGGGCGGTGTTGCAGCTGAGAAATACATAAAATAATGAAGTTTCAGCAATTTGCAGCAGCAGCCGTAAGAAAGAGCTAATAAGGATGAAGTTTGAAGTATTTTTTGCAATTTTTTTTTTCCTAAGCTCAACGACTATAAATAGATGATGAAGTTGGGGGTGTTTGGCATCAGTTTTTCAAACAAAAAAATCACAAAAAGAGTAGAAGATAGTAGGTAGAAATAGGGTGCAGGAAAGGAAGAAGAAGGAAGAAAGTTTGGTCCGTAATTTTGTATTTTTAGTCCTTTCTATCCTTTTTATTCAATAAGTTCATGAATTCTACGTTAGTTATGCTTTATATTAAGTTTATCATGAACTAATTTTGTTACTCCAAGGCTACGATGTAGCCTAAGTTGTAATATATGCTTATTTCTAATTCAACGTATTCAATGTTTTGTTATTACATTGTTGAAGTGTTTATCATTGTTCTTCACGAGTTTCAAGTGCTTGATCACCATTTAAGGCCTATAATGACTCATAATGAGTCCGAGAAGAGATTTATGATGATTGCTAAGGTGATAAGCACCACAAATTGGGCAAATGCTCGAGAGAGATTAATGTGATTTGTGTGGTTTTCAAGAGAAAATCATGGAGCTTTAAAAACTCTTTTCTTATTTAAATTTATACACGAGAGTGATGGGTTAATATGTAAAAGATCATGCTAAATGTTGCACGAGAGAGAATGTTTAGTAAATTAGGGTTTTCAACTATCAACACGTAATAACATCTTCAATATAGAGAATAGAAAGGCGTATTGATGCAACTACGTGAAATCGGATGCCTTGGATTTATTTAAATCATAAAAATCTTTTTAAAAAAATCAGCAACTTTAGATAATAGCTTTTGTTTCCTTTTATTTTATTTTATTTTATTTCATATTAAAAACCTAAATTTTCGGTCTTTTAAATAGCACTAGAACTACCAATTTCGGTACTCACTCAGTAACAATCCTCGTGGGAACCATACTCTACTTATCACTTTATTACTTGATATGGCTAGTGCACTTGCTAATGCTTACGCAAAGTAAGCATTATATATTTCATGGTGATCATGAGGTATGGTTTTACAGTTTGTTAAAGAGCAATTCGGATCTTTCTTGGGCTGAATTTGTGGAGGAGTTGTGTGAAAATATGGTGATGAGGGCACTAGTGATGTAGTGGATAATTTCAATAAAGTCTATCAAACCACAACTATGAGACAATATATGCCAACATTTGAGAACTTAAGAGCTAGTATGATAGCTACCTATCCCCAAGCTTCTAAGTCTTATTATTTCTGAAGCTTTATTAGTGGATTGAAGCCACGGATTAAGAACATGGTGAAAGCTATTGGTCCTAAGACCTTAACAAAGGCTTATGCAAAAGACAAATTGAATGAGGCCACTATCATTTCTTCAAGTGACAAAGGCAAGCTCAGGGGAACTGGTTCAAAACATCATCATAGAGATGTAATTGGGTCCATGGCTAGTAGATCTATTGAGAAGAGACCTCAAAGGCTTTGTTACAAGTGCAATCAGCCTTATCAGCTAGGGCATAAGTGCAGCTCCAAGTTTTTGATGTTTACTCGTGGAGTTAATGCTGCATTAAATTCAGACAGTGATAATTGTTAGCTTAAGGAGGATATTTTTGATCATGACTCCCAGGATGAATTGGCTGAGGATGAAATTGAGATTTCTATGAAGGCACTTACAGGTAATGGAGCTCACAAGACGATAAGGATCAAAGGGAAGGAAGGAAAAAGGCACATCACTATCTTAATAGATAGTGGGAGTACTCATAGTTTTATTGATCCAATGGTCATGAAGAAGGTTGGGCATGAAGTGATTAAAGCCCATCCCTTGGCTGTAACAGTAGTAGATAGGAACTCAATCCTCACACATAACAAATGCTAAGACTTCCAGTGGTCTATGCAAGAGCATCAATTAACCTATGACTTCAGGATCCTTCCCTTGGGAGGATGTGATATGGTGCTTAGGGTGGATTGGATGAGATCATTTAGGCCTATGGTTTTTGATTTTGCTAAGCTAACTATTTCATTTGAGATTCAAGGAACAAACGTTACTTTGCAAGGCATTGAAGATCAAGCTCAATTGCAACTGATTAAAGACAAGAGCTTATAAGGAGGTTTCAAGAAGAGTGCCTAAAAGTGGATTGGTCATCTGTTTGCAATTACTCCAACTGAATTGTGTTCGGTGTAGCAGCCTAAAGTTAAAGCCTTGATAGAAGAATTTAAGGACATTTTTGAGCAGCTTAAGTCTCTTCTTCCACAGAGGTGCCTTGACCATGCCATTCCTCTGAAATCCGGTGCAACACCTTTCAAATTGAGGCCATATAAGGGTCCACATGCCCAGAAATCAGAAATTGAGAGACAAGTAGAGGAATTGTTCAAGACTTACTTCATTAGACCAAACCATAGCCCTTTTGCCTCACCAGTCATATTAGTAAGGAAGAAAGATGGATTTGCCAAGATGTGCATCAACCATAGGCAACTCAACTCTTTGACAATCAAAGATAAGTTTCTAATTCTTGTTATTGATGATTTACTCAATGAATTGTTTGGAGCATGTTTCTTCTCTAAGTTGGATTTGAGATAGAGTTACCATCAGATTAGAGTGCTTCAGCAAGACATTTACAAGACTGCATTTCAAACTCACTATGGCCACTATGAATTTGTGGTTATGCCTTTTGGTTTAACCAATACATGGGTTGTAGCAGCAATGAATGATATCTTCAAGCCGTTCCTGAGGAGATTTGTGTTGGTCTTTTTCAACGATATACTCATTTACAATGCCTCTTTTAAGGATCTCCTACAACACTTGAGGGAAGTCTTCCTTGTTATGAGAAATCATAAGTTCTTTGCCAAGCTATCCAAGTGTGCTTTTATGCAGCAGCAGTTGGACTACTTGGGACATGTCATATCCTCTAAGGGAGTCTCCACAGATCCCTCAAATATACAAGCCATGAAAGATTGGCCAATTCTAGTCACTTTAAAGCAGTTGCGTGGTTTCTTGGGTTTAACTGGCTATTACAGGAAGTTTATTGCTTATTTTGGATTGATTGCAAGACCCTTGACAGATCTGCTAAAAAAAGATGCTTTTGTGTGGAGTGATAGAGCTCAAACAGCCTTTGAAGCCTTGAAAGTAGCTATGTGTGAAGCTCCTGTTCTTGCTATGCCTATTTTTGCTGAGGATTTTGTCTTAGAATCTGATGCCAGTGGAATTGGAATTGGAGCAGTGCTGTCATAGAAAGGAAGGCCTATTTCCTATCTAAGTCAAACTCTTAGTCCTAAACGTCAAGCCATGTCCACATATGAGAAGGAGTACTTGGCAGTTTTGTTAGCAGCTAATAAGTGGAGGCATTATCTTGATGATCACAGATTTATAATAAGTACTGATCATCAAAGTTTGAAACATTTTCTTGAGCAAAATATTATGGCAAGAATATAGAAGAAGGGGCTAATGAAGATGTTTGGCCTTGACTATGCAATTGAGTATAGAAGAGGCAAAGAAAATCTAGCTGCTGATGCTTTGTCAAGGAGATTAGAAGATGGTGAGCAGGTCTATTGTGGAGCCATCTCAGTTGTCCTTCCTTCTTGGTTACAAGCGGTTTACAAGTCCTATGAAGATTATGCTTTTGCCCAAGAGTGCATCACTGCATATAGCATCAGTAAAGACAGTAGGAGCAGTTGTGATGCAGATATTTCTGTAAGCAAGGGAGTTATTCGATTGAAGGGCAGGTTGTCCATTGGTTCTTCAACAAAATTGAGGGATCAGATCATAAGTGCTTCTCATGACACAACTCGGGGTGGACATTCAGGTTTAGAAGGCACATATCAAAGAATCAAAGCATACTTCAGTTGGCCTGCTTTGAAGAAGGTAGTAATTGAGTTTGTGAGCTCTTGTGATGTATGTCAACAAACTAAGTTGGGTGATCACAGGTACCATGGCCTTTTGCAAACTCTCCCTGTTCCAGATGGAGCTTGGGTTAACATAAGTATGGATTTTATTGAAGGCTTGCCTAAGTCTAAAGGCAAGGAAGTGATATGGGTTGTTGTTGATCATTTCACAAAGTTTAGTCATTTCATTGCTTTGATCTGGCCAGTCACAGCTGAGAAATTAGCCAGATGCTTCTTGAATAACATATATAAGTTACATGGATTGCCACGATCCATTGTATCTGATCGATATGGAATCTTCAAAAGTCATTTTTGGAGGAAATTGTCAAGCTTATGGGAACTACCTTGGCTCTTAGCTCTTCGTACCATCCTCAGACAGAAGGACAAATGGAGAGTGTCAATCAATGCATTGAACAATATCTTAGGAGTATGGTTGTCACTCATCTTAAGGAGTGAAATAAATGGTTATCTCTAGCTGAGTATTGGTACAATACTCATGCTCATGCTTCTCTTGGCACTACTCTTTTCAAAGCTCTTTATGGATATGATCCTCCTACTCCTTTCTCATTGCAAAATATGAATTCATATGTATTGGAAGTCTTTGATCTAATGAAACAGAGGAAGCAAATGCAGCATATTGTCTGGGGATGACAAGTCCCCTATGTCAAAACCGTGATGCCCTTTGACTTCACCCCGAAAGTCCCTCGTCAAAGTCAAGAAACCCTAAACCCGAAAGTGTAATGCCCCGGTTTTAAGTGGAAAATATGCAAAGGAAAGAGAGAGAAAGGCACGGTAAGAGAGATAGAATGCTGGATAGTTTTTGTGCGAAATGTGGATGCCTTGTGCTTGGCTCCATACTTGTATTTAAAGGCAAAAGTACAAGAAGCTTCTAGAGTCTCTCACTCCTAGCCATGCAAATGAAGAGGCACACGGTTGGGGAGTGGAGCCCATTTAATACATAGCATGCTTACTTCATTAAATGCTTGTCTTGGAGGCCAAGGCATGGGCTGCTAGGCATGCCTACGGTTGTCCCCTTCTTTCAAAAATGCTTACATTGATTTTTTCCTAAGTACATTCTTGAACAAAAATACAAAATGTAACGAAAACGATAAAAATACATAAGTAAATATAAAATTGGACGGTGGATGACAATATGCTCAAAGATCATCTGCAGCAAGTTTAGGCGAGGATGAAACAATATGTAGACAAGAAGCGTGTGGACAAGAATTATGAAGTGGGTGACATGGTTTACCCCAAATTACAACCTTATAGATAGTCTACCTTGGCTGTCAAGAGCAATGTCAAGCTAAGTGCTCGATTCTTTTGTCCATACCAGATACTTGAGAAGATTGGCAAAGTTGCTTATAGGCTTGAGCTACCTCCTAAAGCATACATTCATCTTGTTTTTCATGTTTCATTGCCAAAGAAAAAAGTGAAGAAAGGGTCCAAGAGCTCAAAATTTGTTCCAGAAGTTGGATCTAATGGTGCTTTGGTGTTGCAGTCTATTGTTGTTCGTGGTTCCAAGGAGATTCAGGCAGACAGCAAGTGGATAAAAGAAGTTCTAGTTTAGTAGAAGAATTTGGACCAAGATTTTGTTACTTGGGAGAATTTGGCATTCTTGAAGAGTCAATTTCCAAATTTCTCTTCTTGAGGACAAGAAGCTTCTTAAGTGGAGGGGATAGTTATGATTTTTCTATTTCGAGTCTTGTAATCCAGGTATTGAGTTTTGAAGTCTTGTAATGCGTTAGTTGTTGCCAAGTTCATATGTTGGTTATGTAGCTTTTGGCGCCAAAGTCGGTTGTAGCTGGTAATTTGCTAGTTTTTTGGCGGTTTATGCTTATATTTAGATATTTTTGAGTCAATGTATCATTATTCTCCTATAAGAGGATCAATGCTTGTAAGTCTTGATTATTCAGTGAGAAATTTACTTCAATCTTGAGATATTTTTCTATCTCTTCTCATCTCTTTCTAACTCTCATCTAACCTCGCTTCTCTTCTCACCTAAACTCTCTCTCTTCACAAGTTAACTTCAATCTCACAAATTGAAGCTTAACATCATGTCCTTGGGCTGTTCCTACTCAACCAAATAGTTAACAATGTCGGCGTACCATGGACAATTAGGATTATCGCTTACCATCATAAGACTTTCATCCGGAAATTTTTTGTTGATAAAGGGACTTTCATCCTCTCGTTCAAGGCTTGACAGATGATCTGCCGCAACATTTTTTGTTCCTTTTTTGTTCCAGATTTCTATATCAAATTCTCGAAGCAATAAAATCCATCTAATCAGTCTCAGTTTTGCATCTTGTTTCGCAAAAAGATATTTTAGAGCAGAATGATCAGTGTAAACAATTACCTTTGAATTAAGCAAGTAGGAAAGAAATTTGTCAAATGCAAACACAACAGCTAGTAATTCTTTTTCAGTAGTAGCATAGTTAACCTGTGCGTCGGTCAACGTTTTACTAGCATAGTAAATTACATGAACATTTTGTTCCTTCTTTGCCCTAGCATGGCCCCTACAGCATAGTCACTAGTGTCGCACTTAAGTTCAAAGTGCAAAGTCCAGTCAGGTGCTATGATTATAGGTGCTTTCTTCAGGGTTTTAAAAGCATGCATGCAGTCACTATCAAAGTTAAAAGGGACATCTTTCATCAACAAATTGCAAAGAGGCTTAATGATCTTAGAGAAGTCCTTAATGAACCTTCTGTAGAAACCTGCATGTCCTAAGAAACTTCGAATGCCTTTAATATTAGTAGGGGGTGGTCATCGCTCTATCACTTCAATTTTTTCTCTATCAACCTTAATTCCTCTTTTTGAAATCATATGTCCTAACACAATTCCTTCCTGTACCATAAAATGACATTTCTCCCAATTCAAAACAAGATTAGTGTCAGTGCATCTTTGCAAAACCGTGGAGAGGTTAGCTAAACAATCATCAAATGAGGCTCTAAAGACTGAAAAATTATAAACAAACACCTCTATGAAATTTTCCACCATATCACTAAAGATTGCCATCATACATCTTTGAAAAGTCACAGGAGCGTTGCATAACCCAAAAGGCATTCTCCTATAGGCAGAGGTACCATAAGGACAAGTGAAAGTGGTCTTTTCCTGATCTTCCGGGGCTATGGCAATTTGGTTATACGTTGAATATCCATCAAGAAAATAGTAATAAGAATGACCCGCCAGTTTTTCTAACATTTGATCAATGAATGGTAAGGAGAAGTGGTCCTTTTGGGTGGCATCATTAAGTTTTCGATAATCTATGCAAACCCTCCACCGGGTGACAATCCTAGTAGGGATGAGCTCATTGTTCTCATTTTCTACTACAGTTATCCCCCCTTTTTTGGAACAACTTGCGCTGGGCTCACCCATGGGCTATAAGATATGGGATAAATGATTCCGGCATCTAATAGTTTGACAACTTCTTTTCTTACCACCTCTTTCATGCCAAGGTTTAACCGCTTTTGAGGTTGCACAGTATGTTTGAAGCTATTCTCCATGAGAATCTTGTGCATGCATATGAAAGGGCTAATTCCCTTAATATCTGAAAGGGTCCATCCGATTGCTGATCTATCCTCTCTTAGAACCCTAAGCAACCTTTCCTATTCAATATCACTCAATGTGGCATTAATAATAATAGGATAAGTGTTAGAATGACCAAGATAGGCATATTTGTGATGTGGTGGCAATAGCTTGCGCTCTAGATTTGGAGGTTCGTCTTCTTCCATTCTCGATTGAGTTTCAATTGATTAAATTTCTTCCACTCTTGTCTCATGTTGCGAATCGAAAGGTTTGCAGCTTTCCAGGCATTGGACACATTCCCTTATCAACTCGTCTTCCGTGTCTATGGTCCTGGATTTTGTTAGACACGCTTCGAGGGGCAACTTGGGGAATGTGTCCCTTAATGTCTCAGTGACCAACTCATCTACAATATCAACCTCAAAACAAGAATCCATGTTAGAGGGAAATTGAATGGCATTAAAGACGTTGAAGGTTACCTATTCATCTTGTACCCTTAGGATTAGCTTTCCTTGTTGTACATCTATCAGGTTCCTTCCTGTAGCAAGGAAGGGTCGGCCTAAAATAAGAGGTATCTCACGATCCGCTCCCATGTCAAGTACTATAAAGTCAGCCGGGAGGATGAATTTATCGACCTTTACAATGACATCTTCAATCACACATTTAGGATACTTGATTGATCTGTCCGCAAGTTGGAGAGATACAGTGGTAGGCTTGACTTCTCCTAAGCCAAGCTTCCTGAAAATAGAGAGAGGCATTAAATTTATACTTGCACCTAAATCACATAAAACTTTATCAAAACTAATGCAGCCAATGGTGCAAGGTATGGTGAAACTCCTCGGATCCTTTAGCTTGGGAGGCAACCTTTTTTGCAGTATGGCACTGCACTCTTCAGTAAGTGCTACCGTTTCGAATTCTCCCAACTTTCTTTTGTTTGGCAGAATTTCTTTCATTAATTTTGCATATTTGGGCATCGGTCCTAACATGCCAGCAAAAGGGATATTAATGTGTAATTTTTTGAAATTTTTCAAAAATTTAGTCAAGCATTGAGGGAATGGGACCTTTGGTTTATAGGTTTGAGGTTCAGCCGTTTTTGGTTCATTCTCATGTTGGATTTTTGTCCCTTCATCATTTTCTGATTCCTAATTTGCTTCAGTGGACAGGTCAATTATGGGTTGTTCAATTGGCATGGTTTGGTCTACCGGAGTATGTTCTTTCAAAATTTGCCCACTTTGTAATTCTATTGCTTTTACTTGCTCTCATAGGTTAATGAAAGTGTTACTAGGTAAGAAACCTTGAGATCTTTCACAAAGGTGATTTGAAATTTGCCCAATTTGGGTCTCCAGGTTTTTAATGGTCGCTTCTTGATTTCGAAGAGTTGGTTCAGTGTTTTACATGAAACTTCTTGTATCTTGCATAAACTTGCTAAACAATTCCTCGAGATCAGTCTTTCTTTCAGAGGGATGAAAAGGTTATTTTTATATCCTTTGATTATTCCATAAAAAATTTGGATGGTTTCTCCACTCAGGATTATAAATTGGCTTGTTCATGGGTTGATGGGGTGAAAGGATTTCTTGTTTGGCATTCTAAGCTAGGATGATTCCCTGCACAAAATTCACACGTGAGTACCGGAGAATTTGTGGCATTCACGTTCATGTTCATCTATTTTTGAAGCATTGAAACCTAGGCAGTTAACTTTGTTATTGCATCCAGCTCGTATATTCCTGCATGTTTCTTTTCCTCTGTTACCATTGCATAATTATTGCTAGCCATTACTTCTAGCAATTCATACGCTTCATCTGGGGTTTTGTGATTTAGGGATCCTCCCGCAGCCGTGTCTACCATCGTTTGAGTATTAGGTGCTAACCCATTGTAAAAAGTTGGACTTGCAGCCAAACTGGCGAACCATGATGTGGGCACCTTCTCAAAAGTTCTTTGTAATGTTCCCAAGCCTCATACAAAGATTCTGTATCGTATTGTACAAACGAGGTAATGTCATTCCTCATCGTAGCTGATTTGGCTGGTGGAAAATATTTTACGAGAAATTTTTGAGCTAAATCATCCCAAGTGGTGATAGTTTTTAGGGGTAATGACATTAACCACGTTTTAGATTTATCTCTCAGTGAAGACGGAAATAACCTTAGCTAATGGCATCATCACTGACACCATTATGCTTAAAGGTATCGCATATCTCTAAAAAGTTAGCGATATGCTGGTTTAGGTCTTCACTGAGTAGGCCGCCAAATTAAACTGTCTGTTGAATCATTTGTATAGTAGCTGGTTTAATTTCAAAATTGTTTGCTTGAATTGGTGAACGTCGAATGCTGGAAGTGCACCCTCCAAAAGTAGGTACATCATAATCTTTTAAGGTCCTTTCATCATCATTTCCAATATTATTAGCCATGGTTTCAGTCCTTTTTGTTTTCCTGATTAGTCGAAGTGTTTTATTGATTTCATGGTTAAAAGGAGTTATTTCTTTTTTAATTAAATTTTGCATACAAAGTAAAAGTAAACAACTATAAAGTTACAGAAAAGGATAATAACAAAGAGAATTTTTTTTTTAAGTTACAAAAGTAGAACACAAAATTTTAAGAACACCAAATTTTGAAGGAAAAATAGGTACTACTAAAAGTTTTGAAAAATTTAGAGGTAGCAACCCTAACTTTGAAAAAAAAAACTATCTAGATGGTAAAATAAAGTTAAAATTAGTCAGAAAATATAATAATTTAAGATAAAAGTTAAGAAAGCACAAATTTAAGGACAAAGAGAGGGTTAGTAACCCTATTTTTGAAAACTTGAAAAAACTAACAAAGTAAACTTAAATCAAAATAAAGGTGAAAATAAAGACAGAATATAAGAAAAAATAACAAAATAACACAAAACAAATTTTTTTTTTTTTTTAATATACGCATTTTTGTTTAATTAATTTTTTAAGAATTACATTTACAAATAAAATAAATGAATGAAAAGAGATTTATATTTCAAATTTAACAAACTTTACAAATTATTAACAATTTTAAATTAGCACCAAAACTAGCAGGTATCGATATCACTTCAATAGAGACATTCCCCGGCAAAACTTGATGCTTACTTTGCGTATGCGTTAGCAAGTGCACTAGTCATATTAAGTAATAAAGTGATAAGTAGAGTATCGTTCCCACGAGGATTGTTATTGAGCGAGTACCGAAGTTAGTAGTTTTAACACTATTTGACGGATTGAAAAATTGAGATGTTGTTATGAAATAAAATAAAATAAAATATAAAAGAAACAAAATGTGTTCCCTAAATTTTTTTTTTTAGTAAGCTTACTGATTTTTATGATTTAATAACATCCAAGGCATCTGATTTTACCCAGTCGCATCAATCAGCCTTTTTATTCTCGTTATTCAAGTTGTTATTACGTGTTGATGGTTGAAAACCCTAATTTACTAAATATTCTCTCTTGAGAAACATTTAGTATGCTCTTTTACATATTAACCTATCACTCTTGTGCATGAATTTGAATAAGAAAAAAAAGTTTTTAAAGATCTATGATTTTCACTTAAAAGCCACACAAATTGTGTTAATATCTCCCGAGCATTCGCTCAATTTGTGGTGCTTATCACCTTAGCAATCATCACAAATCTCCTCTCAAACTCATTATAAATCATTATAGGCCTTAAATGGTGATCAAGCATTTAAAACTCATGAAGAACAATGATAAACACTTCAACAACGCAATAACAAAACATTGAATACGTTGAATTAGAAATGATCGTATCTTACAATTTATGTAGCCTTGGAATAACAAAATTAGTTCATGGTAAACTTAATATAAGACATATTTAACACAAAATTTATGAACTTAATGAAGAGAGGGATAGAAAAAAACTTAAAAATGCAAAATTTCAAACCAAACTTCTTCTTCTTTTCTCCTCCTTCTTTCTTCCTACGAATTTCTGCCTTATTTCTCTACTTTGTATATTTTTTTTTTTTTTTTTTTTTTGATTGAATGATGCTAAAGCACCTCCTAAGAATCCCTGTTTTTAGTACATAAGGTTGGAATTAAAAAAAATACAAAAAATTGCAAGCTTAAAACTCGTTGCGCCTCCGTTCTGCTCCTTGCCACCCAGTTCTGCAGATTTCAACAAGTTGCTGATTTTTTTAATTTTTTTTTGCTTTGCCACCTAGAATCAGTCTTCACATCATCTTGGACATGTTAATAAATTGTTTAAGTCATCCTTGCATTTGATTTGTTCATTTTGCCGCCCAAAACTGTAAGTTGAAGTGAATTGTGCAGGCTTGTGTTCATTTTCTACAGCTTCTATTCTTTGCTGTTTTTCTTCAATTTTTTCCGGCTTTGGCCTCCCAAAATCAGTCTTAAAATCTACTTGAACATGGTAATGAAGTGTACATGAGGTTCTTTCACTTGATTCGTCCAATTTGCCACCCAAAATTGCAAGTTGAAGTGAATTGTGTAGGTTGGTTTTCATTCTCTGCATTGTTGTTGTTCTTGCTGTTTTTCTTCAGATTTTTGAGCTTAGAACCACCTAAATACAGAGTTTACATCAACTTGGACATGTTAATATATTGTTTAATCAATCCTTGCTCTTGATTTGTGCATTTTGCTATCCATTTTTGCAAGTTGAATTGAATTGTGCTTGAACTTGTTGATTTCTTGCTAAAACTAGTATTTTGATTGATTTAGCTCATTTTTATGCTTTTTTTTTTGATGTATCTTGCATTCAAATATTTATTTTGATAAAACCTAGCAAAATTTAGCATAAAATATGTATTTTTGCAAGAAAATGGCAATATGAACCGAAAAGAGCGAAACCGAGCAAAAGTGCTAAAAATTTGATGTAAAACGGTTAATAATGAATCAAAATATAAAATTAAGTACATACTAAATTAGACTATCAATGTCCCAAAGTATCTAGCACACATCTTAACATTCCTTCTAACAGCCATTGAAGCTTGTTTGTACGTCTGAAGCTTCAAATAAACCATATAACCTATTTCATATGTTTTGTCCACACGCTTCTTATATGCATAATACTTCATCCTTGCTTGAGCTTGATGAAGTTTATCTTTCAAAAGTTGCACCAATTGTCTTCTTTGTTGCATCAAATTAGCCACTTCAGGGACTGATGTCACTAGCTTTTGCTACATTAAGGGCGAAGGAGGATTATAACCATATAAAGCTTTAATAGTGTGGTGCCAATTGAAGCATGAGCATGTGTATCATACCAGTACTCAGCCAAAGATAACCATCTTCCCCAAACCTTAGGACGACTGAATACCATACTCCGAAGGTAGTGTTCTATACACTGATTAACTCTTTCTGTTTGGCCATCAGTCTGTGGATGGTAGGAAGAACTCAAAGCCAAAGTTATACCCATGAGGATGAACAATTCCCTCCAAAAATGACCAATGAAGAGCTTGTATCGATCTGATACTATGGATTGTGGTAATCCATGAAGCTTATAGATGTTATCAAGGAACACTATTGCCAGCTTCTCTGCTGTCACATGTCTAGCCAATGCAACAAAGTGACTAAACTTGGTAAAGCAATTCACCACTGCCAAAATAACTTCCTTTCCCTTGGATTTTGGCAAGCCTTCAATAAAATCCATGCTTATGTTTTGCCAAGCACCATTCGGAATAGGTAAAGTTTGGAGAAGTCCCTGATAACCATGATCACCAGCCTTGGTTTGCTGACAAGTCTCACAAGCTTGCACAAATTCCTTCACTTCCTTCTTCATACCTGTCCAGTTGAAGTATGCTTTGAGCCTCCGATAAGTACCATCAATACCTGATTGGCCTCCCCAAGCTGAATTATTGGAAGCACTGATGATTTGTTGTCCCGGATCTATAGAGGATCCAGTGTAGAATTTCCCCTTCAGTTTGATGACTCCCTTAACAACAGATACATTTGCCTCCAAAGCAATGTTCCTAGGTCTGTTGATGCTAAAAGTAGTTATACACTCTTGTGCAAAATTGTAATTCTCATAGGACTTGTATACTTCCTTAATCTAGACTGGAAGAATCACTGACACAGCTCCAGAATAACCTCGCTCAGCTTCCTCCAATCTTCGAGATAAAGCATCAGTTGTTTGGTTCTCTTTTCCCTTATTATACTCAATAGCATAATCAAGTTCTAACATCTTCATCAAGCCTTTCTTCTAAATTCTTGTAAAAATCCTCTACTCAAGCAGGTATTTCAAGCTTTGATGGTTTATCCTGATGATAAAGTGATGGGCATCCAAGTAGTGTCTCCACTTGTTCACTGCTAGAGGGATTGCCGGATACTCCTTCTCATATGTGGACAACTCTTTGTGCTTTGGACTTAAGGCTTGGCTAAGGTAGGCTATTGGCCTTCCTTTCCAAGACAATACAGCTCCAATGCCACTCCCACAAGCATCTATTTCTAAAACAAACTCCTCTTAAAAATCTGGCATTGCCAAAACAGGTGTTGCACACATAGCACCAGTGTTGGTTATGCCAAATTTTAGCTTGCCTTTTGTATTGGAGACAGATGCTTGCAGTAATGGAATTGGGGCAGTACTTTCTCAAAATGGAAGGCCTTTGGTTTATCTCAGTCAGGCTTTGGGACTTAGAAATCAGAGTTTGTCAATATATGAGAAGGAGTATATGGCAATTTTGTTAGCAGTGCAGAAATGGAGGCATTATTTGGATGGACATCATTTCGTAATTAAAACGGATCATCAAAGTCTCAAGTAATTGCCAGAGCAAAGAATCTCCATGAGAATTCAAAGGAAGGGATTGATGAAGATACTGGGTTTAGACTGTACTACTAAATACAGAAAAGGAATTGAAAACTCAGTTGTTGATGCTCTTTCGAGGAGACAAGATGTTGCTCCTGATGATAAAGAGATTGAGGATGCTTCTAGTGCTGCCATAACACAAGTTGTGCCATTTTGGATGATAGAAGTGATTAAGTCTTATGAAAATGATATGTTTGCTAAAAATTGTGTCATTCCTAGCAGCATATAGGCAACTTTTGATTTTGGTTCAGATACTACAGTTAGCAATGGAATTATACGCATCAAGGGGAAGATTTACACTGGCAAATGTACAAAATTGAGGAAACAGGTAATTGTGGCTTCACACGATTCTCCTTGGGGTGGTCACTCCGGAATTGAAGGAATTTATCAAAGGATTAAGCAATATTTCTATTGGGTTGGCATGAAGTAGGAGGTACAAGCTTTTATGCAGCAGTGTGAAGTTTTTCAAAGAACCAAGAGTGATCACATGCCTTATCAGGGGTTGCTTTAGCACTTATCGGTTCCTGATGGAGTTGGGACACACATCAGCATGGATTTTATTGAAGGATTGCCTAAATCTGAAGGTAGAGAAGTCATATGGGTGGTGGTTGATCGCTTCACTAAGTTTAGTCATTTCATTGCCTTTCAACATCCAATTTTGACTGAGAAATTAACAAGGCTCTTCTTAGATCACATCTATAGACTTCAAGGGATACCTCAATCAATCTTATCGGACAGGGATAGGTTGTTTGCTGGCAATTTTTGGCGTGAGCTTTTCCTTCTGCTTGGTATGACCTTGGCATTGAGTTCCTCTTGTCATCCACAGTCAGATGGACAAACAGAGGTGAACCAATTTATTGAGCAGTACTTACCGGGAATGACATTCTCTCATCCTAAGAATTGGCATAAATGGTTATCCTTTGCAGAATTTTGGTACAATACTCATTCACATTCTTCCTTAGGCACAACTCCGTTCAAGGCCTTGTATGGTTATGATCCTCCTTCACCATTGATGTGTCAAGGAGAAGTTTCTTGTTAAGCTTCAAGATCAATCTTAGAGTTAACCTAGTGGAAAAAGAGATTAAGATGAGGGAAGAAGTGAAAGGAGATGAGTAATTAGGGAGAGAGTGTTAGATGAGAGAGAGAATTGATATCAAAAGATATATTGTACTTGATTGAATGAGGCTTATACTTGAAATATAGCTACTTATACTCAATCTAGATACATTGGACCCAAGCCAAACTAACCTACTTACTCAAATCAGCAGCCACCAAAAAAGACTCGATCTAAGCTCCCCTTGACAAGCAACCGACTTAACTAACCACAAAAGAACTTTAGCGCCAAAAGCCTTTACGGCCTTATGCCATGAATTTCGACAAAACGCAGCCCACTGACATAGTAGAAGCTAACAACAATCCAAACAGCAAGTAAACTGCAAGTATAAAATTTGATTCCTAACGATCCCCTCTCTTTGAAAACATTCTTGTCTCAGAATGAAGGATAGAGAATTGTGTTATGATCCAGAATTTGAGTCTTGTATAGCGTATATGAAGTTGCTTGTATTTTTCTAGTGTGGCACTTGTAATTGGTGTTTTGGCACAAAGTAGCTTCAATTGGTGGGTATTTCGGTTAGGCAAAGTCAAGTAGAGTCAAATGTGGCGGCTGAGCCTTGTCATAAGTCGGATAAGTTTGTTGTTGCTTGTATCTAGAAGTCTATAAGCAGCTTGCTCAATTGTAAGAAAAGATTCATTCGATGAAATTCATAATATCCATTGAGATATTTTCCTCTAATTCTCATCTACTTCTCTAATCTCGCATCTAACTATCGATTCTCTTCTCACGTAAATCTCTCTCTTTCACAAGTTAACTTCAATCTTTGAATTGAAGCTTTACATTTGGTATCAGAGCCAATTCCTTGCTGTCAATCGATCGTTTGCAGCTTGATTTGAACTGGCAAAGCCTAAAAAGAACAATTCGAACATGTCAAGTGGAGTAACTACCAGGTCTGGAGCTGGTGCTGGAAATCCAGCTGCATTTATGGATCCAAATGTGTCCTTTGCTATGGTCATTGGTGCTAATGCACCAAGGGAGGTGCAATTTGTTACAAATGATCAATTGAAGCAGCACATGGATGAGATGTACATTCGGTTTCAGAATTTACATCAGAATGGCATTGATCAATTGAAGCAGATGCAAGTAGATAGGTATAAGAAGCATGAAGATCTAATGTCGCATAAGTTACAAAGCTTTGAGGACAAGCTTACTGAATTGAAAAATTAGGTTAATAGACAAGGAGAGTCATCTGTAATTGGGGTTCTTTGACCGGCAAGCCAATTGATACCTCCACCTGAAGCGGTGCATTCTCAACCTCATAATGTGGTTGAGGAACCTAGAAACAGATCACTTGATAGACCTTCTCCTATTCAAGTGACTGCTAGACCTCAAGATTGTATGCATTCGTCTGAGATCAGACCTCAAGAGGTTGAAGCAGCTGCAAGGACACGAGATCATCCAATTGAGCAAGTGCATTCTCGATCATCAGGCATGAATTCAGAATAGAATGATCGTCCTCCTAATTCTTATGTGTAGTTCAGATATCCTTCTGAGAACATTGGACATCAAGATCATCCAGCCAATCAGCATTATCAGCATCGATCCGAAAGCAATGATGCAACATCGAATGGAAGAAGTAGTGCTACCAGACAACCTCGAGTTCAGATTGATCCTTTTGATGGAAAACAACCTCAATCGTGGCTGAGGAGATGTGTCCGTTATTTCCATTTCTACAACATAAAAGAAACAGGAAAGTGGAATTGGTGGCAGTCCACCTTCATGGTGATCATGAGGTATGGTTATATAGCTTGTTGAAGAGCAATCCTACTCTTTCTTCGACTGAATTTGTGGAAGGGTTATGTGAGCATTATGGTGATGAGGATTCCAGTGATATCGTAAATAACTTTAATAAGGTGTATCAAACAACAATAGTTAAGGAGTATATGACGAGGTTTGAGAATCTTAAGGAAAGTATGATAGCCACTTATCCTCAAGAGACCGAGGTATATTATGTCCCGAGTTTATAAATGGATTGAAGCCCAGAGTCAAGACCATGGTGAAGGCAATTGGGCCGCAAACCTTATCTAAGGCCTACGCAAAAGCCAAATTGATTGAGGCAACTATCCTTTCTTCAAGTGATAGAAGCAAGTTCAAGGGTGGTAGTTCCAAGCCTCACTAAAAGGAGTCAATAGGATCTAGTCAATCTCTGTCTTCTGTGAATGCGGGTAGTTGTAGGGCCTTAACTTCACTAGTTCTAAGTTGGGCTTGAATGGAATTGCACGATCCAAGTTCCTCTAAGGAGGTAAAGTCTTTGGCTGCTCAAATAGATCCCCAAAGTCATTAGTCAATGCCTGCATCATAGGAAGAGATGGCTCTCCCAATTCATTATGTGAGATTGCAAATAACTGTCTAACCCCACTAATAAGCACCCTTCATAAATCCACCTTCTAAGCTCTTGCCCTTCAATAGTTGCAATTGAGCATGTTCAGCCATGCCTTGCAATGTTACAGTAGATCTTTGCCTTTCAAAAGTCACTATCAACTTAGCAAAATCAAAGACTACTGGACTGAAAGATCTCATCCAATCCTCACTAAGAACCACATCACAACCTCCTAATGGCAAGATCCTTAAGTCGTACTCAAACTTGTGATCTTACATAGACCATTGGAATCCTTGGCATTTGGTATGAGTAAGAATGGAATTCCCATCAGCCACCGTCACGGCTAATGGTTGTGTCTTGATCGTATCCTGCCCAACTTTTCTCACCACCTTTGGATCAATGAAGAAGTGAGTACTGCCACTGTCAATCAAAATAACAATGGACTTCTTGCTAGCTTGCCCTTTGAACCTAATGGTGTTATGAGCCCCATTTCCTGTCAAGGTTTTCATAGAGATCTCCACCTCATCTTCTAGAAGTTCCTCTTGAGATTCATGATCAAAACTGTCCAACTCAGCCTCTGTTTCATCTTCTTCAGATTGATCATTAGCAACAGCTCCTCTTGCTGACATAAGGAACTTGGGATTGCATTTGTGTCCAAAAGAATAAAACTGATTGCATTTGAAACACAATATTTTGACCTTCTTCTCATCATAATGAACAGACCTTGTCCTCACTGGCCCTTTCTGTTGCTAATGTAAACTACTGCCTCTGTTCCTTGGTCCCTCATTGGGTGCAAGAACCATTGCTTCAAACAATTTAGACTTAGCATAGGCTTTTAATAAAGTTCTTAGACCAATTGCCTTGACAAGGTTCTTAATTTTTGGCTTTAAGCCACAAATGAATCTAGATACATAGTATCATTCAGTTGCCTGAGGATAAGCTACAATCATACTAGCTCTAAGGTTCTCAAATCTCATTATGTACTCTTTCACATATGTGATTTGCACTACTTTGTTGAAGTTATCAACTTTGTCACGTGAGTCCCCATCTCATAACATTCAAAAAGTTCTCCCAAGAATTCTGCCCAAGATAATGAAGGTTTACTCTTCAAAAGACTGTAAAGCCATACCTCATGATCTCCATGGAGATAAACAGCTGCTAGTTCCACCTTCTCAGCCTCTTCAATGTGATAGAAATGAAAGCATCGATCACATCTTCTAACCCACGATTGTGGCTATTTTCTATCGAAAGGCTCAATTTGAATCCTGGGCTACCTGTAACCACTGCTCTTATTGCTGGATGAAGCATCATTACTTCTAGAATTTTGATGCTACAACTGATCTGATGGACGATCATTGTGTCCTATGGTCATACTTGCAATTGGAGCTCATACTGGATTAAAAGGATGACCCTACTGTCCAATAGCCACACTAGCTGCTCGAGGTTGCACTACACCTGGAGGTCAAACCTGTTGGCTGGCAGGTAACAGAATTCCAACAACGAAGAACATATTCTGCCCATTGAGCTGACTGCAGTCCAACGAACTTATCCTTAATATGTTGTGTTCGCTGAATCAATCGATTAGCAAACTTTCAATCCTAATCCAACTGTAATTGCTGCATTCCAGAGAACATTTCATTCATTTGATTCTTTAATTGAGCAGCTGTAATGTACTCAGCTCCTACTGCAGCATTAACACCAACAACCGAAGCATAAGTGACATTAGGATCAACATTTGCAGTAGCATTTGCAGCACCAGATCATGTTGCTACACCTCTAGCCATTGATATCTGCTTCTTGCGCCTCGCTAACTCCAATCAATCAAGAAGTAATCGATCAGCAGCAACACACATCTCTAATACCAATTGTTAAGCTTCAAGATCAATCTTGAAGTTAACCTAGTAGAAGAAGAGAATAAGACGGTAAAAGAAGTAAAAAGAGATGAGAGATTAGAGAGAGAGTTAGATGAGAGGGAGAATTGATATCAAAAGATAGTTTGTATTTAATTAAATGAGGATTAGACTTGAAACATAGCCATTTATACTCAATCTAGATACATTGGACTAAGAACAATCTAACCGACTGACATTAATCAGCAGCAGCCACAATTGATTCAATCTAAGCTCCTCTTGACCATAAACCGACTTAACTAGATACAATAAGACTTTGGCTCCAAATCAAACTAACAACCAACATACAATTATACATTAAAATGTGGCACTTCACTTAAGAGCAATCAACTGCAAGCTTAGGAAAGCAGATCAGAACATTTCAGCAGCAACATAGAGCTAAGAAGCATTATCATAACACAAACCTAGCAACATTGCTTCTGAGGCAGAAGTATCTATTGTCAATGGAATCATCAGACTGAAGGAAAAATTATACATTGGATCCTATACTAATCTAAGACAACAAATCATCAGTGCTTCCCATGATTTAGCTTGGGGAGGCCACTCAGGTATTGATGGTACTTATCAGAGGCTCAAGGCATACTTCAGTTGGACTGGTATAAAGAAGGAAGTGAAGGAATATGTTTAAGCTTGTGAGACTTGTCAGCAAACCAAGGCTGGTGATCACAGGTATCAGGGACTTCTCAGACCTTTACCTATTCCGGATTGTGCTTGGCAGAACATAAGCATGGATTTTATTAAACGCCTGCCAAAATTAAAGGGCAAGGAAGTTATTTGAGTAGAGATCAATCGCTTTACCAAGTTCAGTCACTTTGTTGCGTTGGCTAGACATGTGATAGTAAAGAAGCTTACAAGAATGTTCCTTGATATCATCTATAAGCTTCTTAGATTTCCACAATCCACAGTATCTGATTGGGACAAGCTCTTCTCCAATCATTTCTGGAGGGAAGTGTTCATCCTCATGGGCACAACTTTGGCTTTGAGTTCTTCCTACCATCCATAGACCGATGGCCAAACGAAAAGAGTTAATCAGTGTATAGAATATTATCTTCAGAGCATGGTATTCAGTCATCCTAAGGTTTGGGAAAGATGGTTGTCTTTGGCTAAGTACTGGTATAATACACACGCTCATGCTTTAATTGGCACCACACCATTCAAGGCTTTATATGGTTATGATCCTCCTTCACCCTTGATGTTGCAAAAGCTAGTGACATCAGTCCGTGAAGTGGATGATTTAATGCAACAAAGAAGAGAGTTGGTGCAACTTTTGAAGGATAATCTTGATCAAGCTCAAGCAAGGATGAAGTATTATGCAGTTATGAAGCGTGTGGGCGAAGCTTATGAAATAGGAGATATGGTTTATTTGAAGCTTCGGCCATATAGACAAGCTTCAATGGCTGTGAGAAGGAATGTTAAGCTGTGTGCTAGATACTTTGGGTCATACAAGATCATTGAGAAGGTTGGGAAAGTAGCTTATAAGTTGGAATTGTCCCCTGACTCTTACATTCACCCTATGTTTCATGTGTCCCTTTTGAGGAAATAGGTAAAGAAAGGCCAAGGTAGTTCCGCTCAGCCCCCAAAAGTCCGGTCTAATGGTGCTTTGCTATTGACCCTACTGCCATCTTTGATTCCAATCTACAGAATGTTGAGGGTAGGTCAGTAAAGGAGATTCTGGTGCAATGGTCTAATTTGGACAAGAAGGATGCTTCTTGGGAGGAGTTGCAATTCATGAGAAACTAATTCTCTGCCTTCATTCTTGAGACAAGAATGTTTTCAAGGAGAGGGGACTATTATGATCATGCTTCATTGCTCTATGTTGCTGCTAATATGTTCTGATCTGCTTTGCTAGGCTTGCGGTTAATTGCTCTTAAGTGAAGTGCTGCATTTTGATGCATATTTTTGTTTGTTGGTTGTTAGTTGCTTTTGGCGCCAAAGTCTTATTGTATCTAGTTAAGTCGGTTGAAGTTTGTCTAGGTTCATTGTTTCTTATCCAATCTTATGAGCTCATAAATGGCTTTGATCTTCTTGTAAGAGATCATTCAATGAAATACAAAATATCTTTTGATACCAATTCTCTCTCTCATCTAACTCTCTCTCTAATCTCTCATCTCCTTTCACTTCTTCTCTCATCCTAATCTCTTCTCCCACTAGGTTAACTTCAAGATTGATCTTGAAGCTTAACTTAGACTCATAATATAACAATAAAAAAACATGTATAAACTAGGTATCTAGAATTAACGAAATAAAGGAAAGCAAACTAAATATCTAATAATTGGTTTAAACAAACCTAAAGTGCACATCAAAACTACGATTTGAAGATATGAAATTGGTAGAAGAATTTTTGACATCTCAAGGTCTTTTTCGCAATGACCTCTTTTAACACCGGACTATAGGTTCGCAAAAATATTTATTTTAAAAACAATTTTGGAATAAAAATTTTTCTTTTAATCTTTCCATAAATTATTTTTTTTGAAAAATTATGCTAAACACTAATTTAGAAAACCCAAAAACTATTTTAGGTTTTTAACTGTGGAAGAAAAAAAGAGTTGTTTAGCAAATTATCACAATTTAAAAAAAAATTTAGCAAAATATCATATTTTTAAAAATATTTAGTAAACTATCACATTTTACTATAGCATATTGGGTGCACGACGTACGGGAAGGCATGCACCCACTGTTGCATTACTCCCCGTGCGTCGGGCAACAGTGCCCATAATTTTTTTTTTTAGTTTTACATCTTTAAAATTTAAAAAAATAATAACAAATTTTTTTTTATTTAAATTATTTTTATTTTTAATTTTATAATTTGAATCACTAAATGCATATACATTTTAAATTCAAAGGTATACGTATATTATTATTTGAATTATTAATAAGGAAGATATAAATGAGGGATACATTTAAATGAAGAGATGATGATATGTATATTATTATTTAAACTATCTCATACATGAACTATGGCATTATAATACTATTAATAAGGAGGATATAAATGAGGGACACATTTAAATGAAGAGATGTTGATGTTTCCAACAAAAAATCACGAGTTTATGCATTTGTACATTATTATTTGAACTATTTTATTAGATATATGATCAAAAACTACAAAATCATTTCATACAGTTCAAATTACATATAAATTTTTAAATTATATTTTATAAACTATATGAAATATGATAATTTGCTAAAAAATCACGAGTAAAATGTGATAGTTTGCTAAATATTTTTAAAAATATGATATTTTGCTAAATTTTTTTTAAAATTGTGATAATTTACTAAAAAAGTCAAAACTAGGTTCCAAAATTTAAAACAAATCATATATTTTACACGGCAAAACACCAATATATTTATATGCAAAAAACTGTGACAGTGATAGGCATTTATTGGTCAGCAGCAACTGTCGCAGACGGTCGAGCAAATTAACCCAGGGCATGACATGTGTTGCGCCTTGATTGGCCATATCCGTGTGGCACAGATTGCTTCCCCCTTTTTAATCACGCGCCTGGTCAATCTTAAAGCGCCTGGGTCCCCGCACATGCCTGAACTTCGCTCCTCCTTTTTTGTTTAATTCACACATTTTAAAATTCATCTTAGAAATGTTATTTGGTAAAATTAATTTATTCATCTTATAAATAAATAATTCATCTCATAGATTATGTTTAGGAAAATTAATTTATTCATCTTATTAATAAATAATTCATCCTATGAATTCAATTTAAATATTTTTAAATAGTGCTTAAGTTAAGGCTTGCTGAGGGACCTTAGCGATGATCTAACTCTAGCTCCAAATGGGTCAAATCTAATTATCGTCTTATGTTAACAATTGATTAAAATTAAGTAAAACTTAAGTTTTACTGCACTCTAGAAAGAACTATATTCACTCAAGAATTTCCTAGAAAGTTTTATTACGACAATTAATCTCTCTGTTAGATATCTGTGAGGAAAAAGAACTTTAAGTACTATTGTTACTTTTCTCACATCTATCGCCAAAGTTCCCGACTCGCCCTTCTCAAACAATTTATAATACAAATATGATTTCCTTATTAATTTCAAATGTTAAACATATGGAATACTCTGGCCAAAGATTTTAGAATATGTTCATATATTTGCCAATAAACTAGGGGGACATCCTACATTGTAGATTCTTAGTAAAATATCCATTCCCGGAAAAATTCATAGAATTTCCCAATGACACAAGATCCCGGTTATTCATTTTTTACCTCACCATTTTGGGCATCAAAGCAAATAAAATTCCATGCACGAGTTCAGACTATTTCTTGAATTTAGAGTTATCGTCTTATAAAATTAACTATTTCTGACAGCGGTAAAGAAACAACTAATTCATGTAATCCTGCTTAGTGTTCCAATCTTATTGAAAACACCAACATAATACTCTTGGATCCCTATCCACACGGCCAAGACAAGTTATCAAAAGTATTATATTTGGCCTCACCCACAAAGTCACCTCTCGAGGTGAGCCATGTCCAACCCACTAGCGGGTCCCGTTCGGGCTCGATTTCTTCTGGTGTACCGGTGGACCACTCGCCTGAGGATTTGGGGCATGCTTTGGTCCCTTTCGAGGTTGAGGAGGCTGAGGAGACTCTTGTCGGGCTTGAGGAGCCGCTTGCTTGTGTTGAGAGTCGATCGGCGGCTGCCTTCGAGTCGCCGAATCCTTTTGAATCGCTAGCTGAGGAGCGAATGGGTGATACGTCCACATCAAAGTGTACATCACAGTCGACTCCTATTGCTGCTCGTACTCGCTCTGCGGCTGCTCGTGCCCGTGAGGGCGATTGTGTGCACTAGTTTCTAGTTTCCATGATTGGATGCTGGAATGTGAGGGGGTTTAATAACCCCAATACTATTCGTGCTGTGCGTGGCTGGATCTCCTCCAGTCTTTTGAGCTTGATTGGTTTGGTTGAGACCAAGACCAACCCAGTTGACGTTGATTCCGCTGTTGCCTGTTGTGCTGAGGGGTGGCAGTTTTTGGTTAGTGCGGTACGGGCCCGTGGGTTCCATATCATTGTTCTCTGGGATCCGACCTTCTATCGTGTAGTGAGAGTACAGGGTGGGGATCAGTATCTTACCTACCCGGTTTCTAGTGTTCGAGGTGATGTGGACTTTACTGCTACGTTTGTTTATGGCTTTAACGTGCCGGGACTGCGTCGGGAGCTCTGGCGTTATATTCGAGGAGCCAGCGTGGGCCTTCAGGAGGAGCCTTGGATACTCCTTGGAGACTTTAATGCTATCCTCAGTCCGAGTGACAGGAGGGGTGGCCAGGACACTTGGCCTAGGCACATGGATGACTTTAGGGACTGCGTTCACGACTCTGAGCTCACAGTTCTGCCTTATACCGGGCTACATTACACGGGTCCAATGGATTAGCTGGTGACGCTCTCATTCCGAAGCGTCTTGACTGGTGTATAGTGAGCGAGGGTTGGTTGCGTTCTTTCTCCTCTTCTTCTGTCGAGTTCCTTCCTCGGGAGTTATGTTATGACCATTGTCCCTTTGTAGTTACGGGACTTGGAGAGCGCCGCACCCCGCGGCCCTCTTTCAAGTTCTTTAACTTTTGGGCTGACCATGAGGAGTTCTTGCCAACTGTGAGGAGGGTTTAGGAGGCTAGCATTGATCGCACACCCATGTATCAGCTCACCCAGAAGTTGAGGCGGCTGAAGGGGGAGCTGAAGGCCCTTAATGCTAGACATTTTAGTCACATTTCAGCTCGAGTTATCGAGGCAAGGGATGCCTGGACTGCGGGTCAGCGGGCGCTAGATGATGACCCGCAGAGCGTTTTGCTTCGAGAGGAGGAGCGCCATCTTTCTCGAGACTACTCGCGATTATGTAGGGATGAGGAGGCTTTCTATCGTCAGAAGTCTCGCATCCAGTGGCTCTCTTTGGGGGATCAGGGTACCCGGTTCTTCCATAAGTCTGTCACACATCGGCAGTCTAGGAACCGGATCCATTCCATTGTTCGCACTGATGGCAGGAGGACATATGATGATATGGAGATCTCGGATGCAGGTGTCTCCTATTTCCACGACTTATTGACAGAGCCGAGTGGGCAGCTTCGTGAGGATATTTCGGAGCTCTTTCAGACCCGGCTATCTGAGGATCAGGTTAGACCTCTTACCCTGCCGATTACTGATATTGAGGTGCGAGATGCTTTGTTCTCCACTGGTGATGATAGGGCGCCCGGCCCTGATGGTTACACCTCCCTCTTCTTTAAGAGGGCTTGGGATGTGGTGGGGCGTAACGTTGTTCGAGCTGTCCGGTCTTTCTTTCAGTCAGGGTGCATGCTTGGGGCACTGAATACTACTCGCATCAGCCTGATTCCGAAGGTGGAGAACCCTTCCACCTTCGCTGACTATCGCCCGATCTCCTATTGCAATGTGATCTATAAGTGTATCACTAAGATCATTGAGAATAGGTTGAAAGGGGTTCTTCCTTTCCTCATTGATGACTCGCAGTTCACTTTTGTGCCTGGCCGGAGGATATCTGACTGTATTATGTAGGCTCAGGAGCTTCTACACGACTATCACCTTCAGATGCCATCGCTACGATGTGCTTTGAAGGTTGATCTTCGCAAGGCATTTGATACGGTGCACTGGGAGTTCATTCTTACGGCTATGCGGTCTATGGGTATTCCTGAGGTTATGATTCGATGGGTGCGGGAGTGCCTTTCCACAGCCAGATTTTCAGTCGCCATTAATGGCGAACTTCAGGGGTTCTTCGGCACGAGCAGGGGTATCAGGAAGGGTGACCCTCTCTCACCCTACCTTTTTGTTAATGCCATGGAGGGCTTATGGGGTTTGCTGCACCGCGCATCTTCTGATCCGAGGTTTCTCTTTCATCCTCGTTGCCAGAGTACCAGCCTTACTCACTTATGCTTTGCAGATGACCTTATGATTTTCAGTGAGGCTGATGAGGGTAGTGTTTCGGTTATTCGGGAGGCGTTAGATCAATTTGCTGCACTTTTGGGGCTGTCCTCGAATGCAGCAAAGAGCATCGTCTTCATTACCGGGGTTGAGCCTGAGCTTCAGCAGTCTATCCTTGACATCTTGGGGTTCAGATTGGGGCAGTGCCCAGTCAGATATTTGGGGGTGCCGCTTATCACGACGAGGCTTCAGTTCATGGGCTGCAAGCCTTTATTAGATCACATCCTAGCGTGCATTCAGCTCTGGACATCTCGTTCTTTACATTATGCCAGTCGTTGCAGCTCATCCGATCGGTTCTGTTTTCTATTTAGGTTTTCTGGTCATCTGTCTTCATCCTTCCGAAGCTGATGATCCAGAAGATTGAGTTGACTCTTGCTTCCTTCCTGTGGAAGGTCACTTCTTTAGGCCCGGGCGGGGCCAAGGTCGCCTGGTCGCATCTCTGTTATCCCCGTCGGGAGGGTGGGCTTGGGATTCGTCGTTTGCGCGAGTGGAACCAGGCTTCTCTCATGAAGCATATCTGGGTTCTACTCACTGATCGTGATTCTCTCTGGCCTCGGTGGATCCATGCCAACCGAGTCCAGGGGAAGTCTTTCTGGGATATTCAGCCTCGAGGCTCGATTCCATGGTCGTGGAGGAGCATCCTGGATGTTAGGTCGTTGTGTGCCGGGGCCTTTCGGCACATTATTGGTGACGGACGTTACAAAGCGCCGTGGTCTGACTACTGGTTGCCGTGCAGACGTTTAGAGGGGCGGTTTACATTCCGCCAACTTCACTCCACTGGTCATCACTTGGGCTCTCATGTTTCTGACATTATTCAGAGCGATCAGTGGCGCTTCCCACAGGATATCGCTGAGCTACTTCCTATCTGGGATTCTGCCATCTTCAGGCCCCGACCGGGGGTAGCTGATAGCGTGCGGTGGATGGGTGACCCGTTTGGGGTCTTCTCCACTAGGTCGGCGTGGGAGATGATCCGTAGTCGGAGAGAGGAGAACTCCATCCACCATCTCCTCTGGTTCCAGCTGCATATACCGAGGCATTCCTTCATTCTCTGGCTTGCCTCTTGTGAGCGGCTTTGGACGTTTGACAGACTGCTGAGACATCGAGTACAGGATGTTCGGGCTACTTGTGTGCTGTATGGGTCGGATGATGAGTCGCACAACCATCTCTTCTTCAGGTGTAGCTTCTCTGCTGCTGTCTGGTCTAGGGTGTCTTCCCGCACCTCTTTCGCCTGGCCTTTGCTTCCTTGGCATGAGCTAGTTCAGTGGGCTGCTTCCAGGCTCCGTGGTCGCGGGGTTGATCGGATCCTTGCCCGCCTTTGTCTTTCAATGACGGTTTACATCCTCTGGTAGGAGCGTAACTTAAGGATCCAGTGCTCCCAGTCCAGGCCTTCTGCAGTTGTCACTAAGGAGATCACAGGATTGGTTCGCAGCCGTCTCATTGCTGCTCCCATGCTTCGCGGTGCCCATCATCACTCACAGCTCTTGCAGGAGTGGGGGATTGAGCGCTAGCTTTGTTTTCACTTTTTGGCTTTGTTCTTTTTGTTTGGCCTTGTTGGCTTTTGATTTCGTTGTTTTAGTTTCTCTCTTCGGATTGATTCTTTGATGAAGGCCATGGCTTGGGGTATGCCCCTCGTAGACTTGTACATATATTCTTTCATATATGTTATTTTCACACTGACTTACCAAAAAAAAAAAAGTCTTATTAGACAAGTTGTTCAAAGTAATCACAGACTACGAACATACTTTGACAACATGTCACTAGTTTGATCTGAGTCTTTCTCTGGTTCAATCTTATTGACCACTTAAACCAAACTTGACACGTCATCTTGGATAACATCCATCTCATGGAACTTTTTAGAAAAGCAATGACACGCATGTTTGACTCATAAAACACAACTATATTATAAATAAATAAAATAATTATTTATTTAATATTTAAAACTAACTAATTGGGCTTTTCTAGGACACCCATTTGAACACCTATTGTGACTTTTGCTTTATTTTATCCTTTAGAAATTCCTAATTTCTTGAGATAAATACTTACACTAAGCGGACTTTTCTCTTTATTCTCGTGACACCTTTTCTCTAAAACTGTACCTTCATCAGTTTAAATATCGAGTGATCTCTATTACTTAATGTATCCTTCCCAAACTGATTGAAAGTCCTTGATAGGCAAGTTAGGATCACATCCTATTGTGATTGGCTATCAATATTTGCATCAAGAATTTCAGTTCAATTAAATAAGCCATCAGCATATGACATGCTTTTGAACTGAACTTTCTTATCATAATTGAGTGTCTATCTTCTCTCTTATTAGTTGTCTCATGAAACAATTCTTTCCAATACCTGATCCTCTCCACTATAGCTGACATTTCAAGAATCTAATACTAGGGCATATTCAACATTCAATGTCCAAATCTTATATCTAGCTAGCCTATTGGTCTAGTCAAATGTTCCAAACATTCTTTTCAACTTAGTAGTATACTAGCAACTAACTAAAGAACTTTGAGCATCTACTAGTGCTCCACATGCTCTAAGACTTATTATGTATCAGTGAGTAGAACAAAATGGACGAGTAACATATATTAGTATTGATTGTAATACAAAATATAGCAAACAGTCTGAAATCATAATTTTAAAAAAATCATATCACATACCAGATTACTTTTCTTACTTTTTAGCAAACAATCAAAGTATGGAGTTCACAATTCGACACTTACATGTATGTTGTTGTGACCCAACCAAACTGCCTAAAATTTCCAATTGGAGGAGTCGCATCGAGATATCAGAAGGGTGAGAACATTTCTCAACAAATATGTTTTATTGTAAGCCCTTACTAAACATATTTAACACACCGCACTTCCCTCAACCTCTAAGGTCATACAATAAAGCTCCTTGTGGAGGCTAATGTAGCACGCTAGTCAAGTGTACACAGGTACCAGGACATCCATACTAGTCTATGAAGTACTCCACGGACGCATGGACGTGCCCCTTTTCCTGCACTTAAGTATATCGCAAAGGGGTCTAACCTTGTACTCTACAAATGAACCTCCTTTGGGAGTAACGCTCACCTACTATACTGCTAGACCGATAATGGAGGCCATGAGAATTCATTTATAGAAGCCCACTCCCACTTGATATTTTGAGTCTAATGAAGTTTTAGCGTACTAACAAAGTGTGGAATCCACCTAATCATTCTCTGTGTGTGCAATGTTGACTTAATCGATCTAGTCGTTACACCCATGGGAGTGGGGTTGTAGCGGGATACTAGTGAGGTGAGAGCTATTCTCAATTAATATGTTTTCTAAACATAATTAACTCACCATTTCTACCATAGCCTCTAAGACAATATCGCAATGATCTCTAAGAGATCAACATACTATCGTTGTCAAGTATATACCATTGCTTAGATATTGGTACAAGTCAACAAGATAATCCTTGGCAACATGGTCGCATTGTTATGATCCAAGAATCTGAGGCATGAGCTGAGGGTGGCTGTGTTGCTGTCCTGCTGCTGTGCTACTGCTGCTGGTGTTTGCTGTGTGGGCCTGCTGTGGTTGGTGTTTTGGCTGCCATTTAATGATCATTTACTGTAGGAAGTTGTATTTAGCTTGTTGATATTAGAACTAGAATGAGTCTTGATGTAATTAGTTGCACAAGTCTCTTGTTAAGTCATGTAATAAGTGAACTCTAGTGTCATGTAGCCTAGGTGGTCATTGGCCGGTCAAGGTTGGCGGCTAATTAGTTAGGTGACGGGAAAGTCAGTTAGGCCATGGTTCCAAATGCATTGTATCTCTAGATATTTTTAGTCTTACGCCATCCTAGGAGGAAGTAGTATAAATAGATGGCTCTAGCTTGTATTCAAATAACAACTTTGATGAATGAATTTGATATCTTTTGATATCTCTCTCTACTTCTCATCTCTTTTCCCATCTTATCTCATCTAAACTCTATATTCTCTTCTCATCTCATACTCTCACTATCCCAACCAAGGTTGAGGTTTAAGAGCAATCTCCGAAACCTTAACAATTGGTATCAGAGCCTTGATTTGGCTTCCGAAACAAGCTCTAAATCAAAAAACAAAAAAGAAATTACAAAATCTCATTTATTGTGTTGCAATCAGTCAATAAAAATAGTTTGATACTGATTTAGTTCAGTTTATGTGATTAGGAATTCAATTCTGCATTTTGAATTTGAGATTGGCGGTTAATAACATATGCAGTATTCATAGCCTGCGCAATGCCTGGGAGTGCTTTCGGTTGGGATTAAAAATTGATCGAATTACATTGAAGAAAATTCAATTCATTAGTATTTGTTGATTACACTCAACATCAAAGCTGATTCATATTGAATTCAGTAGAATCGGTTAAGCATTAGCTGCTGAAGTTGAGTGCCGAAGTAAGCATTAGCTGCTGAAGTTGTGCTAAGCATAACTGATCTTGATCAAATATTCATCTAATTTGTTCAGAAGAAGTTAAAGTGAGCCATTTGACCCACATTACACTTGATCATAATCAAAAGATCTGAAACAAGTTGCATTGAGGTGATTTCAGATTCTGTAATTCAGAAATTGAGGTTGAGGTAACTGTTTTCTGAACTACAAGTTACACTCTTGATCCGAATCTGCTTTTGCTTCTGAATTGTGATGTAATTGTGTTGATAAGCATAGAAGTGGTGAGAGTTATCAGAATCTGCGTTGAATTCTTAAGAATTATATGTTATTGAGTCGAGATTTGCTTAGGTGAAAATCTGACAACTAACTGAGCACCGAAAGTGTTGAAATTTGATTTCATCCTTGAATATTGTGGTGAATCGTGTGTTTAAATCATCATTACAGACAAAAATCGAACCTAATTCAGATTCTTAGTCTGACTTATTCAAGAAAATACATCTGTTAGGGTTTGTTCGAAGTTAGGGTTCGTTCGCGAATTCTGCAAGTTGTGGTTTGTAATCAGTGACGTTTGTTGAACCATTATCAAGGGATTGTTTGTTCGAATGAAGGAGTAGAACTTCATTAAGGAATCGGTTGTGGAAGAGTTGCAAAACAAGTCCCCCTCTTCTGCGATTTTCGAACTCATATCCTACGAACTGAGTTGTTCCAGATTGAAGTTGTTGTTCATTGTCAATATGGCTGAGTCGATTGAGCAATTGAAAAAATTAAGGCAAGAATATTTCAAGAAAAGGAGACAGGAATGGGACGAAAAGATTCAGCGACTTATGATTCAGCAATGTTTAGCTTATCCTAACATCAGTCGTGATTGTGCTGATGTTCTTGATGCAAATGAGTTTCCAAAACTAGCAGATAGCGTTAGACAACGAAAGTTCCGTGTTGAGCGAAAAGAGAGAGTGGAATCTGTTGCCGTTGGAGATGAACTCGTCCCCGATAATGCCGAAATTGATGGACAAAAGTTAGAAGAACTTGAGTTTGAACAAGGTGATCCTTATGAAGACTCTTTGCTTGAATCAGAGTATCTTGCTGATGTTGAGGCACAATATGACACGAAACCGGAATGGGAATACGATTTTCATGTCAAAGGAATGTTAAAGAATGCAAAGAGTAAAGTGAAGAGGAAACATCTTAACAACGCATTGAAAGATTTTTGGGGTAGAAAGATGTTTACTAAGCAGAAATTGAAGCATAACAAGTCAGTGACTGAGTCGTGGTCTCCAAAGGATGATTCGATGCTACAAGTGGGTCACTATGAAGTCGTTGCAAGCAATCAAGCAGAGAACTATGCAGACCCGAAGTATTCTGCTAAAAAATTCGATGCTACTGCTGTAATACCACAAGATACATCGTCGAATCTGTTAAGTGTTACTCCATGGCAAGCTGGTATGCAGAATCGAAGCATCTTCACTGCTGATCTACCACATTCTGTTGAGAAATCCATTGTTGCTGCTGTGGCACTACCTGATGCAGGACAAGGTGTGATTTTGAATGGAAAAAATGTGTGTCCCAATACATACTCTTATGATGAGTTGCCTCCTGATCCGGGAGAAGATACTCAAGATTATGTGAAGATGAAAAGAGTTGATTTTATGCTGAAAAGAATTAATCATGTACCGAGAGTGCGTTTCAATGTTCAACGAAGGAGAAGCATGGTGCCTATATAAGCAATTGATTTGTTGGA
This sequence comes from Simmondsia chinensis, assembly GCA_018398585.1. Lineage (NCBI taxonomy): Eukaryota > Viridiplantae > Streptophyta > Magnoliopsida > Caryophyllales > Simmondsiaceae > Simmondsia > Simmondsia chinensis. The sequence goes on along the minus strand of JAGTTD010000007.1, from coordinate 24,666,204 downwards.
GGTGTATAAGTTTAGTAAGGTGCTGCAACAGACTTCTGTGCAGACCAAAACGAGTACCATAAATGCTTTAATTGATGCAAATGTTGTGGGAAGTTCCTTTGATCCGGGAAAGAATGAATTACAAGTGTTTGGAGAAGCTAGGCATCCGGTGTTGCTGTTTGATGATGAAGAGCTCGGTGCTAGCGCAAGCATTGGTGGAAAACTGGTAGTGGCTGTGGGTCATTGCGAAGTTAACATCAAAGCAAGCTGTGAAGACAGGGATTACACATGTTGCAAGCTGCATAATTCTCATGGCAATGAAGTTTCCATTGTTCTGAAATTGGTGTTGCTTCGGTTCATACAAGAGCGCTTACTTGGAAGGATGGTAATTGTTTACTTGAAAGGATCGTAATTTTTGCTAGTTGTTTGATGAATGATGGATGGTTTGAAGAGGTGTTGGGCCTTAGGTATGACCACATAGCTGGTGTGCAAAGCCAAGCAAAGACAAAGTTGATAGCATATGAAAATGGGAAAAAACAGCAACTGCAGCTTTTTTATCAGAAGCAGATCCTGAATGTGTTTGGGGTGATATGCTGGAGTGGTTCTGAATGGAAAATTCATATGCATAAGCTTCAATATTTCCTTAATGTTTGGATGGAAAAGATTAATGCAAGATTGAGGAAAACTTCAGCTAAAATCGGAGTAAAAATCAGCAAGGTAGCTTGGGACAGAACAACTCTGTGTTGGAAAAAGTTTCAGCTGTTCAAGAGCTCGGTTGGTGTCTCCACTTGTTATATTTGTTACTTATGCTTGTGTTGGTTGACAATAAAGCAAAGCTTGATCATGTGAGGTATGTTTGGTGGTTGGATGAGCAAGGGATCCAAGGAAGTCTTGAGATCAGGCTGGAAGTTGTGAGCTGCAGAATACATTATGTCAAATGGGTTGCTTTGGGCATTCAAGTGATGACCTTGTGCCTTTGGAACTCAGTTGTGACCTGTGAGTACTTAATTTGGTGGAGCAAGAGTCCAGAATTTAAAGCCAAAGTCACAAGTGCTAAATTGCTCAAGTTGGGACAGCAAGAATGCATGGTAGTTGCTGAAAATTCTGGGAGAATTCAAATTCTTTCACTGTCAGCAGTAAAAATGTTGTTCAGAATGAGTGTGATTGGTGCTATCATGATTTTGGGAAGATGCCATAACTTGTTCGCATCAAGAAGCTTCCATATGAACAAGAATCGAGCTGAAATTGGTAATAATTGCAGCTATGGGTTGTGTTGGTTATACACTGCTGAATTTCTGAGATCTGCAGCACAACATGTGGTTTTGGGAAGCAATCAAGTGTTTGATAAGCTTGGTCTGAGTTGGTTTAGTAAGTGGATGTGTAAGCAATAAAAATTTTGGATAAGATCCAAGATGAAAGAGTTGCAGCTGCATTCTTATGGAATTACATTGTGTTTGGTTACCATGATCAAGAAATGGGCCTGTTTGAGTTGCAATGAGAAATGCCTACAAGCAGATTTTGATGTTGGGTTCTCTTGGTTTGAGTTTGGAAGGCCTCCCAAGATGTTAAAGGACTTCAAATGCATTTTTGTGTGGTTAACGACATACCAAATCTGTTGTGCAGCATTCTACAAGTAGAAAATCAAAAGTACAGATGCGTTTTGTGATTCTCAGCAACAAGATAGAACTTTGAGCTGTGTTAACTGCAACATGCTGTGTTCTGGGTGTGTTGTTGATGTTTGGTTTGATCAGTGCAGGCCTCCTGAAGAAAATTATATGTTCAAACGTAAACATTGCGTCGAAACAAGCATCATACATTGTGCACTGCTGCAATTTCAGATTGCGTTGCTCCAGGAGTCTTACCAGCTGCATAATTCCAGCCAGAAGTTGATCTTCATTGTTACAACTCTCTTCTATTCTTGAGGACAAGAATGTTTTCAAGGGGAAGGGAATGTTATGATCTAAGAATCCGAGGCATGAGCTGAGGGTGGTTGTGTTGCTGTGCTGCTGCTGCTGGTGTTTACTGTGTGGGCCTGCAGTGGTTGGTGTTTTGGCTGCCATTTAATGATCATTTAGTGTAGGAAGTTCTGTTAGCTTGTTGATATTGGAACTAGAATGAGTCTTGATGTAATTAGTTGCATAAGTCTCTTGTTAAGTCATGTAATAAGTGAACTCTAGTGTCATGTAGCCTAGGTGGTCATTGGCCGGTCAAGGTTGGCGGCTAATTAGTTAGGTGGCGGGAAAGTCAGTTAGGCCATGGTTCCAAATGCATTGTATCTCTAGATATTTTTAGTCTTAAACCATCTTAGGAGGAAGTAGTATAAATAGATGGCTCGAGCTTGTATTCAAATAACAACTTTGATGAATGAATTTGATATCTTTTGATATCTCTCTCTACTTCTCATCTCCTTTCCCGTCTTATCTCATCTAAACTCTATATTCTCTTCTTATCTCATACTCTCACTATCCCAACCAAGGTTGAGGTTCAAGAGCAATCTCCGAAACCTTAACACGCATCTGTTTTCTTGTAACTCTATCTTATTCTAAAGAAGTCTAACACTATATTTCATAAGGAAATGCCCTCCTCGAGGAGTAGTACCTATCCAATATACTATTAGAATGGCGATGGAGGTCGTGAGGATTCAATCATTGAACCTCGCTTCCACTTGAAATTTTAAACAGGAGATCTTTCTTTTATGTTTGATTATCTCATAATCAATATTAGAATCATATTCTATTTAACTACTAAATAATGTCCTAATCATATTAGATTCCTTTAAGTATCCAACCTATATAATCTAATCTCATTAGATATTTTATGAGATTTTCCTTTTCTAATAATTCCATTATTAAATATTCTAATCTCATTAGAACTATTTGAAAAAATTCTCCTATTTAATTAAATAAAATATTTCAAAAAGTGGCATATTTAAATGGCCTTCTAATTTTATTCACATCGCAGATAATATTTGACTCTTTAAATAATAATAGATATGTAAATAAAATTCTATAAATATCATGTTAACAAACGTTTTTGCATAACATGACTTAAGTCCGAAAAGGGTTGGAATAATTAAATATTTTTCTAAATATATTTAGGAAAGATTATTAAATAATCATTGTTAAAGTATCAATCTAATTGATTATTTGTTTATTAAAAATAAAATCAAAACAAAAAACAAAAAGAAAAGTTGTCGTTATGTACGGAAGCAATTCCGCGGATCTCCCAGCCATCACGCCAGGTGTCAAGAGACTGTTTATCCGCCATTGCTTACGCAGATTAGCCTCTCCCCTCCCAGCGTGTTGTGCGTAGATTGATGGAGAGTTCAGAGCGCGGATCAAGGCCCTATGTACATGCTGGTGTCGTGAAAAATTGAATTAGTTAGTTTTAAATATTAAATAAATTTATTTATTTATTTATTTATTGTCTAATTATTTTTAACGAGTCAAATATGTGTGAGATTGTTTTCTAAAATATTCCATGAGATGGACGTACTCTAAGATGACATGTATTTATTCATTGTCAAAGTATGTCCATAGTTGGTGATAAGTTTGAACAACTTGTTTGATAAGTCTACAATATAATACTTTAGATAACTTGTCTTGATCATGTTGATAGAGATCCAAAAGTGTTATATTGGTGTTGTCAATACGATTACAACACTAAGCAGGACCACCTGAATTTTTTATTTCTTAACTGCGATTCAAAATAATTAATTCTGTAAAACAATAACTGTAAATCTAGAAAATAGTCTGAACTCATACATGTATTATTCGTTGCTTTGATGTGTGTTAGATGATGGCATGAAGTGTAGCAGGAGCAGTTATTTTACCAGTAATCCGTAGTCTCTAATGAGATAAAGATGTCCATTCAATTGATTAGAAAGTGATGCTTGTTGTGTGTCCTTAGCAAGTGCACTAAGTCATATCAAGTAATACAAAGTGAGTAGAGTATCGTTCCCATGAGGATTATTAATTGAATGAGTATCGAAATTAGTAGTTTTAGCGCTATTTGAATGACCGAAAATTGAAGTTTTGAATATGTAGCAAATAAAATGAAAAGAACTAAAAATATTTACTAATTTTTTTAAAGTCTTCTAATTTAATAAGATCCAAGGCATCCGATTTCACCTAGTTGCATTAATATGCCTTTCTATTCTCGGTATTCAAGTTGTTAGTACATGTTGATGGTCGAAAACCCTAATCCACTAAATATTCTCCCTCGAGAAACACTTAGCATATTCTTTTACATATTAACTCATCAATCTCTTGCATGAATTTAAATAAGAAAAGAGTTTTAAAGATTCATGGTTTTCACATAAGACCACACAAATCTCATTAATCTATCTCTAGTATTTGCCCAATTTGTGGTGTTATTCACTTTAGAAATCATAATAAATCTACTCTCAGACTCATTATGAATCATTATAGGCTTTCAATGGTGACAAAGCATTCAAAACTCATGAAGTACAATGACTAATATTCAAACAACGCAACAAACAAACTTTGAATACGTTTAATTAAAAAGAGCTCATATTACAACTTATGCTTATATCGTAGCCTTGGAAAAAAAATTAGTTTGTGGTAGACATTACATAAAGCAAAACTAGGACAAAATCTATGAACTTAAAGAAGAAAAGGATAGAAAAGAACTTGAAATTGAAGAATTACAAACCAAACTCTTTCTTTTCTCTCCCTTCCTCTTCTATCTAAATTTCCTTTGGTTTTTCTAATTTAAATTTTATTTTTGCTTAATGAATGATGATCCAAGAATCTCTCAAGCACCCCTGTTTATAGTTCATGAGGTTGCAAATTCTTAAGATAAAAAATTATATCAAATTCATCCTCATTTGCTAGCTTTTCCACCCCTCTTTACAATTTGCAACAACTTGCTCTTTTTCTTCATTTCATTGTTCTTTCACTGCCTAAGACCAATCTTTATTTGCAAGTTGTATGAGTATTTTGAGTATTTAGTCCATCCTTGCTTGTGATTTGTTGAATTTTCCACCAAAGTTTGCAATTTGAAACCATTTGCACATGTTTTTATTTGATCCTGCTAAACTGTGAAGATTTGATGTGTTTTTTTCATTTTTAGCTTTTGTTTCATGTATCTTGCATTCACTTGTTGATGTTGAACATAAAACCTAGTAAAAATTAGTGTTTTTGCAATGAAATAACAATAGGAGCGAAAATGAGCAAAACCAAGCAAGAACGACAAAATTAAATATAAAATGTTTAGTAATTGAACCTAAATGATATAAATAATTATGTACAAAATTGGGCTTATCAAAATGCAACCAAACTTAAATCTTGCTCGTCCTCAAGCAAGGCTAAAAATGAAAGCGCAAGATCTCATGCTTTTTAAGAATTTTTAACACAATTCAAAGTAAGTATACTTCTATTAGAAAAGAATGACCAGTTTCAAAGCTTAAGGTTGTAAAGGCAAAACATTCTTTCTTAGGAAACCCATCAATTGCCTATGTAAATGAATTCAAAAGTTGGCTAAGCAAATTAAGTTTATCTGTTCTTTATAATCTCAAAACATTCAAACCGAATAGATGACAAAAATCATGCCAATCATAACAAGACTTTTCAGATATGTCTAAGACTAAAAATTATTCACAAAAAATTCTCTTCTTCTCTCCTTTTTTTTTTTTTTTTTTTTTAATGTGGGATCGATTTGCACAGCCAGCCCCTGCCCATGAGTATATCTTCAGCGAGGTCTGAACTCCTAACCCCTAGGCAATGGTCACATGGGTAAGAGACGTCACCAAATGAGACACCCTCATGATTACCGCGTGAGTATATCTTCAGTGGGAATTGAACTCCAGACCCCTGGGCGATGACTACATGGGTAAGAGATGCCACAATTGAGACGCCCTGATTATGATTCCATGGTGCAACAAGACGGCGAAGTGAACGCAAATGTTAACAATAGGATTAAAGTTGGTTGGCATAAATGGAGGATGGCCCCGGCGGTACTGTGTGATAGGAAGTTCCTGCTCAAGTTAAAGGAAAAATATTATAAAACGATAGTGAGACTGGCACTGTTTTATTGAGCGTAGTGCTGGCCAGTTAAGCACCGTCACACGCAGAAGTTGAAGGTAGCAGAAATAAGGATGTTGAGATGGATGTGTGGACACACAAGGAAGGATTGGATCAAGAATGAAGTCATAAGAAGTAAAGTAGGCATGGCCCCAATCAAGGATAAGCTGCGAGAACAACGTTTGAGGTGGTTTGGGCATGTTAGGAGGAGACCTAGCACTGCAGCTGTCAGGAGATGCTAATAACTCCATATTAAACATGGGGAGAAACAAAGAGGCCAACCAAATAAGAGTTGGATGGAAACAATTTGACAGGACCTCACCTATGTCAACCTCAGTGAAGAAATGGCCCTAGATAGAACTCAGTGGAGGAGTAGTATAGGGGTCACAGACACAGCGGAATAGGAACGACAATCACTTCTAGGCTAGTACTGGTACCTCCAGGCTTCCTGCATGCTTGCCTATTTTTACGATTTTCTGCCTTGCTTCTTGTTGCTTGCACCATTTCGATGCTTCCATGCTTGTCTTGCTCTCCGTGTTTTTCATGCCATTCTCGCTTTTCAGGTTGGGGGTCCTCGAAAACAGCCTCTCATTAGGGTATCCCCCTAATGGGGTAAGGCTGCGTACATCCTACCTCTCCCAGACCCTACTCACACGGGAGCCCTTGTGGCACTCGGCCTGTTGTTGTTGTTGTTGTTGTATCTTCAGCAAGAATCGAACTCCTGACCCGTGGGCAATGACCGCATGGGTAAGAGATGCCACCATTTAGACGCCCTCATGATGGGCATCACATATCTTCAAAGATAAATGTTTATATGAGATAGTGGTGCTTAGAGATGCTTCCCTCATTTTTAATTTTTTTTTCATATTTTTCTTTAGATTTAGGTATAACTCTTCAAAATCTATTATCCAAATGATAATCTTAATGCAATCCATTAAAATTTGAGCATCGTTTAATAAGAAAGAAAGGAAAAACAACCATGCTAACTAGTGAACTCAAACACCATGGTTTTATCAAGATAATGCCTTAAAATAGATCATGCATTGCGATTAGAACACAAAAACAATTGATTCTGAGGTTATTCTAGTCCAATTAAAGTGGACAAGCTAAAAAAAGTAGAAAAATTGCCTAAAAAACATGATGATAAGATCTCAAAATACTTTGTTTTTAAAAGTTCAAAATGTGCATTGAAATTTAAAAGTGACTAATGTTCTAAACTATAGAAAATAGGAAATTTTTTTGTTAGCCGAAACTATCTACATCCCCATACAAAGGCTCTGAACTTTGGGAGGCACTAAAGCTACTCTAAAAGATAAAATAGAATTCGACTAGAAAACGTTTTTGAAAAACTTTGTTCAAAAATTTGAAATTGTGAAAAAATGCCTCTCCCTTCCCCAAAATTAAAAGTCAACATTGTCCTCAATCTTAAAAGAAATACAAGGAACGAAGCAGTAGGTGAGAGATACTTCCGAGATTTGAGGATTGCTTATTTGATGGTAAATGTTGCCATCAGGTTAACCCCCAAACTTGTTTCAAAAACTTGTTGAAAAAAATGTACAGAAACGCAAGAAAACGAAAACATAATAAAAATGAAGGAAAATTGAAAAGAAACGAAGGAAAAGAAAATTAGGTCGCCTCCCAGGAAGTGTTTAAGTTATAGTCGTTAGCTTGACTTTTTAGGTGGATCATTCGACTTCGTTGAGGTGAAGGGAGGACTTATGTGGCTCGAGCTCTCCATCAATATTAGGTTTTAGCCTTTGACCATTAACTTTGAATGTGCCCCTTTCATCTTGAATGTTGACTGGGGAGAGTCGTAATAGGGAGTTAAAAAGTAAAACTTTTTGTCCGATTACAAATTCCCTCTTCAAAATGTGCTTGTCATGCCATGTTTTGGTTCGTTCCTTGTAAATTAGAGCATTTTCATAGGCTTCATTCCTGAATTCATCCATTTCATTAATTTGCAGTAACCTCTTCTCTCTTGCAGTTTCTAAATTGAAATTCAAGGTTTTTATAGCCCAGTATGCTTTATGTTCCTATTCTACATGTAAATGACATGCCTTGCCATAAACCATTTGATATGGAGACTTTGCAATTGGAGTTTTGAACGCTACTCCATATGCCCACAGTGCGTCATCTAACGTTTTTGATCAATCTTTTTTTAGAAGTACTAACGGTCTTTTCAAGAATAGTTTTCAATTCTTGATTTGAAACTCCTACTTCACCTATTGTTTGAGAATGGTATGGAGCATCCACATGGTGTGGGACTTCGTACTTACTCAATGGAGCTTTAAGTTGATGGTCACGAAAATATTTCCCGCCGTCACTTATAATTGCTCTAGAAGTTCCAAATCAAGAAAAGACATTCTTTCTTATAAAGTTGACCGCAACTTTTGCATCATCGGTTGGAAAAGCAGCCGCTTCAACCCACTTTGATACATAATCTACAGCAACTAAAATAAATATGTTAGAAAATGACAAAGGAAAAGAACCCATGAAATCAATCCCCCAAATGACAAATAACTCAACAACTAAAATGTTGTTTAGGGACATTTCATGTCTCCTAGAAATATTTCCCGTCCTTTGACATTGATCACATTTGATAACAAATTTGAAAGCATCTTTAGAAAGTGTAGGCCAATAAAATCCTAATTGTAAAACCTTAGCTGCGGTCCTAGATCCACCATAATGACCACTAGTTTCTAGGGAGTGGCAATGACTCAAAATGTTTGCCATTTCTTCTTCGGGTATATACCTTCTAATGATTTGGTCTGCATAATGCCGATATAAGAATTGTTCTACTAAAAAATAATGCTTTAAATCAATGAAGAACTTCTTCTTTTGTGGATATGTCATGTCCTTGGGCAGTTCCTGTGCAACCAAATAGCTAACGATGTCAGCATACCATGGACAATTGAGATTTTTCATCCGGGAACTTTTAATTAATAGAAGGACTTTCGTTCCCTCATTCAAGGCATGATAAATGATCTGCCACAGTGTTCTCTATTCTTTTTTTGTCCCGGATTTCTAAATCAAATTCTTGAAGCAATAAAATCCATCTTATCTATCTCGGTTTTGGGTCCTATTCTGCAAAGAGAGATCTTAAAGTAGAGTGATAAATATAAACAATTACCTTAGAATTTAGCAAGTAAGAACGAAATTGTCAAATGCGAAAACAACAGCTAGTAATTCCTTCTAAGTGGTAGCATAGTTAACATGTGCATTCGTTAAAGTTCAAAGTGCAAAGTGCAAGGTCCAAGGGTGCTACGATTATTAGTGCTAACAGTAGTTTTTCTTCAAAGTTTCAAAAGCATGCATACAGTCACTATCAAAGTTAAAAGGGACATCCTTCATCAATAGATTATAGAGAGGCTTAGTGATCATAGAGAAGTCCTTAATAAACCTTCTATACAAACCTGCATGATCCAGGAAACTTCGAATGCCATTAACATTAGTAGAGTTTATAATCACTCTATCACTTCAGTTTTTGCTCGATCAACCTCAATTCAATATTTTGAAATCATATGCCCTAACACAATCCCTTTCTGCACCATGAAATGACATTTCTCCCAATTCAAAACCAGATTAGTGTCAGTGCATCTTTGCAAGGCCGTAGAGAGGTTAGCTAAACAGTCATCAAATGAGTCACCAAAGGCTGAACAATCATCCATACGTACTTCTATGAAATTTTCCACCATGTCACTAAAGATTGCCATCATGCACCGCTGAAATGTGGTAGGAGCATTGCATAATCCAAAGGGCATTCTCCTATAGGCAAAGGTACCATATGGACAAGTAAAAGTGGTCTTTTCTTAATCTTCCGGTGTTATGGCAATTTGGTTGTATCCTGAATAACCATCAAAGAAACAGTAATATGAATGGTCCATAAGGTTTTCTAATGTTTGATCAGTGAATGGTAAGAGAAAATGGTCTTGTCTGGTGGCATCATTAAGTTTTTTGTATATATACATACCCTCCACCCTGCGACGGTCCTAGTAGGGATGAGCTCATTGTTCTCATTTTCTACTACGGTTATCCCCCCTTTCTTTGGAACTACTTATACTTGACTTACCCACAGACTATCAGTTATGGAATAAATGAACCCATAATCTAATAACTTGACAACTTCTTTCCTTACCACCTCCTTCATAGCTGGGTTTAATCGACATTGTGGTTGCACGATAGGCTTAAAGCTATCCCCCATGAGAATCTTATGCTTGCATAAGGAGGACTAATTCCCTTGATGTCTAAAAAGGTCCATCCAATGGTTGTTTTATGCTCTCTTAAAAGTCCAAGCAACCTTTCATGTTCAATATTACTCGAAGAAGCATTAATAATAATAGGATGAGTGTTAGAATTGCAAAGATAAGTATACTTGAGATGATACAACAATGGCTTGAACTCGAGATTTGGAGGCTCATCTTCCCCTATTCTCTGCTAAGTTTCAATCGTTTGTATGTTATGTGTTTCATATTTATGCATCTTTTAATTGCAATTTTAATTATTTTGCACGTATTTAAATATAATTTTAAACTCACTATGGCAATTTTTAGGTTTTACAAGCTCACAATTAAAGTTCCACAAATTGTCAAATGTTGGTGCAAACAAGAAAAAATTGGATGCATAGGCAATTAAATCAAGTCAATTGGAGATGGGGACGAGATTTTACGAGTTAAGCTCAACCCGTACATGCACTCCGACACTCCCCATCGTCCTCCTGTCCAGCCCCAACTCAACGTCAGCTTCATCGACATCACCAAATCAAGCCCACCCCATCACCTACGTTCTTCTCTGTACAGCCGCCTCCTATTTAGCCCAACACCTGCACAATGTAGCCCAACCTTGGCCCACCTCTGCACAGTTCAACTGTCGGTCACCCATAGCCAATCCTATTGTTCAGCCTAACGTCAACCACTTGGCCCAACACTACCAGTTAAGTACCAAACCTGCGCTCGGCCCCTACGTCCAGCCCAATGCTCACCACGGGTACGGCCCAGCACAGGCCCACTTCCTCACAATCACAGCCAGTAGGGTTTAGAAGCAGGTCATCGTTTAAATTAGGGAAGGATTCTTTGTTTTAGGGGGACTTTGAACTGCAGCACCTCTCATTCTCTCTCTCTCAACTTTTTAATTTTAATTTTCTTTTAGTCGTTAAATTGGAACGAGAACAAAATTAGCCTAAAGATCAACATGAGTTCATACATTTGCTTTTTCACCGGGTCATCCTGGATGGAGAGCTAACTTGCTCTTTGGGGTTAGATGAAGTCGTAGGATATTTATTTTTGTATTACTTTTAATTTTGGGATAATTTTTTTGTTACATGAATTGCTTGATTGTGAGAAATACTATAAAGTATTGTGCTTCAATTATTTTTTCAATTATCGTGATTATTGAGTTTGTGACATTTAATTGTTGATATTAATATTTATAAATTTATTCTTTGTGCATGTAGCCTTAAGATTCATTAATCAAGAAATAGTATTAACTGAACTGTTAATTAAAGTCTATCTTCATGCATTAGGTTGCCCAACACTGAGCACAAACTGCAACGGCTAACGAACAAAAACCACGTCCACTTATGTAGTATTTTATTCCCACCATGTACACCTCATCTTCATGCATTAGGTTGCCACCTTTAGCCGATCTGTTCGAGCTTAAGCCACATACCATACAAATGTTTCCTTCATTCCATAGCATAGGCATTGAGAACCCCTACACACACTTGTACAGTTTCATGGAGGTTTGCTCAACCTTAAGGATTCCTAACAATAGTGATAATGCCATCTTACTTCAGCTTTTTCCTCTCTCTTTGAAGGATAAGACTAAGTATTGGTTAGGCACCTTACCTAGTGAGGCAATTAGTACCTGGACTCAAATGCAATAGGAATTCCTTAAGAAATTCTATCCCATTAGTAAGACCAACACTTCTGGGAGAGCCATTAACACCTTTGCCCAACTACCAAGTGAAGTGTTTCATGAGAGTTGGAATAGGTTTAGGGAACTATTGAGAGCTTCTCCATATCATGCCATCCCTAATTGGCAACTGGTCCAAAACTTTTATTATAGGGTTAATGAAAAGGGTCAACAAACTATTGATACCTCTTATGGTGGTCAGTTCCTTAGGAAGAATGAGGATGAGGCGTGGGAACTATTTGAAGATTTAAATGAGAACTCAGAACGGAATGCCGCACATGCAGGTTTAAATGCTACTAGGTTAATTAGAGGAGTACAAGAAATTGCTCACACCTCTATCTTAGACAAGAAAGTAGACTCTCTTGCCTTTTCTAGGGAGCAACTTACTTTCTATTTAAGATGACATTGACTCCCCCTACTAACCCTAATGCATCTAATGTTCAAAACATGCATAGTTTTTGTTCATCATGTTCTGGTGTGTCTCATTCTACACTTGATTGCCCCTCTGCTTCCCCCTTTGTTGAGTGGCCGGAAGAATAGATTAATGCAGCCCAAGGATTCTCGATAAACGATCCGTACTCGAACACATACAATTTGGGCTGGAGAAACCATCCAAACTTCTCCTAGAGGCAAGGAGGGTAAGGACAATTCATGCCACAACAATAGAACCCACGACCTTAACAATCTAGTATGCCACAACCTCTCGGTTTTCAATCACAAGGGTATGCTTCTAACTACTCTAAACCTTCTAATTTGAGCTATGATTCGAATTTTGAAGAGAAGATCCTGAGTGCGCTGAAAGGTTTAGAAGCTAATTCCCAATTCCACTCCCATACATAATCGAACTGAAAGCTAGAAACCAAAATAGGTCAATTAGCTAACACTTTGAGCAGGAAAGATAAGGGAAGACTCACTAGCCAAACTTTAGAGAACCCTAGGAACTATATGAGGCACGACAACTATCCTTCCCATCAAGAACAAGTAAATTCCATTACAATGTTAAGAAGTGGGGAGGAGGTTGACAATGGGGTGAGTGCTAAGAGTGAAGTACCCATAAGTGGCGAGGGAGAAGAAAAGAGCGAGGAAAGAGAGAAGGAGACCGATGAGGTCACACACCTTTCTCCCATTCTTAAGACCTCTGATCTTCCTTCCTCATATGAACCTAGAGTACCCTTCCCCCAGGCTTTAGTTGCACCACATCTAAATGGGAAGGACAAGAAGTGAGAAGACATTTGGAGACGTTTAGGATAGTCAAGATAAACATTCCCCTTATTGATGCGATCAAATAGATCACGGCCTATGCGAAGTCAACTAAGGACTTACTGATCCAAAATAGACGATCTAGAGCACATTTGCCTAAGAAAGTGTTTTTAGCCGAGCAAGTGAGCTCCATTCTGAAGTGTGACACTGCAATTAAGTACAAAGACCCTGGTGTCACCACCATTTCTTGTTCACCTGGAGACTAGCCGATCAATAAAGGTTTACTAGACTTAGGAGCGAGTGTCAACATTATTCCTTACTTGGTTTATGAGAAGTTAGTCCTGGGGGAGTTGCAACCCACCATGGTGACCTTATAGTTAGCAGACAGATCAACTAGGATCCCCCATGGTGAGCTGATTGACGTGTTAGTGAGAGCAGACAGGGCCTTGTTTCCTACTGATTTCTTCATGCTTGACATGGAACCTTCTAGTCATTCAAAAAACCATGTCCCTGTCATTCTAGGTCGGCCTTTCTTAGTGACAGCTAATGCTACCATTAACTATAGATCTGGGGTAATGGACGTTAGTTTTGCAAATATGACTATTAGGTTGAGCATTTTGAAGGCTTCGTTGTCACCCACTAGTGAGGATGAGTTGGAGTGTTTCTAGGTGGATGTTATTGATGATTTTGTTAGCCAAACACTCCCTTCTGTCCTAGTTAGTGATTCCCTTGAGTGAGCGCTAGTATACAATTGTTCTGATGATTTTGAGATTGAAAATGACATTAGAGAGATGAATGATTTGCTTGAGTTGTGTGCTCCATTAGAGACTTGTCATTGGTTGTCAAAAGTAGAAGCCTTACCTACTATATCGGATTCCCCTGCCTCGCCTTCCATAGTTTCACCACCCAAACTAGAATTTAAGTCGTTGCCATGTACTCTTAAGTATGCTTTCTTATGACCCAACAAAACTTTACCTGTGATATCTTTTCTTAGTTGTCTAGGGAACAAGAGAATGCGTTGATGATAGTGCTTAGTGATCACAAGAGTGCCATTGGGTGGTCTGTGGTTGATTTGAAGGGTATAGACCCTTCCATTTATATGCATAGAATTTTTCATGATGAGAATGCTAGACCCACTAGAGAGATGCATAGGAGGTTGAACCCTAACATGAAAGAAATTGTACAGAAACAAATTGTGAAATTGTTTGATGCTGGTATCATTTACCCAATTTCTAATAGTAGGTGGGTTAGCCCTGTTCTGGTAGTCCCAAAGAAGTCGGGCATTACTGTGGTTAGGAGTAGTGATGTAGAGTTAGTTCCTACTAGAAATACCATGGGCTGGAGAGTTTGTATTGACTATAAGAAGCTTAACACTGCCACTAGGAAGGACCATTTTCCTCTACCATTCATTGACCAGATTTTAGAGAGGTTAGCTGGTCAGAGCTTTTACTATTTTCTTGATGGATATTCATCATAAAACTAGGTAGCAGTCTACCCAGAGGATTAAGAGAAGACGTCGTGTACATGCCCCTTTGGCACATTTGCCTATTATAGGACGCCATTTGGTTTATGTAATGCACCCGCTACATTTTAGAGTCCTCGGAAACAGCCTCCCTTCAGGATAGCCCCCGGAAGGGGGAAGGCTGCGTACATCTACCCCCCCCCCCCCCCCCCCCCCCCCCCCCCGACCTTGCTTTTGCGGGAGCCCTTGGAGGCACTTGGCTTGTTGTTGTTGTTGTTGTACCTGCTACATTCTAGAGATGCATGTTGTTTATCTTTTCTGACATGGTAGATAGATTTCTTGAGGTTTTCCTGGATCATTTCTCTATTTTAGGACCTTCGTTTGATGAATTTTTGCATAATTTGAGGCTTATGCTGAAAAGATGTGAAGAGACCAATCTTGTTTTGAGTTGGGAGAAGAGTCACTTGATGGTTTAAGAGGGAATTGTATTGGGTCATACGGTGTCCAAGAAGGGTATTGAGGTTGATAAAGCTAAGATAGATTTGATTGATAACTTACCCCCTCCCTCAAATGCAAAGCAAATTAGATCCTTTCTAGGTCATGCAGATTTCTATAGGAGATTCATTAAGGACTTTGGGAAGTTAGCTAGGCCATTGACTAGCCTACTAGTTAATGACATATCTTTTGAGTTCGTTGAGACTTGCTTAGAAGCTTTCTAAAAGCTTAGATCATTACTTGTTTCAGCCCCTATTATGCAGGCACCTAATTACTCTCCCCCTTTTGAAATTATGTGTGATGCTTCTGATTTTGCTATAGGTGTCGTCCTATGTTAAAGAGTGAACAAAGTTCCTCATGTCATTTCCTATGGTAGTAAAACTCTTAATGATGCCCAACGCCATTACACCACCACTGAAAAGGAGTTGCTAGCTGTTGTGTTTGTTCTTGACAAGTTTTGTTCCCATCTTTTGAGGTCAAAAGTCATTATCTATTCTGACCATGCTGCACTGAAATATTTGCTCTAAAGAAAGAAATGAAACCTAGGCTCATTAGATAGATTCTTCTACTTCAAGAGTTTGACATTGACATAAGAGATAACAAAGGTGAAGAGAATGTGGTAGTTGACCATCTCTCTAGGTTTTCTACGTCTATCAAAATTTAATATTTAACCCTAATCACTAAACACATCAAAATTAAAGTGCAGGGCGAGAGGGTGTCGAACCATAGGGACTAAGAGTACGAGAAATTATTCTACGACCTAAATTGATTTGAATAAAATTTAGAGGTTTTTCTGTTAATTAATCTAGAAAACGACATTTAAACTAAAATAATCTACTTCCAATCAGAAAAGTGTATTAAAATGGAACTTAGGGTTTCGAATCCCTCATTAGCTAGTTATTCTTGCATTAGCTTTTAAATTGGGATTATTGATTGTCACACGGATAGTGGTTTATGCTACAAGCTTCAACCTACTATGGAGATGTTGTTAGTATCGCGTATTGACCCTATTTAACTAAAGCATAAGAAAAATAAGCTCTACCTAATGTATCTTCAATTATACGTATTGACCCTATTTAACTAAGGCATTGGAAAGATGGGCTTTAATTAACAATTCGATTAATACTATTTCTTAATTAATTAATCCTAATGCTACAAGCACAAAGAATTAATTTATAAATATCAATATCAACAATTAAAGGTTACAAATTAAATAATCATATTAAATAGTAAACAATTAAAGCACGATACTTCATAGTATTTCTCACAATCAAGCAATCTATGTAACAAATAAATTATCCTAAAATTAAAAGCAATACAAAAATAAAAAAGCTAAGATTTCATCTAGCCCCAGAGAGCAAGTTAGCTCTCCATCAAGGATGACCCAGTGAAGGAGAAGATGTATGAACTCATGTTGATCCTCACGCTAATTTTGCTCTCGTTCTAATTTTACAAAAAATGAAAATTAAAATTAAAAAGCTGAGAGAGAGAGATAATTGAGAGGTGCTACGGCTCAAAGTCCCCCAAAAACAGAGAATCCCTTTCCCAAGTTAAACGATGACCTGCTTCTAAGCCCTACGGGATGTGATCGTGCGGAAGTGGGCCTGTGCTAGGCTGTACCGGTGGTGAGCGTTGCATTAGAAGCAGGAGCCGAGCACAAGTCCGGATTTTGACTGGTAGTGTTGGTCCTGGTGGTTGACGTTGGGCTGAACAAGAGGATGGACTTGGGGTGGCTGACTGTTGAATTGTGTAGAGGTGGGCCGAGGTTGGGCTATGTTGTCCAGGTGTTCGGCCAAGCAGGAGGCAACTGTACAGAGGAGAACGTAGGTGACGGGTGTTACAAACCGAAATCCAAGGCTAGAGTTTAAAGTTGGCTTTTGGCGGGAAAACCAGTAAATCATCACAAATCTGTTATCTGCTGCTGGTTTGGTTGCTTCTCTGCTGCACACGTGCTGTCCGTTGCAATTGCTGGTGTTCTGCTGCTGGTAGCTGCTGTTATATGCTAATTGTTGGCGCCAAAATAATAATAATTCAAATAATTGTTACTAATTCTAGATGCTTCTAATTAGTTAGTCTAGATACAATTTAATAGCTTGTTGTTTTGCTTATAAATAGAGCATTCAGCTGTAATCCAAATCATTCAATGAAATTACCAAACACAATCTCATTTTGAGACCAAACTTTTATTTCTCATCTCTTTTCCCTTCTTTCTCATCTAATTCTAAATTCTAACTTTTCATCTCAATTTCCTATTCTTTCTCATCCCAAACTCTCAATTCTATCCAATTTATATTAGTTTACGTTCGAGGTTCAAGCTCGAGCGTAACAATTGGTATCAGAGCCTTGATTTGGCTTCCGAATCAAGCTCATATCTGAAAAAAATCATAAAATATGATTAATTGTGTTGCAATTAATCAACAAAAGAGGTTGGATACTGATTTGATTCAGATTTGGTGATCAGAAATTCAAATCTGAATTGATTGAAGAATTTTTGCCGGTATTGCATTGGTGGTTGCATAAACCTAGGAAGATTGCTTTCGGTTGGGACTTTAAGTGACCATATTATATTGAAGGAAGTTCAATTGATCAGTATTTGTTGAGTACAATCAACATCAGGCTGAATCGGATTGAAATTCAGTAGCAACCATCAAACATTTGCTGCAGAAGTAGAGAAATGAAGTAGTTGCAGTGCTGAAGTCTGGTGCTGAGCTACTTGATCGATCATCCATCTGATCGGTTGAGAAAGAAGTTTGAATTGAGCTATATGATCCACATTATACTTGATCAACATCAAAATAGCAGAAATCATCGAAATGGAGGTGATTACAGATGTTGCAATTTAGAAGTTGAAGATCGAGGTAATGTTCTACTGAACTTCAAGTTGCATGTCAATGAGGAATGAAGTTGCTGTTGGTTTATGATGTCAAATTTGTGTTGCTGAGCATAATAGTAGTAAGAATTCATCAGAATCTACGGTGAACTTTGAGCATTACGTGTTATTAAGTCGAGATTTTGCTTAGGCGATTAATTCTCAGCAAGGGTGATAATCTGACAGGAAGCGAAAGTATTGAAATCCGATTTCGCTCGTCGAGATCGCTTAAGTGTTGTGTTAAGAACCTGATTTTGAGTTAGAGTCGAGCCTGAATCAGAAGTGAAAGGCGAATTACGTGACTAAAAGTGGCTGTCAGAAATTGTTAGGGCTGTTCGCTATTCTGTTTGAGTTCGTAAGTTAGGGTTTATAATCATTGGCGATTGTGGAGCCAATAGCAAGGGTTGGTTTGTGCGAACGAAGGAGTACAATTTCATTAAGCAAGTGATTGTTGAAGAGTTGCGAAACAAGTTTTACATTTGTGTGATTTTCGAACTTGCTTCTGCGAGCTGAGTTGATTCCAGTTTTAACTTTTGCTTTTCATCACAAACATGATCGAAGGAGTGAATGCATCATTCGATTTCTATAAGGACATGAATGACAAGCTAATCAATTGATTGCTAAGCTGGGTCAGCAAAATGCGAGGTCTGATATGAAGTTTGAGCAGAAAAATGCTAGCATTCAACAATTGTTGAAGAAGCTTTTGGGTAAGGATGTGGACAAAGAAGATCGGATGCAACAAATTGAGCCTTCTAGCCAGATTGTTCCACCAACGGAAGTAGTTCTACCGTAAGAGTTCGACGTTGAGCACAAAGAGGAAGCTGTGATAGAAACAATTGTTGTTGAGGAGGAACTTGATCACGACAATGCCGAAGTTGAAGAAAACAAGTCAGAAGAACCTGAGTTTGAACAAGATGATTCTTACAAAGACTATATGCGAGAGTTAGAGTCTCTTGACGATGTTGAGATACAATATGACGTGCATCCGGATTGGGAATATGATTCACATGTCCGAGGAATGATCAAGAAAGCAAAGAGTAAGTCGAAGAGGAATCATCTAAGAGAAGCATTGGGAGATGTTGTGGGCAAAAAGAAGTTGTTCAAGCCAAAATTGAAGAATGTGGGTGTGGTTCAACCTGGTATGCTTGATGATCAACCGGAATTAACTCAAGATGTTGCTCTTACCGGTATGTATGCAGGCATACAATGATTCACGGCAGCAGAGTCTGAAACTTCAACCAAAAAACTAGAAATTTCCTCTACAATATCACTTAATACATCTCTAAATCAGTTAAATGATATTCCATGGCAAGATGGAGGGTTGAACCGAAATGCTTCCAATGATAAGCAATATTACTCTGCAGTTTTTGCTGCAGTATCATCAACTATAGAGCAGGACGTGTATAAGTTCACCTTTGGGCATGATGGAGTGCTAACTTGGGACCACAACAACATCATCTTGGAGTTTGAGCAAGGCCTCTTGTATTGGGTAGGAGATTACGAATGTATCATGGCTGAAATGTACTGTCGGCATGCCAATCGGCAAGTTCGGCATGATCTATTCCTTCTTTTAAGTAGAATTGTGACTTACCCAAGTGCAAAATCTTATGATAAGTTGCCTCTGGATCCGGGAAAAGGCTCTCAAGACTATATGAAGTTGAGAGTCGAATTTTTGTTGAAAAGAAGCACTCGAGCTGCGAGAGTACGTTTCAAAGTCCAACGAAGGAGAGGCAATGTGGTTGAACAAGCAATTGAGTTGTTAGATGCGTATTACTACTGTAACATGCTGAGACTGAAGTCTGATCAGATCAGTGGCCATATTGCAGATGCTTTAACTGATGGAATCAATGTTGAAAGTCCCTTTAATCCGGGAAAGAAGGAATTACAAGCGGGTGGAAGAGTTACATATCTCGGGCAGTTGTTTGATGTTGAAGATGGCAATGTCAGTGCAAGCATTGGTGTAAAAATGGTAGAGACTATGGATCATCACGAATATAACATCAAAGCAAGTATTGAAGACCGGAAGTTTACATTATACAAGCGGTATAATGCAAGTGACAACGAAGTTTCCATTGCTCCGGAATGGGTGTTGTTTCGGGTCATACAAAAGCACTTACCTAGAAGCCTGATAGCTGTTGCTTGTGGGTTGAGGAGCTGTGGATGGTTAGAGGAGGTATCAAGCCTCAGGTATGACCTCACGACTAATGCTCAAGATGAAGAAAATCCAACAGTGATAGCATTTGAAAATCGAGATAGAATGCAAATGGAAGCTGCTGTGTTGGTGCCGAATCAGGCTGAGCTTTGGGTGATCTGTTGTGGTTGCTTTGAATGGGAAAATAATATGCACAAGCTTCAATACTTTCTCAATGAATGGGAGAAGGAGAATAACAAGGGAACAAGGTCATTTCTAGCTGAAAATAATTTACATTTCAGCAGCCAAGCTCAAGACAAATTTTCCCCTGCACTGAAAATAATCTTAGATGTTCAGTTGTGTCTTTGGTATCCTGATTTAAAGTTCACCTTTCAGTCTGATGTTGGAAATTTGATTGTGACCCATGATTATTTGATTTGGTGGAGCAAAAGTCGAAATACTCAAGCCCATGACACAAGAGCTCAACTGATCAAAGTGGGACAGCCTGAATTCAGTTTAGTCGCTGTTATGGCTGGGAGGATTACCATTCCTTCATTGTCAGCAATGAATGGATTGTCCAAATGGAGAGTGATTGGTGCTATTATGACCATGGGAAGATATCATGACTTGTTCACTCCAAGTAGCTTCCACATGGACTTACACCGAGCTACAAAATGTTGTTATGAACTGCATCAGGATTGTACTGCTGAGTTTCTGAATGCTGCAGCAACGATGGTGCAATTGGGGAGCCATCAAGGATTGGTTGAGTATATCATGAGTTGGTTCAGTATGTGGGTGTGTGAGCTGAATAAGAGGAAAGTTACTGCTGCAGGACACGAAAATTCAGCAAGGAATCAAGTTCCAGTAACTAATAAGCACTTTCGGCATGTCCATCGACAAGTTCGGGTTGAAATAATTCAGTTTTTGAAGGGAGTTTCGATTAACAAGGCCCCTATCATGAAGCTATGCAGTTGGGAGGACGTTTGCAAGTTGTTTGTCTCCAAGACTTTAGATGTGGGCAAAGAAATCACTGAAGTTTGGAGGTCACAGCTGCATACTTATGAACTTTCAATGAATTCGGTTGCCTTGATCATGAATTGGGTCTGTTGGAGCTGCGTTTGGGAAGGCCAACAATCCGAATCTGATATTTGGTTCTCTTGGTTTGAGTTTGGAAGGCCTCCCGAGATGCTCAAGGACTTCATATGCAATTTGATGGAGACAAAGGTACACAAAACCAGTAATGCAGCTTACTACATGCAAAAAAACCAGAAATTTATCTGCATTTGGGGAATTTCAGCAACGGGTCTGGGTCTTAAGCGGTATTAACTGGATTATGAGGTGTCGTAGATGTGTTGTTGACGTTTGGTTCGATCAGTGCAGGCCCCCTGAAGAGCACTCCTCATTCATATGCAAGCATTGTGTCGAACTCATGTACCTGCTGAAATTCAGTCAATACATCACTGCTGAAGAGCACTCATTCATATACGGATAGAATCGTCATTGACATAACTCTCTTCTATTCTTGAGGACAAGAATGTTTTCAAGGGTAAGGGAATGTTACAAACCGAAATCCGAGGCTAGAGTTTAAAGTTGGCTTTTGGCGGGAAAACCAGTAAATCATCACAAATCTGTTATCTGCTGCTGGTTCGGTTACTTCTCTGCTACACACATGCTGTCCGTTGCTACTGCTGGTGTTCTGCTGCTGTTAGCAGATGTTATATGCTGATTGTTGGCGCCAAAATAATAATAATTCAAATAATTGTTAGTAATTCTAGATGCTTCTAATTAGTTAGTCTAGATACAATTTAATAGCTTGTTGTTTTGCTTATAAATAGAGCATTCAGCTGTAATCCAAATCATTCAATGAAATTACCAAACACAATCTCATTTTGAGATCAAACTCTTATTTCTCATCTCTTTTCCCTTCTTTCTCATCTAATTCTAAATTCTAACTTCTCATCTCAATTTCCTATTCTTTCTCATCCCAAACTCTCAATTGTATCCAATTTATATTAGTTTATGTTCGAATTCAAGCCCGAGCGTAACAATGGGGTGGGCCTGATTTGGTGATGTCGGTGAAGTTGAAGTTGAGCTGGGGCTGGATGGGAGGACTATGGGTAGTGTCGGAGTGCGAGTATGGGTCGAGCTTGACTCGTACAATCTCGTCCCCATCTACAATTGACTTGATTTAATTGCCTATGCATCCAATTTTGTCTTATTTGCACCAAAATTTAACAATTTGTGGAACTTTAATTTCGAACCTATCAAACATAAAAATTGCCACGGTGAGTTCAAAACTATACATAAACAGGTGCAAAATAATTAAAATAGCAATTAAAAGATGCGTAAATAAGAAACACACGAACACCCCCACACCTAACCTTTGCTAGTCCTTGAGCAAAGGATAGGATAGACACAACGACTCAAGTGACCAACCACCTCAGTCTTCACCAAGTTTTTCGAGATAAACACATACATTACAATTCAAGACAAGATTAAGTCATCTAAAGCATTCTCTAATTCTATGAATTCAGATGATTAAACTTCAAAACTCATCATAGAATTTCATTAGCCATGTATCAGTTAGTAGAAACTGCTAATGCAATTTAAGCACACAAGTGAACGTGAATGGGTTCTAATGCCACGGAATGTCCTTAAATTTTTGCATACAACCAAATATACCAAGGTTTTGTACACCTACACTATTGAATCACCTAAATACATGCCTATACATTGAGAATTCTAACTGGCATATGAGTAACTACTTTACAACATTTTGACATTGATATAGCACAAAAGAAGAACATCTTTATCACGAATGTACATCAATTTTCACTTTCTTCATATTCTTTATTTATTTTTATTTTTTTGCTTTTCTTTTCTTTTCTTGTCTTTGGAGGAAACTTTTTTTTCCCCTTTCTTACTTTTTTTCTTTTTTCATTTCCTCTTTCATTTTTGTCCATTTTTTGGATTTTTTGAATAACAAGTACTTCAACATTACAATTGTTATTGATCAACAACTACTTTATATAACATCAAAGAGTAAAGATTAGGATAATCCAATAGGGCAAGCCTGCAAAACTCAAGACATATAGGATTGTTTACTCAAATTTTTCAGATTTTTCACAACACAAAAGTCCTATGCATAGTAAATATGTGAGCGGCATGAGTAGAACCCATTAATATCAACAATGATCGACAGTACTCACTAATAAGTATGGATTAGAATTATTTAATTTCGTAGAATTAAGAGAACGAAATAAACAACTAATCCTATCATCATCTGAACATACGCATCAATCAAGGAAAACTTGGCTAAACGGTTATAATGCAAACTCAAAATGCACAAAAAATGTTCAAAATTTTAACAATTTGACAAAAAAATTAGCACATGCAAATGAGCCTCACCCTCTCACCTAAATCATGCATTGTCCTTAATGCGACAACATAAATCATTAAAGCAAAAAAAGAGGTGAGATAGAACAATACAACCTGACAAGGCAATGACCATGAAAGGGCATGCACGAACATGTATGACTCCTCCAACATGGAACAAGAACTTGAAACAAGAGAAAACAAGTCTCCAAGAAACTAATTAGTTCAAAAACTAAACTTAAAACAACAATTAATAAAACCTAGGCTGCCTCCTAGGAGCGCTAAGTTTTATGCTTTCAACCGAGCGTAATGAATCTAGCAAAGATCAAGTATCAATCATGGTGTCCACCAAAGAGACGACTTTAATAAGCTGTCGATCAACAATGCCATCCAACTCAACTACAGGTTTAACCCTTTGACCATTTACAGTGAATGAACGACCATCTTTTGGGTGGTATATCTCAATGGCACCCAAGGAGTACACCTGCTTAACTACAAATGGACCATCCACCTAGACCTCAACTTACTAGGAAAGAGACGCAATTTAGAATTAAAAAGCCAAACCTTTTGATTAGGAACAAATATTTTCCTCAAAATATATTTATCATGAAAAGCCTTGATTTTAGCTTTATAAATTTTTGCATTCGCATAAGCTTCATTTCTCAACTCCTCAAGTTCACTCAATTGAGGCTTCCTATTAGAATTGGCTTGGTCTAAGCCAAAATTCAAAGCCCTTGTGGCCCAATAAGCACAGTTTTCTAACTCAACCGGTAAATGACACGCCTTACCAAAGACCAACCTATAGGGTGACATGCCAATGGGGGGTCTTGTAGACGGTGCGGTATGCCCAAAGAGCATCATTCAACCTAAAGAAACAATCTTTCCTATCAGGACGAACCGTTTTCTCAAGTATAGGCTTAATCTCATGATTTGAAAACTCTACTTGACCGCTAGTTTGGGGGTGATGTGGGGCAGGAATCTTATGATGCACCGAGTACTTCCTAAGAAGTGCCTCAAATGACCTATGAATAAAGTGACTACGACCATCACTAATGAGCGCTCTAGGGGTACCAAAAAGGTATGTGGTCTCTGACAAATTGCATGACCACCTTGTGGTCATTGTTCCTGGTAGGTATAGCCTCAATCCATTTAGACACATAGTCAACTCCTACAAGTAAGTAAATAAACCCAAAGGAAGTGGGAAACAGACCCATAAAGTCAACACCCCAAACATCAAATATTTCCACTATCAAAATGGGGTTCAAAGGCATCATGTCTTAACGTGTCAATGCGCTCGTGCGCTGACAACGCTCACATACTAGAGAAAACTCTTGAGCATCCTAAAAAAGAATAGGCCAATAAAAACCACATTGTAGAACTTTTGCAGCAGTCCTACAACCTCAAAAGTGTCCGCCACATGCATATGAGTGACAAAAAGATAAAATGCTATGATACTCACACTCAGGGTCATCCCAATAAAAGTGCTTGACTTGAGAATAAAACATATCTTTTTCTTGCTTGGACAAAGTAGTGGGAATCGTACCCATGGCGAGAAAGTTAACAATATTCACAAACCAGGGGACACATGAATGGGAGACAACAAAAAGCTATTCATGAAGAAAAGAGTAATGAAATGAAACAGATGGATCATGATGCTCAAACACAATTAAAGTAAACACATCTAAATTGAAGTGTAGGGCGAGAGGGTGTCGACCCACGGGCACTAAGAGTAATTGAAATTATTCTATGACCTAAATTAATTTGAATAAAATTGAGAGGTTTTTTTGTTAATTAATCTAAAAACAATAATTAAATTAAAATAACCAACTTCTAATAAGAAAAGTGTATTAAATTAGAATCCAGGGTTTCGAATCAATCCTTAGCAAATTATTTTTGAATTAGCTTTTAAATTGGGATTATTGATTGTCACGCGGGTAATGGTTTAAGCCACAAGCTTCAACCTCCTAAGGAGATGTTGTTATATCGCGTATTGACCCTATCTTACTAAAACATAAGGAAAATAGACTCTAACCAATGTATTGTCAATTATTACTTATTGACCGCATCTAACTAAAGCATTGGAAATATAGGCTTTAATTAACAGTTCAGTTAATACTATTGCTTGATTAATGAATCTTAAGGCTGCATGCACAAAAAATTAATTTATAAATATTAATATCTATAATTAAAGGTCACAAACTCAATAAGCATGATAATTGAATGAATCATTAAAGCACAACACTTTATAGTATTTCTCACAATCAAGCAATTCATGTAACAAACAAATTATCCCAAAACTAAAAGTAAAACAAAAATAAAAAGGTTAAGACTTCATCTAACCCCAGAGAGCAAGTTAGCTCTCCATTAAGGATGACCCAATGAAGGAGGAGATGTATGAACTCATGTTGATCTTCACGCTAATTTTGCTCTCATTCCAATTTTAAAAAAAAAATTCAAATTAAAAAGCTAAGAAAGAGAGAATTGAGCGGTGCTGCAGTTCAAAGTCCCCCAAAAATAGAGAATCCCTTCCCCAATTTAAACGATGACCTACTTTTAAACCCTACAGGTTGTGATTGTGAGGAAATGGACTTGTGCTGGGTCGTACCGGTGGTGAGCATTGGGCTGGAGGCAGGAGCCGAGCTTAGGCCTAGATCTTGACTAATAGTGTCGGTCCTAGTGGTTGACGTTGGGTTGAACAAGAAGATGGGCTTGGGGTGGCCGACAATTGATTTGTGCAGAGGTGGGCCAAGGTTGGGCTATCTTTTGTAGGTGTTGGGCCAAGCAGGAAGCGGCTATACAGAGAAGAACGTAGGTGATGGGATGGGCCTGATTTGGTGATCTTGATGAAGTTGACGCTGAGTTGGGGCTGGATGGGAGGACGATGGGTAGTGTCGGAGTGTGGGTACGGGTCGAGCTTGACTCACTTAACCTCGTCCCCATCTTCAATTGACTTGATTTAATTGCCTATGTAGCCAATTTATTCTTGTTTGCACCAGAATTTGACAATTTACGGAACTTCAATTTCGAACCTATAAAACATCAAAATTGCCGCAGTGAGTTTAAAAATATACTTAAGCAGGTGCAAAATAATTAAAATAGCAATTAAAAGATGCGTAAATATGAAGCGCATCAGTATGTCCTCCATTCTTGCTTCATGGCCCGAATCGCTAGATAAATAATGTTCCAAGTATTCGGCACATTCCCTTATCAAGTCATTCTCAGTGTCTAAGGTCCTTGAATTTGTTAAACGCACTTCAAGTGGTAACTTAGGATGTATCCATGAACTTCTCACCTACCAAACTATCTATAATTCAACCTTAAAACAAGAATCCATGTCAATGGGGAATTTCATAGCATTACAAACATTGAACGTTACCTGTTCATATTGCACTCTTAAAATAAGTTTCTCTTATTTCAGATCGATTAGGGTCCTTCCTATAGCATGGAAGGACTGGTCAAGAATAAGAGGTGTCTCACGATCCTCTTCCATATCGAGTACTATAAAATTGGCCGGGAAGATGAATTTGCCAACCTCCACTAAGACGTCTTCAACCACACCTCTTGTATACTTGATTAATCTGTCCACAAGTTGGAGAGGTACTGTAGTGGGCTTCAGCTCTCCTAAGCCAAGCTTCCTGAACACAGAGAGCGGTATTAAATTAATGTTTGCACCTAAATCACACAAAACATTATCAAAGCTAATGGTTCCAATAGTGCTAGGTATAGTGAAACTCCCTGGATCTTTTAACTTGGGAGGTAACTTCTTTTGAAGTATGACACTACATTCTTCAGTTAATGCCATCGTTTTTAATTCTCCCAACGTCCTTTTGTTAGATAATATTTCCTTCATAAATTTTGCATACCTGGGCATCTACTCTTAACATGTTAGCAAAAGGAACATTAATATGTAAACTTTGGAAAATTTCCAAAAAGTTAACAAATTGTCATCCACTTTTGTCATTTTCAAATTCTAAGGGAACAGAACTGTTGGCTTGTAGGGTTGAGGTTCAACCCTTTTTGGTTCAACTTCATTTTGTATTTTTATCCCTTCCTCATTTTCAGTTTCTGGGTTTTTGTCTGTGGATAGGTCGATTATGGGTTGTTCTTTTTGTGTGGTCTTGGTTCCCTGAGTTGGTTCATTCAGAGTTTTCCCACTTCTTAATTCAATCGCTTTAAAATGCTCTTCTAGGTTAGTAACTGTGTCATTTGGCAAGGAATCTTGAGACTTTTCAAAAAGTTGGTTTGAAATTTTTCCAATTTGGGACTCAGGTTTTTTAATCAAAGATTCTTGATTTCGGATAAAAGCCTCATGATTTTAAAGATTTGTTCGTGTTTCTTGCATGAAACTTGTGGTTTCTTGCATAAACATACTAAACATTTCTTCAAGATCAAATTTCTTTTCTGGTGGTGGGTGAATGGGCTGTTTTTGAATCCCTATGTTACTCCATGAAAAATTTGGGTGGTTCCTCCACCCAGGATTGTGAATCTTAGAGTGGGGATTATATTGTAATTTTTGAAAATTTGAAACAAAATTTGCTTGCTCATGACTTGATGTGGCAAAAGAGTTCCCTGCTTGACATTCTATGCTCGCATGATATTACCTAATTGTTTCTGAATCATTGAAATTTGAGCGGACAACGTGGTGAATGCGTCTACTTTGTGAGTACCTGCAGGTTTTCTTTGCATTGTTCGATCAGCTGTTCTTACATGGTTGTTGCTAGCCATTACTTCTAGTGACCTGTATGCTTCATCTAGAGTCTTGCAGTTCAAGGTTTCTTCAACAGTCACATCCACCATTGTTTGGGTATTAAGTGCCAAACCATTGTAAAAAGTTTGGACTTACATCCAAACTGGTAAACCATGGTTTGGACGCCTCCTAAAAAGCTCTTTATAGCATTCCCACGCTTCATACAATGATTCCAATTCGTAGTGCATAAAAGAGGTAATGTCATTCCTCATTTTGGCTGATTTGGATGGTGGAAAATATTTAGTAAAATTTTTTTTTGTTTCAAATCATCTCATGTGGTGATAGTACCTAGAGGCAACGACATTAACCGTGCCTTGGCCTTATCTCTTAGTGAGAATGGAAATAATCTTAAACGAATGGCATCATCGCTTATGTCGTTGTGCTTAATTGTATCACATTTCTCAAAAAAGTTAGTGATACGTAAATTTGGGTTCTCATTAGATAGACTGCAAACAAAACAGTCTGTTGGATCATTTGTATTATTGCAGGTTTAATTGAAAAATTGTTCGCTTGTATAGGTGGGCATCGAATGCTATCCACCAATAATTGGGACAGCATAATCTTTTAAAGCTCTTTTATTATCCCTATTTTGATCAGCCATTGTTTTAGTTCGTTTCGTTTTCTAGATTTGTCGAAGTGTTCTTTTGATTTCAGAATCCAAAGGTATTTTTTTGTTTTCTGGTTGATTTAGCATACAAAGTAAGAAAAACAAACTCAAAAGGTAAAAGAAAGATAAAAATAATAAGAAAGAACCAAAATACAACAATATAATACAAACTTAATGAAAATTAAATTTTAATCCAGGAGGTGGTATACGAAATTTTTAGAAAAGTAAAGAAAAGAGGGGGGGGGGGGGGGGGGGGGGGGGGGGTGTTAAAATACTAATGTTTTGAAAAAATTTATAAACAACAATCTTAACTTTCAAAAACTTATCTAGTTGAATTAGAAAGTTAAATGAAAGATAAAACTAAAACCTAAAAATACAACAATCTAAAACAAAAGTTAAGAAAAACCAATTTTTAGGGGGGTGCTATATGAATTTTGCAAATGAAAATTAACTTTACAAATCAAACCAAGTGAATGAAATAAATTAAAAGAAAATAGATTTCGGCTTCAAACTAAAATTTACAAGTTTTAACAAAACAACTTCAGATTAGTGCTAAAACTGGGTGGTATCATATCACTGAAATAAGAAAATCCCTGGCAACGGCGCCAAAAACTTGATGCTTGTTGTGTATGCTTAGCAAGTGCACTAAGTCGTATCAAGAAATGCAGACAGAGTAGGCTATCGTTCCCACAAGGATTATTTATTGAATGGAACCTGAAATTAGTAGTTTTAGCGCTATTTATAAGACGAAAATTGAAGTTTTGAAGGTGTAACAAATAAAATGAAAAGAACAAAAATTGTTTACTGAATTTTTTTTTTATTTCTTTGATTTAAGAAGATCTAAGGCATCCAATTTCACATAGTTGCATTAAAACGCTTTGTATTCTTAGTATCCAAGTTGTTATTATGTATTGATGGGTGATAACACTAATTCACCAAATATTCTCACTCGAGGAACACTTAGCATACTTTTTTTACATATTAACTCATCAATCTCTTGCAGGAATTTAAATAAGAAAAGAATTTTGAAGATCCATAATTTTCATTTAATACCATATAAATCGTGTTAATTTATCTCTAGCGTTTGCTCAAGTTGTGGTGTTTATCACTTTAGCAATCATCGAATCTCTTCTCGGACGTATTATGAATCATTATAGGCTTTGACTGATGATCAAGCATTCAAAACTCATGAAGCACAATGATAAACACTCAAACAATGCAACAAGCAAACTTTGAATTCATTGAATTAGAAAAGAGCATATATTACAACTTAGGCTGCATTGTAGCATTGGAAAAACAAAATTAGCTGGTGGTAGACATTACATAAAGTAAAACTATGACAAAATTCATGAACTTAAAGAAGAAAAGGATAGAAAAGAACTTGAAATTAATGAATTACAAACCAAACTCTTTCTTTTCTCTCCCTTCCTGTTCTATCTAAATTTCCTATGGTTTTTCTACTTCGAATTTTGTTTTTGCTGAATGAATGATGATCCAAGACTCTCCCAAGCACCCCTATTTATAGTTCATGAGGTTGCAAATTCGTAAGGTAAAAAATTATATCAACTTCATCTTTATTTGCTAGCTTTGACACCCCTCTTTACAATTTGCAACACCTTGCTCTTTTTCATCATTTTTTTTTCTTTAACTGCCCAAGATCAGTCTTTATTTGCAAGTTCTATAAGTATTTTAAGTATTCAGTCCATCCTTCTTGTGATTTGTTGAATTTGCCACCAAAGTTTGCAATATGCAAATATTTGTACATGTTATTTCATCCTACTGAACCGTGAAGATTTGATGCGTTTTCCCTTTTTGAGCTTTTGATTAATGTATCTTCCATTTACTTGTTGATGTTAAACATAAAACCTAGCAAAAATTAGCATAAAATGAGTGTTTTTTCAACGAAATAACAATAGGAGCGAAAAAGAGCAAAAGCGCTAAAAATTAGATGTAAAATGGTTAGTAATTGAACCTAAATGATATGAATATTTATATACTGAACTTGACTTATCAACAAGCAAATGACCATATTCTAGAATCTTTGGCCAAAGTATTTCATATGTTTTACATTTCGATTTAATGCAGAAATTGTTTCTATATTATTAAATTGTTCGAGAAAGGCAAGTCCAAAACTTCTACGAAATATGTGACCAAAGTAATGGAAGCAGTTAAAGTTACTTTTGCTCATGAATATCTAATAGAGGGGTTGATTGCCACGATAAAAGTTATATGAGAATTCTTGAGTGAATATATTTAATTCTAGAGTGCAGTTAAATTTATTTAGTGGAATGAAGTAAATTTTAATTAATTCTTATCATGAGATGATAATCATATCTAACCCATTTGAAGCTAGAGTTAGATTGTCCCGAGGCCCCTTCACAAGCATTAACTTCGGCATTGTTTTAAAATATTTAAAATGACTTCAAGAGATGAATTATTTTTTCATGAGATGAATAAATTAATCTTACTAAACATAATTCATGAGATAATTATTTATTCACACGAATAAATTTATTTTATCAAATGTAAAATACTTGAGTTGAATTTATACATGTGGGAAACTAAAAGAAAAAAAGGAAAATCGTGTCTAGATCAAGCCAGGATCTGCGTGCGCAGCTTTCCGCCAATCAGCGAGTGACACACGTTGCATGTTCGGCTATTTAGGGCTATTTGAGTAAATGCGACACAACCAAGTGGTGGACAACACGTGGCATCGCTGAGATGCACCACACCCTGCATTTATTGGAAATAGTGTCCTGAAAACCCAATTATTTGTATTCAAATATTGATAAATAAAATTATTTTATGTCTGATTATGGTTTACGGGTCAAATATACATGTGATTGTTTATAAAACGTCCCATGCGATGGACGTAGTCCAATACTACATGTCATAGTCAATGAAATTGAGCCACGGATACACTTAAATCAAAATTGTGACGTGTTTTCAAAGTAATTTCATAGTTGGTGATAAGTTCATAAGTTGGTGGGAAGTTATTGTGACGGGGCGATTGAACTGAAATTTTATGCGCATTTTTGCTTTGGCTAGATGACATCGTTTTTGGTTTAATTTAGACTTGTTTAATTTTTATTTTTTTTAAATTCTACATTGGCTTTTTGAGAAATATTTTATCCCATGACCTATTATAAAAAGGGGGTTGGGGAACTCAGTTTAACATTTGAAATTCTCTGAAAAAATATAATTTTTTAGAAAATAAAAAAATGGGGAATTTCTCTTTGACATTCTTTCTAGTAAATATTTTCGGATACCACATTCCGGGCGTTAGAAGAGGTTATTATGAAGAAGACATTGAGGTGTCAAGAGATCTTCTTGTACTTTCATATCTTCAAGTTTGAATTGAGCTTCGCGCTTCAGCTATGTTTTTAATTAAATATTTGATATTGAATTTGTTTTTCTTTATTTTGTTTATTCCACATATCATGATTACACTTGTTTTATTCGATATTTTTTGTTTGTCATATTATGAATCTATTTGAGTAATCTAGTTAAATAGTTTAATTAGTTTAGAGTATTATATTTAAAATTAAGTATTTTAAATTAGTTTTTTGCTGCGCCCATTTTGCGAATATTTTTTAAATATGTTTCCAACAATAATTATTTTAGATCTTATCTTATTATAGCGTAATATTCTTGAATAACCAAATCTCTAATCCGATTTGATATTGCTTGTAATAATTTATAAATCAAAATCATTCATCAAATTTAAATATCCAATACTATTAGATAATTTAGAAATATACTCGTGCTAACTTTGTAATCTATTGATTATAATCACATTAGATTAATTAAATTATCTAATCTCATTAGATAATATACGAAGTAGTTTAACAACGCATGAAAATCTAATTGTCACAACGAAATTCAATTCAGGGTTAACTATAGATGAATGCATTCCCTTTAATAGACATCTTAAACAATTAAAAATAATCAATCGATATGGCAATTAATATGAAACATATTGAACAATAATTATATCTTTCTTTTAGCATGATCTCATCATTTATTTGTATTCAGATATAGTTTCACAATTATGCCTCAAAATGTCCCCATGTGCATAATAAATAATAAAAGACACGCTCTGATACCAATTGTTGGGAGGAGAATTTTAATTTCATAAACTAAAATTTTCTATAACTTTTGGATCAACAGCAGCTAAATCACAATTTAAAAGTGCAAAATTTAAACAATTAAAGGCATCTGCTCTAATTTATACATGACAATGCATAGCATGAATAGATATAAAATGAAAAACAAAATAAAATAGGAATTTAAAATAATTAATTGGGAATTTACATACCTCAATGTAGGCCATATGTGTAAGAGGATGCACAAACGGTACCACGAAGGTCATCTCTACAATTCCCCTCAACACTGAATATGTGGGCATCTTGAAATCAAGAACTCTAAAATCTATATTTGAGAAAAACAGGGAGAGTACTTTTGACTCCTCGTTTCTCAAAATGGAGGACTAGGTCTAAGAAATTTATCAAAAAGACAAAAATTAAAAAATCACATAAAAGAATATGTTCAAGTAACACGTCACAGGGTGCCAAGTGGCACCAAGTGACAGGTCCACGTCTAACGACGTGGATCGCCATCAACTTGTTAGGGGCTGGTTGCCCCAAGAAAGGGGGGGGAGGGGGGGCACACGAATTGCGCCTCCTGTGCCTATCATGTCTCACATTAGTTGGCCCAGTGCGTTTTTCCTTTGTTATTTTTTATTTTTATTTTTTTAGTATAAATTCATCTCATAAATTTTGGGTTTAGTAAAAAATAAAAAATAATTTATTCATCTCACGAATTCGCTTGATTTCTTAAGGTATATTTTACAGGTTTATGCAGGGACATCAAGGATAATTTAGTTATAGCTCTAAATGGGTCAAATCTTATTATCATTATGACGATAACAACTGAAAAAATTTAGTAAAACTTAATTCCGCTAAATAAGTTTTACTGCACTCAAAAACTAAACATATTTAATCGTTAAATTCTCTATGATTGTTTACTTGCTATTTACCCCTCTATTAAATGTCCGTAAGAAAAATAATTTAAACTACTACTCTTCTTTATCATAATACCTTCTCGAATAATTCACTATTGCAGAAAAATTCTTCCGCATTAAATCCAAATGTCAAACATATGGAATGCTCTAACCAATGTCTCTAGAATCAATTCGGATGCTTGTGAGTTAACTAAGGGGACATCTTTTGCTGTAACTTCCTAGTAAAATATCCTCTCCCGCTACACTTTATGCAGTTACCCAATGAACATAAGATCTCAGTTACACAATGTAACCTAATCCTTTTAGCACATCAAAGTAACTAGCTTTTAATGTACGAGTTCAGACTAGTTCCTAGATTTGGATACATTATACAAGTGAAATAAAATGAGTTGCTCATTTCTAATACTAGTGTATATACAAACAAGCTGTGTGGTCTAATTTAGTGCTCCAATCCAGAAAACAAAAATATATAACTTTTGGACCCCTCTCCACATGACGCGGACAAGTCATATAAAGCATCATATTATAGTCTTAACAGATAAGTTGTCCAAACTTATCACCGGCAATGAAAATACTTCGATAACATATCACTAATTTGCTTCATGCCTATCTGTGGCTCAATCTCATTGTTTACTCCTTAATTTCTAGAGAGCTGCGATGATGATATTTTGCGAAAAAGTGCCATGTGCTTATCATGTGAGGTCCTCCTTAAGGAGGATCCGACCTTTAGGTACTAAGATAATGGCGTCTCGAGGCCAGCATCCTAAGAAATTTATGACCCTAACAGGAGGTTTAGCCACTCGAGGCTCACGATGGTTGAAGTGTAAAGGGAGTTCGAGCTCATGGGACTATCAATAAGGCTATAAAACAAGTGGTTTCCAAGCTCAAGACAAGTACTTAGAGCACAAGTTTAGATGTGTGGGCACTAAGATTGATCCAAGGGAACGTGAAGCATCCAAAAGAGACTTCAACTGAAAATGCAGATGTGGGCTTCAAGAAATACACTCGAAAACCAAATCAAGGGCATTTTGATTGACCATTCATGCATTAAAGGAGCTTGGTTGCCTGACGTGGAAGGAAAGTGCCGCGAAAATCAAGGGCATCCATTGTTTAGTTTTTCTATAACTGAGTGGCTCTGTTGTAGCCCAAAACACATAAACAGACACTCATACAAAATTTCTGTAAGTTTTCTGCACAACACACTTGTGCCTTTTACCTAGGAGTAGCATAACTTAACTTAGTCTGGCGTAGCGTAGATCTTGCTGTACTTGCTTTTTTTTGTAATACAGTGCTTCGAGCTTCAAGTATGAACTCTCTATTTTAATCTGTTCTCAAATTCATCGAGTTATGAGTTGAGGCTTTATTTTAAGGCTTTGATTGCCAAGACTTGACCTTGGTTGTATTGGTGTTAACACTACTATCACTGCTTAATGTGTCAGATGAACTTATGTTTGAGCCATTTTTTAGGGCTTTGACGGTCAAGGCATGATCTTAATTGCATTGGTCCTACTCCAGTGAGTTGAATATGGTTTTCTCCATCTAAATCTTGTCAGACCTAACACTAACTACTATTGAAATTGGTTTTCTCCATATTCATTAGTAGACCTAACACTACTGTTGAATATGGTCTTAACACTACTATCACTACTTAATGCGTCAGATGAACTTATGTTTGTGCCATTTTTTTAGGGCTTTGACGGTCAAGGCATGATCTTAATTGCATTGGTCCTACTCCAGTGAGTTGAATATGGTTTTCTCCATCTAAATCTTGTCATACCAAAACACGTTGCAGTTATTATAAGTGAAGGGTGCCAGGCCTAAATACATGATTGGCTCGGGCTTACAACTGAACTATTCAGATCTTGAGTTTTTGTCCACCAAAGTTCTAGACTTTTAAGTGTACAGGGAAAGGTATCTGTGGGGCATGCTTCTTCACTTTAACTGCCACTTGAGTTATGTGCATATCCCTTTAATTTTCTGTAAAAAAAAATGTATATATAAGAAGTCCGTAAAAATATCTAAAAATGTCTACTTTATTGAAGCATAAGCAGAACTGTTGGTATAATCGATGTTAGATACACCAAAATATCACAACTTTTTCTGTGAAAATGGTAAGCGGTTGAGGTCAAATACGTGTGGTCCAAATTTAGGGCCACTCCCTAGTTAAGGTGAGTCCCATTTGCACATTTGTTTACATTTGTACTTACAACAATCGGATCACACTTAATAACAAACAAATATAGCAAGCAGGCCTTTTGGCAACCATAGTGGGAGACTCAAAGCAAAACTTCATTGTCTTCAACCCATCGTGGATTACCAAAACATAATTTCAGACCATTGGCGCATGGTTAGAACCAGGATGTCAAGTTCTCTTGAACACGAGGAACCAAATGGCCTAGCCTTAATTGGGTCCCCACCTGAGCATCCTCTTAAACAAAGCCCTATAACATGAAGGGATGAAGCCAGTCATAGCCTCGACGACGAAAGCAATGGTGACAATGACATCCTAGAAGATGAACACATTGGGGTTGATGGTCATTTTGGAAAGTGTTTCATGGCTATGCTCAAATGTCATTTAGAAAATGTGGACCAAACGGTCCAACAATCTGTAAGAGAGGCCTTTGAGAAACAACATGCTGAAACAGAGCACACTCCAGCGGCCTAGCGTGAAAACTCTGCCGCAATGAGAGCCGTGATAAATGTTGTTGGAACCTCAATGAATTGATGGCTTCATAAAGAAACTGACAGAGCCTTAGTTGAGATGAACTCAACCTTGTCTTCTACAACTACCTTTATCGTTAAGGACATGGCAAGACAAAGAGTAGTTGGGGTCGAACCTATCCTTGTTCGACAGGTGATAAGTCTAATTTAGTACATAATTATTTATATCATTTTGGTTCATTTTCAAATTATTTTACCTCAAATTTTTATCACTATTGCTCGCTTTTAATCTTTTTTGCTCATATTGTTGTTTCTTTGCAAAACACTCGTTTTATACGAAATTCTGCTAGGTTTTATCATTAACATCAACAAGTGAATGCAAGATACATCAAACAAAAGCAAAATGAGCAAAGAAAGACAATTCCTCATGGCTAAGGAAAGAAAAGCAACTAATACATGTACAAATTGCAACAAGGGACGGCGAAAAACACAAATAAAATGCAAGGATGATTTCATCTTGATGGGAATACTGAATTTGGGCAGTGAAACAGTAGAAAATATTGAAAAAACCAACAAATGCCACAACTTGCATAGGATGGATGGCAATGTGAGCAAATGAGAGCAAAGCTTGTAAATTTTTTATTTCAAGTATTCCCCACCTCATATACTATAACAGAGAGGTTTGCGAAGTGCTTTGGATCATCTCATCCAGTAGAAAAACTCAATACAAAGTAGAGAAATAGGGTAGAAATTCGTAGGGAGAAAGAAATAGAAAAGAAGAAGTTTGGTATGTAATTTTGCATTTTCAAGTTATTTTCTATCCTTTTCCTCTTTGAGTTCACTTATTTTGTCTTAGCTTTGCTTTATATTATGTTTACCATGAACTAATTTTGTTTTTCCAAGGCTACGATGTAGCTTAAGTTGTAATATACGCTGTCTTCTAGTTCAGCATATTCAATATTCTTTTATTGCATTGCTGAAGTGTTTATCATTGTTCTTCATGAGTTTTGAATGCTTGATCACCATTTAAAGCCTATAATGATTCATAATGAGTTTGAAAGGAGATTTATGATCATTGCTAAGGTGATAAATACCACAAATTGAGCGAATGCTCGAGAGAGATTTACACGATTTGTGTGGTCTTAAGTGAAAATCTTGGATCTTCAAAACTCTTTTATTATTTAAATTCATGCAAGAGATTGATGAGTTAATACGTAAAAGAGCATGCTAAATGTTGCTCGAAAGAGAATATTTGGTAAATAAGGGTTTTCAACCATCGACATGTAGCAACGACTTCAATATCAAGAAAAGAAAGGAATATTTATGCAACTAGGTAAAATTGGATGCCTTGGATCTTAATATCATAAAAACAGTCACAAAATCAGTACACTTTTTATAAAAATTAGTAAGCATTTTAGTTCTTTTTATTCTGATTTGTTTCATTTCAAAAACTACAAATTTCGGTTTTTCAAATAGCACTAAAACTACTAATTTTGGACCCACTCAATAACAGTCCTTGTGGAAACGATACTCTACTCACTCTTTATTACTTGATACGACTTAGTGCACTTGCGAAGCATACACCATGTAAAGCATCAAGTTTTTGGCGCCGTTGCCAGAGATTGTCCTTATTTGAGTGATATCGATAGTTTTGGAATTAACTTGAAGTAATTATTAAAAGTAGTAAATTTTGTTTAAGTTTGAAGAAAAAATTTCTTTTCTTTCATTTATTTCATTCACTTAATTATATTTATAAAGTTGTTTTTACTTCAAAATTCGCATAGCATCCTCCCCCCCCCCCCCCCCCCCCCCCCCCCCCCTTCCCTAAAATTTTGGTTTGTTAAGCTTTGTATCATATTGTAGTGTTTTTGGTTCTTTCTCATTGTTGTTATCTTTCTTTTGACTTTTTAGTTATCTTTTCACTTTGTATGCAAAATCAAAATAAAAACGAAATGACCCCTTTCGATCTTAAAATCGAAAGAAAACTTTGACTAATCAGGAAAACTAAACAAACTGAAAGAATGGCTAATAATAACAATGGTAGTGATGATGAAAGGCTTTTAAAGGATTATGATGTACCAACTGTTGGGGGATACACTTCCAGAATTTGATGTCCACCAACACAAGCAAACAATTTTGAAATTAAACCCGCGATAATACAAATGATTCAATAAATTGCCTAATTTGGCGGTATGAGGACCCGAACCTGAATATCGCTAACTTCTTAGAGATATGCGACATATTAAAGCATAATGGTGTCAGCGATGATGCCATTCACTTAAGGCTGTTCCCGTTCTCACTAAAAGACAAAGCCAAAGCGTGGTTAATGCCATTACCACAAGGTAATATCACCCCTTGGGACGATTTGGCTCAAAAAAATTTTGCTAAATATTTTCCACCAGCCAAATTAGCTAAAATGAGGAATGACAATACCTCTTTTGTATAATACGAAATGGAATCTTTGTATGAAGCGTGGGATCGTTAAAAAGAGCTTTCAAGAAGGTGTCAACACCATGGTTTGCCAGTTTGGATGCAAGTCCAAACTTTTTTCAATGGTTTGGCACCTAAAACCCAAACAATGGAAGCTGCTGGAGGAATCCTAAACAACAAGATGCCAGAAGAAGCATACGAGTTACTATAAGTAATGGCTAGCAACAACTATGTAAGAACAGTTGATCGAAGGAAACCTATAGGAGTTCACGAGGTAGATGCATTAACCACGTTATCTACTCCAGTTTCAATGATTCAGAAACAATTAAGTAATATGGATGTTAATGCCATTCATTCTCCTATGCTAACATGTGAATTTTGTGTAGGAAATCATGTTAACATAGAATGTCAGGCAGGGAACTTTTTCACCACATCAAGTCATGAACAAGTAAATTTTGTTTCAAATTTTCAATAAATACGAAATAATCCCTATTCAAACACCTACAATCCTAGGTGGAGAAACCACCCAAATTTTTCATGGAATAACCAAGGGATTCAAAAATAGCCCATTCAACCACCACCAGAAAAGAAAATAGATCTAGAAGAATTGTTTAGAAGTTTCAGGAAAAACACATAAACAAATCTTTGAAATCAAGAAACTTTAATTCGAACTCAAGGAGCTACAATTAGAAACTTTGAGACCCAAATCGGACAAATTTTAAACCAACTCTCTAAAAGGTCACAAGGTTCCTTACCTAGTAACACAGTTACTAACCCACGAAAGCATATAAAAGCAATTGAATTACGAAGTGGAAAAACCCTGAACGAACCAACTCAAGAAGTCAAGACCACACAAAATGAGCAACCCATAATTGACCTGTCCACAAACACGAACCAAGAATTGGAAATTGATAAAGGGACAAAAATTCAAAATGAAGACTAACCAAAAGGGACTGAACCTCAACCTTACAAAGCAAAGGTCCCATTCCCTCAACGTTTGGAAAAAATAGAAGCGGACGAACAATTTTTAAAATTTTTGGAAATTTTTAAAAAATTGCATATTAATGTCCGTTTTGCTGACATGTTAGAATCGATGCCTAGATATGCAAATTTATGAAGGAAATCCTTTCTAATAAAAGGAAGTTGGGAGAATTTGAAATAGTGGCACTAACTGAAGAATGCAGTGCCATACTCCAAAAGAAGCTACCTCTGAAGCTAAAAGATCCAGGGAATTTCACTATACCTTGCACCATTGGCACTATTAGCTTTGATGAAGTATTATGTGATTTAGGTGCAAGTATAAATTTAATGCCTCTCTCTGTGTTCTGGAAGGTTGGCTTAGGAGAGGTGAAGCCCACTACAATATCTCTCCAACTTGCGGACAGATCAATCAAGTATCCTAGATGTGTGATTGAAGACGTCTTACTGAAGGTTGATGAATTCATCTTCCCAGCTGATTTCGTAGTACTTGATATGGAATAGGATCATGAGATACCTCTTATTTTAGGATGGCCCTTTCTTGCTACAAAAAGGACCCTGATAGATGTGCAACAGGGAAAACCTATCTTAAGGGTGCAAGATGAATAGGTAACCTTCAACGTTTTTAATTCTATGAAATTTCCCACTTACATGGATTCTTGTTTTGAGGTTGATATTGTAGACGAGTTGGTAGCCGAGACATTCAGGGACATGTTCCCTGAGTTATCCCTTGAAGCATGTCTAACAAAGTCAAGGACCTTAGACACGAAAAATGAATTTGTAAGGGAATGTGCCCGACACCTGGAGAGCTGTGAACCTTTCGATTCGCACCATGAAGCAAGAGTTGAAGACATACAAGCAATTGAAACTCAGCAGAGAATGGAAGAAGATGAATCTCCAAATCTGGAGCTCAAGCCATTGCCACCTCATCTCAAGTATGCTTACCTTGGTAATTCTAACACTTATCTTGTTATTATTAATGCTTCTTTAAGTAATGTTGAATAGGAAAGGCTGCTTAGAGTTCTAAGGGAGCATAAATCAGAAATCAGATGGACCCTTTCTGACATCAAGGGAATTAGCCCCTCCTTATGCATGCATAAGATTCTCATGGAAGATAGCTTCAAGCCTACCATGTAGCCACAACGTCAATTAAAACTGGCTATGAAAGAGGTGGTAGGAAAAGAAGTTTTCAAGTTATTAGATGCCGGGATCATTTATCCGATATCTGATAGTCCGTGGGTAAGTCCAGTGCAAGTAGCTCCAAAGAAAGGGGGGATCACCGTAGTAGAAAATGAGAACAATGAACTCATTTCTATTAGGACTGTCACAGGTTGGAGGGTATGTATAGATTACAGGAAACTTAATGATACCACCCAAAAAGACCATTTTCCCTTACCTTTCATTGATCAATTGTTAGAAAAACTTGCTGGCCATTCGTATTACTGTTTCCTTGATGGTTATCCAGGTTACAACCAAATTTCCATAACACTGGAAGATCATGAAAAGACCACTTTTACTTGTCCATATGGTACCTTTGCCTATAGGACAATGCCTTTTGGATTATGCAATGCTCCTGCCATATTTCAACAATGTATGATGGCAATCTTTAGTGACATGGTGGAAAAGTTCATAGAGGTATTTATGGGTGAGTTTTCAATCTTTGGAGCCTCATTTGATGATTGTTTTTCTATGTTTTTACAAGGATACACTAGCACTAATCTTGTTTTAAGTTGGGAGAATTGTCATTTCACTCTACAAGAAGGGATTGTGTTAGGGCATATGATTTCGAAAAAGGGAATTGAGGTTGATAGAAGAAAAACTGAAGTGATAGAGCGATTACCACCCCCTACTAATGTTAATGGCATTCGAAGTTTCTTAGGTCATGCAAGCTTCTATAGAAGGTTTATTAAGGACTTCTTTAAGATCACTAAGCCTCTCTACAATTTATTGATGAAGGGTGTCCCTTTTAACTTTGATAGTGACTGTATACATACTTTTGAAACTTTTAAGAAAAATCTAGTATCAGCACCAATAATCGTAGCACCCGATTGGACCTTGCACTTTGAACTTATGTGCGATGCTAGTGACTATGCAGTAGGGGTCGTGCTAGGGCAAAGAAGGAACAAAAATTTTCATCTAATTTACTATGCCAGTAAGACTTTATTAGACGCACAGGTTAACTATGCTACCACTGAGAAGGAATTACTCGCTATTGTTTTTGCATTTGAAAATTTTTGTTCTTACTTGCTAAATTCTAAGGTAATTATTTATACTGATCACTCTGCTCTTAAATACGTCATTGCAAAATAGGATGCGAAACTGAGACTAATAAGATGGATTTTATTGCGTCAATAGTTCGATTTATAAATCCGAGATAAGAAAGGAACAAAGAATGTTGTGGCGGATCATTCATCACGCCTTGAACGAGAGGACGAAAGTCCCTCTCTCATTGAAAAACTCCTGGATGAAAGTCCTATGATGGTAAGAAAAATCTTAATTATCCATGGTATGCTAACATTGTTAACTATTTGGCTGCATAGGAACTGCCCAAGGACTTAACATATCAATAGAAGAAGAATTTCTTCGCGGATTTAAAACACTATTTTCGGGAAGAACCATTCTTATATAAACATGTGTAGACCAAATCATTAGGAGGTGTCTACCATAAGAAGAAATGGAAGACATTCGGCATTATTACCATTCCTTGGAAATGGGTGGCCATTATGGTGGAACAAGGACTGCAGCTAAGGTTTTACAATCAGGATTTTATTGGCCTGTACTTTTCAAAGATACTTTCAAATTTGTTAGCAAATGTGATAGATGTCAAAGACTAGGTAATATTTCCAAAAGAAATGAAATGCCCCTAAACAACATTTAGTTGTTGAATTATTTGACATTTGGGGGGATTGATTTCATGGGTCCTTTTCCTTCATTATTTTCTAACAAATTTATTTTGGTTGCTTTTGATTATTTTATCAAAGCGGGTTGAAGCAGCTGCTTTTCCGACAAATGATGCAAGAGTTATGGTCAACCTTGTAAGAAAGAATATCTTTTCTCGATTTGGAACTCCTAGAGCAATAATAAGTTATGGTAGGAAACATTTTCGTGACCGTCAACTTAAAGCTCTATTAAGTAAGTATGGAATCACACACCATGTGGGTGCCCCATATCATCCTCAAACAAGTGGTCAAGCGGAAATTTCGAATCTAGAATTGAAAACTATTCTTTAAAAGACCATTAGTGCTTCTAGAAAATATTGGTCGAAAAAGTTAGATAATGCACTTTGGGCATATAGAATAGCATTCAAAACACCAATTGGAATGTCTCCATATTGACTGGTTTCTGGCAAGGCTTGTCATTTACCGGTAGAAA
Organism: Simmondsia chinensis; assembly: GCA_018398585.1. NCBI lineage: Eukaryota > Viridiplantae > Streptophyta > Magnoliopsida > Caryophyllales > Simmondsiaceae > Simmondsia > Simmondsia chinensis. The sequence continues at coordinate 24,622,921 of JAGTTD010000007.1, read as the reverse complement.
TGGAACATAAAGCATACTGGGCCATAAAACCTTGAAATTCAACTTAGAAGATGCTGGAGAGAAAGGGGGGGGTGAAAATCGCCTAGGGCTAGGGCACGCGTTTCCAGAATCGTACGGTGGGGGCGTGGCTTAGGCCAAGGCGGCGAGTGTTCGCCGGTTGTCCCACTTCCTGGTGGTGGGGCAATGTTGCGAGTGGTGGCCAGTGGAGGGTGAAAATAAGGGAGTGACTGTGTCAGGTTTGGGTGTTGGGAGTTGTGGCGTAGGATGCATGGGCCATCTCCAACAGTCCTTTCAATCTCCTCCAGTCATCCCTGGCAATCTCCTCCTGTCTTCGCCGACCCCCCGCGACTATAGTGGTGGCTGGATTCCAGCACAAGCGCAGCCAGGCGATCCCAAAAGTCGGGACTTTCTCTCTTCTCTCTTCGCATTTTTTTTGGAGCAATCTTTCGTAAGTCTTCTTTGATTTTTACTGATTGTTGTTGCTGGGTGCGGGTGGCCGGTCTGTGGCCGGTTTTTTGGCCGGTGAAGTTTTCTGAAGGCGCACAATTTTGGGGTGCATTAAACCCTATTTTTTCTAGGGTTTCTTGGCTTGTTTACTATTTTTCATCGATCGCACACCATGTTTGGGGTGCGTGATAATGTGGCTATGGCTGAGGGTTCGAGATCGGCGGGTGGTGTTGCGGGTGCCGCCACTTGGGTTGACGGGACCGAACCACTGAGTTGAGCACTTTGTAATATTTTGATCCTGTTCTTCTTGACGGCAAGCCTTTAGGGGTTGTTCTTGATGAGGTCTTAGACTCCGCCAAAAATCTATGGGACCGTTGCTTGGTGGGTAGGGTCATTGGCACGGGATTGGCCTATTCTCGTGCTAAGGAGATTACTAGTTTTCTCTAGGGGAATAAGGGCCTTGAATGCATCCTATCTGATGGAGAAGTTTATTACTTTCAGTTTCGCACTAAGGTGAAAGCCGAGAATGTGTTGTTAGGTGGTCCTTTGTTCTTCAAGGGCATTTGCATGTCCCTCTAGCTCCGGAAGGAGCGGCTAACGGTGAGTAGGGATAGCCAAACTGCTCCTGTTTTGGTCTGGATATCAGGTCTTCCTTTGTCGCATTTTTTTGGAGCAATCTTTTGTAAGTCTTCTTTGATTTTTACTCGATTGTTGTTGCTGGGTGCGGTTGGCCGGTCTGTGGCCGGTGAAGTTTTCTGAAGGTGCACAATTTTGGGGTGCAATAAACCCTATTTTTTCTAGGGTTTCTTGGCTTGTTTACTATTTTTCATCGATCGCACACCATGTTTGGGGTTCGTGATAATGTGGCTATGGATGAGAGTTCGGGATCGGCGGGTGGTGGTGCGGGTACCGCCACTTGGGTTGACTGGACCGAACCACTGAGTTGAGCACTTTGCAATATTTTGATCCTGTTCTTCTTGACGGCAAGCCTTTAGGGGTTGTTCCTGATGAGGTCTTAGACTCCACTAGCAATCTATGGGACCGTTGCTTGGTGGGTAGGGTCATTGGCACGGGATTGGCCTATTCTCGTGCTAAGGAGATTACTAGTTTTCTCCAGGGGAATAAGGGCCTTGAATGCATCCTATCTGACGGAGAAGTTTATTACTTTCAGTTTCGCACTAAGGTGCAAGCCGAGAATGTGTTGTTAGGTGGTCCTTAGTTCTTCAAGGGCATTTGCATGTCCCTCCAGCTTCGGAAGGAGCGGCTAACGGTGAGTAGGGATAGCCAAACTGCTCCTGTTTGGGTCCGGATAATAGGTCTTCCTTTGTCGCATTTTTTTTGGAGCAATCTTTCGTAAGTCTTCTTTGATTTTTACTCGATTGTTGTTGTTGGGTGCGGGAGGCCGGTCTGTGGCCGGTTTTTTGGCCGGTGAAGTTTTCTGAAGGGGCACAATTTTGGGGTGCATTAAACCCTATTTTCTCTAGGGTTTCTTGGGTTGTTTACTATTTTTCATCGATCACACACCATGTTTAGGGTGCATGATAATGTGGCTATGGCTGAGAGTTTGGGATCGGCGGGTGGTGGTGCCGGTACCACCACTTGGGTTGACGGGACCGAACCATTGAGTTGAGCACTTTGCAATATTTTGATCCTATTCTTCTTGATGGCCAGCCTTTAGGGGTTGTTCCTGATGAGGTCTTAGACTCCGCCAACAATCTATGGGACCGTTGCTTGGTGGGGGGGGGGGGGGGGGGGCATTGGCACGGGATTGGCCTATTCTCGTGCTAAGGAGATTACTAGTTTTCTCTAGGGGAATAAGGGCCTTGAATGCATCCTATATGATGGAGAAGTTTATTACTTTCAGTTCCGCACTAAGGTGCAAGCCGAGAATGTGTTGTTAGGTGGTCCTTAGTTCTTCAAGGGCATTTGTATGTCCCTCCTGCTTCGGAAGGAGCGGCTAACGGTGAGTAGGGATAGCCAAACTGCTCCTGTTTGGGTCCGGATATCAGGTCTTCCTTTGTCCCATTTTTTTTGGAGCAATCTTTCGTAAGTCTTCTTTGATTTTTACTCGATTGTTGTTATTGGGTGCGGGAGGCCGATCTGTGGCCGTTTTTTTGGCCGGTGAAGTTTTCTGAAGGCGCACAATTTTGGGGTGCATTAAACCCTATTTTCTCTATGGTTTCTTGGCTTGTTTACTATTTTTCATCGATCGCACACCATGTTTAGGGTGCGTGATAATGTGGCTACGGCTGAAAGTTTTGGATCGGCGGGTGGTGGTGCGGGTACCACCACTTGGGTTGACGGGACCGAACCCCTGAGTTGAGCACTTTGCAATATTTTGATCCTGTTCTTTTTGACGACAAGCCTTTAGGGGTTGTTGCTGATGAGGTCATAGACTCCGCCAATAGTCTATGGGACCGTTGCTTGGTGGGTAGGGTCATTGGCACGGGATTGGGCTATTCTCGTGCTAAGGAGATTACTAGTTTTCTCTAGGAGTATAAGGGCCTTGAATGCATCCTATCTGATGGAGAAGTTTATTACTTTCAGTTTCGCACTAAGGTGCAAGCCGAGAATGTGTTGTTAGGTGGTCCTTAGTTCTTCAAGGGCATTTGCATGTCCCTCTAGCTCCGGAAGAAGCGGCTAACGGTGAGTAGGGATAGCCAAACTGCTCCTGTTTGGGTCCAGATATCAGGTCTTCCTTCGTCACATTTTTTTTGGAGCAATCTTTCGTAAGTCTTCTTTGATTTTTACTCGATTGTTGTTGCTGGGTGCGAGTGGCCGGTCTGTGGCCGGTTTTTTGGCCGGTGAAGTTTTCTAAAGGCGCACAATTTTGGGGTGCATTAAACCCTATTTTTTCTAGGGTTTCTTGGCTTGTTTACTATTTTTCATCGATCGCACACCATGTTTGGGGTGCGTGATAATGTGGCTATGGCTGAGGGTTCGGGATCGGCGGGTGGTGTTGCGGGTACCGCCACTTGGGTTGACGGGACCGAACCACTGAGTTGAGCCCTTTGTAATATTTTGATCCTGTTCTTCTTGACGGCAAGCCTTTAGGGGTTGTTCCTGATGAGGTCTTAGACACCGCCAATAATCTATGGGACCGTTTCTTGGTGGGTAGGGTCATTGGCACGGGCTTGGCCTATTCTCGTGCTAAGGAGATTACTAGTTTTCTCTAGGGGAATAAGGGCCTTGAATGCATCCTATCTGATGGAGAATTTTATTACTTTCAGTTTCGCACTAAGGTGCAAGCCGAGAATGTATTGTTAGGTGGTCCTTAGTTCTTTAAGGGCATTTGCATGCCCCTCCAGCTCCGGAAGGAGCGGCTAACGGTGAGTTGGGATACCCAAACTGCTCATGTTTGGGTCCGGATATCAGGTCTTCCTTTGTCGCATTTTTTTTGGAGCAATCTTTCATAAGTCTTCTTTGATTTTTACTTGATTGTTGTCGCTGGGTGCGGGTGGCCGGTCTGTGGCCGATTTTTTGGCCAGTGAAGTTTTCTGAAGGCGCACAATTTTGGGGTGCATTAAACCCTAATTTTTCTAGGGTTTCTTGGCTTTTTTACTATTTTTCATCGATCGCACACCATGTTTGGGGTTCGTGATAATGTGGCTATGGCTGAGAGTTCGGGATCGGCGGGTGGTGGTGCGGGTACCGCCACTTGGGTTGACTGGACCGAACCACTGCGTTGAGCACTTTGCAATATTTTGATCCTGTTCTTCTTGACGGCAAGCCTTTAGGGGTTGTTCCTGATGAGGTCTTAGACTCCGCCAACAATCTATGGGACCGTTGCTTGGTGGGTAGGGTCATTGGCACGGGATTGGCCTATTCTCGTGCTAAGGAGATTACAAGTTTTCTCTAGGGGAATAAGGGCCTTGAATGCATCCTATCTGATGGAGAAGTTTATTACTTTCAGTTTCGCACTAAGGTGCAAGCAGAGAATGTGTTGTCAGGTGGTCCTTAGTTCTTCAAGGGCATTTGCATGTCCCTCCAGCTTCGGAAGGAGCGGCTAACGGTGAGTAGGGATAGCCAAACTGCTCCTGTTTGGGTCCGGATATTAGGTCTTCCTTTGTCGCATTTTTTTTGTAGCAATCTTTCGTAAGTCTTCTTTGATTTTTACTCGATTGTTGTTGTTGGGTGCGGGAGGCCGGTCTGTGGCCCGTTTTTTTGGCCGGTGAAGTTTTCTGAAGGCGCACAATTTTGGGGTGCATTAAACCCTATTTTCTCTAGGGTTTCTTGGCTTGTTTACTATTTTTCGTCGATCGCACACCATGTTTAGGGTGCGTGATAATGTGGCTGTGGCTGAGAGTTTGGGATCGGCGGGTGGTGGTGCGGGTACCACCACTTGGGTTAACGGGACCGAACCACTGAGTTGAGCACTTTGCAATATTTTGATCCTGTTCTTCTTGATGGCAAGCCTTTCGGGGTTGTTCCTGATGAGGTCTTAGACTCCGCCAACAATATATGGGACCGTTGCTTGGTGGGGAGGGTCATTGGCACGGGATTGGCCTATTCTCGTGCTAAGGAGATTACTAGTTTTCTCTAGGGGAATAAGGGCCTTGAATGCATCCTATCTGATGGAGAAGTTTAGTACTTTCAGTTTCGCACTAAGGTGCAAGCCGAGAATGTGTTGTTAGGTGGTCCTTAGTTCTTCAAGGGCATTTGCATGTCCCTCCAACTTCGGAAGGAACGGCCAACGGTGAGTAGGGATAGCCAAACTGCTCCTGTTTGGGTCCGGATATCAGGTCATCCTTTGTCGCATTTTTTTTGGAGCAATCTTTCGTAAGTCTTCTTTGATTTTTACTCGATTGTTGTTGTTGGGTGCGGGAGGCCGGTCTGTGGCCGGTTTTTTGGCTGGTGAAGTTTTCTGAAGGCGCACAATTTTTGGGGTGCATTAAACCCTATTTTCTCTAGGGTGTCTTGGCTTGTTTACTATTTTTCATCGATCGCACACCATGTTTAGGGTGCGTGATAATGTGGCTATGGCTGAGAGTTTGTGATCGGCGGGTGGTGGTGCGGGTGCCACCACTTGGGTTGACGGGACCGAACCCCTGAGTTGAGCACTTTGCAATATTTTGATCCTGTTCTTCTTGACGGCAAGCCTTTAGGGGTTGTTCCTGATGAGGTCATAGACTCCGCCAATAGTCTATGGGACCGTTGCTTGGTGGGTAGGGTCACTGGCACGGGATTGGGCTATTCTCGTGCTAAGGAGATTACTAGTTTTCTCTAGGAGTATAAGGGCCTTGAATGCATCCTATCTGATGGAGAAGATTATTACTTTCAGTTTCGCACTAAGGTGCAAGCCGAGAATGTGTTGTTAGGTGGTCCTTAGTTCTTCAAGGGCAATTGCATGTCCCTCTAGCTCCGTAAGAAGTGGCTAACGGTGAGTAGGGATCGCCAAACTGCTCCTATTTGGGTGCAGATATCAGGTCTTCCTTTGTCACATTTTTTTTGGAGCAATCTTTCGTAAGTCTTCTTTGATTTTTACTCGATTGTTGTTGCTGGGTGCGGGAGGCCGGTCTGTGGCCGATTTTTTGGCCGGTGAAGTTTTCTGAAGGCTCACAATTTTGGGGTGCATTAAACCCTATTTTTTCTAGGGTTTCTTGGCTTGTTTACTATTTTTCATCGATCGCACACCATGTTTTGGGTGCGTGATAATGTGGCTATGGCTGAGAGTTCGAGATCGGCGGGTGGTGGTGCAGGTACCGCCACTTGGGTTGACGGGACGGAACCACCGAGTTGAGCACTTTGCAATATTTTGATCCTGTTCTTCTTGACGGCAAGCCTTTAGGGGTTGTTCCTGATGAGGTCTTAGACTCCGCCAACAATCTATGGGACCGTTGCTTGGTGGGTAGGGCCATTGGCACGGGATTGGCCTATTCTCGTGCTAAGGAGATTACTAGTTTTCTCTAGGGGAATAAGGGCCTTGAATGCATCCAACTGATGGAGAAGTTTGTTACTTTCAGTTTCGCACTAAGGTGCAAGCCGAGAATGTGTTGTTAGGTGGTCCTTAGTTCTTCAAGGGCATTTGCATGTCCCTCCAGCTTCGGAAGGAGCGGCTAACGGTGAGTGGGGATAGCCAAACTGCTCCTGTTTGGGTCCGGATATCAGGTCTTCCTTTGTCTCTTTGGAAGTCCGCAGGGATCGGTTATGCTAGTAGTACGGTTTGTAGGCCTTTGTTCATGGAAAAGGTCACAGGCGATGGTACTCATTTGGGATATATTTGGGTCTGTGTTGAGGTGAAGGCCACTGCTCCTATGCCGAGGGAGACCCTCCTCGAGGGTCGTGGTGGTCAGGTCCGACTTGGTATCACGTGTGAAGAAATGCTGAAGCGTTGCCCGACTTGTAGGGTGTTTGGGCATAATTGCTCACCTCCTGCTGCTCGGGAGGCTCCTTCTAATGCTGCTATGGTGTTAGGATGTAGAAAGAAGAAGAAATCCAAAAAGAAAAATGGCAATGGGGCTTCGAATTACTTGGCGGTGCCGGCGAGTGATGAGGTGGTCGGTGGTGGCGCACCTGGTGGGGCTATCGTCGCTTCTAGATCGGTGGAGGAGTGGAGGGTTGTTGGTGGGAGAAGGGTGCATGTGGGGGTGGCTGCGACCCCGCACCACGCCAGTGGGCCGCCTGCTTGTGGTGGCCCACTCCAGCCTGGGGCCCGTAATGGGCCCAGGCAGCCTGGGCCTTCTCGCGGCCCAGGTGTTGGGGGGGTGGGGGAGGACCCCACCTCCTCCCCCAGCCCGGCCCATTTTGGGCCCGTGCTTGGCCTTGCTCCTGCCCACACCGGGCCTGATGCAGGCCTAGTCACGGGTCTCACCAGGCCCGCAGTGGGCCTGTCCTTCTGTGGGTCCCACGTCTCTTATTATGTTGCTTACTTGTCCGCTGATGGTGAGGACGCTAGCTCGACTGAGGATCTTAGTCGGGCTCTTGTTCCTATGGAGGTTGGGGAGGCTCAAGATGCTCTTTTGGGGATTTTTGAGCCACTTTCTTGTGTCGAGAGCCGGTCCGCGGAGGCAGGTATCGAGTCTCCAAACCGGTTCGCTCTTCTGGCCGAGCGGGGGTCCGGGGAGTCGTCCACATCGAATGCTCCTCCCAACCCTACTCCAGTTGTTCGTATTACGTGTCTGCTGCTGCTTTCTTTTCTCCGAGTGTTCAGGCTACCCGAGGCGGTCAGGATGCTCAGGGTACTCGTGGAAGCCATAAGGGCCATGGGGGTTCGCGATAGTTCTCCAGTTTCCCATGATAGGATGCTGGAATTTGAGGGGGTTTAATAACCCCAATACTATCAGTGCTGTGCGATGCTGGATCTCTTCCAGTCGTCTGAGTCTTGTTGGCTTGGTTGAGACCAAGACCAACCCTGTTAGCGTTTAGTCTGTTGTTACCTGCTGTGCTGAGGGGTGGCTGTTTCTTCTCAGTGGGGCGCGAGCCTGTGGGTGGACATCAGTATCTCACCTGTAGAGTTTCTGACATCCGAGGTGATGTGGACTTCACTGCTACATTTGTCTATGGCTTTAATGAGTCGGGACCATGTTGGGAGCTATAGAGGTATATTTGCGGAGCCAGCGTCGGTCTCCAGGAGGAGCCTTGGATACTCCTTGGGGACTTTAATGCTATCCTCAGTCTGAGTGATAGAAGAGGTGGTCCGAACTCTTGGCCTGGCCACATGGATGACTTCAGAGACTATGTTCATGATTCTGAGCCCACTGTTCTGCCTTTCTCTGGGCTGCGTCTCACGTGGTCTAATGGGTTAGATGGGGACGCTCTCATTCTGAAGTGACATGATTGCTGCACGGTGAGCGAGGGCTGGTTTCGCACTTATTCTTCCTCACCTGTTGAGTTCCTTCCACGGGAGTTATGTTCAAACCATTGTCCCTTTGTAGTTAGAGGCCTTGGAGAGCGCCACACATCGCGGCTCTCTTTCAAGTTCTTTAACTTTTGGGCTGACCATGAGGAGTTCCTACCTACTGTGAGGAGGATTTAGGACACTAGTATTGAGGGCAAGCCTATGTATCAGCTCACTCAGAAGCTAAAAAGGCTGAAGGGTGAGCTGAAGGCCCTTAATGCTAGACATTATAGCCACATATCGGCTTGGGTTGTGGCAGCGAGGGATTACTGTTCTAAGGTTCAACGGGCTTTAGATGATGGACTCGAGAGTAGTTACTTCGTGAGGAGGAGCGACGACTGTCTCCGGAGTACTCGCGGTTATGTAGGGATGAGGAGGCTTTCTATCGCCAGAAATCTCGCATCCAATGGCTTTCTTTGGGAGATCAGGGCACCAGATTTTTCCATAAGTCTATGACGCATCAGCAGGCTAGGAGTCGGATCTCGTCTATCATTCGTGCTGATGGCAGGAGGACGTATGATGACAGTGAGGTTTCGGAGGCAGGAGTTTCCTACTTCCGACACTTATTGACTGAGCCGAGTGGGCCGCTTCGTGAGGATATTTCGGAGCTCTTTCAGACCCGTCTTTCTAAGGATCAGGCTCGTCCGCTATCTATTCCGGTTACTGATGTTGAGGTGAGAGATGCTTTATTCTCCACTGGTGATGATAGGATGCCTGGCCCTGATGGTTATACCTCCATCTTTTTTAAGAGGGCTTGGGATGTGGTGGGGCGTGATGTTGTTTGGGCTATTCGGTCATGCTTTCAGTCAGGGCGCATGCTTGGCGCTCTGAATTCTACTTGTATCAGCTTGATCCCAAAGGTGGAGAATCCTCCCATCTTCGATAACTTTCGCTCGATCTCCTGTTGTAGTGTGATCTATAAATGCCTAACTAAGATCATTGCAAATAGGTTGAAGGGGGTTCTTTCTTACCTCATTGATGACTCGCAGTCTGCTTTCGTTCCTAGGTGGAGGATATCTGATACTGTTCTGTTGGTTCAGGAGTTTCTGCGCAATTATCACCTTCAGACGCTTTCGCCTCGATGTGCTCTGAAGGTTGATCTTTGCAAGGCTTTTGACACGGTACACTGGGAGTTCTTCTCACTGCTATGCGATGTATGGGTATTCTTGAGGTCATGATTCGATGGGTACGGGAGTGTCTTTCCACAGCCAGATTTTCAGTCGTCATTAACGGCGCGCCTAATGGGTTTTTCGGCACTAGCAGGGGCATCAGGCAGGGGGATCCTCTCTTGTCCTACCTCTTTGTTATTTCCATGGAGGGCATATGGGGCTTGCTTAGCCGCGCATCTTCTGATCCGAGGTTTCGCTTTCATCCCCGGTGCCAAAGTATCAGCCTTACTCACTTGTGCTTTGCTGATGATCTTATGATTTTTAGTGAGGCTGATGAGGGCAGTTTGTCGGTTCTGCAGGAGACTTTAGATTGTTTTGCTGCATTGTTGGGGTTGTCCTCGAATGCTTCAAAAAGTATCATTTTCATTACCGGGGTTGATTCTAAGCTTCAACAGACTCTCCTTGATATTCTGGGGTTCCAGTTGGATCAGTGCCCTGTCAGGTATCTGAGGGTGCCACTCATCATGATGAGGCTTCGGTTCATCGACTGTAAGCCTCTATTAGACTGCATCCTTGCTCGCATCCAGCTCTAGATAGCTCGTGCTTTAGCTTATGCCGGGTGCTTACAGCTTATTAGATCGGTCCTGTTCTCTATTCAGGTCTTCTGGTCATCTATCTTCATTCTTCCGAAGCTAATAATCAAGAAGATTAAGTCAACAATTGCGGCCTTTCCCTGGAAGGGCGCTTCTCTGGGCCCGAGCGGGGCCAAGGTCTCCTGGGAGTTTCTCTGTTATCCTCGCAGGGAGGGTGGACTCGGGGTTCGGCGTCTGCTTGAGTGGAACTAGGCTTCTCTCATGAAGCATATATGGGTTCTACTCACTGATCATGACTCTCTCTGGGCTCGGTGGATTCATGCCAACCGACTCAAGGAGAAGTCCTTCTGGGATATTCTGCCGAGAGGTTCGATTTCATGGTCATGGAGGAGCATTCTTGGTGTTCGATCACTTTGTGCTGTGGCTTTTCGGAATACCATTGGTGATGGTCAGGACACTGCTTTGTGGTCCGATTATTGGCTATCATGTGGTCGTCTGGAGGGGCGGTTCTCTTTCAGCCTCATCCATTCCACTGGTCATCGTTTCGGCTCTCGTGTTTCAGATATTATTGAGGGTGATCAGTGGCGTTTCCCACAGGATATTGATGAGCTACTTCCTATCGGGGATTCAGTTGACTTTAGGCCTCGGCCGGGGATAGCTGATAGTGTACGGTGGATGAGGGACCCATATGGGGTTTTCACCACCAGATCGGCATGGGAGATGATTCACAATCAGAGGGAGGAGGACTCCATCCATCATCTCCTTTGGTCTCAGCTTCACATCACGAGGCACTCCTTCATTTTATGGCTTGCCACCTGCGAGCGACTATGGACATTTGACAAACTGCTGAGACATCGAGTGCAGGATGTACCGGCTACTTACATGCTGTGCGGATCAGATGCTGAGTCACATGACCATCCCTTCTTCACCTGCAGCTACTCTGCTACTGTTTGGTCCAGGGTGTCTTCTCGCACTTCTTTTGCCTGGCCCGCGCTACCATTGCATGAGCTGGTTTAGTGGGCTGCTACCAGGCTCCGTGGCCACGGGGTGGATCGCATCCTTGCCCGCCTTTGTCTCTCCACGAGGGTTTACATCCTCTCGTATGAGCGTAACCTAAGTATTCATCGCTCCCAGTCCAGGCCTTATGTAGTTGTCACTGAGGAGATCGGAGGATTGGTCCACAGCCGTCTTATTGCTGCTCCTATGCTTCGCGGTGCGCATCGCCACTCGCGGCTTCTGCATGAGTGGGGGATTGAGCACTAGCTTTGTTTGCTTTCGTTTGCTATGTTCCCTTTGTTTGGTCTTGTTGACCATTGATACTTCTTGCTTTGTTTCTTTCTCTGATTGATTCTTTGATGTAGGCCTATGTCCTTGACTTGGGGTATGCCCCTCGTAGACTTGTACAGATATTTTTGATCACATATGGTATATATCACTAATTTACCAAAAGAAAAAGGTTACTGCAAATCAATGAAATGGATGAATTCAGGAGTGAAGCCTATAGAAATGCTCTAATTTACAAGGACCGCGCCAAAAGATGGCATGACAAGCACGTTCTGAACAGGGAGTTTGTAGTTCGACAAAAAGTTTAACTTTTTAACTCCTGATTACGACATTTTCCCAGGAAATTGCACTCCAGATGGTCAGGACCCTTTGTTGTGACTGGTGTTTTTCCTTATGGCATGGTCGAAATTCAAGATCGCAAGAAGGGTACATTCAAAGTTAATGGTCAAAGGCCGAAGCCTTATATTGATGGAGAGCTCGAGCCACCGAAATCCTCTATTCATCTCAACGAAGTCGAATGATCCACTCAAGGAGTGGAGCTAACTACTATAACTTAAGTGCTTCTTGGGAGGCAACCCAAGTGTTTCTTTCCTTCTTTTATCTTGTTTTCTTTTCATTTTTATTATTTTCTCATGCTATTGTACATTTTGTTCTACAAGTTTTTGAAACAAGTTTAGGGGTAGCATGATATCAACATTTACCATCAAAAAGCAATCCTCAAATTTGGGGATAATGTACAATAGCATGAGAAAATAATAAAAATGAAAAGAAAACAAGATAATGTTAATAAGTTTTTGAAACAAGTTTTTTATTCACCTAGTGCTTCATTCTTTGTATTTCTTTTAACATTGAGGATAATGTTAACTTTAAGTTTGGGGGTGGAAGAGACATTTTGTCACATTTTTAAAATTTTGAACACAATAAAAAATAAAAAAATGTTTTCCTCCCAGAGTTCGGAGCCTTTGTATGGGGATGTAGATAGTGTCAGCCAACAAAATGATTTTCCATTTTCAATAGCTTAAATCAGTAGTCTTTTAAATTTTTCTTGCATATTAAAAAAAAACATTTGGAGATCTTATCATCGTACTTTTTAGAAAAATTTTCTACTTTTTTTAGCTTGTTTACTTTAATTAGACTTCAATAACCTGAGAATCAATTGTTTTTATGTTCTAATTGCAAAACATGATATATTCTAAGGCACTATCTTGATAAAATTGTGGTATTTGAGTTCACTAGTTAGCATAGTTGTTTTACGTTTCTTTCTGACTAAAAGATATTCAAATTTAAACAAATTGCATTAAAATTATCATTTGCATAATAGATTTTGAAGAGTTATGCCTAAGTCGAAGTAAAAGAAAAATATAAAAAAAAGACAATATAATAAAAGTAGAGGGAGAAAATCACTAAGCACTGCTGTCATGTGAAAAACGTCTATCATTTAGATATGTGCTATAGTGTGATGGTTTCATGCCTCGGTACCTCAAGCAAGTAGATCCATAAGGGTGTTTCAATACCTGGTACCCAGGGCCAACTGGAGCGGGAGTGTCGCATTGAAAGCTCGCTACAAGGGTACTTAAAAAGCTAAAAAGGAACTGAGCACCTTAAATAAAAAGAGAGAGAAAAAAAAAATTTTAGAATTTGGTGAATAATTTTAGTCTTGGGCATATTTGAGAAGTCTTGTTATGAGTGGCATGATTTTTTTCTTCTATTCAGTTTGAATGACTTGAGATTAGAAAGAATGGATAAACTTAATGTACTTAGCCAACTTTGGAATTCGGCTACCTAGGTGATTGATGGGTTTTTCCTTGGAAATATTGTTTTGTCTTTAGAACCTTAAAACATTGAGTCTCGATAATTCTCTTCCAATAGAAATAGTCTTGCTTTAAATTGTGATAAATTCTAAAAAAGGACGAGATCATGTGCTTTAATGTTTAGCCTTGCTCGAGAACGAGCAAGATATAAGTTTAGGGGTATTTTGATATGTCTAACTTAGTATATAATTATTCATATCATTTTGGTTCTTTTTCTAACCATTTGACCTCGAATTTTTATCGCTATTGCTCGCTTTTAATCTTTTTTTTCCTATTGTTGTTTCTTTGATAAAACAAATTTTATGCGAAATCTTGTGAGGTTTTATCATTAACATCAACAAGTGAATGCAAGATACATCAAACAAAAGAAAAATGAACAAAGAAAGACAATTCCTCTCGGCTAAGGAAAGAAAAGCAAAAAATACACGTACAAATTGCAACAAGGGGCCGCAAAAAACACAAATCAAATGCAAGGATGACTAAACAATACATAAACTTGTTCACCTTGATGGGAATATTGAATTTCGGGCAGTGAAACAGCCAACAATATTGAAAAAAATCAGCAATGCACCAACTTGCATAGGATGGGTGGCAATGTGAGCAAATGAGAGCAAAGCCTGTAAATTTTTTTTATTTCAAGTATTCCCCACCTCATGTACTATAAATAGGGAGGTTTGCAAAGTGTTTTGGATCATCTCATCTAGCAGAAAAACTCAATACAATGTAGAGAAATGGGGCAGAAATTTATAGGGAGCGAAAGAAGAAGGAGAAAAGAAGTTTAATTTGTAATTTTGCATTTTCAAATTTTTTTCTATCATTTTCTTCTTTAAGTTCATGTATTTTATCTTAGTTTTGCGTTATATTCTGTTTACCATGAACTAATTTCGTTTTTTAAACGCTTCGATATAGCCTAAGTTGTAATATACGCCCTCTTCTAGTTCAACGTATTCAATATTTTGTTATTGCATTGTTCAAGTGTTTATCATTGTTATTCATGAGTTTTGAATGCTTCATCATCATTTAGAGCCTATAATGATTCATAATGAGCCCGATAGGAGATTTATAATGATTGCTAAGGTGATAAATGCCACAAATTGAGCGAATGCGCGAGACCGATTAATTCGATTTGTGTGGTCCTAAGTGAAAACCATGGATCTTCAAAACTCTTTTCTTATTTAAATTCATGCAAGATATTGATGAGTTAATATATAAAAGAGCATGTTAAATGTTGCTCGAGAGAGAATATTTGATAAATTAGGGTTTTCGACCATTAACACATAATAACGACTTGAATATCGAGAATAGAAATGCATATTGATGCAACTAGGTAAAATCGGATGCCTTGGATCTTATTATCAAAAAAACCATACAAAAATCAGTACACTCTTTATAAAAATTAGTAAATATTTTAGTTCTTTATATTTTTGTTTGTTTCATTTCAAAAACTACAAATTTTGGTTTTTCAAATAGCACTAAAACTACTAATTATGGTACTCGCTCAATAACAATCCTCATAGTAATGATACTCTACTCTCTCTTTATTACTTAATATGACTTAGTGCACTTGCTAAGGATACACCAAGTAAAGCATCAACGGGCTGAGATTTATAATTGCTTTGTCCAAGCCGTTAGAGAGGACTTAAGGCTACTTAGGCCTGAACTTCCTTCGTCAAATCCAACTGGATACCCATAAAATGCTTCTTCAAGCTCATTGCTCAGGTTGACTACATAGTCTCTGAGAGAACAGAAAACCCAACTGTGAATGACCCAAGTGTTATACAGGTGGCATCCTGCCATAAGAATGACAACGTGCCCCTTGGGGTTGCTAGACCTTTGAATCAGGGTTTCTTTCACTCTTCAAGGGATCTAAACACCAATGTGATGACATCACCTGTCCTTGAGACTAGGGGGCATTACCATTGATACCCTCCTTAAATCAGAGAGGTTGCCTTGAGGCCCATTGAAGGACTTGAGATGGGCGTGCACGCACAGGCACCCACTTCTAGGGACCAAGCCTTTCCTCCTAGGCCTCTTCATGCTTTTTACACTGGGTGCAAAATGACCATCCACCTCATGATCATAGGTTAGGGATTGATCAAGCAAGGATGAACCAATAGCCTATTAACATTGGTGTGCTCTCAGGCATGCCATATAACCCAGGGTCTATTGGAACATACCTCAGGGCCAATTAAACACTTGGCCAAAATGATCAAGGGGCTCACCCTAGGTATCGGGGCAACAACGTTCTCAAACCTGATTGTGATGGGAGCTCAGGGATATCCTATTGATCCCCCTTGAGATCATCAAGCACTTATGAGGCAATGACAGGCACATAACCATATGCCTAACCTGCCGTCCTTATCAAACAGATGTGTGGGCCAGGCCTCACGAGGGTCAATAGACCCTTGTACAGTAAACCAGACCCTGACTATATTGACAGGGATTGCCCTTTCCCTCGAGTGTATAAAATCTCCAAGTTTATCCTTTTCTTAAGTGAGGGAACCGCATCTGCCCTTGAGCATTTTGCAAGGTTTAATTTCCAACGTAGAGAAGTGACTGACGTCAGTATCTCAAACTCAGGTTGTTCTTTTTTTTTTTTTTTTGGTAAATCAGTGATAAATACCGTATATGATCAAAAATATATGTGCAAGTCTACGAGGGGCATACCTCAGGCGAAGGCCAAAAGGCCTACATCAAAGAATCAATCAAAGAGAGAAACAAGCAAGAAGTATCAATGGTCAACATGACTAAACTAAGAGAACAAGCAAATGAAAGCAATCAAAGCTAATACTCAATCCCCCACTCCTGCAGAAGCTGCGAGTGGCGATGAGCACCGCGAAGTGTAGGAGCAGCAATAAGACGACTGCGGACCAATCGTGTGATCTCCTCAGTGATGACTGCAGAAGGCTTGGACTGGGAGCAATGAATCCTTAGGTTACGCTCATACCAGAGGATGTAAACTGTAGCGGAGAAACAAAGGTGGGCAAGGATCCTATCCACCTCGCGGCCACGGAGCCTGGTAGCAGACCACTAAACCAGCTCGCGCCATGGAAGCGTGGGCCAGGCAAAAGTGGTGCGAAAGGACACCCTGGACCAAACAGTAGCAGAGTAGCTGCAGGTGAAGAAGAGATGGTCATGCGACTCAGCATCTAACTCGCACAGCATGCAAGTAGCCCGAACATCTTGCACTTAATGTCTCAGCAGTCTGTCAAATGTCCATAGTTGCTCACAGGAGGCAAGCCACAAAATGAAGGAGTGCCTTGGGATGTGAAGCTGAAAACAAAGGAGATGATGGATGGAGTCCTCCTCCCTCCGACTGTAGATCGCCTCCCATGCCGATCTAGTGGTGAAAACTCCAGATGGGTCCCTCATCCATCGTACACTGTCAGCTACCCCCGGTCGGGGCCTAAAGTCAACAGAATCCCAGATAGGAAGCAGCTCATCAATATCCCATGGGAAACACCGCTGATCACCCTCAATAATATCTGAAACTCAAGAGCCCAAATGATGATTAGTGGAATGGAGGAGGGGGAAAGTGAACCGCCCCTCTAGACATCCACATGGCAGCTAGTAATCAAACCACAAAGCAGTGTCCCGGCCATCACCAATGATATGCCAAAAAACCCCAGCACAAAGCCATCAAACACCAAGAATGCTCCCCCAAGACCATGAAATCAAACCTCTCGGTTGAATATCCCATATGCACTTCTCCCGGAGTCAGTTGGCATGAATCTACCGAGGCCAGAGAGAGTCACGATCAGTGAGTAGAAACCAAATATGCTTCATGAGAGAACCCTGGTTCCACTCATGCAAAGGCCGAACCCCGAGGCCGCCCTCCCTGCGAGGGTAACAGAGATGCTCCCAGGAGACCTTGGCCCCACCTAGGCCCAGAGAAGTACCCTTCTAGAGGAAGGCTGCAAGAGTCGACTCAATCTTCTTGATCATCAGCTTCAAGAGAATGAAGGCAGTTGACCAGAAGACTTGAATAGAGAACATAACTGATCTGATAAGCTGCAAGCGCCCGGCATAAGATGAAGCACAAGATGTCCAAAGCTGGATGCGAGCAAGGATGCGGGCTAAAAGAGGCTTACAGTCGATGAACCATAGCCTCGTCGTGATGAGCGGCACCCCGAAATACTGATCGGGCACTGACCCAACCGGAACCCCAAAATATCAAGGAGAGTCTGCTGAAGCTCAAAGTCAACCCCAGTAATGAAGACGGTGCTCTTTGTTGCATTCGAGGACAACCCCGACAGTGCAGCAAAAAGATCTAAAGTCTCACGAATAACTGACAAACTGCCCTCATCAGCCTCACTAAAAATCATAAGGTCATCAGCAAAGCACAAGTGAGTAAGGCTGGTACTCTGGCAACGCGGATGAAAGCGAAACCTCGGATCAGAAGATGCACGGTGAAGCAAAACCCGTAAGCCCTCCATAGCAATAACAAAGAGGTAGGCCGAGAGAGGATCCCCCTGCCTGATGCCCCTGCTCGTGCGGAAAAAACAATGAAGCTCGCCGTTACTGGCGACTGAAAATCTGGCTGTGGAAAGACACTTCCGCACCCATCGAATTGTATTCCCATACAGTGCATAGTAGTAAGAATGAACTCTCAGCGCACCGTGTCAAAAGCCTTGCGAAGATCAACCTTCAGAGCGCATCGAGGGGAAAGCGTCCGAAGGTGATAGTCACGTAAAAGCTCCTGAGCCAACATAATACAATCAGATATCCACCGCCCAGGAACAAAAGCAGACTGCGAGTCATCAATGAGGTAAGGAAGAACCCCCTTCAACCTGTTTGTAATGATCTTAGTGATGCACTTATAGATTACATTGCAACAGGAGATCGGGCGAAAGTCAGCGAAAGTGGAGGGATTCTCCACCTTCGGGATCAAGCTGATGCGAGTGGAGTTCAGAGCGCCAAGCATGGGCCCTAACTGAAAGAAAGATCAGACAGCCCAAACAACATCACACCCCACCGCGTCCCAAGCCCTCGTAAAAAAGAGGGAGGTATAGCCATCAGGGCCAGGCACCCTATCATCACCAGTGGAGAATAGTGCATCTCTCACCTCAACATCAGTAACCAGAACAGATAGCGGACGAGCCTGATCCTCAAAACGATGGGTCTGAAAGAGCTCTGAAATATCCTCACGCAGCGGCCCACTCGGCTCTTTCAATAAGTCTCGAACGTAGGAGACTCCTGCCTCAAAAAACTCACTGTCATCGTACGTCCTCCTGCCATTAGCACGAATGATAGAAGAGATCCGGCTCCTAGCCTGCCGATGCGTGACAAGCTTATGGAAAAACTGGGTGCCCTGATCTCCCAAAGAGAGCCACCGGATGCGAGAACTCTGGCGATAGAAAGCCTCCTCATCCCTACACAAAACTTGTTGATCAAACTGTGCAGCAACTCTGCCATTACGTTGATAGTGGCTGAGGAGTTAGCCATGGAAATTAGCAGTGACCATTAGCTTGGTCTTGGCCTTACAAATCAGGGGAGAATATCTCAAGATATGGAGAACGCATTCTACATGGCGTGCTGCCGTTGTTGTGGGAAAATACGAGTAGCAATGAGGAAACTCAGGCTGCTTCCTCAGTACATTTCCCTTGTCGATCCTTTCTTGGAATTGAAGGTGCCATTTGAGAAGTCATGTAGGCATGAGCCTGCTAAAGATCCTCCTTCAAAGGGCCATATTGTCAGGAGGACTGGGCATCATAATGAAAACCCAAAATACTACCTGCTAAATGTCAACACTAGTCAGGGACCACGCCAGTTAGGATACCAACTTTTGGGCTCCAATATTGTTAATGGCTGGAGAAGGAACCACCTTGAGCATGAGGATGCTACTCCCTCCAGCCTTACTCGAACATAGAAGAGAAGGCAGCTGCCAAAGAAAGCATCATAACAAATAGCTCATTTTGACACTTGCTTAACTAGGTTTGCTAAAAAGGAAGCCAAAGTCCACAAGGGTAAGCAAACTAAGTTACTGGACCATGAAGATCCAGTAACTAAATCTCAACCTTTTACCACTATTGGTAAAGGTTAGCCATGTAAGAAGCTTAAGAGATAGACTAGTCTCTCGTCTTCAGAAGGAAAAGAACCTTACTAGGATCAACTTGCCAAGAATTAGTTGGCTTTAAGGTCATCAGGTGAGGAGGAGGAGCACAGCCCTCTCAACATCAATCTTTTGGAGTGTCTAGACCAATCTAAGCCAACATGGTTTGATATAGAGAACGATTTCCACATAAGAGACTTCCCCCAAGCAATGGAGGAATCTCAAAATAAGGGTTGATCCAAAAGGTCAACGTCTAGATCAGGACAAGTTAATTAAGGGTAGTCTTGGAAAGCGGGGTTAGGATGTGCCTACGGATGGCATTTCTAAGAAAGAAACTAATCAAGGTGTCTAAATATAGTTTGGAGCGAAAAGGTTGATGTTATAAATGCCCTGCTCATGCTATTGTAGTTAGTAGCAACCAATGCTCAAGAATGCCTTGATGGAGACGTATTAGCGTTAGACGAAGATCCCTAGATGGAGCTTGTAGCTAAAGTTAGAGCTACCGAAGGTAACCTTTATCCTTTGGCTTCTAAAACTACTACCACAGCATCCAAGTCAACTGATGATGCTCCTAACGTAGTGAAGATGATGTTTGATGGGCCTAATGCCGCCAATAAAAACATCAAGCCTCTGTACATCAACACCAAATTCGATGGCATTCTGGTGAAAATGGTCTTGATCGATAATGGCAACGCCATCAATGTCCTACCTTCATATATGTTAGGGGTCATTGGTAAATCTCGAGAGGACTTGATTACTTCAAATGTTGCAATCTGTGGCTTTTCTAGAACCACCACTACATCTGAAGGGCTTATCTCGATTGAGTTAACTATTTACAGCTTAAGCAAGCTAACAACCTTCTTTGTAGTTGATACTACCGCAAGCTACAATCATTTGTGCGGGAGAGATTGGCTACACACCAATTATTGAATCCTTTCTTCACTTCCCTAGTTGTTAATCTTCTGGCGCCATGACAAATATGAGGTTGTTATAGCATATAACAAGCTATTCATGGCTTGCTCCAACTCTGTGGAGGCAAAGTTATACGAAGATTGCATAAGACCAGTTAACTTCAAGAGGACCACTCCTCAATCTACCTAACATCAAGAAATGACAGCCATCCTTGATAGCCCACTCACCGAGGTAGAAGTTGATGTGGAGTCAGAAGACTCTGACATATGGGGATGAATGAGAGCCCTTCTTGATGAAGGAGATCTTTGAGGCACACCAAAAGCCCTATGCGGAGATTCCAGGAGCTCCTAGTATTGGCTGAGAAGGTCATTCTCTCAGACATAGCAAAGCTCATGGCTTGGCACGCTGAGGATGAACCTTGGGTTGAACAGCCGTTTAGTGGCTTCAAAGTCCATATGACACAAGAGAAAGGGCTGAAGCTACTTGACTTAAGAGCAGCACCTTCTAAGATGGAGGATTTGAGGGCTGAAGTTCAAGACCCCCTCCTCGAGGTCAACTTGGGCTCAACAGAGGACCAAGACCTACCTCTCTGAGCGCACTCCTTTTTGAGGAGTAGAAGGAGCAGTATTTGATCATGCTTTAGGAGTTCAAGGAATGCTTTTCTTGCGACCATCATGAGATAACTAGCCCAAACATAAAGGTGGTTGAGCATAGGCTTCCTATGAAGTTAGGCTCGAGGCCCATCATTTACCCCCAGAGAAGGATGTCCCACGAAGTGATGTGTTTGGTCGAAGAGAAGATTGAGTGACTCTTAAAGGCCAAATTCTTTAGGACTGTCAGGTATGTTGAATAGTTGGCAAACATTGTCCCTATCATAAAAAAGAATGGCAAAATCAGAGTCTGTGCTGACTTCATAGATCTGAATGTAGCCACCTCAAGGGATGAATATCCAATGCCAATTACTTATGTGCTCATTGATTCGGCCTTAAGGCATGAGGTTTTATCTTTTATGGATGGCTATTATGGGTATTACCACATTATGATTGCTTCGGAAGACACCACAAAGTAGCATTCAAGTGTCCTTTGAGTGGGTAGCTATGCTAATTGGTTTTGAAAACACTGGAGCCACTTACTAGAGAGACATAAATATGATCTTTCATGATCACATTGGCAAGATCATAGAAGTCTGCATAGATGATATAGTGGTCAAATCAAAGTCTTAAGTCAAACACTTGGAAGACTTAAAATGAAAAGCCATAACCTCAAGATGAATCCATTGAAGTGTGCCTTTGGCATGCGCGTTGGAAACTTCCTTGGTTTTTTGGTAAACAAGAGGGCTATTGACGTGGATATTAATAGAACTAAGGCCATTTAACAGGCTGAACCAAGCTTCAAGGCTTCTTGGGGTAGGTTAATTTCTTGAGATGTTTCATCTCATATGTCATAGGGAAAACCAATGTCTTCTCTCCACTGCTAAGACTCAAGTATGGGAAGGACATCAAGTGAGCGTAGCCACATCAAGCAGTATTCAAGGCCATCAAGGAGTACTGAATCAGGTCACCAGCGTCGATTCCACCAACTCAAGGAAAACCTTTGAACATTTATGTCTCTACTTCTGATGAATCAATTGGTTGTTTACTTGTACAAGATAATGGGTAAGGATTTGAACAAGTTGTGTTCTACCTAAGCCATTGTTTAAATGCATGTGTAATAAATTACTCCTTTGTTGAGAAATTATGTCTATCTCGATTCTATACATCTGTGAATTGAGACATTACTTCTTAGCATTTACCATACTTGCCCTTTACTGAGTAATTCATTTATACTTGAATATATTCATAGTATAAATTCCAAATATCAAACAGGTGGAACACTTTGGCCAAAGATTCTGAATCATTCAAACACTTGCAAATCAACTATTGAATACCTGATCCTTGTCATACTTCACGCCGCCACCTAGTGCGCGTAGGAATTCATTTGTTCAGACCTTACTTATAGTACAACAAAGTAACATTCAGACCTTACTTATAGTACAACAAAGTAACTAACGTTCTGTGCACAAGTCCAGAATGCTCTCAGGATTTAGAGTCATCGTTCAAACAGTTCAACATGAATCACTTATCTCCTATAGCAGTCTAGAAACAAGCAACTCACATGGTCCAACTTAGTGTGTCAATCTTATTAAACACACCAACCTAACACTTTTGGATCACCATCCACATGACCAAGATAAGTCATCTAAAGTGTCGAGTCATGATGTTAGCAGAACAGTAGTCCAAACTTATCACCGACCATGAGCTATTCAAATAACATTCCATACCATTTGTTCCAAGTCTATCTATGGCTTAATCTCATTATCCATTTAGAACAAACATGTAAAATATAATCTGAGGACTTTGTCCATCTCTTGGACGATACGTACAAGAAAATCACATGGAACATGTATGCTCTCTTACACAAATTTAACAAGGAAAACGACTGGAACTTCAAATTTATGCATTAATAAAGTAACATTATAAAAAAATCTAGATTTTCAAAACATTGTTCCTAGTAATCCATCAGTTGTCCTAAATCTCATTTACTATACACTTTATGTCCATCCCCTCAAAGTTTGATTCAAAGGTCTTCTGAGCTAATATCTTTCTAAAAGGATCTATAAGAGTGCAGCTTGTGTCTATCTTTGAGATGGCCAACTCACCCTTCTCCACATAGTCTCTAATCAGGTGGTCTTATGTCTTTTAGGCCCTTTAGAATTAGCCACCACACCTGAGTTGTCACAAAATACCATAATGTGTTAGACCATCTCTAACAACCTCAAGATCTATCAAAAATTTTCTAAGGCAACATGCCTCTTTCGCAGCTTCTAAAGCTGCAATGTACTCGGCCCTTATGGTGGAGTCAACAACACAAGATTGCTTAACACTCTTCCAACTAATGGCTCATCCTCCAAGGGTAAAGACATATCCAGACATCGAACATTTGTTTCTCTATTTGACTGAAAGTCTGAATCAGTATAGCCAGCTGGAACCAGCTCGTCACTTTGAAAGAACAATATATAATCTCTAGTTCTTCTCAAGCGCTTGAGAATATGCTCCACTGCCACCTAATGAATCGGACCTAGGTTAAACTGATATCTGCTTACCATACCAACAACATAACAGATATCTAGTGTCGTGTACAACATGGCATACATGAGGCTTCCCACTACTGAAGCGTATGGAACATTCCTCATCTGCTCCTCCTCTTGATATGTCTTAGGACACTACTTTAAAGAAAAAGGGACTCCATGCCTAAAAGTTACAAGCACTTTCTTAGAGTCCTCCATGCTATACTTTGACAACATCTTATCAATATATGTGGCTTGAGAAAGGCCCAACATCCTAATCTTACGATCCCGCAAAAGCTTGATCCTAAGAATATAGCTGGCTTCTCCTAAGTCATTCATATCAAACTGAGTTGGCAACAGAATCTTTACAGTTGACAATGCCCCCACATCATTCCCAATGAGTAGTATATCATCGATATACAATACTAAGAAAGCCACGACTTTCTCTTAATGTCGTCTGTACACACATGGTTCATCAACCAATTGCTCAAACCCATAGGATTTGACCGCCTCATTAAATCTAATTTTCAATGAGTGTGATGCTTACTTCATTCTGTATATGGACTTCTTCAGTTGCATACAATGTGCTCTTGATTTTTGCCAATGAAACCATCTGGTAGCACCATATAGATGTCTTCTTCAAGACGACCATTCAGAAAGGCCATTTTGACATCCATATGCCAATCTCATAATCATAATGCACTGCAATGGATATCAGTATCCTTATGGACTTTAGCAAGGTTATTGGTGAGAAGGTCTCATCATAATCGATTCTTTCCTTTTGGGTAAAACCTTTACCATCTAGCCTTGCCTTGAAGGTCTCTACCTTCCCTTTCACTCCTTTTTTTCCTCTTGTAGACCCATTTACAACCAATGGGCTTAATGCTAATAGACACCTCTACAAGATCCCAGGCATGATTAGAATACATAGATCCTATCTCAGATTTCATTGTTAAGACCCACTGGTCAGCATCATTGTCTTTAATTGCCTCATTATAGCTGAGAGGATCAGATTCAATGTCATGATCAACCATTAAGGCTCCCGCCATGAACCTGTCAGGTGCCCTGACAATCCTCCAATTACACATAGGCTCTCGTGTACCTGGAACATTCTCGACCCCATCAGTAGGTGCATCTAATGCATCCACATTGTCCCTAATTTTGTCTAACTGTTCATCTAACACTACTTTTCTTCTACTTTTGTAGTCTACTACAAAACCTCATCTAAATATTTCACATTTGCACTTACAAAAACTTATTGATCAAAAGGA
This sequence comes from Simmondsia chinensis, assembly GCA_018398585.1. NCBI lineage: Eukaryota > Viridiplantae > Streptophyta > Magnoliopsida > Caryophyllales > Simmondsiaceae > Simmondsia > Simmondsia chinensis. The sequence continues at coordinate 24,598,499 of JAGTTD010000007.1, read as the reverse complement.
TTGTAGAAAAGACCACCCCTTATTCCCTTACGATAACTAACAAACATGAACACCTCCGTCCTTGATTCCAGCTTGTCAAGATTCTTTTTCAACACGTGTTGGGCACCCCCAAATACGAAGGTACCCTAGACTTGGCTTTCGCCCAATCCATAACTCCATAGGTATTTTAGGAACTGGCTTAGACGGAACTAAGTTAAGAAGATATGCTGCTGTCTCTAAGGTGCGGCCCTAAAAAGAGATTGGCAAAGTGGCATGACTCATCATGGACCTTACTATCTCTAACAACGTCCTTGTCCTTCTTTCTGCAACACCATTTGGCTACGGTATTCCCGGAGCAGAAAGATGAGATCTTATCTCATTTGTAGTAAGAAAGTCCAGAAACTCATTCGAAAGATATGCACCACCTCGATCTAATCAAAGCGACTTAACTTGTTTACTTAATGGCGTTTCAACTTCAGCTTTGTACTGTTTGAACTTTTCAAAAGAGTCTGACTTATGTCTTATTAGGTAAACATATCCATATCTTGAGTAATCATTAGTGAATATGATGAAGCACTCATACTCACTTCTTGCTTGAACGGTCATTGGTTGACATCCATCTGTGTGATCTAGCTCAAGCAAATTACCAACCCTGTTGCCTTTACTCTTAAAGACAAACTTTGTCATCTTACCTTCTACGTAGGATTCGCTGACTAGTAATGACTTCAAGTCCAAATGTTCTATCAGTCCATCCTTTACCAGTCTTTAGATCTTGTTCGAATTAATGTGACCTAAACGTTATTGCCATGTGTACGCATTATCCCTTTTTGGGTGTTTTCTTTTATGAGATTGAACAAGTGGGCTTGTGTTAGATTCATTTAAAGAAATACAAGATTTTTGATTAGGAAACAACATAAATAATCCATCGACATATGTACCATTGCAAATAAACAATTTATTTCACTTAATAACAGGTTCACATCCAAAATTAACGGAATAACCATTATCCACTAACCAAGACACAGAAATCAAATTCTCATGCAATGTAGGTACAAATAAACAATCCTTTAAAATCAACACTTGACCACCAAATACTAAACTAACATCTTCTACTCTTAAGACCGCTCCTCTTGTACCATCTCCAACCGTCAGGTACCGCTCCCCATCATGTAGCCTCTTTGTTAGCTTAGTTGAGCCTGAGTCCACACACCAAGAACCCGGTTGACTCTCAACTTAGCATGATTCAACTAAGTGAGATATCAACATATCTTAACCAGATGGCTTAGCAGTCTTTGCAAGAAGAGAAGCTAAGTACTTAGCACAGTTCCTCTTCCAGTGGCCAGTTTTCTCACAAAAGAAACACTTTCCTGCTGTAGGGCTCTTCATGGACTTGCTTGCTGCACTAGCAACCTTGCCTTTTCTTTTCTTTTCAGTAGGTCCCTTGTTAGTAACAACTAAGTCCAACTAGCTTTTCCAGGCAAAGTAATTTGGTCTAGTTAAAGTATTATCTTTCATAATTAAATGAAGTGCACCAGTCACAGCCAATACTGTAAATGCAAACATTTGTGTAACTATCTAATATGAGTAATTTTTAATGCAATGATATCTACTCTTTTATTTAGCATACACAATAAGTCAGGTATCCACAATATTGTACTATCATGCATCCCATGATGACCCAAACACACCACTCTTTACTCCCTAACAGCGGGGTCGCATGAAATTAGTTTGGGTGAGAACTATTCTCAATTAACATGTTTTCTTGTAACTCTTACTAAATATGATTAACTCACCACTTTACCTTAGTCTCTAACGTAACACAACAGAGCTCCTTGGGAAGGCTAATATATCATGCAAACGGGTTCATTGGTGCAGCCAAACGGGTTCATTGGTAAGAATCAGGAGCATATGGTAGCCAAGCTAAAAAGGTCTATTTATGGACTTAAACAAGCATCTCGCTCATGGAATAAGAGATTCAATGAAGCGATCAAGTCCTATGGTTTTATTCAATTGGTTGATGAGTCATGTGTATACAAACGCAACATAGAAAAAGTAGTGACTTTCTCTGTGTTGTATGTGGATGATATCCTACTCATTGGGAATGATGTGGGAGTCTTATCAGCTATTAAGATTTGGCTGTCAAGTCAACTTGACATGAAAGACCTAGGTGAAGCCAGCTATATTCTTGGGATTAAGCTTCTGCGGAATCGTAAGAATAGGATGCTGGATTTGTCTCAGGCTGCCTATATGGACAAGATGTCGTCTAAGTTTAACATAATGGACTCCAAGAAGGTTTTGTTTCCCTTTAGGCATGGAGTGCCTCTTTCTTTAGTACAATGTCCTTCAACACCTCAAGAGTAAGAACATATGAGGAATGTTCCATATGCTTCAGTTGTAGGAAGCCTTATGTATGATATGTTATGTACTAGAACTGATATCTATTTTACAGTTGGTATAGTGAGTAGGTATCCGTATAATCCAGGTGATATGCACTGGAAGGTAGTGAAGCATATTTTGAAGTACTAAAGAAGGACTGGAGATTATATGTTGGTTTTTCATGGTGATGAGTTGATTCCAGCAGGCTATTCTGATTCAGATTTTCAGTCAGATTTAGGAGCTAAACTTTGGCCAGAGCATTCCTTATGTTAGACATTTGGAATTAATACAGATCTATTTATTTATGTTAGTGAATTATTCAAAAAGGGGCGAATTGAGAGCCAAGAAGGAAAGATGGGAAAGAATGACAATAGTACTTTAATTTGTTTTTCTCATTGACATTTATTAGAGGGGGTCAATTGTGAGTAAACTTTTACAAGAGATTTAACTAGTAAATATAATTATTTTTAGAGTGTAGTAAAACTTATTTAGTGGAATTAACTTTTATTAAATCATGTTCAATTGTTATCATGAGATGATATTCAAATTTGACACATTTAGAGCTAATAATAAATGGTCCCTGAGATCCCTACGCAAGTCTCCCAAATTATGCACTTATAGAAATCAAGAGAATTTATGAGATGATTTATTTTATTTAAAGGGTTAAATAAAATTAATCATGGTTGAATCCTCAAAAAATTAGTGGGATGAATTTTACAAGAAAATTAAAAACATAAAAAAGGAAAAACTTACGGACAAATTGCAGACTTGTTGAGTGAAGAAATTTTTTTTTTTATAGAGAATTTTTTTATCTAGATAAAAGTTTACAATATATTTTTATTTATTTTTGATTTTTGAGCCTTGATATAAATAGAGCTAGAGCATTTGATTTGAAGAATTATTCATCTATAACAAAAGACTCTTCTAGGTTTTCTTTTAATTAGTTAGAGAACTAATTAAAGAAAACTTCTTCCAAAATTAGTTCTAAAAATTAGTTTTAAGAACTACTTGATTTCACGACACCCACTCGTTCAGTGTAAAAGGAGGAATTGCGGAGAAGATCTTGGAGGTATCGTTCAGAGCATCTATACACTTGCGGTCTACAACGAGGTATGAGACTATCTCGCCCAAAACTTTTATATTCGTATTTAATCGTTTTTCGTGTATCTGTCTTCCGATGTTATCTATTGTTATGTATAATTAGGGTCATGATCATGTATTTAATTTGAAATTAGAGAATTTTAAATCGGTGGTCCGCTACACTAGATAAAATCGTTGCATATTTTAATTTATGAAATTAAAAATTACCCACCCAACAGGGGCAGTGTTATAAACATAAGCCATATATGAATATCACAACAAGATGTGATTGATTTTATCAAAGAATATATCCTATGTAGGTTTGGAATCCCATAAATCATTACTTTGGACCATGCTAAGGTGTTCAATGGGGCTGATGCTAAGGAGTTCAGTACGAGTTTCCAGATACAAATCTTGAACTCCACCCCTTATTATGCTCAAGCTAATGGCTAGGCTGAGTCTAGCAATAGGGTTCTAGGGTTCTAAAGGCCAATATTGAGAGAATAATTGAGGGTTAATCCCAAAAAGTCGTAAGAACTGGCACTCGATGCACTTTGGGCTTACAAAACGTCCAAAGGTGATGCAACTGGGACAACCCCCTTCTGTTTAACGTATGACCATGATGCTTTGCTCTCAATGGAAGTCACAGTTGAGTCTATTAGGCTAGCTCATCAAGTAAGGTTTTCTAAACTTGAATATGAGCAAATTATGATAGACGAGGTAACTAACTTGGGCCAAAGGTTACAACAAAAAGGTCGAACTTAGATCCTTTGACTTGGGAGACTTAGTTTGGAAAGTGGTTTTACGCATTGGCCAGAAAGATCTCTTTGGGAAATGCTCTCATAACTAGGAAGGCCTATTAAGAGTCATAAAGATATTTGGAGGCCATGTTTACTTACTCTTAGATTTAGATGGAAGGACTCACTCAAAGGCCATCAATCACTACAAAAAAAGTGATCAATAGTGACATGGCCATTTCTTCTATGATTGTCCAGTTTTTTTGTTGCTATAACTTTTAGATATAGAAATTTTTCTATTGCCATGCTGTTGCTAAAGGCTATAGCAAAAAAAAAAATAAAATGTTGGTTCTTGCTATTATTCCCCAATGGCAACAACAATCTACTAGTTGTTAGTTCTGTTGCTATTTCCTTTATAACAACATGTTTCCATTGCTGAAGGCATTAGCAACAAGTAACAGTACTCTGTTGCCATTGCCTTTACTAACAACAATATTTCTGCTGCTATTGGTTATGCCAACTAGCCTCACTCTCTTCCAATCTATAACGATTGATTTTGTTTCTCTTGATGTTGATGTTCCTACGAAATACGAACTTCAAAATAGTACATGAATGTGCCAAATGAAAATATCAAAGAGTTTGATTCCATAGTATGTCATGATTCCAATCAATATTTCCATACACAAGATCCAATTACCATCGTTGTAATTCCACAAAACTGAGTCACAAAAGGATGGCCAAATAGAAATCATCCAATAAATTCCCACCTAACATAGGCAAAATCTACAAAATACTTTAAAGTATCCTACATAATATCGGTGTACGCATAGATAATAACAAAACAAGCTTAGTTTCTCGTCAATAAAGAACTGCAACTAATAACTCTAGCATCTCATGTTGTAGACATCATCTCCATCTTCCACATCGTCTTCTTCCTCATCTTAAAATTCATCATTAATAGGGCCATTACTTTCCTGTGATAACAAGAAACACGTTTAGATTTTCTCAACCAAAAAACCAACAAGCTAACTAGAAAATATTAAAGAGGCTGAACAAAAATTCAAACACACACACACACAGAGTTAGCAGCAACATGTCTGTGTTTCATCAGTTTCACCAAATTCAAACACAAAAATACATACACCACCGTGGGCTCCAACTGCTTGCTTTTTGTGGCTCCCAATTTCTCCAAGAACTAACCCCACATGTCCAGATCAACAACATACATCACACCATGAAAACAATACCACCATAACAAGTAAGCAATATTCTACCAAATCCACTAATGATCAATAGGCATCATAACCAATCATGCAAGGTAAGCCATGTAGTGTCAAAACTAACGAATGGACAAAGAAGAAAGAGTCCAAAATTTCTTGTTAATTTCAAAATGTTCACCTTTCTAGATTAAAATTTAAACTTTGTGAGCCCTTTCCTCATTGATCATGACAGCGTGGCTTAAACTAGGTGCATAAAAGAGTCAAGAGTAGATATAGTTATCACATTTCATGAGACATACATTATTAACAAATCAAAAATATTATTTGGAGCATACAAAACGTATGACAAGAACGAGGCCGGCCCTAAGCATTTCATTTTAAAAACTGAAATAGGCAAGTATTATATTACAAGATAAAGGAGGTCAAAAATACTTTATTGACCATTTAGCAGTTGATATAGTTTGCTAATGGCATTTAATCAATAGATGAATATTATTCTCACTACTGCTTATCAACTACATGATTAAAAATTATCAAGTGAACTAAAAAGACACTCCTTTAGAAAAACGTAACTAAGTCTTAAAAACACATCTATATATCCCTATTGGTTGAGTTGAAACCATAAGATCAGAATTTGCAAATCTAAAACTAGCTATCAAATAAGATCTTCATTTCACAAGTTTCTAGGGACGTTGGAACGCCCAAAGAAGAGATGAAGTCCTTTTTTGATAGCTTTATATAACACATGTCAGGATAACACATATTACACCAAACTTATACTACATAGCAATTTCTTTCGTTATATAGGTCAATACTGTCAAACTGCAACCATTCACAATATGCACTGAACACAAGCATGTAAAAGTTTCAAAAGTGTAACCAAAGAAGTTATAATACAAGCAATATCCTAAGAATTACTAAACTATCCTAGATGAATGAGCTTCGACAATGACTTGCATCCTAAGACCTAAAACCCTAATGAACATCTATTATGTAATGTAAGCTTATTTGACAAATCCATTAACATAGAAACAGAACAAATTGCACTGAGAAAACAAGAATTAAGAGTGGATTACCTAGAATATGTCCCCAATTTTACATTATTGTCATTCATGTCTCCGGCAATGCCAAATTTGCAACACCTGGGTGGAGAAGTGGAATTGAAAAATACAACCCAAAATTGTATCACTAAAATATAGAGAAAAGGAACTAAACAAGTTCTATTTTTGAGCGAACCCAAAATTGATTGATAAAACCCTAATATTTCAACTAAATTCCTCTAAAATCTAACAAAGTCAAGGTAGCCCAAAATCTACAATATGGGTACCAAACCCTAAACTACTCGAACAAAAAATCAAAACGAAACTTAGAAAAAATTGAAGAAGTAACGCAAATATGAAGAAGAATGAAATGAAATTGGAGAAAGAGAAGCAAACACAAAAAAGCATAGGGTTTGGCTCCTCGGAGTGGTGGCTCGCTCGACAGCAAGGGGCGCCGTGGCCCGCTCGTCGGCGTAAGGCCTTAGAAGGGGCGCGGTGGCCCGCTCACGGTGCTTGCTGGTCAATGTACGGCGTGGGAATTTAGCGAACAGGCGTAGTCGCCAAAACGGGAGGAAGGGCGGTAGAGCTTTGGATATGAGTTCTGTTTATTATATATTAATGCTAGAAAGGGCCATAATGTGGAACAATTTAAGATTGCTAAACAATGTTCCCAAAAAAAAAAAAAAAAAAAGAAAGAAAAAGAAAAAAGATAGCTAAACTGAAAAAAAAAAAAAAAAAAAAAACCCTCTTATGATAGAGGAGGCAAGGGTCCGAGTCCTGTCTATGATCTTCTGCAAACTATTCTTATTGCTAATTAATAACTACAAAAATGACCTATTATAGAGGATAGTAGAAGTAAGACCATGATACTATCATTTCCTCTACTCTTACCATCCCCTCGCCTATAATATCCCCTTGCTTACAACACTTCACTCATACCATTCCCCTCCCTCATGCCGTCCTCTCACCTATACCGCTACCCTATTCATATCGTATTACCATTTCCCTCACTCCTGCCGTCCGTTCACTATTACCGTCCCTTCACTATTACCGTCCCCTCACCATTACCATTACCGTCCCTTCACTATTACCGTCCCTTCACCATTACCGTCCCTTCACCATTACCAAGTCGTCCCTCTGTTCTCAGCCGATAGCTTGTGCCACCCCTCGTAACCAATGGGCAACGCCACCCCCTTCAGCCAATAACATCTATCTTAAACACTTCCCTTCCCCTATAAATATGCGATAAATCATAGAGCATAGGGCAAGGGACTTGAGTCCAGCTCCCCCCTCTTCGAACCCTACCAAAAAACCCCGAAACAATTGGTACCGTCTGTGGGAAGGGCAGTAAACATTTTTCCATGTCAAACTCCAGTCACTCCACCAACCTTAATAGTTCGATCAGTTTTAACAACAGATACGTCCGCTCTTTACAGACACTCCTAACCATAATACTAAGTATACCCTGGAGCCAAGTCAGTACACTGCTGCCAGGGGGATGTCATAACACACGCAGGCTCAGAGTCCCAACGGGACCACCGCATCTACAGCAAGTACTTACCAAAATCATGCCAGGAGGAGCAACAGGAGAACCCCCAGACTAGCCGTGGGCTTCTCTGTACCAGGAACTCACTCACCGTTCACATCCCAAATCCTCTCGCCGTTGGCTGGAAGGGTAAAGATCCAACATATCGATCTATTTGATGGTACTCAGAATCAAGAACATCATCTAGCCGGGTTCATGGCTCAGATGTATCTACAAGATGTGGGAGAGGATGTCTAGTGCAAGTGCTTCCTAGCCACCTTGAAAGGAGTGGCACAAAACTGGTTTGGATCTCTCTCAAATTCATTCGTGGATAGCTTCTCCGAGCTTTCATAACTATTTGCACGACATTTTGTTAGTAACAAAAGGAGGAGAAAGATGGCTACGCACCTTCTTAAGTTACAACAGCATGAACTCGAACCTTTAGGAAGCTATGTACAATGATTTACGCGCGCCATGATTGATGTTGCAAACTTATCAGATGAGATATCTATTACCGCCTTTATCAATGGGTTGCAAAATTCCAGCTTTAAATTCGCACTTGCGAAAGGGCCTCCTTCCACAATTGATGAACTATGGCAATAGGCCAACAAATACATCTCGGCTGAGGACGTTATGCAGGTAACTCCAAGACCATAAGGGGTCCAAGCAAGTGTCCTTACAGAACAAAAAGATGGTTCTAGGCCACTGCAAAACATTGCCCGCCCAGCTAGGAGGCCTGTGCCTGCCTTTAAACCTCAAAAGGTAACAAATTCCTCGGGAAATTTTGGAAGTAGAAACAACAGAGCCACCCGCAGGTTCTGATGTGGTATTGCCTCAAGACAGCGAGGCCAAATGGTGTGCTTACCATAAAACCCATATGCATAACACGATGGAATGCCGTACTTTGGAATACCATTTAAAGGAAGCCAAGCGCATAGCTCAATGGGGAGAATACGCAAACCTGAAGAGAATAAAAATGGGAAAGACTCAGAATATTGAGGATAGCAACAAAAATCCTGAGAGTTCGGCACCGAAGGTAGTCGCTACCATCACTGCAGGACGCCTCCTCCTCCCTAACCAGAGGAATCCATAGAGAAAGAAAGTGGGTCTAAACATTGCAGAAAAGCTGGGCTGCATAAGCTTCACCGAAGAGGATGCCTAAGGGATTGACGCATGTCAGGAAGATCCTCTTGTTATTACTGTTGTTATCCGCCAGCATACCATGCGGAGAATACAGGCTGATTAAGGTAGTTCCGTGGATATACTCTTCCTGGAATGCTATGCCAGGATGGGAATGCCTATTACTGCACTGACCCCAGCATCGTGCCCTGTGGTAGGATTATCTAGGGCTCCTATCACACCGCGAGGCAGAATAACATTGAACACGGTTTTTCATAGCGAGGAAGGACAACGCGTGATGAAGATTGAGTTCTTGGTTATAGGCGTTCTCTCTGCCTATAATGTTATCCTAGGAAGACCCTCCTTAAACCACCTAAAAGATGTGGTCTCCACCTATCACATGGCCTTTAAAATTGAGGCGAACACCGAGAATGTAATGACGGTTTGGGAAAGCCAAGGTCTGATTTCTGAATACTACCATTTTCCCCACTCAGCGATGATGGCTGTTGAGTCGGTCAAACCAGGATCATCTTTAAATCCACATCCTATCTCACCGCTTCTCGAAAAATATGAATTAGAGCTGGGGCGGCGCACTCACCTAGGTACATCACTTCCCCAGCATTTAAGAGAAGAAATTGGTCAGCTTTTAAGGCAATATCGCGACGTCTTCGCATTTGCCACCGAAGAAATGCCATGAATACTGCCCAAAATTATAACCCATTAACTCAACGTTCAGGCCAACAAAGCACCCATTAAGCAACGGAGGCGCGGCTTTTGTAGAGAACATAATGAAGCTATCAAAGCCGAGGTGCAAAAGTTGATTCGTGCAGGATTCATAAGAGAGGTATTATACCCTGAATGGCTGGCTAACGTAGTACTGGTAAAAACGTCGAACGGTAGCTGGAGGATGTGTGTGGATTTTACAGATCGTAATGACGCTTGCCCAAAGGATTCCTACCCACTACCCAGGATGGTTAGATTTGTAGATTCAGAAGCAGGATGCAAGTTGTTCAGCTTTATGGATGCATTTTGGAGGCATCATCAGATTCATATGCATTCACACGATGAAGAAAAAGTGACTTTCGTCACAGCGGGAGGCACATACTATTATAAGGTAATGCCTTTCAGAATTAAGAATTCCAAGGCAACTTATCAACTGTTGGTCAACACAGTCCTCGTTCCTCAGATTGGGTGCAATATGGAAGTGTATATGGATGACATGATAGTTAAGTCCAGGTAAAAACTTGAGCATCTTTTTGATTTGAGGGAATCCGAGGAACCACTTTGCAAATACCGCAAGAAGTTGAACCCCGAAAAATGTTTGTTTGCAATACTAGATGGCAAGTTTTTCGGATTTATCGTAAGCTCTAGGGAATCGAAGCGAATCCTAAGAAGGTGCAAGCCATCCTTAACATGGGGTCTCCTCATTCCCCAAAAGATGTCCAAAAGCTTGCTGGATGCATGGCCGCCCTTAACCATTTCATCAGCCGTTCTGCTGAAAGAGCCCTGCCGTTCTTCAAAATATTACGGAAGAAGCAGTCATTTTGCTGGAATGGAGAATGCGCACACACCTTTAATCCATTGAAATAGCATTTAGCACATCTCCCATCATTGCCTCACCTGAGCCAGGCAAGAGTTTAAGCACTTAGTTGGCCGTTTCCGAAAGCAGTACGAGCGCAGTGCTAGTAGACGACCACCAACGACAACAACTCCAGGTATATTTCGTGAGTTAAACTCTCAAGGATCCAGAGAAAAGGTATCCCACAATTGGGAAAATCGCTCTAGCCTTGGTTATCGCCGTGCGAAAATTAAGACCTTACTTTCGATCCCACACTATAACCGTGCTCACCAACCTCCCATTCAAAAAGCTGTTGTCAAAGCTGGATTGTTCGGGGAGAATGCTGGGATTAGTAGTGGAACTTTTGGAGTATTATGTACATTATCAACCTCGAAGAGCCATTAAGGCTCAGGCCTTAGCAAACTTCCTAGTGGAATGTGATTTCAACTCTAAAACACCTGAATCATACGTCATCCACGAAGAGAAGCCCACTTGGAAAGTGGTTGTGGGAGGATCCACAAATCAGGACGGCCATGGTGCAGGGGTGGTGTTGGTAAATGTCATGACCGCGATTAGATTTAAGAACTAAGAAGTCATTGATTGTAATAAAGTAGCTTAAGTTCTTAGTATTAGTCTAATTAGTACTTCATTTAGGGGAAATTAGCCAATTTGTCTAATGGTCCTCTTGAGTTCACTTGTATAAGTCAAGCGAAGATGTCTACAAGCAAGGTATGGTTCATATTCAAGATGTGGTATAAATATGTTACTTAGCTTGTAATGTGGATTATCCAATGAAAATCAAACTTATTCTTCTTCTCTTATCTCAATTTCTTCTATAATTCTCATCTATTTCCCTTCTTCTCTCGCCTAAACTCTATCCTATCCTAGGTCATGACTCGAGTTTGATCTTGGTCATGATAATTGGTATCAGAGCCTTAATTATCAAGCTCTTAATCCAGAAAAAATTAGAACTGATTTGTTGTTACTGCACAAGGACTTTAGATGCTTTGCATTTGATTTAGTTGAATCTATTTCAACTAAATTCAGCTTATATTGTTTCGAGCTTTGGTGCTGGTTGCAAACAATCAACAAAAAAAAAGAAAAAAAAAGTAGTGGTGCTGTATTTGGCTCAGTTTAGCTGATTAAACCTCAATTGTTGCTGCTAGATCAACTTGATCAAGCTCAATTATCATGTATATCAGGTTCTGTTCTGGTGGTGTTTGATCAAGAATTGTGCTTAAACAGCTGGAATTTCAGTTCGTGCTGCATCTGAAGCTTGATATTGCTGCCCTGACTTGCGTTGGATTAAGATTTCATGTAAATTGCCCAGATTCTTAGACATTGCTGCAACGGTAACAAATTCTGATTGTTAGGTTTGGTTCGATCATGAATTTAGTTCAAAAAACCTTGTTGTGCAGCGGGTTGTTTGCTGAATCTGTTTGGTGTTGCTAAAATTACCAGCGAACTAGGGTTCAAAACATCGAATTCTTGATAGTATTGCTATTCTTTGGTTTGTAAAAGCGGGAAATCGCATTTGTTAGAGCCAAACCCTAACTAATGACCTGGAATCGAGTTCGGTAGTTCATTCTAGCTGTTGTTGCTTTGAGTTTAGCTGAATTGTGTTCGAATTTGGCATTCTGTTGGTTGAAGTAGTACATGAAATTGTTAGAAGTTACCTTGACTCAGAGGTTGCGTCAAACTGTCACAATACAACATGCCGAAATGGCTCGATTCAGTTTCGGTTCAAGATAAATATTCTAATGATGCTAGACTATTAGTTAAAGTCTTGAAGCCGCTTTACTATATGGACGAGGATACTCTCTATCAAGTGTTTTGGCCGTATGGTCCTCTTGAAAGTATTGAGGTGGTCTCATCTTCCATCATTGAGGTTACGGCTCATATTAGCTATTATACGAGAAGGAGTGCCGACTCAGCTTTGAACCCATTGCACGGGAGAAACATATATGATGGATGTTGTGTTTTGGACATTAACCACTTTAAGAGAATGTAGTAAGAAATTGAGCACAAAGGAACTGGTAGTGCAGCACATCATTTGAATAAGGCAACTCTGCATTCATTAGATCAAGTTGAATTGGTACAGCAACAACTTGCCCTGAAATGTCAAGATGAGGTTAAGGACGCAGCAGTGGTTGATGTTGCAGTAGAACAACTTGTGTTTGATCCTTCATCACCACAAGTAAATAGTGTAACAAAGGGTGGTGAAAATGATGCAATAGAGATTGATTCGCAGCAGATTAAGAGGCTCAAGGTTGAGAAATTTGTTCAGGCAAGTGTTAATGATTTAGAATTTCATGTTAAGAGCACACAACTACCTGGAAATGAAACAAATCAAGTGAACCCAAGGCCTTTTGATCCAAGGAAGGAGGAGTTTGATACAGAATTAGAACCTAATCAACAATCACAGCAAAAATGTGAGCTGCACACATCTGGTGGGGTTGAAGTTAGCTTGAATATAGAAACTACATTGGCAAAATCAGCACATCAGAATGTCTTAAATGTAGTACACTTAAATTCTGTTAAGGGCTGGTTAGTTACTGCTGCAGATCAACCTGTTCAGCTAGAGAATTTGTAAGACCAAGCTATGAGCAATCAAGGGAAACTTAAGCAAATGCAACAGAGGAAGGAGCATAACTCAACTGACAAGGTTAGATTCGATTGGAAATTTGGTGCTGCATCTGTAAAGCAAGAAGTTAACATCACACCATGCTGTGAGACTCATAATAAGCTCGATAAGGCTAAATTTCAGAAGTTTCAGAAGCTTAACCCTGTAATGGCAGCACCAATTCAGAATGAAAGTGAGCTATTGCAAGTGTTAGAGCCATTAAATGTCGCAGCCAAGGAATTACAATTGTATGTTGAAGTCATGAGCATTAGGAAGTTGTGTTTGAAGTTCATATTGCAGCAAGGAGTTGAGATCAAATTGGTAGTGCACTTAAATCATAAGAAGTGTTATTCAAGTAAGAGATTAAGTGCAAAGTAAAAGCCAATTTGGGTCTACAACAGAAGGCCTCCTAATTTTCTTCTTCTCAAGTCCAATAAGATGGTTCTTGACAAGCTCTTCATGCTCCAGAATTTGAGACTGAGGCAGCCTACGATGGTGTTGTGGTCAATTGATAGATTGAGAGCATATTCTTAGATCAATAAGATGTTGAAGAAGGCAAGGAGAATGAAAAGGGTTACTAGTTGTGTTGCAAGTTCAAATAGGAATCAAGATGATTCTGTTTCAATGCAACTAGATTCAGTGAGGTAGCTGGTAGATACTGCTGCAGATCAGGCTTTTCAACTGAGAAATGCGCATGATTTGATCCCAATGCAGGAAAAAATGAGTAGAGTTGATGTTTATGCATCTAAGAACACAAACAACAGGCCCCCTGACTACGGGAAATTAGGGCTGACAATTAACCGCAGAAGGGAAAAGTTCAGCAAAGGAATTGTGTTGCAAGGCAAGGTTGCTGCGTCACCTCACTTGTGGAACAAAGGGAGGGAAAGAATTCAATCCTGAAGTAGCTCTAAGGTGAAGTTTAAGGAGAGGAAGTTCCAAAGGCTTGGATACAAAGATAACCAACAGAAAATCTTTGCAAGGTTTGATGTTTTTAAGCAAGTTCTGATGGGTTCTAGCACTGGAATAGCAGGGAAGTTTGGACAAGAATTAGATGTTTGTGTTAGCCAAGCTATGAGTGAGGAGCATCTTCCTAAAGTCCAAGCTAATGTAAGACCTCCTGAACTTGTTTGGCAAGAACATGAATTAAGAGGAGCAAATGCTCTAATTGAGGAGCAAAACTAGAGAACAAGATCTTATTCAGTAGTTAATGAAGTTGAGTAGTTTCTCAAGACTAAATCTGATGGAATCAGTGAGGTTCAAACCATTTTACCACTCACTCCACTTGAAGTCTTGGTCGCAACAGCAAATGGAGAGTTAGTTGCAGTAATTATCACTCCAATTCAATGTGAAGCTGAGGAATTGCCACTGGTGATGCTTATGGAAATGGTCACTCGAGGAAATCTGGAAGCTTGGCTTCTCAAGTGGCTCTTGAGCAATTCTATTATACTTTGGCAAGAGACATTGGTGGTAGTGGATAAACCTAAAGATCAACCTGATTTTGAGGGAAAGGAAGTTAGAGCCAAGGAAATTGAGATGCTCTTAAAATCCAATGCCAAATCTGGTGTGCAGAGAGCAATGGGAGCTGTGGTTTTGGGGTTGCTACTGCAGTGCTCTTGGCCATTAGTGCACTTTAGCTGCAAAATACTATTCTTGGGCTGCACTAGAGTGTGGTTGTTGTGGTATTACAATGGTAGACCTCCTGATGAAATTCTTAAAGGCTGCATCACCAGCATTTAGCATCTCAACTTCTTTTGCCCAACATCAATAACAGTAGCAAGACTCCAACATGTAATAGTAAGTTTTCAAGCTGCAATTCATATTTAGATCCTATTATTCAGCTCCAATATTTGCAACAATAAGGGTTCTTGAAGTCACACCTCCCTACTAAGATTTTTGAGGACAAGAATCTCTAAAGGGTGGAGTATTGTCATGACCGGGATTAGATTTAAGCACTAGAAAGTCACTGATTGTAATAAAGTAGTTTAAGTTCTTAGTATTAGTCTAATTAGTACTTCATTTAGGGGAAATTAGTCTAATGAGTCCTCCTTAGTTAGCATGTATAAGTCAAGTGAAGATGTTTACAAGCAAGGTATGGTTCATATTCAAGATGTAGTATAAATAGGGTACTTAGCTTGTAACGAGGATTATCTAATAAAAATCAAACTTATTCTTCTTCTCTTATCTCAATTTCTTCTGTAATTCTCATCTCTTTCCCTTCTTCTCTCACCTAAACTCTATCCCATCCTAGGTCATGACTTGAGTTTGATCTCGGTCATGACAGTAGACCCAGAAGGGGGATGTGCAGAGTACGCAGTAAAGTTGAATTTCGAGGCTACTAACAACGAAAAATTACTGCTAGGGCCTGATTTTTCCAAGGCCACAAGAGCCAAATGTGTGGAAATCTTAGGTGGTTCCAAATTGATAGTGAACTAGGTTACCGGGAAGGATGAGGCTAAAGAGCCTCACTTGGTTCAATACCTTGAACTAGTCAAAGCAAAAATCTCCGAGTTAGAAGAGTTCCGCATACAAGGAGTATCCCGAGAAGACAATCAGCGTGCGGATGAGTTAAGCCACCTAGCCAGCACTAAGCGCACTATGGAACAACCAAAGGGCACATACAAGTGCAAGAGGCTAATGTTAAGTACCTAAACAGATAGGTACCTACAAACGTAATGCAGGTGCAACATGAGGATGGTTGGATGCGTCCAATTTTAGATTTCATTCTTCAAGGAAAGTGCATTCACATAAAAAGAGATGCGGAGGCTGCAAAGGTAAGCATATTGCTTGTAATAATCGACCAACAACTCTACAAAAGGTCCTTTACCCATTCGTTTGTAAAGTGTTTGACCTTAGAAGAAGGAAGTTATGTGCTAAGGGAAATTCACGAGGGTATATGTGGAGTCCACATCGGAAGACGAACTTAAGCAGGGATGTCGATAAGGGTGGAGTACTTCTGGCTCACCATGAAGAAAGACACAGACTCCCTTGTGCAAAATTATGACAAATGTCAAAGGTTCGCACCACTCATCCATGCCCCAGCAGTACCGTTACACCCTATCGTGGATCCAATACCCTTTGATCAATGGGGAATGGACATTTTGGGACCATTCCCACTGGCTAGCGGACAAAGAAAATTTCTAATAGTAGTGGTTGACTATTTCAGCAAATGGGTGGAAGCTGAAGCGGTAGCTAAAATCACAGTTAGCGCCACTCGACAATTTCTGTGGAAAAATATTTTCACCTGCTTTGGAATTCCTCTGGCCATTGTAATTGACAACGGGACGCAATTTGATTCACCAAGATTTTGCAAATATTGTCAACATATGAAGATTGCTCTTCACTTCACATCTGGGGCCTATCCTCAAAGTAACAGACAAGCAGAGGCAGAAAACAAACAAATACTTAATGGACTTCGATGAAGATTAGATGATGCTAAAGGCGGGTGGGCTGAGGAGCTACCCAGCATCCTATGGGCCCACCGCATTATTTACTGAGTAGCCACAGGGGAAACTCCATTTATGCTAACTTATGGCGCCGAAGCTATAATCCCGGGGGAGATAGGAGAGCCTAGCTACCGTGTGCAGT
Organism: Simmondsia chinensis; assembly: GCA_018398585.1. Lineage (NCBI taxonomy): Eukaryota > Viridiplantae > Streptophyta > Magnoliopsida > Caryophyllales > Simmondsiaceae > Simmondsia > Simmondsia chinensis. The sequence continues at coordinate 24,581,657 of JAGTTD010000007.1, read as the reverse complement.
ACTACCGCAACCCTGAGAATGAGGATTAACAATGGTACTCCCTAGATTTAATAGATGAGGTTCGGGAACATGCCCTTCTTCGCATTGTGGCTCAGAAGCAGCGTATATCCCAATATTATAACCAACATGTGAATCCAAGGAGTGTAGAAATAGGAGACCCTGTCCTTCATGAGCTAATGTTACTCAGCAAGGCATAGGAGCAGGTAAGGTCGCAGCAAATTGGGAAGGGCCTTACCGTGTAGCCAGAAGGCTTGAAAATGGGAGTTATAAGTTGGAACGAATTAACGATACCAAAATACAGTGAGCCTAGAACATAAAGAACCTTAAGAGATACTATGTGTAGCGAATTACACTTTAGGGATGAAATAGGAAGGAAAAGTTAAAGTATGGTCGCATGATATTAGAGCATAGTAAGTTTTAAGTAGGTCATGTTGAGCAATAGCCTACGTAAACAGGTAAGCGAAGGTTTTGTTTGTAATAAAGTCATACGAGTACCAGAAAGAAAAGAAAAAAGTATGTATGCATATTCACAAGTATACCCTTTACACAGTTAAGTAAAAATGATGTCGAGAAACCCTGAAACAGCATACAATGCTCATACAAAAGAAGGGACCTGCACGACTTTGGTCTCGCCAAAAAGAAAAGGAAAAAGTTTGTATGCGTATACCCTTTACACGGTCAAACAAAAATGGTGTCGGGAGGCCCTTAATGAACATGAAATGATCATACAAAAGAAGGGACATGTACAATTATGGTCTCTTAACAAAAATACTAATGTTCGGCCTGACGGTCAAGAGGGATTGCTTCCAAACACTCCAGACCCTCCAAGCTCTCCTCTGGAATGAATGATGTCTTGACGAAACTGATCTGCCACCTGTTGAAGGAGCTCGTGGTTAAGGTCAGGAACATGACGAAGCAGGCGGTGGGTGAACCCTGAAAGACCTGTGGTAACGCCTTGCCAGTAGGAAGAGCTCATCAGGTCACGGAATTCATTGCTTGCTTTAAAACATGAAACAGCCTCCGCAATGTCTTTTGCGATCTTAGATGTCTCTGATTAATGGCGCTCCAACTTAGCACGGAGCTCAGCCTGACTAGCTAGCAAGTCTTCCCTCAACCTTTGGGCTTCTACCATTACCCTTTCCTTCTCTTGTATTGATCTTGCCTCCGTGGCCATCCTCTCTTTTTCCTCCTTTGCTAACCTCATTTCAGCAATTGTTGCTTCCTTTTCTTCTCTTATTGCTTTGTTCTCTTGTCTAAACTGCTCTAACTCATGCACTGTTGTCTCCTCCTCACGAAACAACCACAAGGCTATGGCGGTGGACCAGGAGCTAACCTGAAATCACAACATGAACATATAAGTCGGAGACAACGGTAAATCTAGGTAACTAATAAGAACTATACCTTTACAGCATAAGTGGCAACCATGTCCCTAGTTCCCACTTGAGGACCCTCTGAAGAAAGAGCGGCCAGGCTGACGCATTGGACAACACTAACGCCTTCGTGATCAGAATAGGGGCCCGGGCCCCTAAGTTGGGAAGCCTCACTTAAAGGAATCCCACCTACCACAGGCACCCCACCTTCTAAAGGAAGAGGTTGGAACTCAGAAGAAAGACCGAAGGGGTCTTTAAAGGTTGACAAGTTAATACGGAAGGGGGGAAGAAGCCTGCCCACATCCCTTTCAGAGGATGGTCGCTAGGGTAGCACCAGAGCTCCCAAGGATAGTTCACCCCCCAAGGAGACCCTGACAGGTAACGCCTTTGGGGGAGAAGCGGTTTCTCCTGAAGAAACCACCGGCAAGTGTGGAAGTGTTTCCTCTTGTTCCAGACTCTCAAAAGGAGCCTCCGATTCTTCGCTGGCCAGTTGGATCTTCGATGACACTCCTGGTACTGTAACAGGGGCCGGTGCCGGCTCCTCCACAGCTGTTCCAGATAAAGGAGTGGGAGCCTCAAGCGTACACTCTGACTCCTCGTTAATCGGAGACTCAGTTACTGCTGCTTCCCCCGCTGGGATACGGCTTGTGGAGTAGCCTCCCCCGGCTGTGGCATAGAAGTGCCTGTTCTTTGTTCACCATCGGCTAGCTTGAACAATGGGTACTTCCTGAACATTCTCCGGAGAAGAAGATACCGTCGGACTATCACCAGCCGCTCGGGCCTTGTTGGCAACCTTCTTAGGCTGGGTGACCTTTTTAGGAGATTCCTCCCCACTCCTAGCTATGGCCCTCTTCTCTTTTGCCATGGTCTTCTTACCTCCGACTTCACTCCTTTTCTACTTTTTCCTTAACTCCTCACGGTAGGCCTCTATAAGGCCCGCAATATCTACCTGCGCTTCTTGCCCTGGGAAGAGAAGGGAAAAATAACCAAGGTGGAGGTTAGACTGGGTGACCTTTTTAGGAGATTCCTCCCCACTCCTAGCTATGGCCCTCTTCTCTTTTGCCATGGTCTTCTTACCTCCGACTTCACTCCTTTTCTACTTTTTCCTTAACTCCTCACGGTAGGCCTCGGTAAGCCCCGCAATATCTACCAAGGTGGAGGTTAATGAAACAAATTCAAGATAAAGAAAACTTCCTTCAACCTCAGAGAAACCACTCGCCACCAATTTGATGGGCACATAAGCCCGCCTTAACCAATACTTTCTCTTGGGACAGCACCTCCTTGGCGGCCAGGTACCGTGAATCCAAATCTCTTTCGAAATACCGAACCACCTCTTTGTCAAGAGAAGATAGCTCATCTTCGGAAGCGATACTGCACTTGTTCAACATAGTCTAATAATTGGGAACATTGATGTGGAGGCCTCACCTAACCAAATTTATTTTGTTAGAAATTCAGTTTGGAAGGGTTAAGCTCCCCGAACTTGACCGGCGTCTTGCCCTCAAAGGTAACTACCCCTCTGAGCTGCTTAGCCCTAAAAAGGTAACCAAAGCTACGTGTGGAGGGAGTTAACCCGCCACAAAATAGGTAAGCAATTAGCCATAAATGTTATGAAAGCCATTAGAGTTAATCTGGTTAGGACATAGAGAATATAGCCTAAAAACCCATTCAAGAATACTCGGTAAGGCAAATCATAAACCATCCTCGAAAAAATCAATGGTAACAGAAAAGTGTCTAGGAAAACGAGGGTACAATAAGTTGTTGTTCTCCTCCGGGCCCCACAATTTCATAATTGTTGGGGAAATAATACTTTTCATGAAACCACTTTACCCCCTCTGTTGTGGCCATCGAGGGCACAAGTGATCCCAAAGGAAGAGCTGGAGCCGCCACAGGAAACTAAGCGCGTACAGCTAGTTCGTCAGGGGACCTTCAAGAAAGAGGGGCTAGACGAGATAATGGCTCTACTGCCATCCCCTTCTTAGAGGATGCCTCTCTGGTTCAGCCTTAGTGTCCACTACCCTTTTGCACACGCTTGGGAGCCATTTCACTAGGAAAAAAAGAAGAAGAAGAAGAAGAAGCAAGGAAAAAGGGTCAGAAGGGGGTCTTACCCTGGAAAACACTAGAGGGCTCAACAAATTCCCCTTTTAATGAGATGTGGGCATTCATTTCGGACACTAAGCAGGCGCTCTTGGGACTAGGTCAACAAGCAGAAGGAGAAATCGTCTCATCAGGAAGCAACCCCACCTCCTCAAGGAACACATGAGGAAAACTGGACAAGTATTCCACAAAGTATGCGACTAGCCGAGCCACTTTGCAAGGATCATCCATGGGAACCTCAAGTTCCTCCATGGAAAACCTATCGAAGCAAGATAAATCCAAAACAGAGAAAGGAGCACAAAAAAGGTAGAATCAACCATTATTTTAGCCGACAATACATAAAAACAAGTAATTACCTCAAAATAAGGTCAAAAACGAAGAGGAAAGAAGCTTGGATGAAGAAATCCGTGAGAAGTAGAAGAACCCCACGAGAGAGAATAGGAGAAGCAGGTTTAGGGCCTTAGAACAGATGGTCAAAGGCATTAAAAACTTGGGAAGCTCGGGGAAAAAGGAAAGATAGATGGAACAAGGGGAGAGTGGCATGCGGCACCCCCAATCGTAATTGGCAACTTCAATTAGCGCGGTCCAGGACATTGGGGGCTGGCGGTCGTATTGCTCCATTAGAAATGGGAGCGCGAAGTACTCGAGGCAGCAGACTTTTGAGATTGTCTGGATCCCCCTCTAACATTGGGGGCTGGCGGTTGTTTTGCTCCACTTGGAATGGGAGCACGAGATACTGGGGGCAGTACACTTTCACCTAATGTGAGGGCCCGCATTTGTTTGGGTCCCCATCTGACACCGGGGGCTGGCGGTTGTATTGCTCCACTTGGAATGGGAGCACGAAGTACTCGGGGCTGTAGACTTTCACCTAACGTGAGAGCCTGCTTCTGTTTTTTGGGTCACCATCTAACACCGGGGGCGGGTGTTTATTTTCCACCACTTGAAATGAGAGCACGAAGTACTTGGGGCGGTAGACTTTCACCTAATGTGGGAGCCCGCAATTGTTTCAGTCCTGATCTAACATCGGTGGCTGGCGGTTATTTTGCTCCACTTGCAATGCGAGCACGGAGTACTCGGGGCAGTGGAATTTTACCTAACGTGAGAGCCCGCGTTTGTTTCGATCCCCATCTGACACCAGGGGCTGGCGGTTAATTTGCTCCACTTGAAATGGGAGCACGAAGTACTCAGGCAGAAAACTTTCGCCTAACGTGTGAGCCCGCGTTTATTTGGGTCTCCACCTAACAGCAGGGGCTGGCAGTTATTTTGCTCCAATTGAAATGGGAGCACGAAGTACTGGGGGCAGATGACTTTTACCTAACGTGAGAGCCCGCACTTGTTTTTGTTTCCATCTAACACCGGAGGATGGCGATTGTGTTTGCTCCACTTGAAATGGGAGCACGAAGTACTGGGGGCGGTATACTTTCACCTAACATGAGAGCCCGCGTTGGCTTGGGTCCCCGTCTAACACCGGGGGCTGTTGGTTGTTTTCCTTCACTTAAAATGGGTGCACAAAGTACTCGGGGCGGTAAAATTTCACCAAATGTGAGTGGCAGTGTTTGTTTCGGTCCCCATCTAACATGAGGGGCTGGCAGTTGTTTAATTAAACTTGAAACGGGAATGCAAAGTACTCGGGACAGTAGAATTTAACCTAACATGTGAGCTCGCGTTAGTTTGGGTCTCCATCTAACACCGGGTGCCGGCGGTTACTTTACTTTACTTAGAATAGGAGCACGAAGTACTCGGGGCGGTAGACCTTCACTTAATGCGAGAGCTCGCACTTGTTTTGGTCCCCATCTAAAACCGGGAGTTGGCGGTTGTTTTGCTCCACTTGAAATGTGAGCTCGAAGTACTCCGGGGGGGGGGGGGGGGGGGGGGGCGTAGACTTTCACCTAACGTGAGAGCCTGCGTTAGTTTGGGTCCCCATCTAACACCAGGGGCTGGCGGTTGTTTTGCTTTCCAAGAAATCGGAGTACGATGTACTCGGGGCTTTAGACTTTCACCAAACATGCGAGCCCGTGTTTGTTTGGGTTTCCATCTAACAAAGGGGGCTGGCAGTTGCTTTGCACCACTTGAAATGGGATCACGAAGTACACGGGGCGGTAGACTTTCACCCAACGTGAGAGCCCGCATTTGTTTGGGTCCCCATCATACACCGGGGGCAGGCAGTTGTATTGCTCTACTTGAATTGGGAGCACGAAGTACTCTGAGCTGTAGACCTTCACCTAACTTGGGAGCCCACTTTTGTTTGGGTCCCCATCTAACACCAGGGGCTGGCAGTTGGTTTGCTCCACTTTAAATGTGAGCACGAAGTACTCGAGGTAGTAGACTTTCACCAAATGTGAGACCCCGCATTTGGTTGGGTCCCCATCTAACACCAGGGGCTGGTGGTTGTTTTGCTTCACTTGAAATGGGAGTACGAAGTAATCGGGGGGGTAGAGTTTCTCTTAACGAGCGAGCCCGTGTTCGTTTGGGTCTCCATCTGTCACCGGGGTCTGGCGGTTGATTTGCTGAACTTGGAATTGGAGCACGTAGTACTTGGGGCGGTAGACTTTCACCTAACGTGAGCGCCTGAATTTGTTTAGGTCCCCATCTTACACCAGGGGCTGGCAATAGTTTTGCTCCACTTGAAATGGGTGCACGAAGTACTTGGGGCGGTAGAATTTCTCCTAACGTGAGAGACCGTGTTTGTTTGGGTCCCCATCTAACACTTTGGGCTGGCGGTTGTTTCGTTCCACTTGAAATGTGAGCACGAAGTACTCGGGGTGGTAGACTTTCACATAACATGAAAGCCCACAATTGTTTGAGTCCCCATCAAACACACGGGGCCAGCGGTTGTTCGGCTCCACTTGCAATGGGAGAAAGAAGAACTCGGGGTGGTAGATTTCCACCTAGCATACGAGCCCGCGTTCATTTGGGTCTCCATCAAAGATCGGGGGCTGGCATTTGTTTTCCTCCACATAAAATGGGAGCTTGAAGTTCTTGGGGTGGTAGACTTTCACCTTATGTCAGAGCCAGCGTTTGTTTGGGTCCCCATCTAACGCCAGGGGCTAGGGGTTGTTTTCTTCCACTTAAAATGGGAACTAGAAGTACTCAGGGCGGTAGACTTTCACCTAATGTGAGAGCCCGCATTTGTTTGCATCTCTATCTAACACCGGGGGCTTGCGTTGAAATGTGAGCATGAAGTACCCGGGGCGGTAGACTTTCACCTAATGTGAGATCCCAAGTTTGTTTTGGTCCCCACCTAACATCAGGGGCTGGCAGTTGTTTTGCTTCACTTGAAATGGGAGTACGAAGTGGCCGTGGCTGTAGACTCTCTCTTAATGTGCTAGCCCGCATTTGTTTGGGCATCCATCTAACACTGGGGGTGGCGACTGTTTTGCTCCAAAAGAAATGGGCGCTTTAAGTACTCGGGGCGGTAGACTTTCTCCTAGCCTGAGAGCTCGTGTTTGTTTGGGTCCCCATCTTACACCGGGGGCTAGTGCTTGTTTTCCTCCACTTGAAATGGGAGCACGAAGTATTCGGTGCGGTAGAGCTTCACCTAACATGAGAGCCCGCGTTTTTTTAGGTCCCCGTCTAACACCAGGGGCTGGCGATTGTTTTGTGCCACTTGAAATGGGAGAAAGAAGTACTTGGAGCGATAGACTTTCACCTAATATGTGAGCCCGCGTTTGTTTGGGTTTCCATCTAACACAAGGGGCTGGCGGTTGTTTTGCTCCACTTGAAATGGGAGCACGATGTACTCGGGGCGGTAGACCTTCTCCGAACGTGAGAGCCTGCGTTTGCTTGGGTCCGCATCTAACACTGGGGGCTGGTGGTTGTTTTCCTTCACTTGAAATCGGAGCACGAAGTACTCGGGGCGGTAGACTTTCGCCTAACGTGAGAGCCCGCATTTGTTTGGGTCTCGTTCGAGCACCGGGGACCGGTGGTTGTTTTCCTTCACTTAAAATGGGAGCACGAAGTACTCGAGTCGGTAGAATTTCACCAAACAAGAGAGCCCGTTTGTTTGGGTCCCCATCAAACACAGAGGGTTGGCGGTTGTTTTGCTCCACTAGAATTGTGAGCACAATGTACTTAGGGCGGTAGACCTTCATCTAGCGTGAGAGCCTGCGTTTGTTTGGGTCCCCATCTAACACCAGGGGCCGGCGATGGTTTTGCTCCACTTGAAATTGGAGGATGAAGTACTCGGGGTGGTAGACTTTCACCTAATGTGCGAGCCCACGTTTATTTGGGTCTGCATCAATCACCGGGGCTAGCGGTTGTTTCATTTCAAAAGAAATGGGTGCACGAAGTACTCGGGGCGGTATACTTTCACCTAACGTAAGAGCCCGCGTTTGTTTGGGGGGTCCCCATCTAACGCCAGGGGCTGGTGGTCATTTCCTCGACTTGAAATGGGAACAAGAAGTACTCGGGGTGGTAAACTTTCACCTAACGAGAGAGCCCGCATTTGTTTGGGACCCGATCTTACACCGAAGGTTGACGGTTGTTTTGCTCCACTTGAAATGTGAGCACGAAGTGCTCGAGGCAGTAGAGTTTTACCTAACGTGAGAGCCCGCGTTTGTTTCGGTCCCCATCTAACACAAGGGGCCGGCGGTTGTTTTGCTCTACTTAAATAGGGGGTGCTAAGTACTCGGGGTGGTAGAGTTTCTCCTTTCGAGTGAGCCCGTGTTTGTTTGGGTCTCCATCTATCACCAGGGTCTGGCGGTAGTTTTGCTCTACTTAAAATGGGAGCACGAAGTACTTGGGTTGGTAGACTTTCACCTAAAGTGAGCGCCCGCATTTATTCGGGCCCCATTCTTACACCAGGGGCTGGCAGTTGTTTTGTCCCACTTGAAATGGCAGCACGAAGTGCTTGGGGCGGTAGAATTTCACCGAACGTGAGAGCCCGCGTTTGTTTGGGTCCCCATCAAACACAGAGGGCTGGCGGTTGTTTTAGTCCACTTCAAATGTGAGCACGAAGTACTCGGGGTGGTAGATTTTCACCTAACGTGAGAGCCCGTGATTGTTTAGGTCCTCATTTAACACCAGTGGCCGGCGGTTGTTCTGCTCCACTTGAAATGGGAGAAAGAAGCACTCGGGGCGGTAGACTTTCACCTAACATGCGCACTACAAGAAAACAGATTTTTCGCGACAAGATTTAGCAACGACTGATAAAAGTCGTTGGCAAATACTAATATTTTGCAACGACAAGAAAATGTCGTTGCTAAAAATAAGTTATTGGCAACAATAATAGATTTTGTTGATAAAAATATATTTTTCGCGACTACTTAGATTGTCGTTGCAAAAGCAAACTTGTTTATTCGCAACGACAATAATAAATCGTTGCGATAGACCTTATCTTTAGCAACGATATTGATCAATCGTTGCCAAAAAGCATGTATTCGGCAACGACAAGAATTGTGGTTGTGAAAAATGCTACTTTAGCAACAACAATAATAAATCGTTGCCATAGACCTTGTCTTTAGCAACTATATTGATCAATCGTTGCCAAAAAGCATGTATTTGGCAACGACAAGAATTGTCGTTACAAAAAATGCTACTTTAGCAACGACAATAATCAATCGTTGCCAAAAAGCATGTATTTGGCGACGACAAGAATTTTCATTGCGAAAAATGCTACTTTAGCAATGACTTTTAGCGGCCGTTGGAAGAATCATGATATTTAGCCACGACATTATATTATCGTTGCCAAATATATTTTATTATTCACAAGTTTGCAGCCATTACTAGCTTTCACAATATGAAAAATAAGTGTTCCAAAAAAAAGAGATAATTGAATAATGAATTTTAAGATTTTGTACCAAAATTTAAGTATCACATGTTAGAATTTAATAATTTTTGTTAAAATTCGATCAATCTTACTATAGGACTTTAAGGCAACTAAGTAATAAATTTACAAATTTTATTGTAATATAATATTTTTAAATTCTCAAACTAAAATAATAATATTTTGACCCAATTTTTATTTCCTCCAAAACTCACTTTTCAATTTTTCGTCCTTACTTTCATTCTTATTTTTCCCTCTCTTATCCCCTAAAACATGAATTAAAGAAATTTTTTTGATATTTGTAATTAACTACAACACACCCAATTACTTTTAATGTTAAAAAAATTAAAAAAAAATTTATAAATTTATAAATTAAAAATGAATACTAAAATTTTTTTTTAAACATTGAAAAATAAATTTTAAAAATATTATTTTAGTTTTTTATGCTTTTTCCAAAAAAATAATTTTCAATAATTTGTTTAATTTTAAATTTATTAATGTTTAAAAAGGAGTGTTATGGTTAGTAACAAAGTTGATGGGTAAGTTGTATACAACAACAAAGTTCAAAGAGTTATTTTTTGCAATTAAAAGTGGGAGAGGGGTGTATTATATTTAATTATAAAATTAAAGGGGCTATTTTTAGAGCCGGTTCTGAAAATAATGCTGAAAAAAAAAATAATGCTGAAAAATAAATATTTCCAAATTAAACCGCGTCATGCCAAAGCGTTTAATATACAAAAAATCCGCGTTGAAAAAATGCGGTTTAAGTTATATTGAACCGCGTTTCAAAAATGCGGTTTAATAATGAACCGCATTTTAAAAACGCGGTTTAGTAAAGAGCAGCGTTTAGTGAACGCGGTTTAATCTCAGAAACGGCTCAGGCATATAGTCACAATTATGCCGCAATTTGGGATGATCGTCACATTGATCCCATGTCCCTTTCGATGAAGCTCCAATATCATAAGTGCAGGGGATGTTTTATAGTTACTATAAAGTTAAGAAGGTCTTATTATAATTTATATTTTTACTAATTTAAAAGTATTATGATCTTTTTTATTATTTTTAAAAATATAAAGTACCAAAATATGAATAATATTATAATATTTTTTTAAATTAAAAAAAAAAAAACCCCAAACCCCAAACCCCCACCCCCTCCACACTTACCCGCCCAAACTCCCCCAACCCCCAAAAAAAATCCCACACCTCCCACCCCTTACACATTCAAATTTTCACCCCAAACCATTTTCTCTCCATTTTTTTCTCTATTATTAAACCTCTATTAAGCTCTTTTCGTAAGTGAGAGACGAAATTGTAGTTTTGAAACACGAGAGAGAAGGTTAGTGAACTGTATTTTGGATTTTTTGTTTTTGATTATTTTCATTTTTACTTTTAAGTTAAACCCTAAGTGCATCTTTGTTTTTGCATTATCCTAGTCTCTCTCTCCACCGGTTCCCGCTGCATCTCTGCAATCGCACCTCTCTCAAGCCGGGTTTAGGTATTTTTTTTAACAATATGAAATTTTGAAGAAAGTGAAATGATTGAGAAGTTTGATGTTATGTAAACTAGTATAATATATGTGTTTATTTTTTGTATGACAAAAATTGCAGTGTTTGAGTGCCCATGTTGTTTAAAATATCACATATTTTCGAATTAGTTTGCCATATTTTCAGTTTAAAATTTCAATGTTTGAGTGCCTATTTTGTTGTTCTTGTTTAATAAATTTGTGGGTATTTTATTTTACAATACAAAATTTTGAAGAAAGTGGATTGATTGAGAAGTTTGATGTTATGTAAACTAGTATAATATATGTGTTTATTTTTTGCGTAACAAAAATTGCAATATTTGAGTACCCATTTTGCTTAAAATTTCAGATATTTTGGAATTAGAAAGAGAAAATCATCGGAATATTGAAAAGAGGCACAAGGAGCAATTTGCAAAGTGGATATACAACCATGTACGTATATTTATGTTAATCATATATTTAACAAGAATAACTTCCTTTTGTAGATAACTTAAGTTATTTTTGTCCTTTATAATAGGTGAAGGAAATGCAGAAACATGGAAGTGTGGGTGAAGATCTATATAACCTACTATGCTATCCTTCACGCATTGTGAAGCGGTATAATGGGTATATTGTTAATGTTTTTAGATTCCACACTTTAGATCTTCAAGAAACTAGGAAATGTCAAAATAGTGGTGTAATGGTTCGTGGTGATGATGAATATGATAAAGAATACTATGGGGTATTGAAAGATGTCTATGAATTGCAATATGGGGGCAGAAATCGTGTCTTTGCTTTCAAATGTGATTGGTATGATGTTGAACACCACAATCGGGGATACAAAGTAGATGCATATGGCATAATAAGTGTTCACAAAGAAAGAAGGCTAAAGACGAACGAGCCTTTTGTTCTTGAATCACAAGTGCAGCAGGTTTTTTACGAGCAAGATCCTCAAGTAGATCATTGGTTAATTGTTGAAAAGACACAACCTCGAGATCTATACAACATGACGACAATAGAAATTGATGACTCGAATGAGGAAGTTGAAGATGATGCTTGTCAGAAAGATGAGATTGATGTTGATACATTACGCAACATATCTAAGCCACTTGATAATGATGATGAGATTGATTGTTTGGTTGGAACTGGGTTTTTAAATGAAAGAGGAGCTAATGTTGTTAAATTGGTTAAAGAGACTTCTAAGAAAATCAAGGAAAATGATAAAGAAGCTAGGAGCAACAAAGAAGATGATAATCTTTGTTTTTTGAGTGATGAATGATTACTCAATTATTTTCTCACATTATTCTTGGTTAGTGCCTTCTTTCTCTCCTTTCTTTTGCTTATGATACCATTCAATTTGGCTCCTAATTTTAGTTATAACATGCGAGCTTATTGTTATTTACTTGTAGGCTAAAAGCATAGTTGTGGTCTTGTTTGACGTTGCATTCAACTTGCACAATCTTCTTTTGGGACTTATTTATTAACTAGTAAGGCTATACTTTAATTGTTTGCACACATAATTGTTTTTGGGTTTGTATGGTATTGTTGTTTTATGATGTTAAGCTAGAATTTGATTTAAATTTATAGGAATGGTTGGTCGAGGAAGGGGTAAAACAACGCGCCCCACAAATATAGGTGGAAGAGGTGAAAAGGGAAGGAAAATTAGACCTTTTCACTCTACTCATAACGACATACCCCACATTGCGAATGATGAGCTTGATGCAACACCATCTTTAAGTGACGAGTCTTAGAGTCATTCTATGGATACACCAATCCAAAGAGGTAATCATAAATAATCTTCTATCATCTTTTTTATATATTTAATTACGAATATTAATACAAGATAACATTACAGGGCAAGCAAAAGGAAAGACCAAGTTCGTCAATAGAATCTCTCCACTTTTGGATATTCATGGAGCAGCTAATCCCGCTCCTAGGTCCAATATGAGTTTGTCTCGAACAAATAACCATAATATTGTAGAAGAACCAATAGCACCCTCTCCAAGTAGTCAAGGTAATTCATCCAAATTCTCAAACCTTATTTATTATGTTATGCGAAAAATTTTAATGTAATTAATTTTATTGTGTATTTGCTTTTTGAAAGGATTAACTACAAGCAAGAAAAGAAAGAGAGGAGAAAGGGGGAAGTACAAATCCATTGTGGTGGATATGAAAACTTGCAGTGGAAAGTCAAAGCTCCAAATTGAAATACCTGATGATATTTTGCGAGCAGTTGGTGACAACGCACGGCAATTGATGAATTATTTTGGTTATGTAGTTAGAACATCGGCTCCTGTGAATGTTAAAAACTATAAAGAAGAATTTCAAATTGCTGGCGACATTATGTGGAAGAAAGTGCAGGTTTATCCATGTTTATAATTTGAAATTTCTCTATTTAGGTTATGACTTCTTTGTTATTTCTCATTCTTGTTTTAATATTTTTTTGTCAGGATTACTTTGAATTAAAAAATGATGACAATCGAGAGGCTACAAGATTGCAATGTTTTGTATTGGATGTAATGCAAAGATTGTATACAGGTTGGAAGGCCCGATTGCATACACATTCTAAAAAAAGTGGAAAATCTGATGAAGAACGATTGAACAATCCTCCTGAAGATTGTCCAATTCACGGGTGGCGTTACCTTGTAAAGTTGTTTGGCTCAGAAGAGTTCAAGGTCTCAATTGTTAAAATTATTGTTATGTGATATCATATATATTTTACTCATCTATTTTTATTGTTATTTTTTTGAATCAAAAAATCTGTGAAAGAAATTCAAAAAATCGTCTCTCTGAAAACAGGTGTACACACACAACTGGTAATTTGTCTTTCGCGGAAGTTGAGCACATGTTGGTAAGAAAGTAATATATTTTACTCATGTATTTTTATTGTTATTTTTTTAAAATAAATTTTTAATAAAAGCATGATTTTTGCAGGCGTTAAACAGTAATGGAGATAAGCCCATTGCTGATGTTATTTGGCTTGCTGAGCACACACGCCCAAATGAAGAAGGAGTGTTAGAGTGGGCAGATGAAGTTCGCTCCAAACAAGTTCATGTATGTGCTTTAATTAATTTAAATGTTCAAATTAGAACATATATTATTCTTATTTATGATTTTGATCTACTTTAATTGTAGGAAAAACTTCATGAGTTGGTTCAAAATCGATCTTCAGAAGGTGCCCCCCAAACACAAGAGGAGATGTTGCTAGCTGTATTTGGTCCTCGATCTGGATACGTTCGAGGAAAGGGTACCGGTTTGAAAGGCTATATAAAAGAACGACAACAATTTGAACAAACTAAAAAGATGGATGAGTTGAAGGATATAGTTGAATATCAACATCAAAAAATTGAATCTCAGGAGAAAGAAATTGAATCGCAAAACAAAAACGCATTGAAGAACATCAAAAGGAAATGGAGAATTTTCGAAAACATAAGAATGAGATCAATGAGTGGAAACAAATGATGGAGGACATGATGCGAAATGTTCGCTAACTATAGGAGGTAATTATAAAAGTTGTTGGTTTATTATTGATGCATGGTGTGGTCATACCTTTTTTCTGGCTTTGGGTTACTTGATCTTACAATTAATTTGTTTTATATTCATTGTTGTAGGAAATTGTGAGTTACAAGTTGGAAGCTCTAGGTAGTCACCTAGATTTTGAAGAAAGCCAAAACATATGGCAGTTTTAATGTGAATTTTTTGTGGAATTATGTAATGTTTTGAGATTACAATACATTGATTATAATGTTTTGGGATTGCAATATGTTGATTGTATTGAAATGGCTATGTATATACCTTCTGTTATTATAAATTAGGATGTTTTGTATGTTTATATGGATTATTAATAGTGGAGCTATGTACAATTTGTTGTATTGGAGTGTCTCCTTGTAAATGAATTTTCTTTAGTATTAATATTTCATGTAAGGCATTTTCTTTAGTATATTTGACATCTTTTAAGAATACAGTAAGAATGATATTAGGAAACATCAAATATTTATGGCAATGACAATTTTTCTTGAAAAACAATAATTTTTAGCAACAACAATTGTTGTTGCAAAACATAGCACTCTTTGGCAACGACATGACTCGTTGCCAAATATAATGCTTTTTGGCAACGACATCACTCGTTGCCAAAAAACAGTTTTTAGCGACGACATCAGTCGTTGCCAAAAAACAGTTTCTAGCGACGACATCACTCGTTGCCAAAAAACAGTTTTTATCGACGACATCACTCGTTGCCAAAAAATAGTTTTTAGCGACGATAATTGTCGTTGCCAATAAAACATACCTTTTGCAACGAAAATTGTCGTTGCCAAAAAGCATCATATTTGGCAACGACAGTTTATGTTGCCAAAGAGCTTTCACAATAAAATCATGAGCAACAACCCCGCAACGACAATTGTTGTTGTCAAAAATATATTTAGCAACGATAAAGTATCTTTCGCAACGACTTTTGTCGTTGCCAAAAGGTCGTCCTTCTTGTAGTGGCGGGCCCGCGTTCATTTGGGTCTCCATCTAAGATCGGGGGCTGGCGTTTGTTTTGTTCCACTTGAAATGGGAACTTGAAGTTCTTAGGGTGGTAGACTTTCACCTAACATGACAGCCTGCACTTGTTTGCATCTCCATCTAACACCTGGGTTGGCGGCTATTTTGTTTCACTTGAAATGTGAGCACGATGTACCGGGGTGGTAGACTTTCACCTAACGTGAGATCCCAAGTTTGTTCGGGTCCCCATCTAACACCTGGGTTAGCGGCTATTTTGTTTCACTTGAAATGTGAGCACGATGTACCGGGGTGGTAGACTTTCACCTAACGTGAGATCCCAAGTTTGTTCGGGTCCCCATCTAACATAAGGGGCTGGCGGTTGTTTTGCCCCACTTGAAATGGGAGTACGAAGTGCTCGAGACAGTAGACTTCCACTTAACGTGCTGGCCCGCTTTTGTTTGGGTCTCCATCTAACACCGGGGGCCAGCGGTTGTTTTGCTCCACTTGAAATGGGCACCTGAAGTACTCGAGGAGGTAGACTTTCACCTAACGTGAGAGCTCGTGTTTGTTTGGGTCTTCATCTTACACTGGGGGGCTGGTGCTTGTTTTCCTCTACTTGAAATAAGAGCACGAAGTACTCGGTGTGGTAGAGCTTCACCTAACGTGAAAGCTCGCATTTTTTTGGGTCTCCGTCTAACACCAGGGGCGGGCGGTTGTTTTGTTCCACTTGTAATGGGAGTAAGAAGTACTTGCGGAGATAGACTATCGCCTAATATGTGAGCCCGCGTTTGTTTGGGTTTCCATCTAACACAGGGGCCTGACGGTTATTTTGCTCCACTTGAAATGGGAGCACGAAGTACTCGCGGGGGTAGACTTTCACCAAACGTGAGACCCAGCATTTGTTTGGTTCCCCATCTAAGAACAGGGGTTGGCGGTTGTTTTGCTTCTCTTGAAATGGGGGTACGAAGTATTCAGGGCGGTAGAGTTTCTCGTAACGAGCAAGCCCGTGTTTGTTTGGGTCTCCATCTATCACCGTTATCTGGCGGTTATTTTTCTCGACTTGAAATGGGAGCACGAAGTACTTGGGCCGGTAGACTTTCGCCTAACGTGAGCGCCAGCATTTGTTCGGGTCCCCTTTCTTACAACAGGGGCTGGCGGTTGTTTTGCTCCACTTGAAATGGGAGCACGATGTACTTGGGGTGGTAGAATTTCACCTAATGCAAAAGCCCGCGTTTGTTTGGGTCCCCATCAAACACTGAGGGCTGGCGGTTGTTTTGCTCCACTTGAAATGTGAGCACGAAGTACTCAGGGCGATAGACTTTCACCTAACGTGAGAGCCCGCGATTGTTTAGGTCCCCATCTAACACCAGTGGCCGGCGGTTGTTCTGCTCCACTTGAAATGGGAGAAAGAAGCACTCGTGGCGGTAGACTTTCACCTAACATGCGAGCCCGCATTCATTTGGGTCCCCATCTAAGATCGGGGGCTGGCGTTTGTTTTGTTCCACTTGAAATGGGAGCTTGAAGTTCTTGGGGTGGAAGACTTTCACCAAACGTGACAGCTCGAATTTGTTTGCATCTCCATCTAACACCTGGGGCAGGCGGCTATTTTGCTCCACTTGAAATGTGAGCACGAAGTACCCGGGTTGGTAAACTTTCACCTAACGTGATATCCCAAGTTTGTTTGGGTCCCCATCTAACATCAGAGGTTGGCGGTCGTTTTCCCCCACTTGAAATGGGAGCACGAAGTGCTCGGGGCAGCAGACTTTCACTTAACGTGCCGGCCCGCGTTTGTTTGGGTCTCCATCTAACACCGGGGGCTGGCGGTTGTTTTGCTCCACTAGAAATGGGCGCCTGAATTACTCGAGGAGGTAGAGTTTCACCTAACGTGAGTGCTCATGTTTGTTTGGGTCTTTATCTTACACCAAGAGGCTGGTGCTTGTTTTCCTCCACTTGAAATGGGACCACGAAGTACTCGGTGCGGTAGAGCTTCACCTAACGTGAGTGGTCGTGTTTTTTTGGGTCCCCATCTTACATGAGGGGCTGGCGGTTGTTTTATTAAACTTGAAACGGGAATGCCAAGTACTCGGGGAGGTAGAATTTCACCTAACGTGAGTGGCCGTGTTTGTTTGGGTCCCCATCTAACATGAGGGGCTGGTTGTTGTTTTATTAAACTTGAAACGGGAATGCAAAGTGCTCAGGGCGGTAGAATTTCACCTAACGTGCGAGCCCGCATTAGTTTGGGTCTCCATCTAACACCGGGCGCTAGCGGTTGCTTTACTTTCCTTAGAATGGGAGCACGAAGTACTCGGGGCGGTAGACTTTCACTTAATGCGAGAGCTCGCACTTGAAACAGGAGTGCGATGTACTTGGGGCGGTCGACTTTCACCAAACATGCGAGCCCGCGTTTGTTTGGGTTTCCATCCAACAAAGGGGACTGGCAGTTGCTTTGCACCACTTGAAATGGGATCACGAAGTACACGGGGCAGTAGACTTTCACCCAACATGAAAGCCCGCATTTGTTTGGGTCCCCATCTTACACCGAGGGTAGGCAGTTGTTTTTCTCCACTTGAATTGGGAGCACAAAGTGCTCTGGGCAGTAGACCTTCACCTAACTTGGGAGCCCACGTTTGTTTGGGTCCCCATCTAACACCAGGGGCTGGCGGTTGTTTTGCTCCACTCTAAATGTGAGCACGAAGTACTCGAGGTAGTAGACTTTCACCAAATTTGAGACCTTGCATTTGTTTGGGTCCCCATCTAACACCAGGGGCTGGTGGTTGTTTTGCTCCACTTGAAATAGGAGTACGAAGTAATCGGGGCGGTAGAGTTTCTCTTAACGAGCGAGCCCGTGTTCGTTTGGGTCTCCATCTGTCACCAGGGTCTGGCGGTTGATTTGCTGAACTTGGAATGGGAGCACGAAGTACTTAGGGCGGTAGACTTTCACCTAACGTGAGCGCCTCAATTTGTTTGGGTCCCCATCTTACACCAGGGGCTAGCAATAGTTTTGCTCCACTTGAAATGGGAGCACGAAGTACTTGGGCCAGTAGAATTTCACCTAACGAGAGAGCCCGTGTTTGTTTGGGTCCCCATCTTACACTTTGGGCTGGCGGTTGTTTAGCTCCACTTGAAATGTGAGCATGAAGTACTCGGGGCGGTAGACTTTCAACTAACGTGAAAGCCCACGATTGTTTGGGTCCCCATCAAACACTAGGGGCCAGCGGTTGTTCTGCACCACTTGCAATGGGAGAAAGAAGTACTCGGGGTGGTAGATTTCCACCTAGCATGCGAGCCCGCGTTCATTTGGGTCTCCATCAAAGATCAAGGGCTGGCATTTGTTTTTCTCTACTTGACATGGGAGCTTGAAGTTCTTGGGGTGGTGGACTTTCACCTAAAGTGAGAGCCCGCGTTTGTTTGGGTCCCAATCTAACGCTGGGGGCTGGGGGTTGTTTTCTTCCATTTAAAATGGGAACTAGAAGTACTCAGGGCGGTAGACTTTCACCTAATGTGAGAGCCCGCATTTGTTTGCATCTCCATCTAACACCGAGGGCTTGCGGCTGTTTTGCTCCCTTTGAAATGTGAGCACGAAGTACCCGGGGCGGTAGACTTTCACCTAACGTGAGATCCCAAGTTTGTTTTGGTCCCCATCTAACATCAAGGGCTGGCTGTTGTTTTGTTCCACTTGAAATGGGAGTACTAAGTGCTCGTGGCAGTAGACTTTCATTTAATGTGCTAGCCCGCATTTGTTTGGGCATCCATCTAACACTGGGGGTGGTGGTTGTTTTACTCCAAAAGAAATGGGCGCTCGAAGTACTCGGGGCGGTAGACTTTCTCCTAGCGTGAGAGCTCGTGTTTGTTTGGGTCCCCATCTTACACCAGGGGTTGGTGCTTGTTTTCCTCCACTTGAAATGGGAGCACGAAGTACTCGGTGCAGTAGAGCGTCACCTAACATGAGAGCCCGCATTTTTTTAGGTCCCCGTCTAAAACCAGGGGCTGGCGGTTGTTTTGTAGGACTTGAAATGGGAGTAAGAAGTACTTGGGGCGATAGACTTTCACCTAATATGTGAGCCCGTGTTTGTTTGGGTTTCCATCTAACACAAGGGGCTGGCGGTTGTTTTGCTCCACTTGAAATGGGAGCACGATGTACTCGGGGCGGTAGATTTTCTCCTAACGTGAGAGCGTGCGTTTGCTTGGGTCCCCATCTAACACCAGGGGCTGGTGGTTGTTTTCCTCCACTTGAAATCGGAGCACGAAGTACTCGGGGCGGTGGACTTTAACCTAACGTGAGAGCCCACATTTGTTTGGGTCCCCTTCTAGCACGGGGGACCGGTTGTTGTTTTCCTTCACTTAAAATGGGAGCACGAAGTACTGGGGGCAGTAGACTTTCACCAAACAAGAGAGCCCGCGTTTGTTTGGGTCCCCATCTAACACCGGGTGCTGGCGGTTGTTTTGCTCCACTGGAATTGTGAGCACGAAGTACTTAGGGCGGTAGACTTTCACCTAACATGAATGCCCACGTTTGTTTGGGTCCCCATCTAACACCAGGGGCCGGCGGTTTTTTTTCTCCACATGAAATTGGAGGACGAAGTGTTCGGGGCGGTAGACTTTCACCTAATGTGCGAGCCCACGTTTATTTGGGTCTGCATCAATCACCGGGGGCTGGCGGTTGTTTTGCTCCACAAGAAATGGGTGCACGAAGTACTCAGGGCGGTAGACTTTCACCTAATGTAGGAGCCCGCGTTTGTTTGGGTCCCCATCTTGCGCCAAGGGCTGGTGGTCATTTTCCTTCACTTGAAATGGGAACACGAAGTACTCGGGGTGGTAAACTTTCACCTAACGTGAGAGCCCGCATTTGTTTGGGACCCAATCTATCATCGAAGGTTGACGGTTGTTTTGCTCCAGTTGAAATGTGAGCACGAAGTGCTCGAGGCAGTGGAGTTTTACCTAACGTGAGAGCCCGCGTTTGTTTCGGTCCCCATCTAACACAAGGGGCTGGCGGTTGTTTTGCTCTACTTGAATAGGGGGTGCGAAGTACTCGGGGCGGCAGAGTTTCTCCTTACGAGCGAGCCCGTGTTTGTTTGGGTCTCCATCTATCACCGGGGTCTGGCGGTAGTTTTGTTCTACTTGAAATGGGAGCATGAAGTACTTGGGTAGGTAGACTTTCACCTAAAGTGCGAGCCCGAGTGAGTTTAGGTCTCTATCTAACACCGAGGGCTGGCGGTTGTTTTGCTCCACTTAATGTGAGAGCCCGCAGGGGCTGGCGGTTGCTTTCACCACTTGAAATGGAAGCATGAGGCTCTCGGGGCGGTAGGCTTTCACCTAATGTGAGTGCTTGCCTTTGTTTGCGTCCCCGTCTTACTCCCGGGGCTGGTGGTTATATTCCTCCACTTGAAATGGGAGCACGAAGTACTCAGGGTGTTAGACTTTCACTTAATGTGAGAGCTCGCATTTGTTTTGGTCCCCATTTAACTCCGGGAGCAGGCGGCTGTCTTGCTCTACTTGAAATGTGAGCAATGTAGTACTCGGGGCAGTGGACTTTCACTTAGCTTGAGAGCGCGCGTTTGTTTGGGTCCCCATCTAACACTGGGGGCTAGCGGTTGCTTTGCACCACTTGAAATGTGAGCATGAAGTACTCGAGGAGGTAGACTTTCCCCAAACGTGAGAGCCCGCCATTGTTTGGGTCCCCATCTAACGCCGGGGGCTGGCTGTTGTTCTGCTTCACTAGAAATAGGAGAAAGAAGTACACGGGGCTGTAGACTTTCACCCAACATGCGAGCCCGCGTTCATTTGGTCTCCATAAAAGATCGGGGGCTGGCATTGGTTTTGCTCCACTTGAAATGGGATCTTGAAGTTCTTGGGGTGGTAGACTTTCACCTAATGTGAGAGCCCACGTTTGTTTGGGAACCCATCTAACGCTAGGGGCTAGTGGTCATTTTCGTCCACTTAAAATTGGGAACTGGAAGTACTCAGGGCTGTAGACTTTCCCCTAACACGGGAGCCCACATTTGTTTGCATCTCCATCTAACACTGGGGGCTGGCCACTATTTCGCTTCACTCGAAATGTGAGCACGAAGTACCTAAGGCGGTAGACTTTCACCCAATGTGGGATCCCAAGTTTGTTTCAGTCCCCATCTAACATCAAGGGCTGGCGGTTGTTTTGCTCCACTTGAAATGGAAGTAAGAAGTACTCGGGGCGATAGACTTTCACCTAACATGTGAGTCGGAGTTTGCTTGGGTTTCTATCAAACAACAGGGGCTAGCGGTTGCTTTGCTCCACTTGAAGTGGGAGTATGAAGTGCTCGGGCTAGTAGTCTTTCACATAACGTTCTAGCCAGCGTTTGTTTGGGTCTCCATCTTACACTGGGGGCTGGAGGTTGTTTTGCTCAACTAGAAATGGGCGCCTGAAGTACTCGGGGCGGTAGAATTTCACCTAACGTGAGAGCTCGTGTTTGTTTGGGTCCCCATCTTACACTGGGGGCTGGTGCTTATTCTCCTCCACTTGAAATGGGAGCACGAAGTACTCAGTGCGGTCAAGCTTCACCTAGAGTGAGAGCCCGCAATTTTTTGGGTCCCCATCTAACACCGGGGGTGGCGGTTTTTTTGTTCCACTTGAAATGGGAGTAAGAAGTACTCTGGGAGACAGAGTTTCACCTAACATGCGGGCCCGCGTTTGTTTGGGATTCCATCTAATATAGGGGCCTGGCGGTTGTTTTGCTCCACTTGAAATGGGAGCACAAAGTACTCGGGGGCAGTAGGCGTTCACCTAACGTGGGAGCCCGCGTTTGCTTGGGTCCCCGTCTAACACCGGGGGTTGGTGGTTGTTTTCCTCCACTTGAAATGGGAGAACAAAGTACTCGGGGCAGTAGACTTTGATCTAACGTGAGAGCCCGCGTTTGTTTGGGTCCCCGTATAACAGCGGGGGCCTATGGTTGTTTTCTTTCACTTAAAATGGGAGCACGAAGTACTCGGGGCGGTAGAGTTTCGCCAAACATAAAAGCCCGGGTTTGTTTGGGTACCCATCTAACACCGGGGGCTGGCAGTTGTTTTGCTCCACTTGAATTGTGAGCTCGAAGTACTTAGGGCGGTAGACTTTCACCTAACGTGAGAGCCCGCGTTTGTTTGGGTACCCATCAAACACAGAGGGCTGGCGGTTGTTTTGGTCCACTTAAAATGTGAGCACGAAGTACTCGGGGCGGTAGACTTTCACCAAACGTGAGAGCTCGCAATTATTTAGGCCCCCATCTAACACCAGTGGCCGGCGGTTGTTCTGCTCCACTTGAAATGGGAGAAAGAAGAACTCGGGGCTGTAGACTTTCAACTAACATGCGGGCCCGCGTTAATTTGGGTCTCCATCTAAGATCGGGTGCTGGCGTTTGTTTTGTTCCACTTGAAATGGGAACTTGAAGTTCTTGGGGTGGTAGACTTTCACCTAACGTGACAGCCTGCCTTTGTTTGCATCTCCATCTAACACCTGGGTTGGCGGCTGTTTTGTTTCGCTTGAAATGTGAGCACAAAGTATCCGGGGTGGTAGACTTTCACCTAACGTGAGATCCCAACTTTGTTCGGGTCCCGATCTAACATAAGGGGCTGGCGGTTGTTTTGCCCCAACTGAAATGGGAGTACGAAGTGCTCGGGACAGTAGACTTTCACTTAACGTGCTGGGCCGTGTTTGTTTGGGTCTCCATCCAACACCGGGGGCCAGCGGTTGTTTTGCTCCACTAGAAATGGGCGCCTAAAGTACTCGAGGCTGTAGACGTTCACCTAACGTGAGAGCTCGTGTTTGTTTGGGTCTTCATCTTACACCGGGGGGCTGGTGCTTGTTTTCCTCCACTTGAAATGGGAGCACGAAGTACTCGGTGTGGTAGAGCTTCACCTAACGTGAAAGCCCGCTTTTTTTTTGTGTCCCCGTCTAACACCAGGGGCTGGCAGTTGTTTTGTTGCACTTGAAATGGGAGTAAGAAGTACTTGGGGAGATAGACTTTCACCTAATATGTGAGCCCGTGTTTGTTTAGGTTTCCATCTAACACGGGGGGCTTGCGGTTATTTCGCTCCACTTGAAATGGGAGCACGAAGTACTCGCGGCGGTAGACTTTCACCAAACATGAGACCCCGCATTTGTTTGGTTCCCCATCTAACAACAGGGGCTCGCGGTTGTTTTGTTCTACTTGATATGGGGGTACAAAGTATTCGGGGACGTAGAGTTTCTCCAAACGAGCGAGCCCGTGTTTGTTTGGGTCTCCATCTATCACTGGGGTTAGGCGGTTGTTTTTTTTGACTTGAAATGGGAGCACAAAGTACTTGGGTCGGTGGACTTCCACCTAATGTGAGCGCCCGCATTTAGTCGGGTCCCCACCTTACATCAGGAGCTGGCAGTTGTTTTGCTTCACTTGAAATGGGAGCATGAAGTACTTGGGGTGGTAGAATTTCACCTAAGGTGAAAGCCCGCATTTGTTTGGGTCCCCATCAAACACTGAGGGCTGGCGGTTGTTTTGCTCCACTTGAAATGTGGGCACGAAGTACTCGGGCCGATAGACTTTCAACTAACGTGAGAGCCTGCGATTGTTTAGGTCCCCATCTCACACCAGTGGCCAGCGGTTGTTCTGCTCCACTTAAAATGGGAGAAAGAAGCACTCGGGGCGGTAGACTTTCACCTAACATGCGTGCCCGCGTTCATTTGGGTCTTCATCTAAGATCGGGGGCTGGCGTTTGTTTTGTTCTACTTGAAATGGGAGCTTGAAGTTCTTGGGGTGGAAGACTTTCACCTAACGTGACAGCTCGAATTTGTTTGCATCTCCATCAAACACCTGGGGCTGGCGGCTATTTTGCGCCACTTGAAATGTGAGCACGAAGTACTCGGGTTGGCAAACTTTCACCTAACATGAGATCCCAAGTTTGTTTGGGTCCCCATCTAACATCAGAGGTTGGTGGTTGTATTCCCCCACTTGAAATGGGAGTACGAAGAGCTCGGGGTAGTAGACTTTCACTTAACGTGCTGGCCCGCGTTTGTTTCGGTCTCCATTTAACACCGGGGGCTGGCGGTTATTTTGCTCCACTAGAAATGGGCGCCTGAAGAATTCGAGGTAGACTTTCACCTAACTTGAGTGCTAGTGTTTGTTTAGGTCTTTATCTTACACCGAGAGGCTGGTGCTTGTTTTCCTCCACTTTAAATGGGACCACGAAGTACTTGGTGCAGTAGAGCTTCACCTAACATGTGAGCCGGCGTTTGTTTGGGTTTCCATCTAACACAGGGGGCAAGCAGTTGTTTTGCTCCTTTTTAAATGGGAGCACGAAGTATTCATGGTGGTAGACTTTGATCTAAAGTGAGAACCCGAGTTTGTTTGGTTCCCCATCTGGCACTGGGGGCCGTTGGTTTTTTTCCTTCACTTAAAATGGGAGCACTAAGTACTCGGTGCGGTAGACTTTGATCCAACATGAGGGCCCACATTTGCTTGGGTCCCCATCTAACAGGGGAGGCTGGTGGTTGTTTTCCTTCAATTAAAATGGGAGCATAAAGTGCATAGGGCGGTAGACTTTCACCAAACATGGGAGCCCGTGTTTGTTTGGGTCCCCATCTTGCACTGCGCGCTGGCGGTTGTTTTGCACCACTTGAATTGTCAACACGAAGTACTCAGGGCGGTTGACTTTAACCTACGTGAGAGCCCGAGTTTGTTTGGGTGCCCATCTAACACCCGGGGCTGGTGGTCATTTTCCTCCACTTGAAATGGGAGCAAGAAGTACTCGGGGCGGTAGACTTTCACCTAACCTGAGAGCCCGCATTTGTTTGGGACCCGATCTAACACCGGTGGCTGGCGGTTGTTTTGCTTCCCTTGAAATGTGTGCAAGAAGTACTCAGGGCAGTAGACTTTTAACTAATGCGAGAGCTCGCGTTTGTTTTGGTCCCCAATTGACACCAGGGGCTGGTGGTTGTTTTTCTCCACTTGAAATGGGAGTATGAAGTACTCGGGGTGGTAAACTTTCGCCTAACATTCGAGCCCGCATTTGTTTGGGTCTCCATCTAACACTAGGGGCTGCTAGTTGTTATGCACCACTTGAAATGGGAGCACGAAGTGCTTAGGGATGTAGACGTTCACCTAAGGCGAGAGCCCGCGTTTGTTTGGGTCCCCATCTAACACTGGGGGCTGGTGATTGTTTTCCTCCACTTGAAATGGGAGCAGGAAGTACTCCAGGTGGTAGACTTTCACCTAACGTGAGTGGCCGTGTTTGTTTGTGTCCCCATCTAACATGTGGGGCTGGCGGTTGTTTTATTGAACTTGAAACGGGAATGTAAAGTACTCGGGGCGGTGGAATTTCACCTAACTGGCGAGCCCGCGTTAGTTTGGTTCACTATCTAACACCGGGCGCTGGGGTTTGCTTTACTTTACTTCGAATGGAAGCACGAAGTACTCGGGGTGATAGACTATCACTTAATGCGAGAGCTCGCATTTGTTTTGGTCCCCATCTCAAACCGGTAGTTGGCGGTTGTTTTGCTCCCCTTGAAATGTGAGCTCGAAGTACTTAGGGGGGTATTCCTTTTAACATTAAAAACAATGTTAATTTTTAAGTTTGGGGGTGGGAGAGTCAAGTTTTACAATTTTAATGAATTTTTTTTAAAAACATTTTGACGAAGTTATCTGTTAGTGTCCGTTTTAGAGTCGGCTTAAGTGCCTCCCAGAGTTCGGAGCCTTTGTATGGGGATGTAAATAGGGTCGGCCAACAAAAAGATTTTCTACGCTTTAAGTTTTACTGCATTTTGAATAATAATAATATAATAACAGCAATATATTAAAAAAAAAAAAATTCCCTTGTATTTTGAAAACTTATCATCATGCTTTTTAGGCTATTTTTCTACTCTTTCTTAGCTCGTTTACTGTAATTTAATTGGTATAACCTAAGAATCGATTGTTTTTGTGCTTTAATAGTGAAACATAAATCTAAGGCATTATCTTGATAAAACCATGGTATTTGAGTTCACTAGTTAGCATAGCTGTTTTACCTTTCTTTCTTATTAAAAGATATTCAAATTGAATGGATTATATTAAGGATTATCATCTTATAATGAGCTTTGAAGAGTTACGCCTGAATCTAAATGAAAAATATGAAATATATATATAAAAAAAGGAAGTAGATAAAATTGTATCTCTAGCACCACTATCTCGTATAAATAAAGATATATGCTACCCCATATTTAGGGGGTCGCAGTGGTGGCTTCTCTTACTTATGGGTCATCGCCCAGAAGTCGGAGCTTGATTCTCACTGAAGATATACTCACTCGGTAATATTGGGGGCATCTCAGTGGTGGCTTCTCTTACTTATAGGTCATCGCCCATGAGTCGGAGCTTGATTCTTGCTGAAGATAAACTCATGAGCCGAAAGTGACTTGAGCAAATAAGTTCCTCTAAAAAAACTAAAAATAAAAATAAAAAAAAAAAGAAAAAAAAATTGTTTTAGTTTTGGACATACTCGATAAGATTTGTTATGAGTGGTATGAATTTTTTCCTCTATTCTGTTTGAATCTCTTGAGATTTGAAAGAACGGATAAACTTAATTTGCTATCCCAACTTATGAATCTCAGCTACCTAGGAGATCGACAGGTTTTTTCCTTTAGAGCCTTAAACATTAATTTTCGGTTATTCATTTCTGAATTAGAGTGTTTAAACAGTAGAAAAATTCTTGAAAAACATGAGATATGGTGCTGAAATATTCAGTCTTGCTCAGGGATGAGCAAGATTTAAGTTTGGGGGTATTTTGATAACCTTAGAAAAGTATATATTTATCTATATCATTTTAATACATTTTTAACCATTTTACTCTAATTTTTATCACTTTTACTCGTTGTTGCTCGGTTTGGACTATTTCACCCATTTTCTTGCAAAAACACCAATTTTGTACTAAATCTTGCTTGTTTTATCAGTAATATCAATAAGTAAAAGCGAGATAAATCAAAAAATTGCAAAATAATAACAAAAATTGTACAAAATTACCTAAAAGACCTAACTTACACCGTATTTCACGAGTTTTGCACTAAAATTCAAGCTTTCATCCTCATTATTCATCTTTTATGAATTTTATAATAAA
The DNA here is from genome assembly GCA_018398585.1 of Simmondsia chinensis. Taxonomy (NCBI): domain Eukaryota; kingdom Viridiplantae; phylum Streptophyta; class Magnoliopsida; order Caryophyllales; family Simmondsiaceae; genus Simmondsia; species Simmondsia chinensis. Next base: position 24,554,374 of record JAGTTD010000007.1, on the reverse strand, counting down.
ATTAAACATTAATTAAAGATATTTTAAGCATTATTTTACATAAAAACTAGAAAAAATCGAAAAATATAAAAAAAATCATAAGTTGCAGCAACTTGCAGCCTGCTGCAGCAAGCATCTTTGAAGGTCGAATTTTTTGATTTTCTTCAACTAAATTCAATGAACCAAAGCTTAAATAAGTTATTTAACATATTTTAACATATTATTGCAGCATTTGGGCGGAGTATTTAATGAAAAAATGAAGAAAATCAAGCTTGAAATCAGATGCAGAAACTGGGCGGCAGAATTCAGCTTTTCAAGAACAACTTGCATTTTGGCAATTAAAACTCGATTGTTTTAGCCAAATTCATTGTACAAGCATCACAAAACATCAATATGATGTTGTGGTGCAGAATTTGGGGGGTGGAATCTAGAAAAAATCAAGAAAAATGGCAAAAAATCAGATCTGCCTCAGGAAGCACCAAGATGAGCTGATTTTTGAGATTTTTTCCAAATTGTTTTATACCAATTTTTTAGATAAAATAAAATAAAAATAAACGTATGATTGGGATAAACTTTGTAAGAAAAAAAACATCTTTTCTCGATTTGGAACTCCTAGAGCAATTATAAGCGATAGCGGAAAACATTTTCGTGACCATCAACTTAAAATTTTATTGAGTAAGTATGGAGTCACACACTATGTTGTTGCTCCATACCATCCTAAAACACATGGTCACGTGGAGATTTCAAATCGAGAATTGAAAACTATTCTTGAAAATACGGTTAGTGCTTCTACGAAAGATTGGTCAAAAAAGCTAGATGACGTGCTTTGGGAATATGGAACAGCATTTAAAACACCGATTGGAATGTGTCCATATCGATTGGTCTACGGCAAGGCATGTCATTTGCCAGTAGAATTGGAACATAAAGCATATTGGGCCATAGAAACCTTGAACTTCAATTTAGAAGCCACGAGAGAAAAAAAAGGTTACTGCAAATCAATGAGATGGATGAGTTCAAAAATGAAGCTTATGAAAATGCTCGAATTTACAAAATGACAAGCACATTATGAGCAGGGAATTCATAGAGGGACAAAAAGTCTTGCTTTTTAACTCCAAATTACGACTCTTCCCAAGAAAATTGAGCTCCAGATGGTCAGGACCCTTATTTTAACACATGTTTTTCCGTATGGCACAGTCGAAATTCAATATGAGAAGAAGGGCACCTTCAAAATTAACGGTCAAAGGCTGAAACCGTATATTGATGGAGAGCTCGAACCACAAAAGACCTCCATTCCTCTCAACAACGTCGAATGATCCACTCAAAGAGTCGAGCTAATGATTATAAATTTAGTGCTTCTTAGGAGGCAACCGAAGTGCTCTTTTCCTTACTTCTTTTATTTCATTTTCCTTTTATTTTCATTTTCTTATGTTTCTGTACATTTTTATTCAAACAGGTATTTTGAAACAAGTTTGAGGTAACCTAATCACAACATTCACCAACAAATATCAATCCTCAAACTTTGGAAGTATCTCTCACCTACTGTTGCGTTCTTTATATTTCTTTAACATTGAGGATAATGTTAACTTTAAGTTTGGGGGTGGGAGAAACAATATTTAAACTTTTGAACAAATTTTTTTGAAAAGTTTCCTTTTTTTGTCTTTTAGAGTCGGCTTTAGCGCCTCCTAGGTTTCGGAGCCTTTGTATGGGGATGTAGATAATGTCGGCCAACAAAGAGATTGTCTATTTTCTACAGTTTTGATCATTAGTCTTTTAAAAATTTCCCAAAAAATTAAATAAATAAAAATGAAAAGAACTCATCATCATGCTTTTTAGGCAATTTTTCCTATTCTTTTTAACTCGTTTATTTTAATTAGATTCGAATAATCTGATAATCAATTATTTTTGCATTCTAATTGCAAAACACGATCTAATCTAAGGCACTATCTAGATAAAACCGTAGTATTTGAGTTCACTAGTTAGCATGGTTGTTTAACTTTTCTTTCTTATTAAAAGATGTTCAAATTTGAATGGATTGCATTAAGATTATTATTTACATAATAGACTTTGAAGAGTTATGCCTAAATCTAAAGAAAAATATGACCAAAAAAAAAAAAAAATAGAGGAAAGCATCTCTAGCATCACTATTCTCACATAAACAATTTTGAAATATGTGCAAACCATTAAGAGGACATCTGAGTGATGGCTTCTCTTATTTATGGGTCATTGCCCAGGAGTTGGAGCTTGATTCTTATTGAAGAGATACTCGGGAAGTCATAATGAAGGCATCTCAGTGGTGGCTTCTCTTACTTATGGGTCATCGCCCAGGAGTCGGAGCTTGATTCTCATTGAAGATATACTATATTAGGGGTGACTCAGTGGTGGCTTCTCTTACTTATGGGTCATCGCCCAGGAGTCGGACTTGATTCTCACTGAAGACGTACTCATGAGCCGAGATTGACTTGAGCAAATAAATTTCTCAAATAATAATTAAAAAAAAAGAAGAAAAAAATTATTGTGAATAATTTTAGTTTTGGGCATACTTGTTAAGTCTTGTTATGAGTGGTATGATTTTTGTCTTCCATTCGGTTTGAATATCTTAAGATTAGAAAGAATTGATAAACATAATTTGCTTGACTAACTTTTGAATTAGGTTACGTAGGTAATTGACAAGTTTTTCCTTAGAAAAGATAGTTTTGCCTTTAGAACCTTAAACTTTGAGCCTTGGTTATTCTTTTCCAAATAAGAGTGCACTTGCTTTAAATTGTGGTAGAATTCTTAAAAAGCATGAGATCCTGCACTTTAATGTTAAGCCTTGCTCGAGGATGAGCAAGATTTAAGTTTTGGGAGTATTTTGATAAGTCTAATTTAGTATATAACTATTTATATCATTTTTATTCATTTTTAACCATTTTTTTTATCAAACTTTTATCGCTTTTGCTCGTTTTTGCTCTTTTTCGTTCATATTGCCATTTTCTTGCAAAAATACTTATTTTATGCTAAATCTTGCTAGGTTCTATCATCAAGCATCAACAAGTGAATGCAAGATACATCAAACAAAAGCATAAAAATGTGCTAATCAATCAAAATACTTGATTTAGCAAGAAGTCACTAAGTTCATGCACAATTCAATTCAACTTGCAAAAATGAGTAGCAAAATGCACAAATTAAGTAAAAGGATTGATTAAACAATACATTAACATGTCCAAGTTGATGTAAACTCTGAATTTAGGTGGTGAAAAGCTCAAAAATCTAAAGAAAAATATCAAGAACCGCAAAAATGCAAAGAATGAAAACTAGCTTGCACAATTCACTTCAACTTGCAAATTTGGGTGGCAAAATGAACAAATAAAGTGCAAAAATGAATTTAAAAATAAATTAACATGCTGAAGTTGATGTCAAGGATGAGTTTTGGGCAGCAAAAGCAGCAAAAAATGAAGAAAAATCAGCAAGAACAGCTAGTGTAGAGAATGTACAACCAGCTTGAACAATCCATTTCAACTTGCGAATTTGGGTGGCAAAATGGACGAATAACGTCAAAGAACTTCTTTTACACTTCATGAACATGTTCAAATTTATGTTAAAGCTAATTTTGGGTGGTGCAAAGCAAGGAAAAATTGAAAAAAATCAACTTGTATCAGATCTGCAGAAACTGGGCAGCAGAAGCAGAATGGTGGTGCATTGAGGTTTTAGCTTACAATATTTTTTATTTTAAGAAATCCAAACCTTATGAACTATAAATAGGGATTCTTGGGAGGTCTTTAAGCATCATTCAATCCAAAAAAATCATATACAAAGTAGAGAAATGGGGTAGAAATTCATAGGAAGAAAGAAGGAGAAGAAAATAAGTTTGGTTTGTAATTTTGCATTTTCAAGTTCTTTTCTATCATTCTCTTCATTAAGTTCAAGAATTTTGTCTTAGTTATGCTTTATGTTATATTTATTACGAACAAATTTTGTTATTCCAAGGCTACGATGTACCCTAAGTTGTAATATACGCTCTTTTCTAATTCAACGTATTCAATGTTTTGCTATTGCGTTATTGAAGTGTTTATCATTGTTCTTCATGAGTTTTAAATGCTTGATCACCATTTAAGGCCTATAATGAATTGTAATGAGTCTGAGAGGAGATTTATGATGATTGCTAAGGTGATAAGCACCACAAATTGAGCGAATGCTCAAGAGAGATTAACGCAATTTGTGTCATTTTTAAGTGAAAATCATAGATCATTAAAAACTCTTTTCTTATTTAAGTTCATGCACGAGAGTGATAGGTTATATGTAAAAGAGCATGCTAAATTTTTTTCGAGAGAGAGTATTTAGCAAATTAGGGTTTTCAACCATCAACACATAATAACAACTCAAATATCAACAATAGAAACGCATATTGATGCGACCAGGTGAAATCGAATGCCTTGGATCTTACTAAATCATAAAAACCACAAAAAAAAAGGTAACCCTTAAATAAAAATAAGTAAACAAAATTTTTTTCCTTTTATTTTAATTTATTTTATATTAAAAACCTCAATTTTTTGTCTTTTAAATAGTGTTAAAGCTACTAACTTCGGTACTTACTCAATAACAATCTTCGTGGGAACGATACTCTACTCACTACTTTATCACTTGATACGACTAGTGTACTTGCTAACACATATGCAAAGTCAGCATCAGGAGTCTAGCTCTTCCCTTTCTCACTAATTGTGAGATGGGCACTTCTTCGTCTTGTTCATCTTCTTCTTCCCCTACTACCTGCATGGCTCTAGTTGGGAGAGCAGAGGGAACGTCTCTCTTCTTCCTTTTCTTAAAGACACCAACCTCAAGGGTTGGTGGAGAGATTCCTGGAGGGGACTCCTCCAGTAACATCTTGGGGAAACTCCTGGTCTTATCACTTGCAGGATTTTGCTGAACAACTGAGGCTGTAAAAGGAATATGGAGTAGTCCTAGTTTAAGTGATCTAAGAAACTTAACTGAAGTATACTTTAGGGATGATTGTTTACCTGGTAATGCCTTCAGTGGAGTTTATCTGATATTAGCTAACTGACCTCCTTTTGATCTGGGACCTGCAATCTCATGTGAAGGCATAAAACATTGCTTGGTTCCTCTGGCCTCCAAAGAGGTCCAATAGGTATAGCACATGGGGAGTACCTATACACAAATAGGTATCCATTGAGTGATTTCACCTCTTGGTTAGACCCACAAAGCTCCGGACATTGGGAGAGTTGGACGGGGATCCTTTAAGCTCACCAAAGGTTTTTAGTCCTTACACTTGGAAAATGGACGCCTTGGACCATTCCATTGCTTGGCAAACAACCTAGGCCTATAAGCCTCTACATCAGGATGAGTCTGGTGATAGAAAAAGAGATCCAGAGGGCACAAGATTGCTTGCCAGGTCTAAGAGTTGATGTCTACAGAGACATCATGGTGAAGGTCCAGCTTCCTGAACTAGTGTGGGTCGAGATTCCTCCCACAGAAAGGAGTCCATTAAGACCCTTTCCTACCTCAAGGAGACATCGGTCTCTTAAGGCATTAGTCAAAGTACCATCTTAGGGGTAAAAGGACCTCAAGACAAGCAAACTGCTCTGAATAGCGAGAGACCCTCTCACCCGTGGGGACATAGGGGCCTTTGGGGTAGAGCTCAGAAAAGTAGGGTTAGGCCCAAAGCTAGACCAGACATAAGGGTCCTATGTGGACAGAATAATTCTTGACTATGATGTCCCTAATGTGAGGAATGTATTTCAAAAAGTTCTCCCTTAATGACCAGAGCAAATGCAATGAAAATACTATTTAAAATTCTTAATTTTAAATCTGACTCCCTAATCTAATTAAACTATTAAATTGGACCTAGATCTTACTCCAATAGGCTTATAATATAGCAATAAAATAACATTGAATAAGAACATATATAAACCTATAAATATAGTATGTAGAATAAACAAAATAAAGAAAAGCAAATAAAATATCAAATACTTAATTTAAACATACCTAAAACATGAATCCAAACTCCGATTTGAACATCTGAAATTGGTAGAAGATTTATTGACACCTCAAGATCTTTTTTCGAAATGGCATCTTTTTGCACCGGAGTGGGAGATCCCAAAATACTTAATATAGGACAAACTTAAGAACAAAATTTTTCCATTAATTTTTCCCAAAAATAAATTTTTGAAAAAATTATACTAAACTTTAATTTAGAAAAACCTTTATAATAATTTTAGGATTTTGGCGTGGGAGAAAACTAGGTTCCAAATCCTAGAATCTAATTCAATAATTTCATTCACAACAAAACATGGTTTAAAGGAAAAAATTGCAGCGGCTGACATCATCGTGACGTTAGCATATATGCATATCATACGCGTTAAATTCCGGGTGCTGAAGTCAATATGACGTTAGCATTACTCCTTTTTTTATTTTTTATTTTTAATTTGAAGCCGGGGCACGTGCCTGCACCTGTTTCCCTTCTCGTGCAGCCACGCACAGGACTATGTAGGTTATTTTTCCCCCTTTTCCTTTTTCTTTTTTTTTTGTTACGTTTCTTTTAAAGCACCATACAATTTATCTTATTAAATACTCTTCCCATGAATATTTGTTTAGTATAATAATTTATTTATCTCAAAAATAAATAAATCATCCAATGAATTCATTTTTAAATTTTTTCAAATAGTGTTTAAGTTGAGGCGTGCGGAGGGATGTCGTGGACAATGTGACTCTAGCTCCAAATGGGTCAAATATGATTATCATCTCATGATAACAATTAATTACCATTTAGTAAAACTTAATTCTACTAAATAAATTTTACTGCATTCTAGAGTTAAATATATTCACTCAATAATTTCCCAAGTAACTTTTGTTGCAACAATTAAGCCCTCTATTAGATATCCGTGAGCAAAAATAACTTTAACTACTATTGTTATTTTTCCTACATCTATCATCATAGTTCCCAACCTGCCCTTCTCGAATAATCAATACCACAGAAACAATTTTCCTATTACTTCCAAACATCAAATATATGAAATGCTCTCTCCAAAAATTCTAGAATATGTTCGCATATTTGCGAATTAACTAAAGAAACATCTTACTATGTAGATTCCTAGTAAAATATCCGTTCACATCATACTTCATGCAATTGCCAACAAATGTAAGATCCTAGTTATACTCAATAACCTCATCATTTTAGTGAATCAGAGCAATTAACATTCCATGCACGAGTCCGAACTATTTCCCAAATTTAAAGTTATTGTCTTATAGAATTAATTATTTTTTATAGCAGTTAAAGAAATAACTAATTCAGATGGTCCTGCTCAGTGTTTTAATCTTATTGAAAATACCAACATAATACTCTTAGATCCCTATCCACATGACCAAGGTAAGTCATCAAAAGTATCACATTATAGTTTTATTAAGCAAGTTTTTCAAAACTTATCATCAACTATGAACATACTTTGACAACATGTTACTAGTTTGATCTAATTCTTTCCATGATTCAATCTTATTAACACTTAAACCAAACTTGACATGTCATCTTGGACAACATCTATCTCATGGAAGGTTTTTAGAAAAACAATCACACGTATATTTGACTCGTAAAACATAATCAGACAATAAATGAACAAAATAATTTTATTTGCTTAATATATAAAACTAGCTAATTGGGTTTTCCTAGGATACCTATTCCAACACCTAAAGCATCCATACACTTGGAATAAAAACAATGGTCCTAGAGCTAATGGGCCAAGTTGACAGCCATGGTCTTAAGGAATTTAAGGACTGGGTTGGAAGAGTTTATAAAGAAAAACTTGTTCAATGAAAACAAGTAAAAATGGGCCACTTCTTCCCTTAACCCTTGCCCAAAGTCATGCATTCATGTGACAATCATCTGAAGAAAGGACTCATTACCACCAGGTAAGTTGGTCCTGGAGAAAGAATTATAAAGGCTTCGACCTCTGCAAAAATAAAATAATCAAGAGGCAACTCTTATCCTCCTGGAGAAAGACCTGTTAAGGCCATTATGTTCTCTAGAGTGATTCCAAGAAACCCCTTAGGAAGGACAAAAGCGTTATAATAGATGTTCCAACAGCATGTGAGCACCGTTACAATGGGGTAATCATACCTACGAGCAATCTTGGAGAGCTTGATGGCCTCATAGATGTGAAGGGTCTTCCATTTCTCTCCATATGTAAGCATCCATCTATCTACCCATTCGGCATACCGCTTTGTTAGGAATGTCCATTCTTGAAGGGTGCTGCTTCTTTGCAAATACATCCTTCTCCCCAAGATTGACCTGCGAAAGCTGTATGAAGCAAAGGAGTTTCATCAATATCTAGAAACAAGCCCCCAAGGCTAGGGACGTCAAGAGAAGGGTCAAAGATGGGCCTTTTGGGCACAGGGTGTGATGGTTAAAGAAGGATCATTCTCTCTCATCCAAGAAAGGTCCTGCTTGATATCATTAAGATAAGTAGGGCTCTAAATCCTATTAGAGACCATTTACGTGTCTAATTGTACTAGATGCACCAGTTGCTTAACATGGCTGTCAGCATGAGGGATGGGGGTAGAGATGGAATAAGAGATTTGAGCCATCGTTGCTTGGTTCGAAGGAAATCTAAAAGAAAAGGGAGCAGATTGAATCAATAAGAGTCAGAGATTTAAGAACAACGGGAAGAGAGTAAGTGTTTTTGCAGCACTTTATTACATTAAAAAGCACCAAGCAATGAAAGTAAAGATTCGAAGCCCTAACTGTCATACTTATGGACACGTGGGAAAGAAGAGCAATCCTAAAACAGTGTTCTCTCAAGCTCTTAGTAGCAGTTGATGGTCAAATCAAGCAGATTTTTACCATTGTAAATTTAATTTTACCACCAGCTAAAAAGAAAGCATTTGTTTATACCCTAATTTTGAAGGACCGGGGACGACGCCGTTTTGGGCAAAGTGCCATGAGTTGTGTGAGGTCCTCCTTGAAGAGAATCAGATTTTTAGGCACTAAGATAAAGATGTCTCGAGCCCAGCGTCCTAAGAAGTTTATCACCTTAACAAGGGTCAAGGGAGTTCGAGCTCAAGGGACTGCCATGAAGGCTACAAGACAGGTGGTTTCCAAGTACAAGACAGTTACTTGGAGTGTAATTTTAGATGTGTAAGCACCAAGCTTGATCCAATGGAGTGTAGAGCATCTAGAAGAGACTTCAGCTGAAAATGTGAACATGGGCTTCAAGAAATATGCTTGAATACCAAATCAAGGGTATGTTCATTGATCATTCTCGCGCTAAAGGAGCTTGGTGACTTGACATAGGAAGAAAGTGCTGTGGAAATAGGGGGCAGCTGTTACTTAGTTTTTCAATAGATAAGTGACTCTATTGTAATAAAAAACACACATAAATACATTCATACAAAACTTCTTTAAGTTTTCTTCATAGCACACTTGTGCTTTTAACCTAGGAGTAGCATAAACTAACTTATTCTAGAGTAGTGTAGATCTTGTTGTACTTGCTTTTTCAGTAATACAGTGCTTCGAGCTTTAGGTATGAACTCCTTTTTTAATATGCTCCTAAATTTGACAAGTTAAGAATTGAGGCTTTAGTTTAAGGCTTTGATTGCCAAGGCTTTTCCTTGATTACATTAGTCTTAACACTACTGTCACTGCTTAATACGTTAGGTGAACTTTAGTTCGCACCAATATTAAGGGCTTTGATGGCCAAGGCATGACCATGATTGCGTTGGTCCTACTCAAGTGACCTGAATATGGTTTGCTAAATCTAAATCTTGTCAGACCTAAACTCATTTGAGTTATTATACGCCAAGGGTGCCAGGCTTAAAAACTTGATTGTCTCGGGCTTGTAAGTGGACTTATGAGCTCTTGGGTTTGTCTCTACCCCGGTTCCTGACTTTTAAGTGTATGAAGAAAGATGTTTGTGGGCTCTGCTCCGTCATTACAATTACCACTTGAGTTAGGTCTATTCGATGGGTGATTTTTAATTTGTTAAATTACAAACATGCAATGATTACTTCTAGTGCAGCAGAATATCGAATTTAAATTCTCTAATTTTTAATTTAATACTTGATCTTGACCCTAATTATACATAACAACACATAGCATAGAAGAAATACCCACGAGCAACAATTAAATACGAATATAAAAGTATAGGCCGGGAGATCTCATACGTTATTGTAGATCGCAATTGAAAAGATGCTCCAAATGATACCTCTGAGATTTTCTCCCTCCTTTTGCACAGAATGAGTAGGCATCGTGAAATCAAGTGGTTCTTAGTACTAATTTTAAGAACTAATTTGGAAGAGATTTTTTTCCTAATCAATTCACTAACCAATTGGGAGAAAACCGAGCAACTTCTTAATTAATTGCTACTATAGTTGTTAAAATCAGAATTAGACTAGCATTGTTTTTTATAAGAAAGCTAATTCAATTAGAAAAATAAATAAAAAAATAAAATTAAAAAAAATAATGGGTAAACTTAAATGTTAATCAGGATAAAATATTTCTTACAGTACTTCTCCATAGCTTCATTCACTTAGCCACTAGCAGGATGCAACATGGCGCCCTGCCATTCGCCCGTGTTCATTGACGCGGATCGCTAGGGTCATGTGTTGTGCACAGGTTGGCCCGAAGAGGGGAGCATGGATCGCCCCTCCCCTTGACCAATCAGCGTGTGACATGATTGGCTCGCGCCGTGTAATTATTTTAAAAAACTGCTTTACCCTTTTTTATTTTTATTGTACAAATTCATCCAATGAATTTTTAGATTTAATAAAAAAATAATTTTATTCAACTTTTTAAATAAACTAATTCATCTCATGAATTCACTTATTTTTTGTTAGAGCATAATTTTAGAGACTTGCGCAAGGATCTCAGGGAAAATTTATTTTCAGCTCCAAATGGGTCAAATATGATTATTTTCTCATGATAACAATTGAACACCAATTAATAAAACTTAATTTCACTAAATAAGTTATACTGCACTCTAAAAATAAATATATTTACTCGTTAAATTTTTCTGTACAAATTTACTCACAATTGACCCCTCTAATAAATGTCCATGAGAAAAATAATATAACTACTGTTGTCATTTTTTCTCACTTTTTCTTCTTAGTTTCCAATTTTGAATAATTCACTAATACAGATAAATACTTCTGTATTAATTCCTAATATCCAACACAAGGAATGCTCTAGCCAAAGTCTCCATAATCAATTCGAATATTTGTGAATTAACTAAGGGGACATTTCACAAAGTAGATTCCTAATAAAATATCTATTCCCGCCACACTTCATGCAATTGCCTAATGAATGCATGACCGCGGTTAATGTTTATAACCTCATTATTTAGTGCATCAAAGCAAACACTCCATGCAGGAGTCTAGACTATTTCCCGGATTTAGAGTCACTGTATAAACAAAATATATATGAGTTGTGCAATTTTGATAGCCGTACAGATCCTAGCAAATCACGTGGTCCTGTTTAATGTGACAATTTCATTGTAACACACCAACACAACATCCTGGATTGCTATCCATATAACCAAGATAAGTTATCTAAATGTCATGTTATAGTCTTAGCAGATAAGTAGCCCAAAGTCATCACTGACTAAGAACTAATATTTAAATAACATACTTATCCATTATTTAGTCCATCTGTGGAATAATCTCATTAATCCACTGAAAATAGGTATCCCAAATGTCATTTCAGAACTTTGTCCATCTCAAGGTACATGTTTTGATAGAGAATAACATCACATGTATAAAGACTCATAAATGAAATTAAAATAGACAATAATGTCAAACAATCTTTATTCACTAATAAAAAAAGGTCTACATAAATTGGGTTTCCTACGATACTAGCTCCAACAATCTTCCACTTATCCCAAACCCAATTTGCCATATAACACATTCCTATCCTATCTAAATGTGACTCAAACGACTCTTGAGTCAATGTTTTTGTGAAGGGATATGCTAAGTTACTTGAGGTATCTATCTTCAGATTTGAAATGTCCCCTTTCTCCACGTAGTCCCGAATGAGGTGATACTTTCTTTTGATATGATTGGACCAATTGTGCTTCCTTGGTTCCTTTGAGTTAGCTGCCACACTCGAATTGTCACAATAAATGGCAATGAGCGTTAGCACTTCATTTATAACCTCAACATCCAATAGGAACTTCCTTAGCCAACAAGCCTCCTTGGCAGCTTTCGAAACTACCACATATCAGCTTCCATGGTGGAGTCAGCAATACAAGTTTGCTTGGCACTCCTCCAACTTATGGCTCCACCACTAAGGGGTATAGACATATCCAGATGTGGATAGCATCTAAATTTAACTAGAAATCCGAATCAGAATAGCCCAGTGGAATCAGTTCGTCACCATAAAAAACTAACATATAATCTCTAGTCCTTCTGAAGAGCTTGAAAATATGCTTCACTGCCATCCAGTGCATTTCACCTAGATTAGACTGATATCTACTTATCATACCCACGACAAAACAGATATTAGGTCTAGTACATAACATAGCATACATAAGGCTTCCCACAGCCAAAGCATACGGAACATTTCCCATATGTTCTTTTTCTTAAGGTGTCGAAGGACGTTGTTCTAAAGAAAGAGGCACTCCATGCCTAAAGGGCAACAAATCCTTCTTGGAGTCCACCTTGTTAAACTTAGACAACATCTTGTGTATGTACGCAGCCTGAGATAGACCCAAAACCCTATTCTTACAATCTCGCAGAAGTGACAAGTCTAAATTAGTGTATATTTATTTATATCATTTTTATACATTTTAAAACATTTTACATCAAATTTTATTCGCTTTCACTCGGTTTTGACTATTTTACAACTTTATTGCAAAAAACACCAATTTTGTACTAAATCTTGCTAGTTTTATCAGTAATATCAATAAGTAAAAGTAAGATAAATAAAAAAATTGCAAAATAATAACCAAAAATTGTACAAAATTACCAAGAACACCTAACTTACACCCTATTTCACAAGTTTTGCATTAATTTTTAGATAAAATTCAAGCTTTTATCCTCATTATTCATCTTTTATGCATTGTATAATACAATTAAACATTACTTAAATCTATTTTAAGCATTATTTTACATAAAAAATCAGAAAAAAATTGAAAAATATAAAAAAATCACAACTTGCAAGCAACTTGCAGACCTGCTACAGCAAGCATATTTGCAGCTCGATTTTGTGGATTTTCTTCAACTAAATTCACTGAACCAAAGCTCAAATAAGTTAGTTAAAATATTTTTAACATGTTATTGTAGCATTTGGGTGGAGTATTTCATGAAAAAATTAAGAAAAACAAGCTAGAAATCAGCGGAAGATCTGGGCGGCAAAAAACAGCTTTTCAAGAGCAACTTGCATTTTGGCAATTAAAACTCAATTTTTGTAACCAAATTCCTTGTAAAAAATTCATACAACATCAATATGATGTTTTGGTGCAGAATTTGGGGGGTGGAGTGTTAAAAAAAAAATTAAAGAAAAATGGCCAAGAACTCTGCTGATGCAAGCTGCCGCAGGAAGCACAAATGGGAGCAGATTTTTGAGGTTTTTTCCAAATTTCTTTATCCCAGTATTAATAGTATAAATAGGGGAGGATTCAAGGAGTTGGATAATCAAGTTTTCAGATCAAAAATCAGAAAAAAATCGAGTGAGAAAGGGGTGAGAACAAGGCGGGTCTGTGCAGTGAAGCAGACCTGTTCTTGGTAATTTTCTTGTTATTTTTGTTAGTTTTATCATTTTTCTTCATTATTTCATATATTTTGATTTTTTAATGTTTAATGTTAAGTTTAACATGAACTAATTTTGTTAATCTAAGGCTACGTTGTAGCTTAAGTTGTAAAATATGCTCATTTCTAATTCAAGGTATTCAATGTTTATGTTATTGCATTGTTGAAGTGTTTATCATTGTTCTTCATGAGTTTTAAATTCTTGATCACAATTTAAGGCCTATAATGATTCATAATGAGTCCGAGAGGAGATTTATGATGATTGCTGAGGTGATAAGCACCACAAATTGGGCGAATGCTCGAGAGAGATTAATGCGATTTGTGTGGTTTTTGAAAGAAAATCATAGAGCTTTTATAACTCTTTTCTTATTTAAATTAATGAACGAAAGTGATGGTTTAATATGTTAAAGAGTACGCTAAATGTTGCTTGAGAGAGAATGTTTAGTAAATTAGAATTTTCAACAGTAGAAAAATTCTTGAAAAATATGAGATATGGTACTGAAATGTTCAGCCTTACTCGAGGACGAGCAAGATTTAAGTTTGGGGGTATATTGACAAGTCTAAATTAGTATATATTTGTTTATATCATTTTTATACATTTTAAACCATTTTACATCAAATTTTATTCGCTTTTGCTCAGTTTTGATTATTTTACTACTTCATCGCAAAAAATACCAATTTTGTACTAAATCTTGCTGGTTTTGTCAGTAATATCAATAAGTAAAAGCAAGATAAATAAAAAAATTTCAAAATAATAACAAAAATTCTACAAAATTACCAAGAACACCCAATTTACACCCTATTTCACAAGTTTTGCATCAATTTTTAGCTAAAATTCAAGCTTTTATCCTCATTATTCATCTTTTATGCATTGTATAATACAATTAAACATTACTTAAAGCTATTTTAAGCACTCTTTTACATAAAAAATCAGAAAAAAAATTGAAAAATATAAAAAAATTACAAGTTGCGAGCAACTTGCAAACCTGCTTCAGCAAGCATATTTGCAGCTCGATTTTGTTGATTTTATTCAACTAAATTAACTCAAATAAAGCTTAAATAAGTTATATAATATCTTATTAACATGTTATTTCTGCATTTGGGTGGAGGAGTTCATGAAAAAATGAAGAAATACAAGCTAGAAATCAGCTGCAGATCTGGGTGGCAAAAAACAGCTTTTCAAGAGCAACTTGCATTTTGGCAATTAAAACTCAATTTTTTTTTAATCAAATTCATTGTAAAAAAATCATACAACATCAATATGATGTTTTGGGGTAGAATTTTGGCGGTGGAGTGCTAAACAAACTGAAGAAAAATGGCCAAGAAATATGCTGATGCAGGCTGCCGCAGGAAGCACCAATGGGAGCTGATTTTTGAGATTTTTTCCAAATTTTTTTTATCCCAGTCCTATTATTATAAATATCAGAGGATTCAAGGAGTTGGATCATCAAGTTTTTAGATCAAAAATCACAAAAAAAAATCGAGTGAGAAAGGGGTGAGAACCAAGCGGGTTTGTGCAGTGAAGCAGACTAGTTCTTGGTAATTTTTCTTAGTTTTATCATTTTTCTTCATTAGTTCATGTATTTAGATGTTTGTAATGTTTAATGCAAAGTTTAACAAGAACTAGTTTTGTTAATCTAAGGCTACGATGTAGCCTCAGTTGTAAAATACGCTCATTTGTAATTCAAGGTATTCAATGTTTATGTTATTGCATTGTTGAAGTGTTTATCATTGTTCTTCATGAGTTTTAAATGATTTATCACCATTTAAGGCCTATAATGATTCATAATGAGTCCGAGAGGAGATTTATGATGATTGCTGAGGTGATAAGCACCATAAATTGGGCGAATGCTCGAGAGAGATTAACGCGATTTGTGTGGTTTTTAAAAGAAAATCATAGAGCTTTTATAACTCTTTTCTTATTTAAATTCATGCACGAAAGTGATGGGTTAATATGTTAAAGAGTACGCTAAATGTTGCTCGAGAGAGAATGTTTAGTAAATTAGGATTTTCAACCTCAAACGCACAGTAACAACTTGAATATCGAGAATAGAAAAGGCGTATTGACGCAACTAAGGTGAAATTGGATGCCTTAGACTTTATTAACTGATACAAAAAAACAACTTAAATTGGCTCATTCTAGTGTAGTTTTAACTTTTATTTTTTTATTTTATTTTACTTTATTTCATATCAAAATCCCTAATCATTTTGATTTTTCAAATAGTGTTAAAGCTACTAATTTTGGTAATCACTTAGCAATCCTCGTGGGACGATACTCTACTCACTCTATATTACTTGAAGTGACTAGTGCACTTGCTAGTAATAAATCGCATCAAGTTTTTGACACCGTTGCCGGGGATTGTCTATATTTAAGTGATATCAATACCAACTAGTTTTTATACTAATTAGAAATTTTTAATAATTTGTAAATTTTGTTAAATTTAACATATAAATCTCTTTTCATTCATTCATTTTATTTGTAAAGGTAATTCTTTAAAAAAAAAATAATAATAATAATAAATTATTTTTTTTGTTTTGTGTTATTTTATTATTTTTCTTATATTATGTCTTTAAGTTCATCTTTATTTTGATTTGAATTTACTTTGTTAGAATTTCAAAAGTTAGATTAGAAATTTTTTCAAACATTAGGGTTGCTAACCCTCTCTTTTCATAAAATTTGTGTTTTCTTAACTTTTATTTTAAATTATTGTATTTTTATGTTTTCTGGTTAATTTTAACTTTCTTTTAATTTTATTTTACCATCTACATAGGTTTTTCGAAGTTAGGGTTTCTATTCCTAAGTTTTCAAAACCCCTATTAATACCTATTTTTCCTTTAGAATTTAGCTTCGTTAAATTTTGTGTCATATTTTTTTTTTCTTTGCTGTTATCTTTTCCTTTAACTTTGTAGTTGTTTATTTTTACCTTGTATGCAACATTTAATTGAAAAAGAAATAACCCATTTTGACTCTGAAATCGACAAAACACTTCGATTAATTAGGAAAGAAAAAAGAGCTTAAAACATGGCTACTAATACTGGAAATGAAGATGAAAGGACTTTGAAGGACTTTGCTGTACCTGCTATTATACAAATGATTCAACAAACAGTTCAATTTGGTGGTATACCCAGTGAAGACCCAAACCTACGTATCTCTAACTTCTTAGAGATCTGTGATACCTTTAAGCATAATGGTGTCAGTGATGACGCTGTGCGCTTAAGGTTGTTTCCGTTTTCACTGCGAGACAAAGCCCAAGCTTGGTTGATGTCATTACCTCCTGGAACTATCACTACTTGGGATGATTTGGCTCAAAGATTTCTTGCAAAATACTTTCCACCAGCCAAATCTGCTAAAATGAGGAGTGACATCACCTCGTTTGTGCAATATGACTCTGAATCATTTTATGAAGCATGAGAGCATTTTAAAGAACTATTGCGTAGGTGCCCACATCACGGTTTGCCTAGTTGGATGCAAGTCCAAACATTTATTAACGGGTTGGCACCTAATAACCAAACAATGGTAGACGCGGCGGCTGGAGGATCGCTAAACCTCAAAACTCTAGAAGATGCATATGAATTGCTAGAAGTAATGGCTAGCAATAATTATGGAAGAGCAACTGAGCAGAAGAAACCTATGGGGATGTACGAGCGGGATATAATAACAAAGTTAAATGCTGAGATTGCAATGCTTAAGAAACAGGTAAGTAACATGAACGTAAATGCTATAAATTCTCCTGTATTAACGTGTGAATTTTGTGCAGGGAATCATTCCAGCATAGAATGCCAAATAGGAAATCCTTTCACCTCATCAACCCATGAGCACGCCAATTTCATTTCAAATTTTCAAAAAAATAATCCCTATTCCAACACGTATAATCCTGGGTGGAGAAACCATCCAAATTTTTCATGGAATAACCAAGGGATTCAAAAACAACTTTTTCAGCTCCTTGAAAGAAAGACTGATCTCTAGGAATTGCTCAATAAGTTTATGCAAGATACTAGAAGTTTCATGCAAAATACTGAAACAACTCTTCGAAATCAAGAAGCGACCATTAGAAACCTTGAGACCCAAATTGGGCAAATTTCAAATCACCTTTCTGAAAAATCTCAAGGTTCCTTACCTAGTAACACCATCTGGTACCATTAGTTTTGATAAAGTTTTATGCGATTTAGGTGCAAGTATAAATTTAATGTCTCTCTCTATTTTCAGGAAGCTTGGATTGGGAGAAGTGAAGCCTACCACCGTATCTCTCCAACTTGCGGACAGATCAATCAAGTATCCTAGAGGTGTGATTGAAGATGTCCTTGTGAAGGTCGATAAATTCATCTTCCCGGCTGACTTCATAGTACTTGACATGGAAGAGGATCGTGAGATACCTCTTATTTTAGGCCGACCCTTCCTTGCTACCGGAAGGACCCTGATAGACGTACAACAAGAAAGGCTGATCCTAAGGATACACGATGAACAGGTAACCTTCAATATCTTTAATGCCATGCAATTTCCCTCTAACATGGATTCTTGTTTTGAGGTTGATATTATAGATGAGTTGGTCAGTGAGACATTCAAGGACACATTTCCCAAGTTGCCCCTTGAAGCGTGTCTAACAAAATCTGGGACCATAGACACGAAAGACGAGTTCATAAGGGAATGTGCCCAACACCTGAAAGGCTGCAAACCTCTTGATTCACACCGCGAAATCAGAGCGGAAGATATTCAAGCAATTGAAATTCAGCAAGGAATGGAAGAAGATGAACCTCCAAAGCTTGAGCTCAAGCCACTGCCACCACATCTCAAATATGCCTATCTTGGTAACTCTAACTCTTATCCTGTTATTATTAATGCCTCATTGAGCAACATAGAACATGAAAGGTTACTTAGAGTTTTAAGAGAACATAAATCAGCAATAGGATGGACCCATTCTGATATCAAGGGAATTAGCCCTTCCATTTGCATGCACAAAATTCTCATGGAGGATAGCTTTAAACCTACCATTCAACCTTAAAGGCCGTTAAACCCTGCCATGAAAGAAGTAGGGAGAAAAGAAGTTGTCAAACTGTTAGATGTAGGGATAATTTATCCTACATTTGATAGCCCATGGGTTAGTCCAGTACATGTAGTTCCAAAAAAAGGGGGAATAACTGTAATAGAAAATGAAAATAATGAGCTCATCCCCACTAGGACTGTCACCGGATGGAGGGTTTGCATAGATTATCGGAAGCTTAATGATGCCACTCGAAAGGACCATTTCCCATTACCATTCATTGACCCAATGTTGAAAAAATTGGCGGGCCATTCTTATTACTATTTTCTTGATGGATATTCAGGGTACAATTAAATTGCCATAGCACCTGAGGATCAGGAAAAGACCACTTTCACTTGCCCTTATGGTACTTTTTCCTATAAGAGAATGCCTTTTGGGTTATGTAATGCTCCTGCGACTTTTTAACGATGTATGATGGCAATCTTTAGTGATATGGTGGAAAATTTCATTGAAGTTTTTATGGATAATTTTTCAGTCTTTGGGGATTCATTTGATGACTGTTTAGCAAATCTTTCTATGGTCTTGAAAAGGTGTACTGACACAAATCTTGTTTTAAATTGGGAGAAATGTCATTTTATGGTACAAGAAGGAATTGTGTTAGGACATATGGTTTCAAAAAGAGGAATTGAGGTTGATAGAGCCAAAACCGAAGTGATTGAGCGATTACCACTCCCTACTAATGTTAAAGGCATTCGGAGTTCCTTAGGACATGCTGGTTTCTACAGAAAGTTTATTAAGGACTTTTCTAAGATCGCTAAGCCTCTTTGCAATCTGTTGATGAAAGATATCCCTTTTAACTTTGATAACGACTGCATGAATGCTTTTGAAACCCTGAAGAGAAAATTAGTGTCAGCACTTGTAATCATAGCACCTGATTGGACCTTACACTTTGAGCTTATGTGCGATGCTAGCGACTATGCTGTAGGGGCTGTCTTAGGACAAAGAAGGAACATAATTTTTCATGCCATTTACTATGCTAGGAGAACTTTGAATGAAGCGCAAGTTATCAATGCTACCACCAAAAAGGAGCTACTAGCTGTTGTTTTTGCGTTTGAAAATTTTCGTTCCTACTTGCTTAACCCCAAGGTCGTTGTTTACACTGACCATGCTGCTCTGAAATATCTTTTTGTGAAAAAGGATGCAAAACCAAGATTGATTAGATGGATTTTATTGCTTCAGGAATTTGACTTAGAAATCCAGGATAAAAAGGGAACAGAAAATGTTGTGGCAGATCATCTGTAGCGTCTTGAATGAGAGGACGAAAGTCCCTCTATCAACGAAAAATTTCCAGATGAAAGTCTTATGATGGTAAGCAAAAATCCTAATTGTCTATGGTACGCTGACATTGTTAACTATTTGGTTGCACAGGAACTACCTAAGGATATGACCTACCAACAAAAGAAGAAGTTCTTTGTTGACTTAAAGCACTATTTTTGGAAAGAACCTTTCTTGTACAGGTATTGTGCAGACCAGATTATCAGAAGATGTGTACTAAAGGAGGAAATAGAGGACATTCTGCACCACTGTCACTCCCTTGAAACCGGAGGTCATTATGGAGGAATTAAAACTACAGCTAAGGTTTTACAATCTAGATTTTATTGGCCAACACTTTTTAAGGATGCTTTTAAATTTGTTAGTAAATGCGATAGATGTCAAAGGACAGGAAATATTTCTAAAAAACATGAAATGCCCCTAAACAACATTTTAGTTGTTGAATTGTTTGATGTTTGGGGGATTGAATTCATGGGTCCTTTCCCTTCGTCATTTTCTAACATATTTATTTTGGTTGTTGTAGACTATGTGTCAAAGTGGGTTGAAGCAGCTGCTTTTCCAACCAATGATGCTAGAGTTGTAGTAAACTTTGTGAGAAAGAATATCATTTCTCGATTTGGAACTCCTAGAGCGATTATAAGTGACGGCGAAAAACATTTTCGTGACCGCCAATTAAAAGCCCTATTGAGTAAGTACGGAGTTATGCACTATGTGGGTGCTCCATACCATCCTCAAACGAGTGGACAAGTAGAAGTTTCAAATCGAAAACTGAAAACTATTCTGGAAAAAGCAATTAGCACCTCTAGAAAGGATTGGTCGAAAAAGTTGGACGACGCATTTTGGGCATATAGAACAACATTTAAAACACCAATTAGAATGTCTCCATATCGAATGGTTAATGGAAAGGCATGTCATTTACCAGTAGAGTTGGAACATAAAGCATATTGGGCCATGAAAGCCATGAATTTCGACTCACAAGCAGCAGGAGAGAAAAGGTTATTGCAGATAAATGAGATGGATGACGTCAGAAATGAAGCTTATAAAAATGCTCGAATTTACAAAGACCGAACCAAAAGATGGCATGACAAGCACATTTTGAGCAAAGAATTCATAGTGGGACAAAAAGTTTTACTATTTAACTCCCGCTTACGACTTTTCCCATGAAAGTTGTGTTCTCAATGATCAAGACCCTTTATTGTGACCTGTGTTTTTCCATATGGCACGGTTGAGATTCAGGATGAGAAAAAATGCACTTTCAAAGTCAATGGGCAAAGACTGAAACCTTACATTGATGGAGATCTCGAACCACAGAAAACTTCCATTCATCTCAACAATGTCGAATGACCCACTCAGGGAGTCGAGCTAACGACTATAACCAAAAGTGCTTCTTGGGAGGCAACCCAAGTGTTTTTATTTTTATTTATCTAATTTTTTTTCCCTTCGTTATTTTGTCTCATATTATTTTTTGTTTAAACAGGTATTTCACAATAAGTTTGGGGTGGCACGATGTCCACATGCACCATCAAAGAGCAATCCTCAAACCGGGGAAGTACCTCTCTCCCACTTGTTCTTTATATTCCTTGTAACATTAAAAACAATGTTAATTCTTAAAGTTTGGGGGTGGGAGAGTCAAGTTTTAAAATTTTAATGAATTATTTTAAAAAAAAAAAATATTTTGACGAAGTTTTCTATTACTGTCTGTTTTAGAGTCGGCTTAAGTGCCTCCCAGAGTTCGGAGCCTTTGTATGGGGATGTAAATAGGGTCGGCCGACAAAAAGATTTCTATGCTTTAAGTTTTACTGCATTTTGAATAATAATAATATAATAACAGCAATATAGTAAAAAAAAAATCCCCTTGTATTTTGAAAACTTATCATCATGCTTTTCAGGCTATCTTTCTACTCTTTCTTAGCTCGTTTACTGTAATTTAATTGGAATAACCTAAGAATCGATTGTTTTTGTGCTTTAATAGTGAAACAAAATCTAATGTAAGGCATTATCTTGATAAAACCATGGTATTTGAGTTCACTAGTTAGCATAGTTGTTTTACCTTTCTTTCTTATTAAATGATATTCAAATTTGAATGGATGGCATTACGGATTATCATCTTATAATGAGCTTTGAAGAGTTATGCCTGAATCAAAAAGAAAAATATGAAATATGTATATATATATAAAAGAGTAAATAAAATTGTAGCTCTAGCACCACTATCTAGCATAAGTAAAGATATGTGCTACCCAATATTGAGGGCGTTGTAGTGGTGGCTTCTCTTACTTATGGGTTATCGCCCAGGAGTTGGAGCTTGATTCTCACTGTAGATAAACTCAGGGAAGTCATAGAGAAGGAATCTCAGTGGTGGCTTCTCTTACTTATGGGTCATCGCCCAGGGGTCGGAGCTTGATTCTCGCTGAAGATATATTCACTCGGTAATATGGGGGGCATCTCAGTGGTGGCTTCTCTTGCTTATGGGTCATCGCCCAGGAGTCGGAGCTTGATTCTCGCTGAAGATAAACTCATGGGCTGAAAGTGACTTGAGCGAATAAGTTCCTCTGAAAAAAAAAAACAGTTTTGGGCATACTTGATAAGATTTGTTTTGAGTGGTATTAATTTGTGTCTTCTATACTGTTTGAATATCTTGAGATTTGAACGAACGAATAAACTTAATTTGCTTTCCTAACTTTTGAATCTTGGCAACCTAGGTGATTGACAGGCTTTTCCTTAGAAAGAATGATTTTGCCTTTAGAGTCTTAAACGTTGATTTTCGGTTATTCTTCTCTGAATTAGAGTGCACTTCCTTTAAACAGTAGAAAAATCCTCGAAAAATATGAGATATGGTGCTGAAATGTTCAGCCTTGTTCGAGGACCAGCAAGATTTAAGTTTGGGTGTATTTTGACAAGTCTAAATTAGTATATATTTATTTATATCATTTTTATACATTTTAAATCATTTTACATCAAATTTTATTCGCTTTTGCTCGGTTTTGACTATTTTACTACTTTATTGGAAAAAACACCAATTTTGTACTAAATCTTGCTAGTTTTATCAGTAATATCAATAAGTAAAAGCAAGATAAATAAAAAAAATTGCAAAATAATAACAAAAATTCTACAAAATTACCAAGAACACCCAACTTACACCCTTTTTCACAAGTTTTGCATCAAATTTTAGCTAAAATTCAAGCTTTTATCTTCATTATTCATCTTTTATGCATTGTATAATACAATTAAACATTACTTAAAGCTATTTTAAGCACTCTTTTACATAAAAAATCAGAAAAAAAATCGAAAAATATAAAAAAATCACAAGTTGCGAGCAGCTTGCAAACCTGCTGCAGTAAGCATATTTGCAGCTCGATTTTGTTGAGTTTCTTCAACTAAATTAACCGAAAAAAAGCTTAAATAAGTTATTTAATATCTTTTTAACATGTTATTGCAGCATGTGGGTGGAGGAGTTCATGAAAAAATGAATAAAAACAAGCTAGAAATCAGCTGCAGATCTGGGCGGCCAAAACAGCTTTTCAAGAGCAACTTGCATTTTGGCAATTAAAACTCAATTTTTTTTAACCAAATTCATTCTAAAAAAATCATAAAACATGAATATGATTTTTTGGGGTAGAATTTGGGCGGTGGAGTGCTAAATAAAATGAAGCAAAATAGCCAAGAACTCTGCTGATGCAAGTTGCCGCAGGAAGCACCAATGGGAGCTGATTTTTGAGGCTTTTTCCAAATTTTTTTATCCCAATCCTACTAGTATAAATAGGGGAGGATGCAAGGAGTTATATCATCGAGTTTTTAGATCAAAAATCACAAAAAAATCGAGTGAGAAAGGGCTGAGAACCAAGCGGGTTTGTGCAGTGAAGCAGACCAGTTCTTGGTAATTTTTCTTGTAATTTTTGTTAGTTTTATCATTTTTCATGAGTTCATGTATTTTGATGTTTGTAATGTTTAATTTAAAGTTTAACATGAACTAATTTTTTCAATCTAAGGCTACGATTTAGCCTAAGTTGTAAAATACACTCATTTCTAATTCAAGGTATTCAATGTTTATGTTATTGTATTGTTGAAATGTTTATCATTGTTCTTCATGAGTTTTAAATGATTTATCACCATTTAAGGCCTATAATGATTCATAATGAGTCCGAAAGGAGATTTATGATGATTGCTGAGGTTATAAGCACCACAAATTGGGCGAATGCTCGAGAGAGATTAACGCGATTTGTGTGGTTTTTAAAAGATAATCATAGAGCTTTTATATCTCTTTTCTTATTTAAATTCATGCACGAAAGTGATGGGCTAATATGTTAAAGAGTACGCTAAATGTTGCTCGAGAGAGAATATTTAGTAAATTAGGATTTTCAACCAACACACAGTAACAACTTGAATATCAAGAATAGAAAAGGCGTATTGACGCAACTAAGGTGAAATCGGATGCCTTAGACTTTATTAACTGATAATAAAAAATAACTTAAATCGGCTCATTCTAGTCTAGTTTTAACTTTTATTTTTTTTATTTTATTTTACTTTATTTCATATCGTAATCCCTAATTTTTCGATTTTTCAAATAGTCATCACTTTCTCTATGTCGCGTTTGTACACGCGTGGCTCGTCAACCGATTGAATAAAACCATAGGATTTGATCGCTTCATTGAATATCTTATTCCATGAGCGAAATGTTTGTTTAAGTCAATAAATGGACCTTTTCAATTTGCGTACCATATGCTCCTGATTCATAACAACAAACCCATTTGGTTGCACCATATAGATGTCTTTATCAGGACTGCCATTCAAAAAGGCTGTCTTGACATCCACTTGCCATATCTCATGATCAAAATGAGCTGCAAAGGATATGCGTATCCTAATGGATTTAAGCATGGCCACGGGCGAGAAAGTCATGTTATAAAGCAACCGGCCTTGCTTTGAAGGTATTTATCTTCCTGTGCACTCCTCTCTTTCTCTTGTAGGCCCATTTACAACCTATGGGTTTAGTGCTAGACAGCGCCTTTACAAGATTCCAGACTTGATTACAATACAAAGATTCTATTTCTGATCTCATTGCTGAGAGCCATTGGTTAGCATCCTTGTCCTCGAGTGCTTCCCCATAAGTAAGAGGATTAGATACATCTACTGATTCAATCATTAAGGCAACAGCCATGTATCTGTCAGGTTCCCTAACAATCCTCCCACTATAACGAGGCTGCTGTTTACTAGGATTCGTCTCAGAGCAAGCCACAGGCCTATCTAATATGCCTATTTCTTTTTGAGATTTATCAAACTATTTAAAAGTTGTGTATTTCTCTATTAATTCCCCCATCACTATTTGACTTTTGCTTTTGTAGCACATCATAAAGCCCTCCTCTAAAAACCTGGCATTTGCACTAACAAACACCTTTTGGTTTGAAGGAATGTAAAAAAAGACCACATTTTGTACCCCTGCGGTAACCTACAAACCCTCACACTTTTGATCTTGAATCCAACTTGTCCAGGTTCTTTTTTAACACATAAGATATCCAAAATTAGGCTTGCGCCTAGTCCATAGCTCCATAGGTGCCCTAGGAACTGACTTTGTAGGAACCAAATTAGGTAAATAAGCTACTGTTTCTAAGGCATAACCTTAAAAGAGATCGGTAAAGTAGTATGACTCATCATGGACCTTACCATCTCCAACAAAGTTCTATTTCTCTTTTTTGCAACGCTATTCTACTGCGGTGTACCCAGGGCAGAAATTTGGGATATGATCCCATTTGAAGTTAGGAAATCTAGAAACTCTTCTAAAAGGTACTCTCAATCCGATCAAAGTGATTTGATGTGTTTACCCATCTGATTCTTGACCATGGCCTTAAACTCCCTAAACTTTTCAAAAGAGTCAGACTTTTGTCCCATCAAGTAAACATAACCCTACCTAGAGTAATCATCAATAAAGGTGATGAAATACTCATAGCCTCTTCTCGCCTAAACATTCATTGGTCCACACACATCTGTGTGAACCAACTCAAGTAAGTCACCAATTCTATTCTCTTGACTCTTAAAGACAGACTTAGTCATCTTTCCTTCTAAGCAAGGTTTGCAGACTGGTAAATATTTCAAGTCTAAAGACTCAATTAATCCTTCATTTATTAGTCCTTGGATCCCACTAGAATTAATATGACAAAGCTGTTGGTGCCAATTGAAGCCATTATCTATTTCAAGGTTTTCTTTTTAAGAGGTACAATTAGTTTACTAGTGTTAGATTCGAACATGCAATTAGTAGAGTTTTGATTAGGTGTCAAGATAAACAAACCATCGATAATAGTACCTTTACAAATAAACATTTTATTATGCCAAACAACTAAATCAATTCCAAAAGTAATAGCAAATTGTGACACAAAAATCAAACGCCTGTGTAACGCAGGTACATGAAGACAACTCTTTAAAATTAAAACTGTACTCTTAAATACTAAGCTAATATCTCCCACTCCTAAGACTGAAAGCCGCCTCCCATCTCCTACTGTCAGGTCCAGCTCTCCACTATGTAGCTTCTTGGTGAGCTTGAGTCCTTGCAACATATTGTAGGCTTGGTTAGTCGAACCTGAGTCCACGCACCAGGATCCCAGTGGACTTTCAATTACGCATGACTCAACTAGATAAAATATCTCCATACCTTGTCCTGATGAATTCTTTTGCTTTGTAGGAAGATTTGCTAGGTACTCAAGGCAGTTCATCTTCTAGTCGCCATCCTTCCCACATAAAACATGTTTTCCTCATGCTGATGGCTTCTTTTTCATTGGCTTAGCTGCTATACTAGCAGCTTTACCCTTGTTGTTATTCTTTCCTGACTTTCTGTTGGATGGTTTCCTGTTACCCATCTGGGGTGCCTAGGTTGAGGATAGTCCCCTTAGCAACATGTAGCTCCTTCATAACCTCAGGTAATGAATAAACTTTACTATTCATTGTATAGTTTAACCTGAACTGAACGAAGGACTTTGCCAAGGAGCCAAGTTTCATGTCTTGCTGAGATTGACTATCAATCTTAGCAACTAGAAATTCTAGTTCGTTTAGATAAGCCATCATTTTTAGAACATGTTCCTGAACTGAACTTCCCTCGGGCATTTTCTTGAACATGAGTTTCTTCATGAACTCTTGCCTAGCCACTATATCTTGCCCACCGAACATCGTCTTATGATGTTCTTTAATTTTCGCTGACGTCTTCATCTCAAGCATCTTAGGCTCGAGAACGCTAGACAAGGAGGCCAAGATGTAACACCTAATTGAATCATTGGACTTAATCCAATGGTCATAACGTTCCTTGATAGCAGCAGTGGCATTATTAACCGGCACAGTAGGACAAGGTTCAGTTAACACATATTTATGTCCCTCATGGATTAGCACAATATCTAGGTTCATCTTCTAGTTTGGGAAATTAGGTCCAGTAAGGACGTTATCCTTCAGTATGAAAAACAATGCACCAGCAATCATCATGATTACACATAAAATATGTAAATAAAACATACGAGTCATGCATCTACCTATGACATTATTTCGTTCAAAATTTAGCAATATAATTAATTAGGTATCCACAACATCTTATTAAAATAAAAGCAATGATGATCCAAACTATCCACTCATTACTCCCCGTCGGTAAGGCTACAACATGCTTAACTTGGTTGGGAACATTTCTCTATTATTATATTTTCTTGTAAATTCTTTTACTAAATATCAATAATTCACCATTCTATCCTTAGTCTCTAAAATAGTACAACAAAGCTCCTCGGGGAGGCTAATGTAGTATTTTAGTCAAGTATAAACCATTACATGAACATCCACACAAGGTCTCAATATACTCCACGTCAGCGTGGTGGTACTCGATTGCTTGGATTTCAGTCCATCCTAACAAAAGTCTAACCCTGTATTCCATGTATAAACATCCTCCTGGGGGAGTAATGTAGACCCATTATGCTCTTAGACCAGTAATGGAGACTCTAAGTTTTCAACCTTTGAACCTCGCTCACACTTATTTTTTAAATAAATTAATGGATTTTGTTTAACTTAAGTTATCTCATAACTTAATAATATTAATATGAAAAAAAAATACTTTAAATTACTATTTTTATCCTTTCAAGACTAATTAAATTATTCACAATGAACAATCATGATGTCATTGAAATTCCTTTTAATAACAATTTATGTCAAGGTATAGCTAAAATTCCTTTCTAAACTCTTTTAGAAAAAAATATTGATTATCACATAATCCCTTTTAACATCATATTCTAAAATGATTAAATTTTTTTTAATTTAATTGTCTAATTTTAGCTGCCAACGTCATTGCTGAAAATCAATTAATCTTATCTAATCCTATTAGATAATTTATATGAAGAATTTCACTTGCCATGAAAATCTTACTTTCATAGAAAAACTATATCAACATTGTTGAATACGTTCCTTTTAATTGAATTTTAAACAATTAATTAAACATACAACCACTTATATGAATATACTGAACAATGATATTATACTTTCACATGATCTTATCATGAATTCGTATTAAAAACGTTTTTCAATCATGTCAACTAATGACCTCATGCACATTATGAATAATTAGAGTCTGCCTCTAAGACCAATTGTTTGGTGGGTGATTTTTAATTTCATAAATTAAAAACATGCAATGATTGTACCTAGCGCAATGGAATACCGATTTAAAGTTCTCTAATTTTAAATTAAATACATGATCTTGACTCTAATTATGCATAACAACGCATAGCATAGAAGACATACCCACGAAAAATAATTAAATACGTATATAAAAGTATAGGGCAAGAAATCTCATACCTCGTTGTAGATCGCAAGTGAAAAGATACTCTAAATGATATCTCCGAGATCTTCTCCACAATTCCTCCATTTGCACCGTACGAGTGGGCATCGTGAAATCAAGTGGTTCTTAAAACTAATTTTAAGAAATAATTTTGAAGTGATATTCTTTTAATCAATTCACTAACTAATTGAGAGAAAACCGAGCAAGTTCGTAATTGCTATTATTGTAGTTAAAATTTGAATTAGCCGAACATTGTTTTTTATAGGACAGCAAATTCAATAAGAAAAATAAATTAATAAAATAAAATAAAATAATGGGTAAACTTCAATCTTAATCAAAATAAAATATTTCTTAAAACACATATCCCTAGCTTCATTCGCTCAGCCGCTCGCAGGGTTCCACGTGGCACCCTGCCATTTGCCCGCGTTCAATGACGCGGATAGCTAGGGGTCACCTAGCGTGCAACACGTGTCGCGTGCTAGTTGTCCCTTAAAAGGGGACACGGATTGCCCCTCCCCTTGACCAATCAGCGTGCGACAAGTGTCACGTGCCGATTGGCTCACGCCATGCAATTGTTTTAAAAAACCTATTTTACCCATTTTTTATTTTTCTTGTAAAACTTCATCCCATGAATTTTTGGATTTAATAAAAAGTAATTTCATTCTACTCTTTAAATAAAATATTTCATCTTATGAATTCTCTTGATTTCTATAAGTGCATAATTTTAGAGGTTTGTGCAAGGACCTTAGGGACAATTTCTTTGTAGCTCCAAATGGGTCTAATCTGATTATCATCTCATGATAACAATTGAACATTATTTAATAAAACTTAATTTCCCTAAATAAGTTTTACTGTACTGTAGAAATAAATATATTTACTCATTAAATTTTTCAATAAATGTCCATGGGAAAAATAACTTAAATTACTACTGTCATTCTTTCTCATTTTTCCTTCTTAGTTCTCAATTCACCCCTTTTGAATAGTTCACGATAAACACTGCTATATTAATTCCTAATGTCCAACACAAGGAATGCTCTGGCCAAAGTCTTTCGAATCAATTTGAATACTTGCGAATTAACTAAGGAGATATTTCACAAAGGAGACTCCTAATAAAATATCTATGCCTGCCACACTTCATGCAATTGCCTAACGAATATAAGACCCGATTATTACTTATAACCTCATCATTTTAGTGTATCAAAGCAATCAACATTCCATGCACAAGTCTAGACTATTTTCCGGATTAAGAGTCATTGTAGAAAAAAAAATATACACGAGTTCCTCAATTCTGATAGCAGTACAGATCCGAGCAAATCACATGGTCCTATTCAGTGTGACAATCTCGTTGTAACACACCAATACAACATCCTGGATCACTATCCATATAACCAAGACAAATTATCTAAATGTCAGGTTATAGTCCTGGCAGATAACTAGCCCAAACTCATCATTGACTGTGAGCTCATTATTAAATAACATTCTTATCTATTATTTAGTCCATCTATGGAATGATCTCATTAATCTACTAAAAATAGATATCCCAAATATTATTTAAGGATTTCGTCCATCTCATGGTACGTGCTTTGATAGAGAACAACATCACATGCATAAAGACTCATAAATAAACAATCTTTATTCACTAATAAAATGAAGTTTACAAAAATTGGGTTCTCTAGGACACCAGCTCTAACAAGGTCCATATCTCTTTAATTTTCTATAAAAATTATATTTAAAAATCCACAAAAATATCTAAAAGGTCTTGTTAATTGAAGCATAAGCAGAATTCATGGTATAACCGATGCTAGATACACCAAAATATCACAAACTTTTTTGTAAAAATGATGACTGATTAAGGTCAAAGACGTGCTGTACGAATTTCAGCTCACTTCGTAACCGTGGTGAGTCTCTTTTGCACATTTGTTAACATTTATATTTACTAAGACCTCATCACACTTAATAACAAACAGATATAGCGAACACTCATTGACCACTTAAAGCAAACTTGACATGCCATCTTTGACTATGTGCTTCTCATGAAACATTTAAAAAAATAATCAACTGTATATTTGACTTGTAAAACATAATTGAACATTAAATAAAGAAAATAATTTTATTTAATTAACCAAATTACTTGGTTTTTAGCACACCGATTGCAGTTACCCCCCCCCCCCCCCCCCCCCCCCCCCCGCCCCCCCCCCCCCCTAATGTCCCTGATCGATCAGGTAGCATAACTAATCCAACAAGGGGACTACAGTGAGCTCCCTAAAGAAAATAAACTCAACTCTAAATGTGAAACCCCTCTTTTTTTGCAATTGAATGGAAAACATGACCACAAAACAAAAAAAAAATTGGGTTGCTTCCCAAAAGCGCTAAGTTTAACACCTTTAGCCGAATGCGGTGTAGACTAAAAAACCATGTTGATCCAGAGGTTGGGTCCTCAAGGTGAATTTCGTAAAACTCATGAGGACAATCCCCAACCCAATTGCATGCTTTAAATGGTGGCCATTCACAGTGAGAATGCGGCCATCATTAAGGTCTCAAATTTCGATTACCCCTAAAGGGTACTTATTGACAACTTCATAAGGTCCATCCTATTGAGAGTGCAATTTTCCTAGAAAGAATTGTAGTTTCGAGTTGTCAGGCCACATTTTTTGTCCAATTTCAAAGTTTTTTCGAGAAATGCACTCGTCGTGAAAAGCTTTGGCTCTTTCTTTGTAGAGCATGGAATTTTCATGTGCCTCATACCATATCTCTTCTAACTCATTGAGTTGAAGTCGTGTGATGGGACCCGATGGCATGCATATCATGATTAAATTGCTTAATGGCCCAGTATGCATAGTGCTCAAGCTCCACAGGCAAGTGGCATGTCTTCCCAAGGACTACGTGATAGAGTGACATAATGATTGGAGTCCTGAAAGCCATACGATAAGACCAAAGAGTATTGCTCAGACTTGAAAACCAATCCTTGTGATTCGGTCTAAAAGTGTTCTCAAGAACAGGCTTTAGTTTGTTGTTTGAAACCTCAACTTGACTGCTAGTTTGAGGGTGATAGGGGGCTGCCAATTTATGAGTGAGCGAGTACTTCTGAAAAAGTGCCTTAACCGAATGATGAGTAAAATGAGTTCCCCATCAATAATAATCACTCTAGGAATGCTAAAACGTGAGAAAATGTTATCTTTTACAAATTGAACAACCATGTTGTGGTCGTTCGTGCATATAGTGATGGCCTAAACCCAATTCAACACATAATCGACAATTGCTAAAATGCAAAGAAATCCACGTGAGTTAGGGAAGGGTCCCATGTAGCCGATGCCCCAAATATTAAAAATTTTACAAATGAAAATAAGGCATAGAGGCATCTCATCACGCCTTGTAAGGGCGCTGGTGCACTGACACCGATCAAAGGCCCTACAAAAATCATGAGCATCATAAAAAAATTTATCCAAAAAAAGCTACTTTTCAAGACTTTCGCAGCAGTATGTTGTCTTCGATAGTGTCCTCCACAAGCTAGACTATGAAAAAAATGTAATATACTTTCCCGTTTAATATTCGAGAACAGCGGCATATAACTTGGTCAGAACATACCTTAAACAAGTTTGGATCATCCCAAAAAAACTGCTTCACCTGTGAAAAGAAGCCAGCCTTCGCATGCTTTGTCCGTAGGGTAGGAAGCTTCCCAGTTGCCAAATAGTTCATGACGTGTGCATACCATGGGAGCCAGCCCCCTGCAACAACAAACAACTATTCATCCGGGAAACAGTCATCAATATGACCATTAGCGAACTCAAATGAGAACACAATCCTAAGGTGATTGGTCACTATATTGTCAAAGCCTTTCCAATATCTAATCTCTAGGTCAAGTAATAAAACACAACGAATCAACCTAGCCTTCATTTTTTTTTTCTTAATAAGAAGGAATCGAATGGTAGTATGATTGGAAAATAGTATAACCCTAGAGCCTAAAATATAGAGTCGAAACTTATCAAGGGTGAAAACTATAGCTAGCAATGTCGTATTAGTAGTGATGTAACTCTTTTGAGCCTCATCTAAGGAATTTCTAGTATAGTAAATACAACAGGTTTTCGATCCTTTCTTTGATTGAGCACAACTCCTACAGCATAATTCGAAGCATCACACATAAGCTATGAAAAAGAATATTATGGTGGTTTGGTGATTCGAGTCATAGACAAAAAGGTTTTTAACTTAGTTAAATAAGCTAAGCACTCATCATTAGAAACAAAAGGCACATCACTAACAAGCAAATGCAACAGCGGTTTAGAGATTTTATTGAAGTTGGTGATAAAAGGCCTACAAAAACCTGCATGCCTAAGAAAAGAACGAACTTCCTTCACCAAAGTAGGTGGAGGAAGGTTAGTAATTAAATTAACCTTGGCCTTGTCTATTGTGATACCCATGTTGGATACAACATGCCTAAACACTATCCCCTATTGAACCATAAAATGGCTCTTCTCCCAGTTGAGCACCAGATTGTATTCTTCACAACTCTGCAGAACAAGGTCAAGATGAGTAAGGCAATCATCCGAAGACGAACCAAACACAGAAAAATTATCCATAAAAACAACAGGGTAGTGATTCAACATAGCAGAGAAAATGGACATCATACATCATTGGAAAGTAGATGAGTGTTGCACAGACCAAAGGGCATCCTTTGGTATGCAAACGTACCAAAGGGGAGAGTGAAGGTGGTTTTCTCTTGATCCTCAGGGTGAATTGGAACCTGGTTGTATCCAGAGTATCCATCAAGAAAATAATAATAAGCCTGTGCTACTCTGTCTAAAATCTAGTACAATAAGGGATGGGTGAAGTGGCCTTACATGTTGTAGAGTTCAACTTATGATAATTAATGTACACTCTTCAACCTGTAGTAGTACGTGTAGGAACCAGCACTCCCTTTGCATCGGGGTCTACTGTGATTCCTAACTTCTTATGAACCACAGGGATTGGACTCACCAAGGGCTATCAAAAATTGGGCTAAGCCTATTGGAATAGGTATCCTAGAGAAACCTAATTAGTTAGTTTTAAAAATTAAATAAATCAAATTATCTTATTTATTTATTGTCTGATTATGTTATATGGGTCGAACATGCGTGTGATTATTTTTCTAAAATGTTCCATGAGATGGACTTGTCCAAGATGAGGTCAGGTTTGGTTCAAGTGGCCAATAAAAAAGAAACATGGTAAGACTTAGATCAAACTAGGGAAATGTTGTCAAACTATGTTAGTAGTCGGTGATAAGTTTGGATAACTTGTCTGAGAAGGCTATAATATGATACCTTAAATGACTTGTCTTGGCCATGTAGATAGGTGTCCAAGAGTATTATACTGGGGTTTTCAATAAGATTGGAAAACTGAGCTGGACCACATTAAATAGTTGTTTCTTTAACTGCTATCGGAAAAAATTAATTCTATAAGAACTCTAAATTCAGAAAATAGTCTGAACTTGTGCATGGAGTGTTAATTGCTTTGAGTCTAAGAATGATGAGGTTAAAATTGAATAACTATGATCTTATGTTGTTGGAAATTGCATTAAGTGTGGCGGGAACGGATATTTTACTGGGAATCTGCAATGAAAGATATCCCATTTGTTGATTCGCAAATATATGAATAGATTCTGGAATCTTTGGCCAGAGTATTCCATATGTTTGACATTTGGAATCGATACAGAAATTGTTTCTGTATTATGAATTGTTCTAGAAGGGCGAGTCCGGAACAATGACGATAGATGTGAGAAAAATAATGATAGTAGTTAAAATTATTTCTGATCACAGATATCTAATAGAGAGGTTAATTGTCACAATAAAATTATCCGTAAAACTTATTTAGTATAATGAAATTTTATTAAATGGTAATCAATTTTTATCACGAGGTGATTATCAGATTTAACCCTTTTGGAGCTAAAGTTAGATTGACTTTGAGGTCTCTCTGCAAGCCTCAACTTAAGCATAGTTTAAAATTATTTTAATTAAATTCATGGGATGGATTATTTGTTCATGAGATGATCAAATTAATTTTGCTAATTGTAATTCATAGGATGAAATATTTATTTATAAGATGAATAAATTAATTTTACAAAATAATATTAATGAGATGAATTTTATATATGTGGGAATTAAACAAAAAAAAGGAGAAAGGGGCTATGAACAGCACAGCCCTGCGCATGTGACGTACATGCCGAGGTAGATACGATATAAAGTTGCGCATGCGCGTAAAAAAAAGGAGCAAGAAAGTGGGCGATCCACGTGACTTCCTTAGAGCCAATCAAGGCGCGAGCTGGACAGTAATTCGAGCTGGATAGTTGTTCTGTCGTGTATTATTAATTAAGGTTTTAGCTTTTGGAATCTAGTTTTCTCTCATGACAAAAAACCTAAAATTGTATTAGGGTTTTTCTAAATTAATGTTTAGCATAATTTTTCTGCAAAATTGTTTTTCGGAAAAAAATAGAAGGAAAAATTTTGTTCCAAAATCTTCCTAAATTAAATATTTTGAGAGCCCACACTTCGATCCAAATAGAGGTTATTGCGAAGAAGATATCAAGGTATCAAGAAGTTTCTTCTTCCAATTTCTGATCTATGAATTCGGAGTTTGGATTTGCGCTTCTGGTATATCTAAATTAAGTATTTTATATTTAATTTATTCTTTCCTTTATTTTGTTTACTCTACATACCATATTTATACTTGTTTTGTTTATATTATGAGGCTATTAGAGTAAGATCTAGGCCTAATTAAATAGTGTAATTGGATCAGGGCATTAGATTTAAAATTAAGAATTTTAACATTAGTTTTCCACTGTGCCCACTTGAAATAAGTTCCCATCAATTGGTATCAGTGCCAACTCTGGATATGATCATAATTGACATTAAAACATTAGGTTTGATAGAATTGGGGGCATGTAGAGTTACGAAAAGTATGAAATTGGGCATTTCATTAATGGAAGAAGAATATCGTAAAGATTGTTGTTAAAAGAGTTAATAACATGATTAAAGGTTCGTTAAAGTTATAAATTGTATAAAATTTTAGATGAATCACAATTCAATTTAGGAGCATAATTCTAAATCGGATCTAATGAGCTCAGATATTCAACGAGTTGAACGATTTCAATTATTTGTCTAATTTGATTAGATTTTGAACATATGTATGAAATTTTCAATTGTTGAACATTTTGTAATAATCCAGAACAAAGAATACTTGATTGTCTTATTAAAGAGTTTAATAACAAGAATGTTGTTCATCAAATTTAAATTATTTAAATTAGGATGAATTATAATTAAAGTAGTGGGTGTATATTTCTAGATAATCTAATGCGATTAGACATTTAAGTAGTTGAATGATTTAGATATATACAATGTCACATAGAATATCTAATGGGATTAGATGTTCAGTTACGATATAATGAGATTAAAATTGAATTTATTTATTTATTTAAATAATAATACAATAACTATGATAACATGTTACTTATTAAAATAAATAAATAACTATTTAGGATGAGATCCTAATTAAGATTATATGTGATAATCTTTTCTAAAAGAGTTTAGAAAAATTTTTAATTGCTCCAACCTTTTGGCCTTAAGTGTTGTTATTCATATTGTTTGATAACATGTTACTTATTAAATTTAGTCACATATTTAATGTTATTTAAAGAGTTAAATATTATGATGCGAATCAAAATTATAAGGCTATATAACTTGGTGAAATATTTGACTTTGTATAGTCGGAGAATTTTTTTCAAATAAATCTGATTGGATTGGATCATGCAAAAGTTGAATTATTGGGAAAAAAAAATTTCTCACAATGTATCTAACGAGAATAGATTGCATAGGTTGGATATTTAAAGGAACCTAACTAGATTAGGATTTTATCTAATTGTTAAATAAAATTTAGAATGTGATTCTAATTATAGATCATAAGATAATCAAACCTAAAACAAAGATCTGCCATTATAAATTCCAAGTGCGTGTGAGGATCAGGAGTTGATTCCCCACTGTCTCCATTTTCAGTCTAATAATATCATGAATATGTTCTACTCCCTAAGGAGGGCACTTGTTCACAGGATACAGGGTTAGACTTTTTCATGAAAGAAAGAGGTACGAGAAAAATGAGTGTGGTCATGCTGACGTGGAGTATCTTATTGACTTGAACTAATGTCTAGGTAATGGTATACACTTGACTAAGATAGTATGATAGTCTATTATAGAGCATTCAGATACTGTCTTAGAGACCAAAGATGAAACGACGAGTTAAATATGTTTACGAGACATATTATTTGAGAAAAGTTCTCATTTGACTAGTTACTTGTTACGCCTCCCCTATAGTAACGAGTAGATTAGTTAACTCATTATTGCACACACACAAAGAATAGTTAGGTGGATCCATGCTTTGTGTGTTTGATAAAATTATTAAAATGTTCACAGGACTCAAAATATCAAGTTGGAGCGAGCTTCTAAATGAATGCTCATGGTCTCCATTACCTGTCTAGCAGTATAATAGGTGGACGCGACCCCACGAGGAGAGCATTCATTTGCGGGATACAAGGTTAGTCCTCTAAGAGATTAACTAAAGTCCAAGCAATCGAGTACCGCCACGCCAATGTGGAGTATATTGGGACCATGTATGAGCGTTCTAGTAATAGTGTACACTTGACTAGGTCTACATTAGCCTCCCCGAGAAGCTCTATTGTAGGACCTCAAAGGCTGAGGGAAAAGTGGTGTTTTAAATGTGTTCAGTAAAGAGGTTACAAGAAAACATATTTATTGAGAAATGTTCTCACCCTTCTGATATCTCAATTCATCCTTGTCAATGGGGAGTTTTGGGTGGTTCGGTTGGGTCTCCACGGCATGCATGTAAGTGTTGGAATGTGAACTTCGAACTTTGATTGTTTGCTATAAGTCAGAAAAGTAATCATGTGTGTCATATGACTTGTTTTGCAGTTTTGATTTCAGACTGGTTGTCAGATTATACATTGCGATCAATACTGGTATATCGTGTCTGTTTTGTTTTGTTCGTTATAATATGATATGTTTAATACATGTTGAGAACTAGGAGACGCTCAAGGTTCTCTAGATTTCTACTAATAAATTGAAAAGAATGTTTAGAATGTTAGACTAGACTAAAGAGTTAGTCAGATGCACAATTCGGATATTAGATGTCGAACTTATTTTTGTATTAGATACTTGAATTTCCAACTGCAGTAAAGGTTGATAAGATACTTGAGAGAAGTGTTTGGTTAGAGTTCAAAGATTGTTTAGAACGTTAGACTAGACTAAAGAGTTAGTCATATGCAAGATTCGGATATTAGATGTCGAACCTATTTTTGTATTAGATACTTGAATTGCCAATTGTAGTAGAGGATGATAAGATACTTGAGAGAAGTGTTTGTTCAAAGAACTAGTAGTGACTACTAGGTAAAATAGGAACTTCAAAAATGGTAAAATAAAACATGAATCAATATAGCTTTGTCCCTTTCACAATTGTGTTGAGTGTTGAAAGGAATTGCCAAGATACATAGATACTATTGTTGCGAAGACTGAAAAGCCAACATGACAAGGTATATGATATCTTGTCTCCTCTAGTAGGGACTACTAGGTAGTTCACTAGTGTTCTGGTGAATGGGTTTTCTGTAAGGACATCAAGAAATAACAATTTAATTCAGGAAATGTAGTTTTGTGTTTGAGTAACTATCTTGATATACTTTAGAAATTTGATTTATACTCACCATTTTTGAAATAGTCTTTCAATAATTTTTTTGAAAAATACACTGATAGTTTTGTAACTATAACATTTATTTAAAAGGTATATTGGTAGGTAGTTGACTTCTTTTAATCAAAACTAAGTTAGTGGCAATCAAATAGTCTAATACAGGCTAGGCTGTGTAACCATATAAAAGAAGAAATTCCATAAACCATATAGCTTTTAAGTGGTACTTAATCTTAGGTCACGATAATCCAGTATGATTCAAAACTGGTTTGATTTGTCTTATAGATCTTTAAGTACTTCAATTATAATTGATACGTGACTCATGTTTGAATTAATGGTAATTGAAAGCACTT
Source organism: Simmondsia chinensis (assembly GCA_018398585.1). NCBI lineage: Eukaryota > Viridiplantae > Streptophyta > Magnoliopsida > Caryophyllales > Simmondsiaceae > Simmondsia > Simmondsia chinensis. The sequence goes on along the minus strand of JAGTTD010000007.1, from coordinate 24,515,507 downwards.
TTAAGTGTAAAGGTAATAGAACCACTAAGCTTCTAGGACTTATTCATAAAATGTTCAAGCAAGCAGAAGCAAAAGATATTTCATAAAATGTTTATGAATGGCTACTCGGTATATTGATATATGGATACGCCTATGAAGACTAAAGTCTTGAAATTCCTTGAAAGGTTCAAGCAAGTAAAGATTTAAGTTGCAATCAGTTAGGTAGCTATATCAAGTCACTTTGATTAGATTGAAGTGGTGGTTTCACGAGAATTTTTATTTATCCTTATTGAAAAGCGTTGTAGAAAGGATCAATAATATGTTTTTGAATATGATAGGATTCATATGATGAGTCAGATATGCATATCAAAATGTTTGTTATGTAAAAAGTTTTAGAAAGTGTCCTAAATGTATAACAGATAGCTTATGTTAGATTGATAGTATGAGAAGTGTCTATATAGCTTGATACAACGTATCATGTAGATGTTGTATTAGATACATCATCAACTAGGTTATCATCACCCAATGTACATGAGAGCTTTGGTGTAGTGGGAGGATGGTCAAGGTCACGTGACGGTTTCATGTCTCCAGTCTTAACATTTAAGAATGATGGTGAATTTGATCCTTTAGACAACAACGAAACTCTTAAGAGTAAAGATGTAGACCATTGTATCGAGGAAATAAAAGTTAAAGTAATTCTATTTTAACTGACTTTGGGAACTTGTGGAGGTGTTGAAAGACATTAAGTCCATTAGATAGGATCTGAATAGATCTACAAGTGTATAGAGTTAAGTGGACATGAAGGTAGAGACCTTTAAGGCTGGATTGGTGGCAGTGGGTATTATACCCTATATGAAGGAATCATCTTCGAAGAGGCCCTCAAGCCAGATGCTATGCTTAAGTCTATAAGGATACTCTCATCCATTGTGCTTCATATGATAAGATATGAGAAATTAGAAATCAAGACAACGTCCCCTGAATGGTTATCTTGAAAGGTTATGTATATAATACAACCAACCAAAATTGTTGACAAGATTCATGAGCATATATTATGCAAACTATGAGTCTATTTGTAGACTTAAATAGGCATCTCGTTCATTGAATAGCAGTATTGATGACAGTTAGTCAAGTCCTAGGGATTTGTGTCAATGGTAATTGAACCATTAGTGTACAAGTGACATAACGAAAAAAAATAAAGACTTTCTAAGTGCTGTATATAAATGACATTCTACTCATTGAGAGTGGTGGAGAACTGTTATGAGCGATTAAGTTTTTATTGTCCAGTCAGTTAATTAAAAGAAAAAAACCTAAGATGAATCAACTATTTTCTTAAGGTCAAGCTTTGGCGAGATTCAAAAGAAAGGATATTGGGTTTGTCATGGGTCATTTGTTTTTGAAAAGGGAGTTCAGATGTTTGATGTCAGAATTTCTATTTACCTTTATAGTCGGGGTCATTAGAGGTGAAGAGTGAAGTAGTCTTGTATTGCGTACTTCATCATGGAAGTTAGGTATTTGACAGCTAGGGAGTTGTTGAGTAGACTAATTGACTCATAAGGGTCCTAGTAAATGAAAGGATGTGAGTAAAAAGAATGAGACATTGGCAAATCAATATTGTTTAAAGTTTGCAGTCAAAGTGTTGACCAATCCCTAGTGGATAGTTATGCAATGCAGGGCTATTTTGATTTAAGGACAAGTGGGAGATGTTGGAATAGGTGTCCTAGAAAAATTCAATTAATTAGTTTTAAATATTAAATAAATAAAATTATTTTATTTATTTATTGTCTGATTGTGTCTTACGAGTCAAACATGCGTGTGATTGTTTTTCTAATATGCTCCATGAGATAGACATTATCCAAGATAACGTGTTAGGTTTGGTTTAAGTGGTTAATAAGATTTGGAAAGACTTAGGTCAAACTAGTGACATGTTGTCAATGAATGTTCGTAGTTGATAATAAGTTTGGACAACTTATCTAATAAGACTATAATATGGTACTTTGATGACCTGTTTTGGTCATGTTGATCGGAATCCAAGAGTATTATGTTGGTGTTTTCAATAAGATTGGAACACTGAGCATGAACACCTGAATTAGTTGTTTCTTTAAGTGTTATCAGAAATAATTAATTCTATAAGATGATAACTCCAAGTTGGCGAGATCAGCACCAGGATGGGTGACCTCCTAGAAAGTCCTCACCCTCAAGTTGAGGGCACTCGGAAACAGCTTCTTTTTAGGCGTAATACCCTAACGGGGGAATGATGCATACATCCGCCCCCCCAGACCCTACTTAGGCAGGAACCCTTGGGGCACTGGGTATGTTGCTTGCTTTGCTTTGCTTTGCATTAGTCCGAACTCATACATGGAATGTTGATTGCTTTGATATCCAAAATGATGAGGTTAAAATGGAATAACTAGGATCTTATGTCGTTGGGTAATTGCTTGAAGTGTGGCGGGAATGAATATTTTACTAGGAATTTGCAATGAAAGATATCCCTTAGTTAATTCGCAAATATAAGAACAGATTTTAGAATCTTTGGCCAAAGTATTCCACATCTTTGACGTTTGAAATAAAAATGGAAATTGTTTTTTTTTACTATGAATTGTTCGAGAATGGTGAGTCTGGAACTACAGCGATAGATGTGAGAAAAATAACGATAGTAGTTAAAGTTGTTTTAACTCATGGATATCTAATAGAGGGGTTAATTTTTGTAAAAAAATTATTTGAAAAATTCTTGAGTGAATATATTTAATTTTAGAGTGCAGTAAAGCTTATTTAGTGATATTAAGTTTTATTAAATGGTAAGCAATTGTTATCATGAGATGATAATCAAATTTGACCCATTTGAAGCTAGAGTTAGATTGTCTCTGAGATTCTTCTGCAAGCCTCTACCTAAGCACAGTTTGTAAATATTGTAATTAAATTCATTGGATGAATTATTTGTTCATGAGATGAATAAATTAATTTTGCTAAAGATAATTAATGAGTTGAATAATTTATTCATAAGATGAATAAGTTAATTTTACAAAATAATATTGATGAGTTGAGTTTTATACATGTGGGAATTAAACAAAAAAAAAAAAGAAAGAAAGGAGAAACGGTTTATGAGCGTGCATGCGCATGGGCACAGATGATATTTAATTTTGAGGAAGTGAATTTATTCAAGGCATGACAGATTGGCTCTGAGGAAGTTATGCAGATCGCCTACTTTATTCCTCCTTTTTCAAAAAAAAATTGGTCGAGTGCCACATTGCCTAAGGTATACAAATTCGGAGTTTGGATTTGCGTTTAAGGTATGTCTAAATTAAGTATTTTATATTTAATTTTTTTCTCTGCTTTATTTTGTTTAATCTACGTACCATGTTTATACTTGTTTTTATTCGATGTTTTGATTGTTATATTATAAGCCTATTAGAGTAAGATCTTGATCTACTTAAATAGTTTAATTAGATTAGGGCATTAGATTTAAAATTAAGAATTTTAATATTGGTTTTCCGCTGTGCCCGTTTTGATTTTTGAAATACATTCCCACCAAAGCCTCCCTTAGAATACACACAATAAGTAGTTTGGTAGCCTCCTTCAAAACCACCTTCCTCATATTCGCGTTAAGCCTTCTTTGCATCTTTCTAGAAGGCTTAACATTTTCCTCTTAATGAATTCTATGCACACACACAGAGTGGTCAATTCCTCTAAAATCAGTGATCGACAACCCTATAGCTCATTTATTGTTCTATAAGACCTCTAACATTCTAGATTCCTGTGTTTTAGTCAGGTCAAATGTAAAAATCATAGGTAGGGGTGTCATTGGGACCTAGAAATATGTACTAAGGGTGGAAGGAAGAGGTCTAAGTTCTAGCACCAACGGACGGCCTAGCAAGCTCACTACGGAGGACAATTAGGGCTTTAAAAATCAAAACCCTAGCTTACACTCTCATCAAATCCTACACATCAAGTAGATCATTAGTACAAACATCATCATAAGTCAAAGTACGAGCATCAGTCAAGTCATCTCCTCTAACAAAGTCAAATGAAACTGATTCTACCAAAGGGTCAATCACGTTGACTATAAAACACTAAAAATCATCCTCATCTCCAAGGAACCTAACATCGATGGATACATTTAGTATGACCTTGAGGTTTCCAAGCAAAACCTCCAGCACCCCGGTTCTATAATGAATGACAACATCTGCCATTGTGAAGAATGATCGTCCTAAAATGAGAGGGGTGTGGTTCCTCTGATGAGGAGGCGGAGTCCATGTCTAGCATAATAAAGTCGTCGGGGAAAACGAATTGTCAACCTTGACAAGTACATCTTCCAGCATCCCTCGAGGTCAACTCTGTGATCAGTCAACCAACTGAAGTGTAACACCAATTGTTTTAAGATCTCTAAGTTCCAATTCCTAAAAAATCGAGTATGGGATGAGGTTCAGACTTACCCCTCAATCCTAAAGAGCTCGACTAATGTAGCTCCCTCCTTTGACACACTAGACCATAAAAGCCTCATGATCTCGACACTTAGATGGGATGCCCAGCATTAAAATACTGCTAAATTTCTTGGTGACCCAGACATTCTTAGGGACACGTGCTTAAGCTTTGTTTTTCATCACACACAGGTGTTAGACCTAGTGCATGAGAAAATCCAATTTATATGAACAATTTTATTATTGAATGCAATTGAGTTACTGTCATCTTTATGTTTACGTGTTTATTATGATGAGTGTGGTGTTATTTTATATCAAATAATATACCATGAGATGGGAAAAGTTCTTAAGTGATATTTGGGATATCGATTTAGTAGATGATAAGATTATGCCACAAATAAACTAATAATAGACTAAAATATTATTTAAATTTTAATTTGTAGTCAATGATAAGTTTGGGCTATTTGTCTGGTATGAGTATAATGTAACATTTAGATAACTTGTCTTGGTTATACGGATGATGATCCAGGATGTTACGTTGGTGTATTACAATGATATTGCTACACTGAATAGGACCACGCGACTTGCTCATTTTTGCACTACTATTGGAGGTGAGCAACTCATCTTTATTATGTTTCAATAATGACTCCAAATCTAAGAAATAGTCTGAACTTGTGCATGGATTGTTAGTTACTTTTGTGTTCTAAAAGGATTAGGTTGCAATTTGTATTCGAGATCTAATGTTCTTTGGGTAACTGCATGAACTGCAGCAGGTAAGGATATTTCACTAGAAATCTATAATATAAGATGTTCGCTTACTTGATTCACAAGTATTCGAATTGATTCCAGAGACTTTGGCTAGAGCATTCCATATATTTGACATTTGGAATTAAGTATAGAAGTGTTTTTCCATATTAGTGAATTATTCGAAAATGGCGAGTTGGGAACTAAGAAGGTAATGTGCAAAGAATAACAATAGTAATTTAATTTATTCTTTCTCATGGACATTAAATAGAGAGGTCAATTGTGAGCAAACTAATATAAGGAATTTAATGAGTAAATATATTTATTTTTAGAGGGCAGTAAAACTTATTTAGTGAAATTAAGTCTTACTAAATGGTAATTAATCATTTTCATGAGATAATAATAAGATTTGACCCATTTGGAGCTAGACGTAAATTGTTCCTAAGGTCCCTGCATAAACCTCTAAAATATGCACTTTTAGAAATCAAGGGAATTTCATGAGATGAATTATTTATTTCGGAGTTGAATAAATTATTTTTTATTTTTATAAAATGCAAATTTTATGAGATGAATTTATACTAGAAAAATGAAATTAAAAAAGGGGAATTACACATTTCAGGCAATTATTGTCGTGCGCTGACTAGCGGTGAGGGGGAGATCCCCTTGTGCCACTTGTCACCTGCTAGGAGCGCCCTAGCGGATTGATCCTCGTCAAATGACGCAGACCAATCATATGGTACGACCTGGCACTCTGTGACATGGCTTTCACTGGGTGTTTTACGTGTCATATTATTTTTGTTTTGGATAAGTATCTTGGTATTTTGACATATCAAGAACATTACTTTTATTTTTATTTTTATTTTATCAATTAAAATGGTCAGATTGTATGCCTCTGATATAAATGGCAGCAGACATTTTAGGATTTAGTATTATTATTTAGACTTTTGCCTAGCACTTGAATTAGAGAAGTGAAGAGGCAAAACTTACTCCCATATAACATTTTCAAAATAGTTTTGCCCACACATGAATTTCAAAATGTGATTTCGCTGTGCTTAATCCAATCATTATAGGAAAGTTTAGTTTATGAAATTGAATTTGTCCGCCTAACAATTGGTATTAGGGATGGACTCTAATTATTAATGATGTGCATACGGACAATGATGTATGATTATTTAGCAAGTATACTAAGTCGATTCAAGTAATAAAGATTAAGTATAGTACCGTTCCCATGAGGATTGTTTTATCGAATGATTAGCAAAATTAGAAGTTATAGTGCTATTTGAATGATCGAATTCTGAAGTCTTCAATATGAAACTAATGAAATGGTGAGAAACTACAATTTTAAAAATTTTAAAGAAATTTGTACTCATTTTTATGTAACTTTGGCTGATTTTAAGTCCAATTTCACCTAGTTGCATCAATGCAACTTTTTATGGTGATTATTCAAGTTGTTTTATCCATGTTGATGGTCAAAAATCTTAATTTCCTAAATATTCTCTCTCGAGCAATACTTAGAATACTTGTTTACCTATTAACTTATCAATCTCTTGCCTGAATTTAAATAAGATAAGAGATGTGAAGATTTATGGTTTTCACAACAAGATCACACAAATCCCGTTAATCTATGTCTACCATTAGTTCAACTTAAGGTATTTGTCACTTTAGCTTACGAATCATTACAAGTTTTGAATAGTGATCAAGCAATCAAAACAAATGAAGAACAATAATAGACACTTTAACAACGGAATAAACAAATATAGAATACTTCGAACTTCAAAAGATCGTGAATTACAGCTTTGAATTAGGCTACATCATAGCATTGTAAAAACTGAAGTGGCTTATGAATAACATAATATAAAGCAAAACTAAACAAAAGCCATAAATAACAGAAGAAAAGGCTAGGAAAGAACTTGGAAATGAAGAATACCAAACCAACTCTTTCTTTCCTTCCTTTTCTCTTCCAATTGTTTGTATGTGTGGTTTGTTTATTTATAATTTGTTTTTTTTTTTTTTTTTTTTTGTTGATGAATGAATTGCTTAAAATTGATGCCTTAGGGTATTGCTTCATCCTCTATTTATAGCATTTCAACTTGAGTTCAACTTGCTATTTCATGAATAATAATGCATCCACTTGCTAGCCTTTCTTCACTTTTGCTGCCCAGTTTAAGTAAACGGCATTCCAACTTGCATCAATTTGCTTGCTTTCTTCATGTGTGCATTGTATACTTGCTTCCGTTTCACCTCTTTTTCCGCTCCATCTTGCTTTTAAACAATTAATTTTGATGGCAAGCTGATTAACTTGCTTTGATTGGTTCATTTAGCCTCTCTTGCTTGCAAAATTGTTGTTTAATCTTGATTTGCTTGTTCTTTTCTGAATTTGGCCATCAAATCTAGCAAAAATTAGCATGAAATGAGTTTTGCTATAATGGAGAAAGAGCAAAAACAATGGAAATTAGATGCAAGAAGGAAATAAATTGAACCAAAATCATATGAATATATGAATACAAAATTAGACTTATTAAATACCCCCAAACTTAATCTTGCTCGTCCTCGAACAAGGCTAATCATGAAGGTGCAAAATTTCATGCTTTTAAAGAATTTTATTACAATTTAGAGCAAGTGTATGTCTATTGGAAAAGAATGACCGATATTCTTAGCTTAAGGTTCTAAAGACAAAACAATCTTTCTAAAGGAAAACCCATCGCCTAGGGGAATGAATTCACAAGTTGGCTAAACAAATAAAATTTTATTCATTCATTCTAATCTCAAGACATTCAAATCAAATAGAAGACAATAATCATGCCACTTACAATAATATTTCTCAAGTATGCCTAAGACTAAAAACTAAAAGCAAACAATCATATAATTATCTATTGTTAAGGGCATGGTTCCTTGTTTGCTTTCTCAGTGCCCCTTGTAGCAGACTTCGAGGTCAACAATCCCCTTCCAGTTGGTCAAGGTTGCCAGGTTTTAAAGGACCCGAACGTGCCATAATCACCCGAGGTACCAAGGCACAAAATCATCACACCATAGCACATATCCGAAAGATAAGCATTCACATAGGATAGCGATGCTTAGAGATTCTCCTTTTTTTAAATGGTTTTTCATATTAGTTCTTCTTAAGCTTTTTCTATGCGCCCTGTAACAAGCTTTCAATGTGGCAGCTCCATATCTAGTTGGCCCAGGGTACCAGGAGTTGAGACACCCCTACAGATCTACGTACTCGAGACATAGAGGATATGAGGACTTAACTAGTCACGAGTACTTACTTCGCTTTTCGTTTCCCCTTTTCTCTCTCTTTTTCTTTCACATTTTCTTTTATTTAGGCTTAGGCATAACTCTTGAAGTTTATTTTGCAAATGACATTCTAATGTAATTTATTCAACTTTGATCATCTGTCAATCAAAAAGAAGGGTAAAATAGCATGCTAACTAATGAACCCAAACATCGTGGTTTTATAAAGATAATGCCTTAGAGTAGATCATGCATTACAAGTAGAACACAAAAACAATTTCTTGTCAAGTTATTCAATTCCAATAAATGCAAACAAGCCAAGAAAGTTTGTAAATTTGCCTAAAAAGCATGATGATAAGATCTCATTATATTTATGGTTTATTGAATGCAGCTCTAAACCTAAAAAATGAATTGCAAAGACCAATGATCTAAATTATAAGACAAAGAAAATCATTTTGTTGGCCAACACCATCTACATCCCCATCAAAGGATCCAATCTTTGGGAGACACTAATGCCGACTCTAATAGATAAAATAGAACTAGACAAGAAAACTTTTGGAAAATTCCCACCCCCCAAACTTAAAGGTTAACATTATCCTCAATGTTAAAAGAATAAAGAGAATGCAACAATGGGTGAGAAATACTCCCCAAGTTTGAGAATTGAGCTTGAAGATGAACTTGACGCCTCGTCAAACCCCAAACTTGTTTCAAAGCCTGTTCTAGAATCATAAAAAAGCATAAGAAATAATCAAAATGAAACTAGATGAAATGAAATAAGTAAAGTTTAAGAAAACATGGGTTGCTCCCCCAAGAAGTGCTTTAAGTTATAGTCGTTAGCTAGAGTTTTGAAAAGTTTATCTATCCCGGGTCCTTTAAGAGAATGGAGTGTTCCCCATTTACACCAAATATTACTCACTTTCCATGAGTCTTCTTAGCTCTATTCTTTATGCTTATATCCGCAATTTCACCACCCTTTCCTCTAGCCGTTGGATTTTTTGGCTTGACATGCCACTCCTTTGATTTCCTTTTGTGAACTCGAGAATGTTTCCTCACTAAATCATCTCTGGATCCTAAATCCTCCAACATGGTTAGAGAAACTTGATCTTTAATTCGAAAACAAGCGTCCTTCTTAGATGAATGCTTTATGCGCACAAAAACATTGAAAGTCACTTGCTCATCTTCTACCCTTAAGATTATGTTCCCTTGTTGCAAGTCTATCGAGGCCCTTCCCGTGGAAAGGAAAGATCGGCCTAGAATAAGGGTATCTCTTGATCCTCCTCCATGTCAAGCACTACAAAATTGGATGGAAAATGAACTCGTCTTTTTTAACCAAAACATCCTCTATCACTCCTTGTGGATAATTGATTAACCTATCCGCTAATTTAAGTGATACTGTGGTAGGCATCACTTCCCCTAAATTAAGCTTTCCGAAATAGAGAGTGGCATAAAATTAACACTTGCACCTAAATCACATAAAACTTTATCGAAAGTGCAGTTGCTAATGGTGGGAGGTATTGAAAAACTCCCTAGATCTTTTAAGTTATGAAGAAGCTTCTTTTTTAGTATGGCACTACATTCTTTATTTGTGCCACAATCCCGAACTCTTCCAATTTCCTCTTGTCAGAGAAGATCTCTTTCAAGAATTTTGCATTTTTGGGCATTTTCTCCAACATATAAGTAAAAGGGACATTTATAGGTAATTTCTTGAAATTTTCAAATATTTAAAAAATTGGTCATCCAACTTTTGTGTTTTCAAGCATTGAGGAAATGAAATTTTTGGTTTGTAGGGCTTAGGCTTACCCATCTTTGATTTGCTTTCTTCTTGGTTTTCGGTCTCGTCTACTTCCTCGAGTGTAGGGTGTAATTTGGTTCGGTGGCTTTGGATGGGCTGTCCTCTCAAGGTGGTTTTTTTAAAACCAATGGTGTTTGCGTGCTCTCTTTGGTTAGTAACTGCGTTGCTTGGTAGGGAACCTTGAGACCTCTTAAAAAGCTACTTTGAAATTTTTCCCACTTGGGTCTCGAGGTTACAGATGGAGACTTTATGATTCTCAAAGTTAGCCCCAATTTCATGCATGAATTTTGTTTTTTCATGCATGAACTTTCCAAACATCATTTTTAGATTAGGTTTCTTGTCTAGTGGTGGATGAATAGGAGGTCTGGGGTTCTTTGATTGCTTCAAGAAAGATTTGGTTGGTTCCTCCATCCTGGGTTGTTGGTATTAGAGAAGGGGTTGTGTAGAGCTTTTTTAAAATGTGAGACATAATTGGCTTGCTCACAACTTGATGAGGTAATAGTGTTTCCCATTTAACATTCTACACTTGAGTGATTTCCTGCATAGAATTCACATGTTAGTATAGGAGAGTGAATGGAATTAAAATTCATACTACCCAATTGTTTTTGGATCATTTAAAGTTGAGGAGATAACGTTGTGAATGCATCCACTTCGAGAATTCTTGCTAGTTTCTTTAGCATGGTGCGATTTTTTGTCCTCACATAATTGTCATTAGCCATCACTTTAAGCAACTCATATGCTTCCTCCGGTGTTTTGTTAGTCAGCGCTCCTCCAGCTGCCGTGTCTACCTTAGTTTAAGTGTTTGGTTCCAAACGATTGCAAAAAGTTTGGACTTGCACCCAAATTGGTAAACCATGATGTGGACACCTTCTTAAAAGCTCTTTATATCTTTCCCTTACTTCATACAAAGATTTCATGCAATATTGTGAACATGAGGTAATGTCATTCCTCATCTTAGCGGATTTGGCCGGTGGAAAATTTTTTGTGAGGAATATTTTCGCAAAATCCTCCAATGTTGTGATAATACGAGGAGGTAATGACAATAACCACACTTTGGCTTTGTCTCTTAATAAGAACGGGAAAAGCCTCAAGGCATCATCACTAATGCTATTATACTTGAATATATCACATATCTCTAAGAAGTTAGAGATATGCAAGTTTGGGTCCTCACTTGGTAACCTACCAAATTAAACTGTTTGTTTGATCATATTTATGATTGCTGGTTTTATTTCAAAATTATTCCATTGGATAGGTGCACATCGAATGCTCGGGGTGCATCCACTAACTGTTAGAGCTGCATGCTCTTTCAAAACTCTTTCCCCTTCCCTAGCAAGTTTAGCCGCGGTTTTAGTTTGTTTCGTTCTCCTGGTTCGTCTAAGTGTTCTTTCAATTTCAAGATCTAAGGCAATAGTGTCGTCATCTTGTGGGTTTAGCATAATAAATATGAAAAATGAACTTATAAGTTAAAATCAAGCGAAATATAACAAGACAACACAAATTACAACAATAAAATACAAAAACTTATGAAAAGAAATTTTTTTGGGACGGAGGGAACCAATTTTTAACAAAGTAACCGAAAGAAGGGGGGGGCCGGGGGGGGGGGGGGGGGGGGGGGGGTGTGAAAGGTTTTGCAAAACCAATGCTTGGGAAACTATAAATTTGTGTTCTACAATTATTTGAATTAAAAATCCTAACTTCCAAAAATCTATCTAGATGAATGAAATAAATCAAAAGAATAAAATTTCTTCCTCAAATTTAAACAAGATTTACAAGTCTAAACAAAAAGAATTGAAGTTAGTACTAAGACTATGTGGTATCAATAGCACTCAAATAAAAACAATCTCTGACAACAGAGCAAAAAAACTTATTGCATGATATTAAGCAAGTATAGTAAGTCAATTCAAGTACTAAAGGGTAAGTAGAGTATTGTTCCCTCGAGGATTATTTTATCGAATGATTATCAAATTTAGTAGTTCTACTGCTACTTGAATTATCAAATTTTAAACTTTTCAATGTGAACCTAATGAAATAGTAAGAAACTACAATCTTTACGAATTTATATGTAACTTTGTCTGATTTTAAATCCAAGGCATTCGATTTTTTATTCTCAGTATTCAAGTTTTTTTTTGCCCATGTTGATGGTAGAAAACTCAAATTTACTAAATGTTCTCTCTTAAGAAATACTTAGCATACTCATTTATCTATTAGCTCATTAATCTATTGTATGAATCTAAATGAGAAATGTGTTGTGAGGATTTATGGTTTTCACAAACAAGACCACACAAATCATATTAATCTATCTCTAGTATTTCCTCAACTTATAGAGTATATTACTTTAGACATCATCATAAATCTCCTCTCGGGCTCATTATGAATCACTACAAATTTTAAATGCTGATCAAGTAATCAAAACACATGAAGAATAATATTAAACACTTCAACAATGGAATAAACAAATACAAAATACTTTGAACTAAAGAGAGTGAATTATAACTTACGCTATATCGTAGCGTTAGAAAAACTAAATCACTTCTTGGCTAACATATAATATAGCAAAACTAAAGCAAAAGCCATAAACAAAAGAGAAAAGAGGATAAGAAAGAACTTGGAAATGAAGAATACCAAACCCCCTCTTTCTTTTCTTCCTTTTCTCTTCCGACTGTGTGTGTGGTTCTTTTTTTTTTTTTTTTGGTGTGTGTTGATGAATGAATTGCTTCAGTTAACGCCTTAAGCTCATACTTTATCCTCTATTCATATCATTTCAACTTGAGTTCAACTTGCTATTTCATGAATAAAAAATGCATCCACTTGCTAGCCTCTCTTCACTTTTGCTACCCACCTTAATCAAATGGCATTCCAACTTGCATCAATTTACTTTCTTTTTTTTCATGTGTGTATTGTATACTTGCTTCCATTTCACCTCTTTAGCCACCCCCATCTTGCTTTTGAACAATTCATTTTGGTGGCAAGTGGATTAACTTGCTTTGATGGGTTTGTCTTGCCGCCCTGGCTTACGAAATCGTTGTTTAATCCTGATTTGCTTGTTCTTTTGTGAATTTGCCTATCTAACCTTGCAAGAATTAGCATGAAATGAGTTTTGTTATGGAATAACAATAAGAATGAAAAAGAGCAAAGACAATGGATATTAGATATAAGATGGATAAATTAAACCAAAATTATATGAATATATGAATACAAAATTAGACTTACCAAACATTGTTAGGTATAATTGAGAAACCATGATCCAAATAAGAATCTAGGATGAGATCATGTAACGTACGTTTAAATCTTAGTTGAATTTGTTAATACAAATTGTTGTATGTTTAATTGATTGTTTTAAAATATTTAAGATTTCATTTATAGGGAATGTATTCATCAATGTTTATTATGTTTGGATTTTTGTTGGGAAAATTGGATTTTCATACCTAGTTAAACTTCTCTAAATAATTAGCTAATAAGACTAGATAACTTAATTAATATAATACGAATATGGTCAATTAAATACGAAATAATTTTTAAATTAAATAAATAAATAAATTAATTTCAAATGATGCCTGCTGACGTCACCTGTTAATGACAACAATGATGCTAGCGGCTGACATCTCTAAATTAAAATAAATAAATAAATAACTTTTCTTTTAAAATTTTGAAATGGGATTCTAAAAGACATAATTTAATGATCAATTTTTCTAGAAGAGTTTAGAAAATTATTTTAAGTCTTTTAAGACTTTGAAGTGACGTTATTGAAAGAGTTTTTAATAATAATTTTGAATAGTCCAAATTGGATGACGATGGTAATTTAATTATTCTAACTATATTAATACGAAAGGCTATGAGATAATTCAGGATAATTAAAAATCCACTAATTTTGTTAAAAAATCACGTGGGAGCTAGGTTCAAAGGTTGAAAACTCATGGTCTCCATATTGTCTAACATTAAGTACGTCAAAATTACTCCCTAAGGAGGATGCCGACTTACAGCATACAAGGTTGAAGTTTTGATAAGATGTATTGAAATGCAAGTAAACTGGTGCAACCACGCTACCATGAAGTATTTCATGAACTTTGATGAATGTTCAAGTAATGGTTTACACTTGACTAAAATACTATATTAGCCTCCCCAAGATGCTTTGTTGTACTATTTTTGAGCTTAAGGATAGAATTGTGAATTATTAATTTTCGGTAAAAGCTTACAAGTAAATCTAATAATAGAGAATCATTTTCAACTAAACTAAGCTTTTTTACGGCCCCATCGATGGGGAGTGAGGAGTGGGTAGTTTAGCTCATCATTGCATTCGTTATGTTTGGTGTAGTGCATACTAGATTAATAATGATTGCTAATTTGAAAGAAAATATATCATAGTTTGATGCATGACTCTTATTTTGTTGTTCTGTATCTTTACCGTGTAACAATGATCACCACTGGTACACTGCGTTCCATACTTAAGGATAATAATCTAACTGGGCCAAACTACCCAAATTAGAAAATAAAATTAGGCATTATATTGATACATAAGGGACATAAATATGTTTTAACTGAACCCTGTCATGCTGTGGCTACTAATAGTGCCGGCACTGTTATCAAGGTGTTACATCTTGACTTCCGTGTTGAATGTTCTCAAGCATCAAATGCTTGGGATTATGACACCAACTGAAATGAAGGGACATCCTAAGAAGAAGTTTGGAGGGAAAGATAGAGCAGCTCGACTGGAGCCGATGAGAAAGCTCATGTTTATGTAAATGTATGAAGGAATTCTATTTCAAGAATATGTTTTAAAAATGATGGCTTATTAGAATGCACTAGAGTTCCTTGGTGCAAATATTGATAGTTAATCATCGAAAGACATGATACTTGGCTCGTTGGTAGGGTCCTCAAGACCTTCTCATCAAAATTTGAATTACAACTCAAATTAGAATGTTGAGAGTAGTTAGAAGCATACCCTTGTGGTTGAAAGCCGAGTGGTCCTGACATACCAGATTCATGTGGTCGTGGATTCAGTTGTTATAGGAATTGTCCTTCTCCTCCTTGCCTCCCGAGAAGTTTGGATGGTTTCTCCAGCCCGAATTGTGTGTATGGATCATTTCTTAAGAATCCTCGAGCTGCACGAACCTGTTTCTACAACCCCTTAGCAAAAGGTGAAGCAGAGGGGGCAATCAAATGCAGAATGAGAAACGCTTGAACATAGAGAACAAGTACCATGCACGTTTTGAACATTAGACACATTATGTATAGCAGAGAGAGTCAATGTCATTTTAAATGAGCAAGTAAGTTGTTCAAAAGAAGGGGCAAGAGAGTCTACTTTCTTATCAACGATGGAGGTTTGAGCAATTTCATTGTCTGGCTAGTGGCATTCAAATGTGCATGTGTAGCAGATTGTTGTGAATTTTCATTCAAAAGTTCAAATAGTTCCCATGCTTCGTCCTCATTCTTCCTAAGGAATTGATCACCACAAGAGGCATCAACAATTATTAACTCTTTTCATTCAACCCATAATAAAAATTCTGAACTAGTTGCCATCTAGGGATAGCATGATGTGGACAAGTGCGCAAAAGCTGCCTAAACCTATTGATAAGTTCAATTTAATATATAATTATTCATATCTTTTAGTTTCAATTGCTAACCATTTAACATTTAATTTTGGATAGGGAGAGAATAAGGGACCTTCACATTGTTTTCAATGATTTGGAGAAGGCATATCATAGAGTGGCGAGGGAGGTCCTTTGGACAGTTTTGGATAGGAAAGGCATCCCCGTGCCATACATCCGGGCCATTAAAGACATGGATGAGGATGCACAAGCGATGGTGTGTACAGTGGAAGGTGAGACAGACGCTTTCCCAATAACCGTAGGGATACACCAAGGGTTTGCCTTAAGCCCCTATCTGTTCATTCTAATTATGGACGAGCTCACTAGGCACATCCAAGGTAGTGTATCTTGGTGCATGCTTTTTGCAGATGACATAGTGTTGGTGGGGGAGTCGTGCGAAGAGGTAAATGATAAGTTGGAACTGTGGAGAAGGGCACTAGAGTCGAAAGGCTTACAACTAAGCAAAGAAAGACCGAGTACAGGGAACTCAAGTTCGATCCCTCCACCAAGCCTAGCCAACAAGACGTTAAGATTGGATCTAAGGTCATATCGAAGAAGAAGAGTTTCAAATACTTGGGGTCCATGGTACAGCACAACAGCGAAGTTGACGAGGATGTCAACAACTGGATTAAAGTGGGATGGCATAAATGGAGGATGGCCTCCGTGGTACTTTGAGATAGAATGTTTCCCTTAAAACTAAAGGGAAGATACTATAAGACGGTAGTGAGGTCGGCCATGTCGTATGGGGCGGAGTGTGGGGCGATGAAACAATGGCATACACAAAAGATGAAGGTGGCGGAGATGCAAATGTTGTGGTGGATGTGCGGACACATAAGGAAGGATAGGATCAGGAACGACATCATAAGAGGCGAATTGGGCGTAGCCTCCATTGAAGATAAATTGAGGGAGCAACGTTAGAGGTGGTTCAAACATGTTAGAAGGAGACCGATCAACGCTCCAGTCACCGGCGATTACTAGCGATTCCGGCTTCATGCAGGCGAGTTGCAGCCTGCAATCCGAACTGAGGACGGGTTTTTGGGGTTAGCTCACCCTCGCGGGATCGCGACCCTTTGTAAAGAGTACAACAATGGGGAAAAGACTAAAGTAACCCTAACTATATAATACAAATATAAATCTAGATATAGAAGTAGAATACGAGTCATAATCAATAATTATAGTAGATATAGATTTAGATACTCTAAAATTTAGTACCTTAGCATGATATGATAGGATCATTCATTTAGTTTCAAAGCTCAAATTCTTATGACATCTCCTTAGTTCTTCACAAGAAGACAGATCGTCCTCAAACTTGTTGACTGATCTATCTATTTTTCAAATAAAGACCTCATTGACAATTAATATTGACATATCTATATTACTCCGATATTTACAAATATGCAAGAGCATACATGATATCGTAAATAAATAACTATACGAATTTAAAAAAACAATCTATGATGGTAATATATTATTGATGTTAATATATAGGATGGAAATTGTGCGTGTAAAACCGTGATATAATTGAAGCCTCTTACAGTTTTGAGTAAATAATTATAAATTCATGATTAACAAACTCGTTAATTGTTTTATATCCGATAACATGATATGTACTTGAAATGTAACAAATGAGGGTGGAGTTAGTGAGTTTATCATGCACAATCACAAGTACAATAATTTTCATCGGTCTCTTTCAACAATAACATAATTAAGAGGAAAA
Organism: Simmondsia chinensis; assembly: GCA_018398585.1. Classification (NCBI taxonomy): domain Eukaryota; kingdom Viridiplantae; phylum Streptophyta; class Magnoliopsida; order Caryophyllales; family Simmondsiaceae; genus Simmondsia; species Simmondsia chinensis. The sequence goes on along the minus strand of JAGTTD010000007.1, from coordinate 24,498,041 downwards.
AATTTTATCTATACTTAAAACAATCGTAAGCATCAAAAACATATTTAAAATAAATTTAAAAATAAAAATATAATTTTTAATTTTTCTATTTTTAAAATTATTTGTCAATAGTTTTAAAAAGTTTTATATTTTTAAATTTTATAAAATTATTATAAATATTTAAAATTGTATAAAATATAAATAATTTGATAGTTGAATGAAATTCTCGGTTGATGTTTGGCAAAATAATATAGATAATAATTAAATCATGTTTAAGGTACTTTCTTATATTTTATATACCTATCAACTTAATTCAATGAAATAGTAATTAATAAAGTTATGGAAAGAGTATTTGAAAAATAAGTTATAGAAATTGATGGCATCTCAAAAGTTTTTTAAAACCATGGGGCACCTATAAAATGCATTAACACTATGCCTCAACAAATTTTGTTCTAATTTCTCTAGTTTTTTGAATAGTTTTGAATATCTTCAAACTGATTTTCTTTATCAAGATTGAACTAATTTTCATCAACAGTTTGGAGGTATTTTTAATTAAATTAGAAGTTGGAAGTATAATAATTTGACCAATAGTTACTTAATGAAATTTAAAACTCGGAGGTTACTTTTATTTTGACCAATAGTTCGAAAGGTCTCTGTAAATATTATACTTTTATTTTTTAGGGTTATTTACGTCAAAGGTCCCCATACTTTGTTGATTGTGTCAATTTAGTCCTTATACTTTTAATTGTGTCAAATTTAGTCCCTGCACAATTCAAAATGTGTCAATTTGGTTCTTTGAGAAAAATTAATGTTAAGTTTTTAATGAAATTTTTAGTGGTTCGACCATGAATTGGGTTAAATTGAGTAAACCGATAAATTTATAATGAGTTACTTACATCTAACATAATTTTTTCGTTCAAAATTAAGTCATTAACTTAACTTAAATTTGATTGAAGGACTAAATTGATATATTTTAAATTGTTCAGGGATCAAATTGACATAATTAAAAGTATAAAGACCAAATTGACACAATGGACAAAGTACAGGGACCTTTGACATAAATAACCCTATTTTTCATTTATAAGAAAGAACTTCGATTTTAGGTAGAAAATTATTTAAAAATTTTGTTATTTTTTTCTAAACCTTAGTTGCAGACTTGCGATACTATTGAAATAACATATCAACAAGTGCACAAAATACAAATACCATCGAAATAACATATCAACAAGTATACAAAATAAAAATAATACATCTTTTTGCCTAAAAATAATAAATAAGTCTTTTTTCCTTTACTTTCCTCCCTATTTTTCTCGCTCTCTTTTTCCCACTTTTTATGGCTCTTCTTCTAAAGAAATTATAAGGTGACCCAGGTCACTGGTGACGTGGTAACGCTAGGCCATTTTCAATTTTTTTTAATTTAATTTTTTATGTAATCTCCTATTAAGTCCTACTTGAAAATTAAGTCATTTCCAAATTTTTATAAAATTTAACCTTAATGTGTGAAATTAATTTTAAGTTTTTTATTTATTTATAATTTGACATTATTTCTTAAAAATTATATTTCTAAAATTTTAATATTTTGTTTAAAATCTTATTTGGATATCATTTTTAAAAATTTTAATATTTATTCATAATTTGAGTCATTAAATTATAAAAAGTAGCATTTCTCTCTTCTTGCTTCTAGATAGCCTTCTAATCATGATTTAACAAAAATACGTTGAATATAAAATTTTAATAGATTAATACAAGTCGATTTGGCTCAAAATACAAAATAATTCAATAAAATGTGCATATAATAAATAAAAATAAGATGAAAAGAGATATAAAAGCAAACCATCTCTATTACTAAGCTTATACATACGTAAGTATATTACCTTTGTCCATTTTTGAATAAAAATCTACCACCTACAATGCGTCCCTACACATTGATTATATCACACATGCATCATGAATATTCAATTGTATACGATACACTAAAAAAAATTTAAAAGGTAACTGGGTACCGTAATTTTTGCCTTTGTGATTAGTTCTCTGAAAGTTGAATTGAATCGATTTTGTTGAACTGAATCGATTTTAAGAGTTGACCACCTTTTTTTGAAGAACAACCTTTTTTTCATAAAATTTCTTCTTCTTTAAACTTAATTTGTTTTTTTTTTTAAATTTTAAGTTCATTCTTTTATTTTAAAATTAAAATTAATTTAAATAATATTTTTAATTTATAAAAACAACTACCCAGTAACAATTTCTCCAATAAAAGTGAGAAGTGGGGCTTAATAGAAGATTGCATAAAAAAATTAAATTAAAAACAATTGAAAATGGCCTGGGGTCACCACGTCACCGGTGACCCTAGGTCACCTTATAATTTCTCCTTCTTCTATCTCTTTTCATTGAAATCTCTATCTTCTTTTCCTTATTTATAGAAACCTTCTTATTTCCCTTGCACTTTTAAAAATTAGGATTGCATTTCTTTGTAAAGGTGCTTAATTATTTCTTGAAATTTCAAAGCTTTTTGTTTGATTTTGAGGTAAAAATATGTGTAGGAATAATGTGGGTTTGTTGTAGGGCGGATCAATATGCGGTTATGGGGCGAGTATATGCGGGTATGGGGAAGGGCGGGGCAGGGTGGATACAAGCCTACACCTATACCTGCTTCATACCCGTGACGGGTATTAACATGTGTACTCTATCCATACCTATTATCAGTCTCATCTATATCCATGCCCATACCCACTCTAAACGGGATGAATACCCACCGGCGATGGGTTTTATCCACTCTGTTGCCGTCCCTATCGGTAATGCAATCTAGGCTCCGTTTGTTTCAAAGGAAAAAGATATTCTCGAAAATGGTTTTCCTATTTTCCGTTGTTTGGCACCAAGTTTTTGACGGAAAATATTTTCCTAAGGAAAAGCTTTTCCTCTCAAATGAGGAAAATGTTTTCCCTTGTAAAAGAAGGGAAGTTAACATTCCAAGTGTTTTAAAAAGTTTTGGGGTATACGTCACACATTATTTAACTAATATGTAGATATATTTCATCATGATTCAGTGAATTTTTTGTAATCTGCTGAATTTTTGTTAAAAATATTGATATAATTATATATATTATTGTAATTATGTACCACATCAACACTCTATAATGAAAATTAATTAGATTTTGATAAAAATTCACCAAGCTCGGTATCTGAATGATAAAATTTTGAAACATCAAGGGGCCCCATTGTATATTTTGAAATATGTAGGCTATGTGGATGATAAATAGTCAAACCTAAGGTCCCTAAGTGATAAATTTCCTATATTTTTTCATTAAAAATAGCTTCTTTATAATCAAAAGAAGCTTATATAACTTATTCACCACTTTATATTATCTCATAACAATGTATAATATGATTGATAGAAGATTATTTTTTATAATAAATAAGCAATATTATAAGACGAGAGCATATTTTCCGCCAAAATAAATAAGGAAAAATGTTAATCGGAATTTAATTTTCCTTGGAAAACCTATTCCTAAGGAAAATGTATTCCGTGGGAAAACTGCTTCCCTCGAACCATACAGAGCCTTAGACTTTAAACTTTTTCATCTCTCGCTTTTTCCTTTTAAAACATACAAAAACACATCATAATGCGGAATTAAGTTTTCCTTTGAAACAAACAAAGGAAAATCCCATTCAGATTTCTTATTTCCTAGAAAAATCTTTTCCGAAGAAAAACAAATTCCAAAAATTTAGTTTTCCGCTAAAACAAACGGAGCCTTAATCTAGTGTTGCCCAAGGGCGTTTTCTTGTATTTAAAGGGAAAAAAAAAAGAAAAGAAAAATTCACCAGGCGGTGTGGATCGAAAACGTGGAGGGCAACAAGGAAGAACTGTAGTTGATTTATCAGTGACGATAAAACAACCATTGATCTTCAACTACTACTTTCTCTCTCTTTCACCGATCATCTTTTATAAGTGGGCGACTCGAAAATGGAGTTGGATACAAAACACTGTGAACATCTCGTAAGTTTCGCTTTTATTTTCGTCGTATGATGCAATCGTATCCCGTAATTGCTTGAATTATTCTTCTGATTTTTCTCAAGCATCTCACTTAATCGCTGTTTCATCGGAAATGCAGCCAAAGTAAAACTTCTAAATGAGTACGATTGTATTACCTAGGGTTTCAATGTTTTTGAGTATGGTTCAATTTCGCCAAAGGAACCGAGTCGTGGGAATGTATGTTCGAATGCGGTGTGGTTAATTTGGGTTTTAACTGTATTGCTAAGTAGCTGATCCTCTCTTTCTCTATTCATGACTAGGGTTTCGAGAATGATGCAATTCAAATGGGATATGATCAAAATGCAGGAATTCTCCAAATTTTCAGAAAGGGCAATAGTAGAAAAAGAGAAGAGAGAAAGAGTGTAACATTCAAATTAGATGATCTGCAATACAACCATCAGATCTTATTTGTAGCCACTAGAAAATATGAAAAGGGAAAAATACACGCAGGGCTTGAGGTAACCAAATCTTGTTGAGAGCCTCCACTTTCGGTTTTCTCCCGCGTTGATTCTGTTTCCTGAGCTGGGAAATGCTCATGCGAGTGTTGTGTGAGAGTTGAGTGCTGGTCCCCTGCATGTGTAACACCTAGGTGGGTTATTTTTGCTTGGATTTCTGGCCCGTTGGTACTTGGGCTTGCATTAGAGAACAAGGCAACACTTGATGGGATCAGCCATTGTTATGTTCGCAATGAGTAGACACTAAAGTATGTTATATACTTTCATTCTGTTAGTACTTTGTGATTTGGTTCATATATGGTTCAAAAATAACAACATCCTAGTGACAACGAGGCTTCCGCAATGGCGGGGGTTCATATATGGTTCATTGTGAAATAATACGAATTCTTGTTAGGTATTGTTTTCACTTGTTAAATGATGCAGATTATGTTAGGTGATGCACTATTAGTTGGCTTCATGGAACTTGATTTTCAGATTTTGCGCTCTCATCTGCTGGTTACCACACGTTTTTTTGTACAGCCATAGGGTAATCCTTATGTACTTTAACCTTAATGGGATCATGTTACTATTTCACAAAAGTAGTTTGTACCGAAAGTTCCTGTAACAAAAGGTAAAAGTTGAGGCTTACAAAGGGGTTGATGTCAACCGGGGTAACGTTTTAAGTAGGGGCATCATGATTGTTAGATTTTAGAATGCAGTGAAGACGGCGGAAGTTATTCAAGCCTTGCCATCATACAGGGATCTAGTAATGACTGCATTTCCGACATTTAACAGGATCTCTTACTTGAAGAAATGAATCTATTTATATCAACGTTCTTGAATTAATTGATGTTATTTAGTAAAGGCCTCATGATCAGCATGATCTTGTGGCTTTGAGTAAATTTCATATTTTTATTATCTATTCTCGCATCTACACGTTGTTGATATTTTTTTTTTCTTGATAAAAAAAGAAATGGGATTAATATAGAAGGGATGTACAAATCGTTTAGGACAAGACGTCATGAGTGAAGAAATGAAATACAAAAATGTAAAGGCAATGATAGAAGAGCTCCAATCTATATTCAGATTGACCAAGGTCGTGCTTGAGAAGCCTCCAAAATCCTTTGCCCAGAGTGAGCCTAAAAAAGAAACATCCTCCTCCTAGAACAAATACGCTGTAGTGTATTTTCCCTTAAAAGTTCTATCATGTCTTTCCTACCAAATACACCAAAGAATGGCTGGCCTAGCTATAGTAAACAACATTTTAATGTCTCCATTCTTCTCTAATTCTCTGAATTTAATCCGAAGAGAAACTTCCTCTGTATGTGGGTGACTCACACCTGTTTGAAAAGCGAAAACAACTTGCACCATTAATCCTAAGCTATTGAATATAGTAAATAAGGTGGGCGTGTGTTTCCCCGCTCTAGAAGCACATGACACAAATTCTAGAGGACAAAGCCTTCTAAGCCATTCGTTTCTGCAAGCAATCATGAGTATCAAGCTTGTTAATAATGAGAGATCTTAAAAAAGCTTTGCTCCTCAATGGTGCCTTGGATTTCTAATTAAAAGAGCAAAGAGGGAATGAGGAATGTTGGTCATGGTTGAATTGAGTCATGTATTAGAAATGAAACTTAGCAGTAAAGATGCCTGAGTCCTCTAACTCCCACACTCTTCTATTTGATTGAGAAGATATTTGATTTTGGTCTAAAAATCGGCTTAACTATGTAAATTCAAGAATTTTTTGTTGGTGAGATTTTTACGGTGATGTAAGTTCCATGGAATGTAGCCATGGTTGGAAAACCAAAAGCGCGTATTGGAGCATGATGAATAGAGGAAAGTTGATATAAGAGTGGGAATTGATTTGAGAAGAACCCACTCTAGCCCAATTATCTTCCCATAAATGAATTCGGTTACCAACGTCAATTTTAAAGTGTACGCATGGAAGGAAAAAATGGTACAACTGTGATATATATTTCTGCGGGATGAACCTGCCATCATATTTGCTAACCCAACACCATCCATTGTTTTGGAGGCTATACTTCCTTTTTGTTCACCATGTGCCACAGGGAGCTAGGTCTATTAGGAAATCACCATAACCATTTACACAAAAAGGAAATGTTTTTGGACACCAAATTATATTCCCAATCCCCCTTCTTCATGGGGCCTATCCACTCCTGACCATGGAAAGTCCCTCATAATACCCTTGATGTGTTTCGAGATAGAAATAGGTACCCTAAATGGCTATAAGTAGTAGATCTGAACGCTAGAAAGGTAAGATCAAATAAGGATAAGATTACCTCTCAAAGAAAAGAACGCACACTCTAACCTTTTGGCAATCTTCCTAACTACTGGCTCCTAGAAACTAGAAGATCAGGGATTACCTCCTAAGAGAATACCTAAGTAGGTGAGAGGGAAATGTTGTGCAACACAGTTAGCCAGGATAGAATACTGCGAGACAATCAAGCTATTTAGATTTACCATAAACGGAAAGGCTTAGCTAAATTAACCTTAAGGCGGAGATGTGCTCGAAAACTTGGATGATAGTGAGAACTGCCTTAAGTGTTCTCTTCTGAAAAGAGTATTGTATCATCCGCAAATTACCAATGAGTCATAACTATATCATCCTTGCACACACTCACCCTTTTAAACCGGCCTCGATCCTGGTTTTCAGACAACATCCTACTAAGCATATGCACTATTAGAGTAGATAAGAAAGGCGACAAAGGGTCACCTTGCCTCGAACCATGCGAGGCAAAGAACCAATTCCTATGATTTCCAATGACCGAGTTTGTAGCGTTAATTAATAAACCTCTAATCCGTTCACTAATCCTCATTCATGTTCGCTCATGAATATCATCTTGAGTTAGCGCTATTGGCAAGTTCAAATACGAACATTGTTTACACCTATAGACAACGCATTATTTGAGAAGTATGGCATTTTACTGATGTGATATTCTAATTGCTCTTCATAGGATTAATTGAATGATGTCTCATGCGGTTTTGAGATGTGCATTCTATTACATGCTAGTTGAATAAATGTATGTCTTTCATGTTCTTTTCTTTGTTTCAGGGGGAAGAACTCTTGAATGCATCTTTTGTCCATTAAAAATCAGCAATATGACATTCTATTCCTTCTAAACGTGGAAAAGTTTCATTATGGTTGAGCATAACTTGCTAAGGGTTCTCCTCAGAGTCCATGTTGCTCCTAATGGCTGCATTTGCATGGTGGACAAAACAATTTTTTGTTCACTTATGAATTATGATAGAGTATGAACCATTATGAACCTTCATCCAATAGCTGAAGCTTTTGGAATTAATTCCTGGAAAGCTTACACCTAAGAGATGTAGAGTTAAAGGAAAGTCAAACATGTGCTACAAACACTGATATAGGTAGCTGAGGATGTTGCATGCATATGCTTGCATGTTGGTGCCTACATTCACTTGGCTGCAGTGACTTCCTGCAAAGTCTGGAATAGACAGGAATTTGTCATCAATATCAAGTTGTGATGATAGTTTGGAATTCGCATAAACAATCTGATTTATCTGTGGTAGAATATACCCCATTTTTGCTCTTCTTTTGTGCATTTTCCTTAGTGAGACATAAGCTTGCACATGCAAACAGTATGAGCTTTATTCATTGGCTTGTAGCTTACACTATCAAAGGTTTTCTTTTAACATTCTCATTTTGTGGCCATATCCTTTACCACAAAAAGCTGCTTTTGTCAAATTGTTACGATTTATTATGTGTCCTACTGATGATCTTGTGCTATTTTGCTTTTGTAATAGGTGGTCAAAGATAATGACACCCACAGCATTGTGCTGTCGTATCTTGTTCATAATTGCTTTAAAGAAACAGTGGAGTCGTTCACTAATTGTACTGGGATTAAGCAGCCTAATAATTGCTTCGAGAACATGGATAGAAGAAAAAGTGAGTATGTGTCATTGCTGTCCCCCCTCGATGTCGATGTTTACAACCTCTATTTGATCTCATACTCTGCTACTCTTTGTTCATATAGCCTCAGGATAAGTTTGGCAAAAAAATCATTTGCCCCATTTATGTTTACGTTCTTTCTAACCGAACCAGCCTGGATCTTGACTAGTGAGATCACAAAATTTTGAGTGTGATTATGCATCTTCTTTCCTAGCTAGCTTACAGGAAAAAGGTGAAAAGGTACCTAGGTAATACAAAACCGATCGAAAGGTCTGAAATTCTCATTTTCTTTGTTATATATATGTATATCACAGTTCTGTCTTTCCAGCTGCCATCTCCCCTTTACCTGATCCTAGGAACACCTCTTCTGTGTCACCAACTGAAATCCACCATCACTAGCAAAATCCACTGTGTTGAAGCTTTACAGTGTACTGTTTTCCTACTATCGGAAACACTACCAAAATAAATCTTTACTATGGAATGTCTGTTATGGAAGCCATAGAGGAGATGTTGATGGATTGGGTGTGGGGAGAGTGATGATGGACAGATAGAATTGTTCATGAGCTTGTTATGTGTCGCTGACATCTACAGCCTAGCCTGCTCATGGACTGGCTTGGAAGCATGGATATAGATATGGATATGAGATACAATATGATAACGACAGGCCGACACGTAATTTTTAGGATACGACACCTTTGGGACACGTTACTTAAAAATTATATATTTTCTTAGATATATATTCATTCAATTGATGAAAAAATCTAAGGTATAAACTTAAAAAACAGAAGAAAAAAAAATTATGATAGCTTAAGAAAAAATGTAAAAAGCTTAACTAAAATAAGGCAATTTCAAGCATATACAATTAACCAAAAAAAAAAAAAAAAAACAGAGGTTCAAGCCATACCCCCCTCTCTCCCCTCACCCCAACTTAATAGAGGCTTCTTTCTCTTTTTTTTAATCACATTCTCGCTTTTTCAAATTGTAAATTTTTTTTATTTATTTATCAAAACAACTATAAAACATTTGAAAATGTTAGTTTATTTTAAAATTTTTAAATATAATCATATTGAAATTTATATAATATAATTTAACTATTTGATATGCATGCTATTATATCATATAATAATATATTGGAATATTATATTTTTAAAGTCAAACCATCAAAAGCGTGTCGAACGTATTGGAAGCATGCCGGAAACTCAATATTCAAAAAAACAAATCGGATACCTTTTTCCACATATCGGACGGGTATCGCAAGCGGGACGGAAGCGCATCGGAAACGTGTCGGGAATTCAAAATTTAAAAAAAGAAGTAATCGACGTATCAGAACGTGTAGGTGTCAGATACATGTCGGACACGGATACTCTGGCCAAAAAAGAGTAGTGGACTGGATGCTTGGGGTACTTACTAGTGACTTCTATCATTGTGTCAGCTTGAGGAGTACTGCGTTTTGGTGCAGAAGTGGGGAAGGAAAATTAGGAGATTTTGGTTTCTGATTTTCGCATATTGCTGTTTTTTTCCTCCTCTGTCCCTCGTTTTTCTCACCTATCTTGAGTGGTGTGGATGGGGAAGGGAAATTCTAGTGGCAGTGGGGACAGAGAATGGTCGGAGAGGAGCAGCGCTCACGAAATACTTGTTTTGTGTTCTACTTTCTGGACTCTTGGATCATTTTTCCTCATTTGTGCAGGGAGACGCCATATTGATGTTATTGTAATGTTTCATCTCTTAGTTTGTTGGTCAACGTCCACCCCTTTGTTTGCTTCTGGTGGCATCTACTTTCCTAACTTGTTTTTCCTGACTAGTTTACTTTCCCCCAGGAATTATTACGTTGGTCTCAGATGGAAATGCAGTCAAAGCCATTGAGCTGACTGAAGAGCTGGCTCCAGACTTGCTGGAGAAAAATAAGGATCTGCATTTTGATCTTTTGACTCTTCATTTTGTTGAGCTTATTTGCTCGAGAAAATGGTGAGAAAAGTACTCATTAGTTCTTAACATCACATTATGTCTGTCTTTTAACATTTGGTTTCTGTGGCAGTACAGAAGCTGTGGAATTTGCTCAGAATAAGTTGACTCCCTTTGGCAAGGTGCAAAAATATATGGAGAAGCTTGAGGTATGTTTCATTTCGGCAATATTTTGCTTTTCTCATCTCACTCCTCCATAATAAATGAATTATGCTCTTGTTGAAGGATTTTATGGCTTTGCTTGCTTACGAGGAGCCTGAAAAGTCACCAATGTTTCATCTTCTCAGCCTAGACTATAGACAACATGTTGCAGATAACTTGAACCGAGCAATTCTTGGTATGATTCTTGTACCTGTGTTCATCTGGTAGCAGTCATTTTGTATTCATCTAACTTTTGTAACCTATAATGAGTGTCAGCTCATGCTGGCCAGCCGGTTTATTCTCCGTTGGAAAGGCTTATTCAGCATGCGTCAGTAGTCAGCCAATACTTGAATCAAGAGTATGGAAAGGTAATTCCTATACTGGTCAGTCTTCCCCCGCCCCGCCCCGCCCCGCCCTTTGGATAACTTCTACATTTTTATAGGGCTACTGCATTACAAGCTACTGAACTCATTCAGTTGTGGTCTGGTATAGTTTACTGATTAATAAGGACTGATATCGCATGATATTCTCTGTTCAGCAGCTATTTGATGAAACTGGAATTTGAGTTGTAAGCCTAAAATCTTTATTTATGAAAACTTTCATTCTTTAGTACTTCAATACTCCTTGTCTGTGCAGGTTGGTACTGAATCGGATTAGCTCGTTTTTAAATGTGAAAACTGAAGTTGTAAAAAAAAGCTGTTATTTCTTGATAGAAGATGAATATTACTCCCCAAGTCTCAGAATAAATGTTACCCTTGACTTCACCAAGCCCAAGCAAGTGATTTGACTATAAACTTAAAATTATTATATTGAATTTAACTTTATGACAATAGTATACAGAAAATAGTCCATTGGGAAAGAACAAGTGGAGAAACCTTTTCTTGTGCAGGAAATTTGGTAACTCTTTACGCCTCATGACGTGTGACATAGTACGATCGAAGCGTTTCAGGAAGTACTACACAAGAAGAATTTATGATTAATTACGAGTCTTTTCTATTTAATTTTATTAGGAGTCTTTTAGTTTTAAATTCAAATAAGTCAAAGTTATTTAATTAGGAGTCTTTTAGTTTTAAATTCAAATTGGTTGGAGTTTATTTAGATTAGAGTTTCTAATTAGAATAGGATTTTACTTTCTTTATTCTAGTTAGGTTATGAGTATACTTTTTTTTATCTTTCTGGTTCAGGGTTCCTACTCTATAAATAGGACCCTTATGTACTCTATTGAGATATCTTTTGAATGAATAAAAATCCAGAAATTGAGAGTTGAGTTTGAAATCTTTTGTTTTTCCTTTCGTGCTACATCAATTTTGGTAACAGAGCAAAAATCGATCCAATTTATTTTTACTTTCCAATCAATTTAAAAAAAAAAAAAGAAAAAGAAAAAGAAAAAGAGAGAAAAAAGAAACCCTAGACGTTTCTGCAAGCCATCACACCCTTTGAATCCCTCCTTTCCGCCACCCACCGCCCCCAAATTCAAACCCTAACCCTAGATTTCGAACCCCAACCCTAAATTCCGCAGTCAAGGACGATCGACTGCCATCGCCAAGCCCCGTGGACTCATCTCCATCATCTCCGGCACGTTTTGAGGAGGACAACTGGGGTACTTTGAAGGTTCTCTTGCAAGCTTGAGGAGAATACTAGAAAGCTCCCTACGGTTGTGAAAAAGGTATAAGTTTCTTACATTGAAAACTTGTGCTAATTTTTGTGTGGTCGAAGTTCACAAATTTCACTAGGTCTTTTATATTTAATTTTTGTTTTAGAAAACAAAAAAAAAATATTTGCGATCTTCTGTGTGCGACCTAAACAATAACCAACGTTAAGCATCTACAGTTTTACTTGAAAGTTCAAATTGCTAGTTGATTTTCAAATAAATACTTGTGGTAATTTCATTAACCTCAGTACTGAAAGCACGTATTCATGGGCCCGTCTAGGAATAATGATAAACAAGTTGAGTCTACTCCACATGAAGGAACTGTGTCACCCAATGACTTTCATGAACTTAAACAAAGCTTGTGCGCACTAAGAGAGATTGTTGAACATCATGAATCTGAAAATTCTCGCACTAGAGCACAAATTAGTGAGATTTTTACTTTGCTGCATAAGAGCAAAAATCTATTGAGTAATAATGATGATGCACCCCAAAACGAGAACTCTACATCTCCTCGGTCTTTCAAGTCGACACATGGTCAATTTGTTTCGTCCAACCTAGTTCCGGGTAGCCCCTCTAATTCTCACCATCCTAGGAATAACCCTAGACCTAACCCTAGATACCATGACTATGATCGTCCCAGGGATGGTCAATTAGGCCTCAGAATGCCGTACACGAAAGAGGTTCTCTTTTTCCACGACGCGGTCGTGAGGATCGTGTTGACATAACTAGGAGAGTCAAGGTTTTTGACGGGAAGTTGGACCCTATAGTCTTTTTTGATTGGGTAGACTCCATGGAAGACTATTTTGATTGGTACAATATGGATGATATAGAGCAAGTCGGTTTTGCTAGGATGAAGCTAGTAGGTTCTGCAAAGAAATACTGGCAAACTGTCATGCGCAACATCGAGAGACTTCGTAAGGCCCCTATTAATCAATGGGAGGTCATGAAAACAAAATTGAAAGAAAAGTACATACCTAGCTTCCATAGAACCTAACTTGTAAATCAAATGCTCAACCTTAGGTAGTCACCTCTTAGTGTCACTGAGTATATGGATCTTTCTGAGGAAGTTTTGCTTAGGTGTGGCGTAGATGAGGACCCACTTATGACCTTGACTAGGTTTGTAAATGGTCTTAACCTAGACATTAAGAGAGAAGTCAGTCTTTATGCCCCTACGACTTTAGAGGAGGCTTACCAAAAGGCCCTTGAGTTTGAAAAGGATTATAGAACCCAATCTACTCGTCGTTTGACCAATTCGGGGAGTAATTCGCGATCATATCATCCCTCATCCAATACCCCTTTTAATGGAAAAGAGTCCTCTATTATTGGGTCCTATACTGTAGGATCTCCCACCCCTAACCCTACGCGTCCTAGTGGCCCTATGTCTCGTTCTGGTGGAACAACTAGTACTTTCCGCTCTTCTGGCTCATCTTCTATTAGGTGTTTCCATTGTCAACAATTAGGCCACATTGCTTCACAATGTCCTTATTGTAATCTCTTCATAAATCAAGAGATTGACCAACCAGACCTAGAAGAAGAACAAATTGTTGAAGCTGAGCCCTATTCTGGGGATGAGAATGAGAATAATATAAATTTAGATGATTCCATAGAGAGAGTGAATGTGTTTAGATGTGGCTTGACAAATGCAACCAAAGATGATTCTTGGAAACGCACTTCAATTTTTCATACTGTCGTTAGGAGCGGCCCGCGATCCGCTAAACTTGTTATTGATGGTGGTAGTTGCATGAATATCATTTCCAAAGACGCTTTAAGTCATTTGAACCTTAAGCCTGAGCCACACCCATGACCCTTTAAGGTTTCTTGGGTTAACAAAACGAGCCTCCCTATTACCCAGAGATGTCGCGTTCCCATTCGCCTAGGAGATTTGAGGATAGCGTTTTCTGTGACGTTCTACCGATGGATGTAGCCCATATACTTCTAGGTCGTCCTTGGCTATTTGATCTTGATGTGATTAACCATGGTCGAGAGAACACTTATTCCTTTGGGCACAAGGGTAAGGTCATCACCTTGAAACCTTGCAACCCTTCAGATTTTTCTCCTAAGATGAACTCTCCTTCTTCCCCAACTCCAGTAAAGAGTTGTCTACACTTAGTTAACCAATCCAGTTTTGAAGAAACTTGTGAGGAAAATGGTTTTTACTTGGCTATTGTGGCTAAAGAGACCCCTTTAGTTCCTTCCCATCTTTTAGCTCCACCTGAACTAAGTGCTTTACTAGAAGATTTTCAAGATGTCCTTCCTGAGGACTTACCTGACAAGTTACCGCCACTTAGGGATATTCAGCATGCCATAGATTTTATTTCCGAATCTCAATTGCCTAACCTTCCGCACTATAGGATGAACCCAGTAGAGCGTGCTGAGCTTAGTCGACAGATTGAGAGTTTGATTACTAAAGGTTTTGTTCGGCATAGCATGAGTCCTTGTGCAGTTCCAGCACTTCTTACACCTAAGAAAGATGGTTCCGTGAGGATGTGTGTTGATAGTCGAGCTATCAACAAAATCACCATCAAATACCGCTTTCCTATCCCTAGACTTGAGGACATGCTTGACCTTTTAGCTAGTTCTCGTTGGTTTTCAAAGCTTGATTTAAGGAGTGGGTACCATTAGGTTCGTATTAGGCTAGGATATGAATGGAAAACTGCTTTTAAGACTCAAGATGGTTTGTTTGAATGGTTGGTCATGTCTTTTGGGTTGTCAAATGCCCCCAGCACTTTCATGCAACTCATGATGCATACTTTACAATCCTTTATTGGAAAGTTTCTTGTGGTGTATTTTGATGACATTTTGGTTTTTAGCAAATCCCATGAGGACCACCGTAACCACCTTCACCTTCTATTTACTGCACTTAGGGAAGCCAAACTTTATGCTAACTTAAAGAAGTGTCTTTTCTTACAACAAGAAGTCCTGTTCCTAGGTTTCGTTGTTTCCTCTCATGGTATTTCTGCTGATCCTGAAAAGGTTAAAGCTATTAAAGAGTGGCCTGAACCTAAGACAATTTCTGAGATTAGAAGTTTTCATGGTCTAGCCTCTTTTTATAGAAAGTTCATTCGTAATTTTAGTTCTATCATGGCTCCCATCACAGATTCTCTTAAGAAAGGAGACCATAAATGGACTCGTGCTGCTACTCAGGCTTTTGAAGAAATTAAGCAAAAAAATGTCTAGTGCCCCACTCCTTTGACACCCTGATTTTGATAAAGTTTTTGAGGTTTCCTGTGATGCTTCTGGGGTTGGAATTGGTGGTGTGTTGAGTCAAGAAGGACATTCCATTGCCTTTTTTAGTGAGAAATTGAATGAGTCTAGGCAACGACAATATGACACCTATGAGAAAGTTTTATGCGATGGTTCAATGTCTCCATCATTGGAGATATTACTTATTACCTAGGGATTTTGTCTTATTTAGTGATCATTTGTCTCTAAAGTTTCTTATGTCCCAACCTAAGTTAAACCCTAAGCATGTGCGTTGGATCGAGTTTATCAATGAGTACTCATTTGTCCTCAGGCATAAATCTGGAAAAGAAAATAGAGTAGCTAATGCATTTAGTTGTGTAGTAGGCTTACTTCATGTTGTGAAGGCAGAAGTCATGGGTTTTGATATAATGAAGGATGAGTACCCTTATTGTCCTGATTTTGGTGTCATATTTACTGAGATCATGGATGGCAATCGTCGAGACCATGTTGATTTTGTCATTCATGATGGTTATTTATTTCGAGGATCTAGACTTTGCATTCCCCGCACATCATTCCGAGAGTTCCTTAGTTGGGAGATGCATGCTGGTGGGCTAGGTGGTCATCTAGGAAAAGACAAAACCATCTCCCTCGCTTCTGATAGATTTTACTGGCCTTCACTTAAGCGAGATTGTGCTAAGATTGTGTCCCAATGTCGTACATGTCAGTTGGTTAAGGTGAGAAAGCATAATACCGGCCTTTATACTCCACTTCCTATCCCTCACGAACCCTGGAAAGACATTAGCATGGATTTTGTTCTAGGTTACCTAAGACATCTCGTGGTCATGACTCAATTCTAGTAGTGGTCGATAGGTTTTCTAAAATGGCTCACTTTATACCATGTACTAAGACTACTGATGCCTCCCATGTTGCCAAATTTGTCTTTCGTGAGGTTGTTACATTGCATGGGCATCCCACATCTATTGTGTCTGATCGTGATGTTAAGTTCATTAGCCATTTTTGGAGGACACTATGGAGAATTTGTCGTACAAACTTGAAATTTTCTGCAGCTTTTCACCCACAAACTGATGGACAGACCGAGGTTGTTAGCTGCAATCTAGGGGATTTACTTAGATGTGCCGTCGGTGATAGACCGGGCAATTGGGATTTGAATTTGCCTTTAGTTGAGTTTGCATACAATAATTTTGTAAATCGTACTATTGGTAAAAGCCTTTTCGAAATCGTTCATGGTTACAAGCCTCGTATTCCCGTTGACTTGGTTCCCCTGCCCCCTTCCTCTTATGTGTCTCTTCCTGCCGAGCTATTTGCTCAACATATTCGTGACTTACATACCGAGGTGAGAAGAAAAATTGCTACACGTAATATTGAATATAAACTCGCAGCTGATGTTCATTGTAGGGCCAAAGATTTTAATGTAGGTGATTATGTTGTGGCTCGCATTCATTCGGATCGCTTGCCTAAAAATTCGTTCAAAAAACTTCATGCACTTGGTTTTTGGCCTTTTCGAATTTCTAAGAAACTTGGACCTAATGCTTATTTTTTGGAATTACCTGATCACATGAATATTAGTCCAATTTTTAATGTAGAAGACTTAACCCTTTACCGCGGTACCATCGAGCGGCCTGGTTGTTCTTCTCCTGACATTGCAGGTAGCCCAACGCCAAAGGTCCCAACTTTGAAACCTCAAGACGTGATTAGTGATGTATTAACTGATGAGGTCGTGTGTACTTCCGGTGGTGGGAATCATCATTTCCTTGTCCAATGGAAAGATCGCCCCTGCTAGTGAAGCTACTTGGATAACGAAGGAAGAGTTCCAATCATTGGATGCTGATCTACTTGATGATTATTTGCAAACAAACTCAATGGAGTCGAGTCCTTCCCAATTGCGGGGGAATGACGTAGTACGATCGAAGCGTTTCAGGAAGTACTACACAAGAAGAATTTATGATTAATTACGAGTCTTTTCTATTTAATTTTATTAGGAGTCTTTTAGTTTTAAATTCAAATAAGTCAAAGTTATTTAATTAGGAGTCTTTTAGTTTTAAATTCAAATTGGTTGGAGTTTATTTAGATTAGAGTTTCTAATTAGAATAGGATTTTAATTTCTTTATTCTAGTTAGGTTATGAGTATACTTCTTTATCTTTTCTGGTTTAGAGTTCCTACGTTATAAATAGGACCCTTATGTACTTTATTGAGATATATTTTGAATAAATAAAAATCCAGAAATTGAGAGTTGAGTTTGAAATCTTTTGTTTTTCCTTTTGTGCTACATCAACGTGCTTTCATGCTTTGAATTGAGGACATAGCATTTTCTTTAGTTGGCAAGTTGACCAGGAGGGTAACAACAACGAGTCTTGAACAAACCTTGGAGTCTATGAGAACTCTAGATGAATTATAGGCAGACCATTATCCATTAGAAGCTGTGCCTCGGGGTGGCTTAAACATTGAATGTCCCAACATTTAGAACAGGACATCAAAAGCTTGGAAGTCAATTACACTAAATAAAGGGTAGGCTAGAATCACATAACACTTAAGAGAAACACACATACACGTAGTGCAGCGGTAGTACCTACCATAGGTGCTAACCACCCTCATGCTTTTATGGTCCTGTGTTTGTGTGGATCAACCTAATCCTTCTTGTGAGGATAAGCCCCTTGATATTAGGAGAGCTCCGAGAGACCACTATTTTTCATGTACACAAAATTGTAGGAGCCCTAGGCCTTGCCCTGAGTATGATCTAGAAATCCATGATGAAGGTGATGACTTATACTCAGCAGGTGAATACGAACCACCTGATAGATAGACTCCCAATGTGCCCTCCAACCAAGCATTACTATGATAACTTTCTTTAGACCCCTCTTGATGACCCATAGGACATAACTAGAAAAATCAAAGTTTATGTTATGGTCTGATGGAACCTTGATGCCGTCGCTTTCCTTGACTGGTTAGAGCGCTAGAGGGGTATTTTGATTTTTATGGGATGAATAATACACATTAAGTTGGTTTCACTAACATGAAACTCATATGGTCCACAAAGAAGTATTAGTATAGTGTTCATGATGACCTAAAATATCTAGGTGAGCCACCTATCACTCTGTATGCTTAAATGAGACAATAGCTAAAAGAGAAATACCTTCCCGCCATTCGTGGGAAACAATTGTTTGAAGATTGGCTAAATTTGACTATGGCAGACTCTATGCTCTAAGTGTGTATCTGAAGAGTGACTAAAGATCAGTATATCATCAAAATAAACAACCAAAAATTTGCCAATAAAAGCTCGAAAAATGTGAGTCATCACTCTCATGAAGGCGCTAGGAGCATTGGTCAATCCAAAGGGCATGACTAACCACTCAAATAGTCCATCTTGAGTTTTAAAGGTGGTTTTCCACTCATCACCTGGCCGAACTCTAATTTGGTGATATCCACTACGCAAATCAATCTTGGAGAACCACATAGATCCCGACATTTGATCCAACATATCATCTAGTCTAGGTACGGGAAACCGATACTTGACGATGATTTTGTTAATGGAACGACTATCAACACACATTCTCCAAGAGCCATCTTTTTTGGGGGTTAGAAGGGCCGGAACAGCACAAGGGCTAAGACTATGCCTAAAAGAACTCTTTTCTAGAAGTCCTTGTACTTGCTTATTCAATTCCTCTTTCTCTTTAGGATTCATTCGATAATAAGGCAAGTTGGGTAGTGGGGAGCCAGGGATAAAATCTATGGCATGATGGAATTCCCTAAGAGGAGGTAGTTCAGCGGGCAAATCCTCGGGAGTGATGTCCGTAAATTCTTCTAACAAATTATCGAGTGTAGGGAAGGAAGCAGGATGGGACACAGGTGGAAATTCAGGCTCAATTCTAGACACCAAAGCAATCAGGGATCCTAACTTCTTACCTTCTTTCTCACAATCCCTTAAGTTTAAGAGTTGAATTCTAGAACTTGAAGGGTTGGTTGATCTAGAAGGAATGTTGACTTTGTCAGATTTTTCTTTCACATTATCAATGTTCCTAGCAGGTTTTAAGATAATCTTATGTCCATCATGTTTGAATACGTAAGTGTTCTCACGCACGAAGATGGTAGCATCCACCTCATAAAGCCAAGGACGTCCTAGAAGCACATGAGCTACATCCATTGGCAGAACATTACACCAAATTGTGTCAGAATACTTGCCTAATGAGAGGGGAACATGGCATCTATGGGAGATTGGTAAAGAGGTTTTATTAAACCAAGATACCCTAAAAGGAGTAGGGTGTGGTTTATTCTTTAGATTGAACCTCTTAACAACGGACTCGGAAATAACATTCATGGAATTTCCCCCATCAATAACAAGTCGACACGTTTTATCCCCACATTTCACAAAAGTCTCGAATGTACTAGTCCTCTTCCAAATGTCTAGGCCAACTGGAGATGCAAATACACATCTCATGACATTTAGTGCTCCCCTTAAATTCCCCAGTGTTTTTTGTTGACCCTGAAAATTCTCCTCATCTGAAGGTGGGTCTAATGGCTCAACAATTTCATCTAATTGCTCAGGGTCTATAGGATTCTCTAACCTATTGCTAAGGCACGCAGGGGCAACGAGAAGCAGTATAACCTCTCTCATGACACTTAAAACAGACAATGCCAAAAGCGGTGGAGTGTGAGGGAGTTGACTTTACACCACCGGAGCTTACAACTTGACTTTGGTTATGACCTTGACTGTGAGATGATAAGCCAGGCTTTTGGCTTGGACTAAATCTAGCATGACTATACTCCCCAGGAGTGGAATTAACTCTACTATAAATAGAGATCTTTAAGTATCTCTCAACCTCTAAAGCCTTATGATAAGCATCAATAAGGGTCTCAGGTGAGTGTAAGCTTACCTCCTTCCGAAGGTGGGGTTTAAGACCATTTAAGAATTTCGTGGTTGTCATCCAAGGGCTTTCTCGTATCCCACATCTAAGTTTCAACTCCTCAAATTGATTGTAATATTCAGTCACACCAGAATTTGTTTGTCTCAAATTTAACCAGTCGTCAAACAATTGTTTCTTATGAATGGTAGGAAGATATTTCTCTTTCAGCTTTAGTTTCATTTCAGCCCAGAGAGTAATAGGCAGTTCACCTCGATAGTCCTAGTTATTCTAAACGCTATGCCAATATTTCTTTGCAGTACCTATGAGTTTCATTTTAGTGAAACGAACTCGATGTATGTCAGCCATCCCATAGAAATCAAAGTAATCCTCTAGGCGTTCTAACCAGTCTAGGAAAGCAATGGGATTAGGAGTCCTGTCAAAATCGGGAACATCAACCTGGATTTTCCTAGGTATGTTAAACAGGTCATTAAGAGGGCCATATCGGTGGTTTCCTGGTAGGCCCTAGCAGGAGGGTACCTAGGGCGTCTATCTCTATTTCTATCACGTGGTTGATAATCATTATCTGGATAAAAATCATCACCCTCGCCATTGTTATTTAGGTCATTCTCAGGGTAGTGCCTAGGGCTCCTATGGTCTTGAGTTTGAGAGAATAAGGGTCTTAGGGGACTCTTTCACTATTTGGAGGCCTATGGTCAAAGCCAGGGCCAGGTTGATTTAGGACAGACGTGGCAGCATTAGGAGCTGGAGGAACATGAGGGATGCTAGCACCTAAGTTATTACCATTGTACTGGAGTACTTGTGTGTCACACACACCCTATAATTTAGCATGATTGGTTTCTAGATTTTGAATGCTTCGTTCTAAATATTGAGACTTCTGTTGGACATAGGTTAAGCCATCTTTAGACACCTTTTCTAATATGTTATGGTTAGCCAGTAGTTTTTCTATTGATTGTTGCCTGGACTCAACAGTTTGTTCAAGACTCGCTACCCTTGATCCATTGTGATCCTTCTAGCGGTCACGGGCATCAAATTATAGAAGTAAATTGAAGTGCCGATATTAGAGTCACCAATACAAGTAAGTCAAGTTATAAAATTTTTGCTGAAACACACAAGAAATATGTCCTCAATCAAAGGAAGTATTTTATTGTATTGTATTTTATTATTATTTTTTAAATAAACAAATTCAATTAGCTTGCCTATATACTTAAGTCCGAAATTCAAGAAGGAATTTAAACACATTATGTGGTATAAGAGACCTTACTAATCCTTCCACAAGTGAAAAGGGGCTTAAACAATGTTCTTCATGGCCGATTGCCAAGTTGACTACTCAAGCTACCTCTGTGAATTGAGACAAGGCTAGATCCAAGAGTTTGGCTCCTCTAAGGTCCAGAACTACTGGAGAGGCCCATAAAATCTGAGGGATACAACTTGTGACTGGCGGCAGCAAAGACCAAGAGATTGGCGTCCAGGAGAACAAGATCACGGTTGGCAAGTTGGGTCGAAGGCTGTTGAACAACGATTTTTAGGGTTTCGGACGGCGGCAACCTCGTGTTGAAGGCTGGCAAGATGGTGTTGTGGTTGTAGTTGGGTCGTGTGAAGGTTGTTGAACCTCGTGTCGAAGGTCGAGTAGGGTTCTGGCGAGGTTTCCCGGCGTTGATGGCTGGGTTGGGTGGATGGTGGTGCCAATTTAGGGTTTGGGTTGTGATTTAGGTTTAACAGGGGCTTTTTTATTTTTTATTTTTTATGGCAACGACGATTTGCCAAAAAAAAAAAAAAAGAAAAAAAGAAAACCAAAAATCTAGCGGAAGTGCTCGAAACTACTCTGATACCAATTTAATGGAGAACGAAAGGAAGAGGAGAGAAAAACGGGTAGAGTGGCCTTGTGCCCTCCCATTGAGCAGCCCGTGCCTAATTTGAGCAGCCCTGTGCTTATGGAAAATAGAACTTGAAAATATTATTATTAATCTTTTGTTCCATTGGCATAAACTACAACAATGTATATAGAAAATGGAAACTAGAGTCCTATTCGAAAAAGGACTCCTAATCTAGTAAAATAAATATCCTAATAAATAATAGGATAATAACTATCATAATAAAATAAAGATTCTAGATAAACTAAAATTCTAAATGAAATCAAAATTCATCCACAAATTTCTACTTCTACGAGAATAATATTTGGAAATCATTCTAGGATCTCTATCAATTAGATTTGCCTGCTGTGAGTTGTCTCCACTTATGGATGTCCAACAAGCTATAGATTTTATACCTGGATTCTCACTGATTGATATGCCTTATTCATTACAGGGTAAATCATAAGGGGAGAGGTTTTATTATACATAGTTTGTGTTATCTCCTTTTAACCCTAATGAACACGGGTCATCGAGAATGTGTGTTGATAGCCTAGCCATTAAGAAGATTACTACCAATTATATGTTTTCTACACCAAAAGGTGATGATATGGTAGATCAAATGTCTGAATCCAGATGGTTTGTAGAATTGATTTACGAAGTTTCTTTTCTGAAGAGTAAATTTATTTACGAAGTCGGTATCACCAAATAACAGTTCAACTAGGCAATTTGTGGAAAATTGATATGAAGACTGGATTGATTATTTGAGTGGTTAGTCATGCCCTCTAGGTTAGCTAATGCGCCTCTTACTTTCATGAAAGTGATGACTCATATCTCTGGCATTTTTATTGGAAGATTTTTGGTTTGTTTATTTTGATTGACATTGATGTTCATTCACTTTTCAGATAAGCATCTAGAGCATCTAAAGTTAGTATCAGAGACTCTTAGAGAAAACAAGTTATTGGCCAACCTCAAGAAATTGTTCCTTCATGCAACCTGATCTTTCAAGCCATGTTGTCTTTGCTTGAGGAACTTCTGCCAACCTTGGTAAAATTAAAGCTCTAATAGACCGACTTTTGCTGGCGACTGTTTGCTTAATTTTTTTTGGGTAAATATCTTTTTATAGAAGGTTGATCAGATACTTTAGTTATATTATGGATCCTGTAACGGTTTGTTTGCCGAAGGGTAAGTTTAAATAGTGAACAAGGACTAGAAATGCTTTTGGGATTATCAAGGAGAAACAACTCAAGCCTGGGTTTTGGGTCATCTTGTTTTTGAGTTGGCTTGGATACTTCGAAGGTCGAGATAGGAGTTGTATGGAGCTGAAATGGACATGCTATATGTTCTTTAGTGAACAACTTAATCAACAATTGAGAATGAATACTCCGCTTATGAGAAGGAATTCAATGCATAATAATCATTCTCTAGCAGTACGTTGTCACGGGATGAGCGCAGATCACCCGTATAGCGCTCAGGCCCCCTGAGGCTAGGGCCGAGCCAGCCTACCCCCTATGGTCAACAAGTAGCAATACGCCCCTAAAAGAGATGAAATACACGGCATACCAAGGAACGTACGTGCATCCCACACATGCACATTAGTACCAAATAGGTTACGAGACCGCATATGGCATATGGCTGCTTATTGAGCACCGGGGGATAATGTCGGCCAAAGGTGGCCCGTGACATTCTCCCTCACCCAATTTCGCAAAAATCCTCGTTGCGGGTGACGGGACTGCCCATCGTTGCTTATCTGCATCTCCAGCAGCCTTGATTGGTCATGGGACACCACATCGTCATCCCCTCTCGTGTGACATTTATGACGGGACTGCCCATCGTTGCTTCCCTGCAGCTCAAAGCGCCACCTGCCAACTCCACGCACCATAGTGCACCATGTACACGTCTCGCGCGAACAACACTTGTTGACACTTCTCGTTATAATCTCCGCACTACACCCCATAGGATCGGCTCAATCACCATGCAGCACGCCAGCCAAACGGTCTGCAACCCTGACCAACACCACAACATGGTGCGCCTCTGTCACACCCGGAACGCGAGCCACTCCGTCCCCATGGAGTGCTCCCGCCATATGAGGAGTCTCCATCCCCACGGACAAGCTCGCTTGACGCACCAGGGATGCAAGCAACTCCCACACCCAAGGAGTGTCCAGCACCACGGACAAGCCCGCTCCCAAGACGGCTGCTTACTCACGTATGATGAGCCCCGCTCTGATACCGATTGTCATGGGATGAGTGTAGATCACCCGTGCGGCGCCCAAGCCCCCTGAGGCTAGGGCCGGGCTAGCCTACCCCTTATGGTCAACAAGTAGCAATACACCCCTGAAAGAGACGAAATACGTGGCATACCAAGGAACGTATCTGCATTCAACACATGTGCATTAGTACTAAACAGGCTACGGAGACCCCATATGGCATATGGCTGCTTATTGAACACCGGGGACAATGTTGGCCAAAGGCGGCCTATGACAATGTGCTACCATCCTTGGAATTGATCGTGATTCCATCAAGTTCATTAACCAACAAAGAGCATTAAGGGGGGAAAAAATGCTCCATGGGTTGGAACTTCTTGAGGACTTGACTTTTATTCTTAAACATCATTCTAGCACAAAGAACAAGGTTGCTGATGCTGTCAGTTTTATCACATATCATTTACGTCAAGGAGTCCTAGTGTTGTAGGCTTTGAACAAATAGAATTCAATGGAATGAAAGCGACTATGATGAGTTTCTTGTCGCCGAGGGATATTTGTTTTGAGGTTCTAGGTTGTGCATTCCATGTATGTCCCTTTGAATGTTCTTTACTTGAGAGCTACATGAGGGATATACCTTGGTAGATACAAGACCACCTAGTTAGTTTATGATTGATTCCTTTGGCTGTCTTTGCGCAAAATATTGCTCGTGTTATTCCCAAATGTCGTATTTTTTAGCTAAGTAGGACGAGGAAACAAATGACTGGATTGTATACCCCTTTACTAATTCTTCATGTACCTAGAGCTAGCAAAATCTGATCTGACCCTAACCCAAAAATTTTAAAAATTATTGGGACCAGAACTAGAAAATGACCCGACTTAAATTTCACCCGACCTAAACTTGACCCAACCTAAACTGACCCGAACCCCAAATGACCCGACCTGAATTAAACCCGGCCCAAGTTTGACTCGCCTGTGATGACCCGACGCCTGAACCAATCCTGTTCTATATGCCAAAATGACCCGAATAGAAATCCAATTTATCATAAAATCTAAATAATATGTAATTATAGTGATTCAATTTTATAGCTTTAGTTACGATTTTGAAGGTTGAATAAAGTAATAATTACAAAGAAAATATGAAAAAGAAAAAAGCTCTTATCGTAATTTAATTTATACTTAATTGGAGTTATTATAGAAACACCAAACAATCATGGCATTATAAAGGACAGATAAATACCAAAAAATAATATTTTCATTATCGTGTTCAAAAAAATATTTTCATTAATCCAAATATTTTTACTATATGTTGCATGGTCAAGTGTCAAGATGGAGGATTTTGAGCTACTCATGAATCATCGTCTATCTATTAATCTCAAGCAGTAATGAGTTTACGATGAGTCATTAACAAGTTCATAGCAAGCTGCCAATGAACTATTAGTAAACGCATATGTAGTTCTTAACGAGATATAATAACTAGTTAAACTTATAAAATTCAAACTTTAGCTGATTTACTTGTAGAGCATTCAAATCAAACATGAACAAGCTTGTATGCTCATACACAAGTAGCTTATGAAATGTGTCTATTGTATTTATAACCATTTTCTTATATTTTGATTTTTATAATTATGAGGAATAATTTTTTTTATTAAAATAAATAATTTAAGAAAATTTTCTAAATTGCTGATTTGATTATATATTGCATAAATATTGATGATATTTGTTGATTTGGTGAATATCAACTAATTTTATTATTAAGTCATACTTTGAATTCTTATATCATGTTTTGAGCTGAAATCAATATATGCATATTAATATCTCAATAAATTTGAGATTTTTATAATTTTTAATCAATATTGACATTTAAATCATTATTTTTCTAATCAATATATTATAAATTCAAAACAATACATGAAAATAATATAATTTGATTTCTAAGTGAGAATGAAATGTTAATAAATATATTATCAAATAACCCGACGGGTTAACCCGAAATTTGACTTGAGGTTAATCTAACCTGAGGTTGGCCCGACTTGATTCGATGCCCACCCAACCCGAGGTTGACTTGAACTTGAGGATGACCTGGCTTGAGCATGACCCAACCCAATTTTGACCCTACTAGACATTAACTCGACCTCAACCTGACCCAATTGCCTGGTCTGCATGTACTATGGAAAGACCTCTAGTATGGATTGTCTTGAGATTTCCCCACACTGCTAGTGGTCACAATTCTTTCCTTGTGGCAGATAGGTTCTCCAAAATGGCCCATTTCATCCCTTGCTCCAAACCATTTGATGCTTCCCATGTTAGACTATTTTTAATGAAATTATTCACCTTTGCTGGTTTTTCATCTATAATGTAGGGACGTTGAATTTTTGAGCCAATTTTGTTGCAACTATTGAGGCTCTTTGGCACACGCCTTAAATTTTTTACACCTAGAAATTGATGGTCGAGTGAAAGTAGTCAGTAGAATCTTAAAGTAACATGTTTAGGCATCTATCTGGAAAAAAACCCTGCACTTGGGATTTAATTTTACCAACCGTGAAATTTGCATCTAATGATTCAACTTCTTAGTCCACGTTAAAGAGTCCTTTTGGGATTATCTATGGTGTCGCTCCTCACCTCTCCGTTGACTTTGTTCCCCTTTCCTTGGAATCATGACAACGTAAATTCGCTAAACCTTTTCTAAACATATTCACAATTTACACGCCGATATTCAGGAGAAACATATTCGGTGAAAGTTGTGTTTAACTTGCACAATCATAAATTGGCTTTAGACGCATGTTGAAGAAATGTAGAATTTCAAGGTGATTAGGTGATGATTCATATTTGCGGCGAATGGTATCCTAAGCACTCAGTCAATAAGTTGTATGCTCATGCTATGGAACCTTATTATGTAAACTTGGTTCCAATGCTTATTTAATTGACATGCCTCTTTCTATATTCCTTAGTCTTGTATTCATTGCGGACAACGGAACACCTTACTGAGACAATTTTGAGCCTCTACTTCTTCTCGAAGTGAAATCAGCGGATGTGACCCTTCTCATGTACTGAAACCTAGGTTGCCATCTTTCAAGCAGCCAGTTGTTAATGAAATTGACATATTCCTTGAGGATGAACTTGTTATTATGGCTAAAGGGGAATCCTGAAATTTCCTCGTGTTTTAGAAGGGTCGTCCTACTTCAAATCTTTGCTACTTCACTCCTGATCTCCTTGACGAATAACTTTCTTGTCAATCACCAGAGGTGATTTTTTTTCGGTTGTGGATTATTGATGGAGATCTTAGAAGAATTTAAAATTACTGCTGCCACAGAAACATATTCACCTGGGTGGACTCGGATTTTATCTAAAATTCGACTGTCTTTAATCTTTTTCTTATTATCTAGTTATTTATATATTATTTATTAGACTTGTAATAATTATTAGATTAAGATTCATTTACCTGATTAAAGTCGGATGGTATAAGTGGACGGTGGCCTCGACGATATTATATGATAGAAAGTTCCCTCTCAAGTTGAAGGGAAAATACTATAAGACGGTAGTGAGACCGGCCATGTCATACGGTACCGAATGGTGGCCAATTAAACGGTGCCACATACAAAAGTTGAAGATGGCGGAGATGAGGATGTTGCGGTGGATGTGCGGACATACTAGGAAGGACCGGATCAAAAATGACATTATAAGAAGTAAATTTGGTGTGGCTCCAATTGAGAACAAGTTGAGGGAACAATGCCTGCCGTGGTTTTGGCATGGTAGAAGGAGACTGATCACTGCCCTCGTTAGGAAGTGCGAGCATCTACACATTGAGCACAGGAGGAGAGGTAGAGGCAGGCCAAAGAAAAGTTGGAGGGAAACGATTAGATATGACCTTACCCACCTAATTCTTAATGAGGAGATGGCCTTAGATAGAGTTAAGTGGCGATCAAAAATTCATGTAGCCGATATAGATGTTAGGGGATGGTAGCTCATGGTTTCCAGGCCACAATGTATCTAGGAGTTTGGGGGCTCTATTGTTGTTGGGGTCGTTTATAATTGTTTGCATGCTTGCATGTTTTGGTATTGTTCATCTGACGTGACTTGATTTTCACATAACCTGACTCTGTCAATGTTGATCCGTTTTACTTTCTAGGGTTGGGCCCTCCGGAAACAGCCTCCCTTCACAGTAGCACCCCATTTCAAAACCCCCCCGCGCAGGACCCTACTTCAGCGGCAGCCTCTGAGGCACTGGGTGGTGGTTGTCATTTACTCTAGTTTCCATTTCCTATATATGTCATTGTAGTCAATGCCAATTGGTGACTTGATTACTCATACTGAATCCAAGAGTTTATAATCTATAAGCACATGGCTACTTAGCAGAAGGGTTGGGCCGCTCTACCAATTTTTCACCTTTCCCCTACCTAATCTCCATGACTTTATTTGTGAACTGAAAGACGCAACAATTGAAATTTGGGAAAGCAATAATCAGAATGTCTCATTTTCTGCTCTCTTGCAGGACGGATATCCACCTTTTTCTTTGAAGGAATTCCTCAAGAGCTAAAATCTTCAGTATTGCTGTCGAGCTGCGAGATGCTTATGAGAAGACAATTTAGTTGTACAGTCTGTAAATTAAATGCAGATGGGTTGTTCGGTTAGGATGGTAAGTTAACTCATACCACTTGAGATAGACTTCAGTTGTGGGTGGGTAACAATCTTATATGGGCAAATGGAGGCAATCATGTCGACTTATAATGGGGAATTTATCACTTATGTAAGCTGAGATTTGAGTATTTATCATCTAAGTACCTTGATATTTTAATATATACAATGTGGTGCATTGAAGTATTACAATTTTATTACATAGGTACCCTATTTGGGATCTTGTGAATTTTTTTTCAAAATCTAAATAATTTTCACCATAAAAAGTCGATATGGTATATGATTACAACATGATATGTGCTGTCAATTGTGGTGTCCACTTCTCTAGTACTTTCCGTTTTAAGGCCTCAGCAATTGTGGTGTTTGTCAATAGACCAAGGCCTCATTGGACCCCACACAACACAATTTTACATCTTAACATGGGCTTCAGCGATCTGATCAGGGTGACTTTTGATGGTCCAAACATTGCAATCCTGGTGGTTTTTTTCGCTATTCCCCTCTTATCATTATATTGCACCCTTTTTAAATTTTTTTTTTTTGATAAATTATTGCACCCTTTTTACCTCAAGCTATTGTGACATATTCTAGTCTGCTACTCTATAGTATAATACAGTGGTGGATGTCATGTTAATTCCGGGGTTGAATGCCATCTAGTCCTAGTGTGGGGGTATAAATGAATGTAGGACAATTATGAACTTCACAGCATGACAACAATATTCGTTCTTTTAGATTAGTTTTAATTATTCTTCCCCTTATTTTTTCAATAATCCAAAGTCGTTTAAGTGAATTTTGAGAATTTTACTATTACGTTAGATCTGAAAAGACATTTAGATTTTGTTTATTTTACATGTGACTTGCAGCAATTTTGAAGTTGAATATGTACGATCTACAACAAATTTGAACACTGATTACTTAGAAAAATGGAAAGGAATTGTATAGTGCGAAATCTGTGGTTGTAGTATAGTCAAAAATCAAAGAAAAACATAATTGAAGTATTGGTGGTAGGAAAAGGAGGAGCCCAATGCCTAATGTCGATCATGGCAGCGTTTGTGCTCGCCTAAGACGGACGGATGTGGTGGTTCACAGGATGGTGCTTTTGAAGTAGATCTGGGTTATGGAGACCCCAAAAAGGGTCGTAATCATGGCTAACAAATTCGTGTTGATAGCGGAATATAGGGCGGGGAATTGTCACTAGAGCATTGGTGGCGGTTCGACACGGGCTGGCGACTCCACTGTGATACAAACCAAGCTTCCATGCACCCGCCAAGTCTCCCCAAGCTGCCCGCTCCAGCTTTTCTGTCTTTCAAGCTATCTCCCCTCTGCCACGTCATCATTTGATATTTTACTAGATATTTACCATCTTTATCTATAAAGAGGGGAAGTTAGTTATTTTAGGGTTCATGCTTTGTTGATGTGAACCTTCTTCTCCCTCAAAAATCTCTCTGTCTTCTACCCTTTCTCCTATGTAATTCCTCCATTTTTGGAGCTTATACTCGTACTTATACATAAATACATACAACGGGGCTGCCAATCATTGCCCGCCGGCCCAATTACTTGTTGATTGAGTGTGTGGTTAAGTGTTGATTCCATTGAATGAACTTGGGTAGATCTAAGTTCGTATCAATTGGTATCAGAGCTCGCAAATTCCTCGGCATCAACAATGGGGCTCACTCTTGATCAGTTGATTGTGGTTGAGTTGATGGATATGCAAAAGAAGTGTGAAACAATGTAAAAAATGTTAGATAAAATTTGTGTTGAAGGGGAGAGAAGAGTGGAGATCTATGTGTAAAAACATCCAATCTACCTTTGCTGCCTGTTATACGGCTCCCGCCGTCACCACAGCCACCACCGAAGCCAGGTTTGACTGGAAAAGGAACAAAGAACATGATGCCGGAACCTTTGACACTGACCCAGAGTTTTGACAGTGAAGAGGACACGAAAAATGAGGAGATCGATGAGTAAACCAAACCACTGAAACTCCGATAGCAATGTTGATGTTGAAGTGAACTACAAAGCACATACCGAAAACCAGGAGGAGAACCCCTACCTGACGCCAGAACCACCAACACCAAAAGAGAACCATGCTGGCAACATGAAGTTAGGAATCACTGAGACAATCAAGATTGGGCATCACCTTCACTAGCACCGCACTCCGCTGGAGATTAGGGCAGCGCCGTTGTTAATGGCCGGATTCGCAGGAGCCGGGGTGGTTGAAGAGTAGAGGAGCAGTGGTGAAGACGAGCCACCATTGTTATCTGCGCCGCCGTCGTCTGCACCGCTAAAGAGCTGCATCATTCTCTGGCTGCTGAGCGCCGCCATTGAGTCGTGGTGGTGCTAGGGTTTCTGATACAGGAAAAAGGAGTTTATAGTAAGAATAAGCAATTTAGTTAAAGTTAGTTATTGTCCATTTCATTTCCATTTCTATTTTTCTTTTATTCTTTCCTATGACGAGTTAGTTAGGCTTAGTGGAGGGGAGCATCAGGCATGAGCTATGCTGGTTTGCTCATTACAAATATCTTGCTTGGCTGTAATAGAATTTATCAATGAAATATACTATCTCTTGTTCCTTCTGCACAAATTCTGCTTCTCCCTTCTCTATTTTCTGCTTCTTCCCTCTTGTACTGCTATTTTTCTCAGAATTCACCATTTCTGGATTTGCTTCTGCATCATTGGTATCAGAGCCTACGACCTCCGACTTGTGGTATCGGTGAAACTTCCCTCCATGGCTGACAACACCAAATCAGTATATGAGATTCGATGAGTAGAGAAGACACTCTCTGCGTAGTTATAGGCCACTAATGAAAGGATGGATCGAACTTCAACTGAACTTTAGGCTTCCATTTTACAACTTTGTGACCGAACTTCAGCTGAACTTCAGGCTTTGATCATACAGTTGCGAGAGCTGGTAGCTGGAATCGCTCTCCAGCAAGGGAGAGCTAATGACAGAGACTCTGCAATCGGAAATCAGGCTCAAATGGCTCAGAACATTGTAATCCCTGATCAACAACAAACAGTTCATGTCGGTAACCATGCTTACTCCTCCAGATTGAGTAAAATAGAGTTTCCCCTATTTCATGGTGAAAATCTGAATGAGTGGTTATACTTAAGTGAACAATTTTTCACCTTAGATAATACCCTAGTTAATGATAAACTGCAATTAGCTTCAATGCACCTTAGGGGTTTGGCCTTACAATGGCACCAACGCTTGATGAGAAGTAAATGTACTGAATTTCTGCCTAGTTGGGAAGAATATGTAAGAGCCTTACATAATAGATATGGTAATCCCTATGAAGATCCCATATCAGAACTTATGAGCTTAAGATAGGAGGGCTTTGTTAGTGACTATTTGGCCAAATTTTATGCTATAGCTATAAGGGTTGATCTCAATGAAAGACAACTAGTGAGCTGTATGTTGACTGGATTGAGGGATGATTTGGAAATAGATGTGCGAGTAAACAATCCCCTTAACTTGCAACAGGCTGTTTGCTTAGCCAAATTGGCTGAAGCTAAGATGGAGGCTTTATCTAAACAGTTCAAACAAACCAGGGCTGCTCTACTTCCAACTCCTACAAATATTAGACCTGCAATAAGCAACAATAGAGGGGGCTTCATGGGACACAATGCCCCTAAGGCAGGTTAGGCTCTAGTTAAAGTAGATAGAGGACATAGAACTATGAATAGGACTGAGCTTCAGGAGAGAAGAGCCAAGGGCCTATGCTACTTTTGTGATGAAAGGTTTGAACTAAGCCATAGATGTAAGGCTAAGGTGCCCCAGCTCTTTGTTATAGATGCTGAAGAAGAAGTTGAAGGGGAACCTCCTGATACTCTGCCAGAAGCTACAGATGTTGAGGGAGAGGATGAAGTAATTGCACAAATTTTAGTTCATGCCTTATTTGGTGATCAACATTTTCAAACATTGAGAGTTACAGGTTTTAGTGGGAGAAGGTCCTTGCACATACTGATTGATTTAGGATCCACTCACAGTTTCATAGATGCTTCATTGGTATCAAGGCTAGGAGGTCCAGTGTTGCCTATGGGTCCTCAAACCATAACAGTAGTTGATGGCAGTAATCTCTTGTGCAGCTTCAGATGTAGGGGTTTTGTGTGGAAGATGTAGGGATATACGTATACAACAGATTTTATGCTCATACCTCTAGGTGGATGTAATATGGTACTAGGAGTGGAATGGTTGGCAACATTGGGAGACATAAGGTGAAACTTTAAGGGGCTTACAATGGAATTTTTTTGTTGGCAATAAGAGGAGAGTGCTGCAAGGGAATCTAGTGAAGAGTTGCAGAGTCAATGGAGTTAAGGCCATGACCAAAGCTCTTCCTGAAGCACCCTTCATAGCCTTACTGTAGCTTGTCATCAAGGGCTGCGATCAGTATAAGCCTTCACTGATGATAATAGAATCTGCACTAGTAGATCATCACAAGCTTCAGTACCACCTATGATTCAGAGCTTATTATGCCAGTATGAAGCCTTATTCAGTGAACCATAGCAGTTACCTCCAAGAGGGCCCCAATTCGATCATAGAATCTATTTGAAGGAGGGTACACAGCCCATCAACAAGAGACCTTATAGGTACCGTGCAATGCAGAAGACCATCATGTAGGAAATGACACAAGAATTGCTTTCGAAAGGATATATCCAGCATAGTGTCAGCCCCTATGCTTCAGCTGTTGTTCTTGTCAAGAAAAAAGACGGAGGGTGAAGGACTTGTGTAGATTACAGCAAGCTTAACCAAGCCAAAATCAACGGCAAGTTTCCCATACCATTAGTTGAAGAACTGCTGGATGAGTTAGGGGGATCTGTGATTTTTTCCAAGGTGGATCTTCGATCTGGTTGCTACCAGATAAGAATGTGCACGGATGACATTCCAAAGACAGCTTTCGGGGCTCATGTAGGGCACTATGAGTTCAGGGTGATGCCCTTTGGGCTCACCAATGCTCCTTCCACTTTCCAATCATTGATGAACTCCATATTTGCTCCATACCTCAGTAAGTTTGTGTTGGTGTTCTTCGATGATATATTGATCTATAGCCCAACAGTATTTGAGCATGTGAAGCACCTGCAGCTGGTCTTTGATATACTCCAGCATCATCAGCTCTTTGCAAAAAAGAGTAAGTGCACATTTGCAGCTGCCCAAATGGAATATTTTGGTCACTTGATATCACAACAAGGGGTCACAACAGACCTAAGGAAGGTAGAGGCAGTAGTCAAATGGCCAATTCCCAGTAACATCAAACAATTGAGAGGATTCCTAGGTTTGACTGGGTACTATAGGAGATTTATCAAGGGGTATGGACAGCTGGCCATACCTTTAACCAATCTCCTCAAGAAGGATCAGTGGGGATGGAATGAAGAAGCTCAAATAGCCTTTGAATCACTTAAGGAATCTCTTTGCTCAGCTCCTGTTCTAGCTTTACCAGACTTCTCAAAATAGTTTGTGGTTGAGACAGACGCTTGCACTGTGGGAAATGGAGTTGTTCTGCTGCAGGAGCAACATCCTTTAGCTTATATTAGTAAGCCTCTAAGCCCTTAAGTAGAAACTTCTCTCAGTATACGAAAAAGAGTTGCTAGTAGTAGTTCATGCTGTTTAGAAGTGGTACCTATACCTGATCAACAATACATTTGTCATCAGAACTGACCAGAGAAGTTTGAAATTCTTGTTAGAACAGAAAATCGACACTCACTTCCAGCAAGTCTGGCTTTTAAATCTTCTAGGCTCCAGTTATGTCATTGTTTACAAGCGTGGCAAGAAAAATGTGGTTGCAGATGCTTTATCTAGAATTTCCAGTTAGAAAGGTGGTTTGTATGATGCTTATTGTAGTAGAAAGCAATTTGTATTAGTTGTTGCAGCTATCTTGGTAGACAGACCCTCATCTGGAGGAGCTTATCTAATAGCTGCAACTGAACCCTCAAAGCCATCCTCATTATACATGGCAACATGACCAATTGAAGAAGAAAGGGAAGCTGGTTGTGGGGCAGATGCTGAGTCAAGAAGAAAGATATTGCAATGGTTACACGAATCTCCTAGTGATGGGCACTCTGGAAGGGATGCTACTTTACAATAAGTGAAATGTATCTTTTACTGGAAAGGAATGAGCAAGACAATCCAAGACTTCATCAAACAATGCCTTATCTATCAAGGTTGCAAGTATGACACAATGGCTTACCCCAGACTAATTCAATTTCTACCCATACCAGAAACAGTATGGACAAATGTGTCCATGGACTTCATAGAGGGTCTCCCGAGATCCTTTGGCAAGGATGTGATTCTAGTAGTAGTAGATAGACTCAGCAAGGCAGTTCACTTCATTTCTCTGACTCATCCATATTCAGCTCTGGTTGTAGCTCAAGCATACATGGATAATGTGTACAAGCTCCATGGCCTCCCCAGCACAATATTCAGTGATGAGGATACAATCTTTTAGAGTGATTTTTTGGCAGGCTTCATTCTCAATTCAAGGGGTTGACCTTTATCTTTCCACAGCTTATCACCCTCAGACTGATGGGCAGACTGAAGTGGTTAATAGAGGTCTTGAAACCTACTTGAGATGTATGTGCAACACTCATCCTTCACATTGGGCTAGATGGCATCCCCTAGGTGAGTGGTGGTATAACACCACTTGGCACTCTTCCACTCATAAAACACCTTATGAGATTGTGTATGGATAGCCACCCCCCATACACATACCTTATTTACCGGGAGAAAGTAGTGTTAAGACTGTAGACAGAAGCCTGAGTCACAGAGAAGAGATGATCAGCACTCTCAAGTTTCATCTAAAGTGTGTTCAGAACAGAATGGTCCAAATTGCTAACAGAAAGTGTTCTGATAGAAGCTTTAGCATTGGAGAATGGGTCTATTTGAAACTTCTTCCTTACAAGCAGATAACTGTGGCACACCGAAGCAATAACAAGCTTGCACCGAAGTGTTATGGGCATTTTATCATAGAAGCTGTTGGCAAAGTTGCATACAAGTTGTCATTACCCTCAACAGCAAAGATCCATGATGTGTTTAATGTTTCTTAGCTAAAATTACATCATGGACCATTGCCCAAGCAACCAATTGCCTCCTGATGACTGGGATAACTTCCAAGGAAGAAACCTGAAGCAATATTAGATAGGAAGTTGGTGAAAAGAGGCAACCGTGCAGCTACTAAGGCTCTCATCAAGTGGCAAGGCTTACCTAATGAAGAAGCTACTTGAGAGTTCTTATATGACCTACAACTTAGATTCCTTGAATTTCACCCTTGAGGACAAGGGTGCTTTCAAGGGGAGAATATTGATATAGGAAAAAGTAGTTTATAGTAAGAATAAGCAATTTAGTTAAAGTTAGTTATTGTCCATTTCATTTCCATTTCTATTTTTCTTTTATTCTTTCCTCTGACAAGTTAGTTAGGCTGAGTGGAGGGGAGCATCAAGCGTGAGCTTTGCTGGTTTGCTCATTACAAATATCTTGCTTGGCTGTAATAGAATTTATTAATGGAATATACTATCTGTTATTCCTTCTGCACAAATTCTGCTTCTCCCTTCTCTATTTTCTGCTTCTTCCCTCTTGTAGTGCTATTTTGCTCAGAATTCACCAGTTCTGGATTTGCTTCTACATTAGTTTCGCATAGTTGGGAGAAGATGAACTTTGGGTGTTTGGGTTTGGGGGTTCAAGTACAAAATTACAATTTTTTCCTTCTATTATATAATTACCCCAATTAATCTTACACTTAAGTATTTTAAAGAAAAAAATTTTTTTTTGTTAATTTTTGAAAATTAAAGAGGGTAATATTTATAATTTTAGTATTTAACCTAGGAGGATTATCTACAGTTAGGATTTGGCTCGGTATCCATGACCCTTGGGGACAATGGTTTTTGGAGGGGAAAATATTGATACGAGCCAAAATAGGATAAGGACTATGGATACAGATATAGAATATTTTCTCGTTATAGTTGTTCTATTTCGTAATTAGGCTAGTATAAATAAGGGGTTAAGATAGGGTAGAGGGTATGATGTTAGATGATGTTTGTGTACTCTCTCTCTCCCCCTCTCTATCTTTCCCAATTTCATCTATGTTTCCTCCCCGTTCTTGTTATTAGCTTATATTTGTAATTACTCCAAGCTATTGGAGATTGTACATACTTATATACATATTATACAACGGGGCAGCCGTTTACTGGCCCGTAGGCCCATGAATTCATTGAAAATATTTTGTTCCGGTGACCCAGAGCTGCCCATCCTCGGCACGTCACTGTTCATTCACTGGTCAGAGTCCTACAATGGCGGACGGGACCCGATCTCAAATTTCACTGAGGGAGCTGGAGGAATCCCATGGTCGGCGGGTTACTACGCTGGGGCAATCAATGAACGAGATCAGGCAAGCTGTTAATGGCCTCTCAGTCCAGATGGGAGGCTTAGCGCAGTTGGTCCATGTTCGGCCGATACCCCCGGCAATGCCTGAATCGCCACATGCCAGTGAGCATGGTGTTCTCGCTCCATTTGCTCCGCAAGGTAACTATCAAGTCCCAACCCATTTAACTAAGATTGATTTTCCAAAATTTAGTGGGAGGGGTGTAGATTTATGGATTCATTGGTGTGAGAGGTACTTTTCCATCGATCGAACTCTGGATGAATTGAAGGTGATGTTGGCCAGTGTAGCTATAGAGCGAGATGCTCAAGAATGGCATGATTTATTTGAGGAATCATGGCCTAGGGAGGCTGTCATATCGTGGGAGGTGTATGCACCGCAAATCCCATGATCGTGTCATATCTCAAATTTCATTGAGGGAGCTGGAGGAATCCCTTGATCGGCGGGTTACTATGCTGGAGCAATCAATGAACGAGATCAGGCAAACCATTAATGGCCTCTCGGTCTAGATGGGAGGCTTAGCACAGTTGGTCCATGTTCCGCCGATATCCCCGGCAACACCTGAATCGCCACATGCCAGTGAGCATGGTGTTCTAGCTCTATTTGCTCCGCAAGGTAACTATCAAGTCCCAACCCATTTAACTAAGATTGATTTTCCAAAATTTAGTGGGAGGGGTGTAGATGGATGGATTCATCGGTGTGAAGGTACTTTTCCATCGATCGAACTCTGGATGAATTGAAGGTGATGTTGGCGAGTGTAACTATGGAGGGAGATGCTCAAGAATGGCATGATTCATTTGAGGAATCATGGCCTAGGGAGGTTGTCATATCGTGGGAGGTGTATGCACCGCAAATCCGAGCTCGATTTACATAAGCATCTGACAAACCCTTAACCGAATTGATGAAGCTACAACAAGTGGGCAGTGTGGATGCGTTTCTAAGTAAATTCAAGTTGTTGGTAAATCATAGTGGGTTGACTGAGGAACAAAAGATTAGTATGCTCATATGTGGGTTGCATGATGATATATCCAAATGGATTCGAATGTTTTGACCTAATTCCATACATGATGCCATTTTTTTAGCGAAACAATAGGAGCGCAACTATAAATCCATTGAGGGGGTCACCCGAAAGAACCCCTAAAGAACAGCTTCGATTTTGCCATTATCGGATCCTATACCCGCAGGGTCTCAGCTTTTACCCGCCCACCCCCGTCCTTGCTCAGCACCTCGTCTTTTACCCACAATTGGGGGACCCCCACGAGCTCCTCCCCCCCCCCCCCCCCCCCCCCCCCCCCCCCCGCCCCGCCCCGCGCCCAGGGGGCCAATTGAGTTTAACTCCTGCTGAGTTAGATGACTTACGTGCTCGTAACCTATGTATTTACTGTTGAGAACGTTGCACTCCGGGTCATCAGTGCGTCATGCGCAATTGCACCTGGGTGTTCTAGCTTGAGGCAGATGATTATGATTCTAATGTCGCCAACACCTTATCACCAGATCCTGCCCCAGACCCGGTCAACGACCCCCACATCTCTATCCATGCTCTGGATGGTATCACGCATTGTCAGACGATGCGCGTTCAAGGTCAGCATCAGCCCGCTCATTGAGCATCTTCATCGATAACAGTAGCACTCATAATTTTCTAGATGCCGACCTTGCCCGACTCATTGACTGCCCCATTGATATTGCAAATCGGCTCTCCATTACTGTGGCTGACGGGCAACCGATAGCTTATATGGGCATCTACCCCAAATTTTGTTGACGCCTATAGGATGCCGCCTTCCGTTCCGACATGTTACTCATTCCGTTATCTGGGTGTGACATGGTTTTAGGGATTCAGTGGCTCCGTACTCATGGGATGTTCTTTGGAATTTTTTCGAGCTTCCAATGTCTTTTAGCCTTAAAGGTCGCCGCCACACTATGTAGGGGATCCACCTGCCACCTTTAAATGCCATTACCGATAATACGCTTTCTTCGCTTCTAACGACTTCAACTTCCTTCTTTGCTATCTCACTTACACCGGCCTCCGGTTTGACGTTTCTATTCTCGATCACCATAGGTCTGCCAACAACGGCTGACTTGCCTGATCTGCAGGCCTTACTGGCCGAGTGCAATGTCTTTACTGTGTCCCCTGAGCTATCTCCTTCCCGCCAATTCTTTGATCATAGAATACCGCTTAAGGAAGGTAGTAACCCCGTCAACATTAGCCCCTATTGGTATCCCCTTTTTCAGAAAGATATCATCGATTCTTTGATAAAAGAGATGTTACTTGCCGGGGTCATCCATAAAAACAATTCCCCCTTCACCACGCCAGTGGTTCTCGTCAAGAAAAAAATACGATTCTTGGCGCCTCTGTGTGGATTACCAGGCTCTCAACAGGATGACTGTGAAGGACAAATTCCCTATACCCATCGTTGAGGAGCTCCTTGATGAGCTAAGCGGTGCTGTGTTCTTTTCCAAGAGCGATCTTAAGTCCGGTTGTTGGCAAATACGGATGTCCATGGAAGATATTCCAAAGACAGCCTTCCGCACCCATTTCGGCCGTTATGAGTTTTCCATGATGCCGTTTGGGTTGTCGAATGCTCCGTCTACTTTTTAGAGTCTAATGAATGATTTGTTCTGGCCTTTCCTTTGGCGGTTCATCCTTGTCTTCTTTGATGACATACCTTATATACAGTGCTACCTGGCCAACTCATTTGGACCATCTTCGGACTCTCTTGGGCATCATGTGCACCAATCACCAATCACACCAAGTGCATGTTTGGCGCTTGCTGTGCTGACTACTTGGGGCAATTCGTCTCTAAAGATGGCGTTGCTGCCAATCTGAAGAAAGCTGAAGCTTTTGACTACTGGCGTCGCCCATAATTCTTGAAACAGCTTCATGTTTTCTTGGGGTTGACCGGATACTATCGCCGCTTTATTGCCAATTATGGCGTCATTGCTTGACCGTTGACTGACCTCCTCAAGAAGGATAATTTCTTCTGGAATCTGGTGTCTGAGCTTGCCTTTGAATGCTTAAAACACATCTTGACTTCCATGCCTGTGCTCGTTCTCCCTGATTTAACACAACCTTTTATCATAGAGACTGATGCTCCCTGCATTGGTTTTGGCGCAGTGCTCATGCAAGGTGGTAGGCCCTTAGCTTATATCAATCGTACTTTTGCGCACCACCATCAGGGTCTGTCGGTTTATGAGAGAGAATTGTTTGCCGTTGTTTTCAACGTGGAAAAATGGGAGCAGAATATAACCTGTCATCATTTCATCATTCAGACTGATCAACAAAGCCTCAAATTTCTTCTCGAACAGCGGTTGTCTACTTCACTTCAATATTTGTGGCTATCCCACCTGATTGGCCTCGACTATGATTCGTGTACAAGAAGGGCTCTGAAATCCGGGCAGTCGATGCCCTGTCTTGCCTTTCGGGCACCGAAGTCTGTACATGGCGTTATCATCCATTTGATCTGACTTGTTCGACATATTATAGGCTTCTTGGTCTTATGTCCCTACTTTGTCTCACATTATA
Source organism: Simmondsia chinensis (assembly GCA_018398585.1). Taxonomy (NCBI): domain Eukaryota; kingdom Viridiplantae; phylum Streptophyta; class Magnoliopsida; order Caryophyllales; family Simmondsiaceae; genus Simmondsia; species Simmondsia chinensis. Next base: position 24,457,281 of record JAGTTD010000007.1, on the reverse strand, counting down.
ACCGATAAATTGGCGGAGCCTTTTTCCCACCCACGCTACTCTTGGCGTCAAGAGCATTTGCACTACAACGGTCGTCTCGTTGTTGGAAATGATGCCAACTTGTGGCACATCATCTTATTATGCTTCATGACTCTACCTAAGGGGAACATTCCGGCATAGACGCCACTTATCGTCGCATACATCCATTGTTATATTGGAAGGGCCTTCGCCGTGATATCCAAGATTATATCCGCCAATGTTCCATCTATCAATGTAATAAGTATGACACTTTTGCACCCGCTGGTCTTCTCCAACCACTTTTGATTCCCTCTTTGGTATGGAATATCATTTCTTTTGACTTCATTGAAGGTTTGCCACCATCAGAGGGATGCTCGGTTATTCTTATCGTGGTGGATTGTTTGACTAAGTATGCCCATTTTCTATCACTCGCCCATCCGTATAAAGCAATCAGAGTCGCCACCCTCTTCTTGGATCAAATCTAGTGTCGTCACGGTCTTCTCAAGGCTATCATTAGTGATTGTGATCCAATCTTCACAAGCATTTTTGGGCACAAACTCTTCTCTGTCCTGGGCACTCACCTCAATCTCTCATCCTCCTACCATCCCCAATCTGATAGATGAACAGAGGTTCTCAACCGCTATTTAGAAACATACTTAGAATGCATGATCAGTGAGCAACCTCGATTATGGACTAGTTGGCTCCAATCCTCCGCACAGGCCACTCCTTATGAGCTGCTCTATGGCCAGCCACCACCCATCTATCTCCCCTACTTGCCAGGTGAGTCCCCTGTAGATGCCGCTGATCATACTCTCAGTGCCCGGGAGGAAACTATCAGTCGCTTACATCACCACTTGTTTTGTGTCCACAACCGCATGAAACAATAGGTTCACCGCCATTGAATTGACTGCGAATTTCAAGTTGGCGAATATGTGTACCTCAAACTTCAATCCTACAGGCAATATAGTGTTGACGCTTATCGATTCCACAAACTTGCTCCCCGGTTTTACAGTCTTTTCGGATTCTTGATCCCCATTGAGGCAGTCGCCTGTCATCTCAACTTACCTGCTCATGCCTTCATCTATCCTACAGTACATGTTTCACTCTTGAAGCATTTTTTCTCTGTACCCACCACCAGCACTCCCGTGCCTGATGTTTAGCCTCCGGTAGCAGCACCTCCTCAGCCGCTCGCCATCTTGGATAGCAGACTTGTCAAGCGTTGCCTCATTGCTGCCACCCAGGTCTTGGTTTAGTGGGTTGGACATCACATTGATGACACTACTTGGGAGTTCCTTCACAACTTCCAATTTCGTTTTCCCATTTTTATCCTCGAGGACGAGGGTCTTCTCATGGGGGCAGCATTGATACAAACTCGGCTTTCACGCACCTGCCAAATCCCCATGACGCCTGACCCCAAGGCTTCTGCTTGCCTACCCGAAGCTGCCTTCTCCAGCTTTTCCGTCTTCCATGCTATCTCCCCTCTGCCACATCATCATTAGATATTTTACTAGATATTTAGCGTCTTCATCTATAAATAGGGGAAGTTAGTTATTTTAGCATTCATGCTTTGTTGATGTGAACATTCTTCTTCTCCCTCAAAATCTCTCTGTGTCTTCTCCCCTTTATCCTATATAATTTCTCCATTTTTGGAGCTTATACTCATACTTATACATAAATACATACAACGGGACAACCAATTATTGCCCCGTAGGTCCAATACTTGTGGATTGAGTGTTTGGTTGAGTGTTGATTACATTGATTAAGCTTGAGTAGGCCTAAGTTCGTATCACGCTGCATCGTCATTGATGAAGGTGGCTCAGAGAGAGATAGAGAGGGAGAGTTGGAGATTACCGTTGAGCAAAAATATGAAATTTGTAAAACTTGAATTTGCCTATATATAAAGTGTACATAGGTTTTATTAATTTAGGAAATGATCCTATTCAAGATGATGTACAACCTTAATTACATCTTCCTTAGGAGAATACCCCTTGATTCTGACTGATCATATGTTTATGTTTAACTCAATCGATTAGGTGACTAGAAAATTAGTTAATTTAAGTCTAATGGAGATGTTTTAGGTTTATTTGTATTTTGAAAGGTTCAACTTGAAGGTGATTTGGGTTTAGTCTTGGCTTAGGAGTCATTTGTACTTTGGTTTAACTTGAAAAGTATTTTGGATTTAATCTTGGCTTGGAAGTCTTTTTGGACTGGAGTTTAACTTGAGTTTAAGTTCGACTCAAAAATCACGTTGGGCTTGATTTAGCTTTGGTTTGGACTTGACTTGAAAATTTGGATTTTGGTTTTGTCGGGAAGTAATTTGGATTTAAGTTTAGATTTGGAAGCAATTTCCGTTTCTTTGACTTGAAAGTAGTCTTGAGCTTCAGTTTGACCGGGAAGTCATTTTTTGACATCGAGGTTTGAGTTGGAATTTGTTTGGATTGGAGTTTGACTTGGATTTTGTCTAGATTGGGGTTTGACTTGGAATTTATTTGGATTTGGGGTTTGACTTGGTATTAATTTGGATTTGGGGTTTGACTTGGAATTAATTTGGATTTGAGGTTTGACTCGATACTAATTTGGATTTGGTGTCTGACTCAGTACTAATTTGGATTTGTGGTTTGACTTGATTTTAGTTTCGATCTAAGGTTTGACTTTGACTTAAAATTGACTGAAACGTCATTTAAATTCAAGTTAAATTTTGAAGAAATCTTGACTTAGGTTTGGCATTTAGGATTTGAAATTGACATGGGATTTATTTTGAATTTGGACTTGATATAGAAGTCAGCTTGGCTTAGGAATTTGGTTTGGCGTGGAAGCTCTTTTTAATTTTGATTTGACATAAATTTGGGTTTAAGTGTGGCATGGAAATCAATTTAGGCTTATGTATGACATGTAAGTCAATTTGGAGGTTTGAGTGTGACATAGAAGGCAATTTGGAGGTTTGAGTGTGACATGGAAGTCAATTTGAGGTTTAGGTTGTTTTGAATTTGAGTTTGAGCTTGATAACAGTAAATTTATATTTGGGTACAAAATAAAATTTAATTTGGGCTTAGGTTTGACATGGAAGTCTTTTTTTTTTAATTTGGTTTTGAAATGGAAGTCGTTTTGAATTTGGACCGGACATTAGAGGTTTTTGTATTTGGATTTAGTTTTGACTTGGAAGTCTTTTTAAATTGAAGTCTTAACATGGATGTCATTTTGAATTTGGACCGGACATTAGAGGTATTTTGTTTTGGATCGGACATGGAAGTCATTTGTTTTACGTTGCGTGAGTCAAATTGAATTGAGTCAACTAATTAGAATATTGACTTAATATTAATCCCACGAGAGAAAAAAAATTGTTTTCTATTTGGGCCGCACTTGAACTTGGTTGCCTGCATACTCTTTTGAGGGATCAAGCCATTCATAGTTCAACTTTATATTGGATTTAATTTAGTGATGTTGGGTTCGATTTAGCTAATTAAAGCATATTCTGTCAAACTCGTTTTTATTTTCCTTTTTCCTTTCTTTGAACTTCAAGCTCAAGTTCTTTTATGTCATTTTGTACCCTGGTCAAATCAACCTTAATTTTAGGTTGTTCTTGGTCATACCACCCTAGTCTGGCATTTCACGTCTTTTATATATATATATATTAATTGTGACTACACCCGTCATTTGATCTCGGGTTTTCTACGTAACTTTATTTGGATTAAGTCAACTTAGTTCGGAAAAAGTAGAATATCAAATTTTCCAAATCAATTTTTTTATTTGTAACTGCTCTTGACTTTTTATTTCGGGTTTCTTACGTTTCCTTTTCGGGATCAGGCTAACTTAGTTCTAAAAAAAATAGAACATCAAAATTTTAAAATTATTTTTAATATTTGTGACCGCACCCTTTTTATTTTGGGCTTTTCCGGATCAGATTAATGTAGTTTTTAAAAATTAAGGTTTTTTTAAAATTTTTTTTAATTTTTTATGGTTTGCTTTCAAAGCATGTAAAATTTTCTTTTCTTTCATTTTTTGGGTTAACTTTTCTTTTTTTCCTTAAAAAAAAGAATGTATTTTTTTTTCCTTTTTTTTAAACAGGTTTTTGGATCCATTAAATTTTTTTCTTTTAACATTTTTTTTTAAATTTTTTTTTTTTGCAAAATTACTAAGTAGATTTCATGGGGTCGGAGGAGTTTAATTGGAACCATTAAATTTCATGGATTTGAAAAATCCACTTCAGTAACTAGAATTAAAATGTTGAAACCGTGAGGTTTCGTGGATCCGTTAGAGTCCTTATAATTTGTTGGATCTGCTTGGATCCATAGCCTCACTAACGTCTATATATTTTGTTAGATCTGTTAGAATATATGGACCAGTTAGAGTCCGTGTAATTTGTTGGATCCGTTAGAATCCACGTACCTTTTGGAGTCCCTATAATTTGTTGGTTCTGCTAGAATCCATGGATCCGTTAGAGTCCGTAGAATGTGTTGGATCTGCTAGAATCCATGGACCCGCTAGAGTCCGAATTTTGACCCAACTCATATCCTTTCGGTTTCAGTGTGGGTATAATATCTTTTTTGTAATCAATTCTTTTAGATTTCTTTATGGGTAAAGCATTTTTAAGGTTTAAAGTGACATAGAGATTTTCTATTTTGAGAGAAAATAAATTTTCTTACCAAGACTAATTTGAAATAGGGAGGGATAAGTGAAAATTTAGAGTAAAGATGGAAAATTATGAATAGGGAATAGAAGATAGAAGTTTATAAAAGAGAAACTGCATGCATTATATCAACGATTTGAAGAATTTTTTTTTAGAAGAAATTGGTACAGAATGGAGGAGGTATATATATATATATATATTTAAAAATCTAATACTCTCTCTCTCCTCACCTTCTTCTTTCTCTTCTTCTGATGTTTTCTTTTCCCTTTTCTTATTTTTTTTTCTCTTTTTCTTCTCCTCTTCTTCTTCCTCCTCCTTTCTCTTCCCCCCTCTCTCTCTCATGTCTTCCTTTTTTTTTTTTCCTAAGGCAAATGTATATATTGGAGTAGTGAACTGCTATCTTCCATTTTGTGCCACTGGTGAATGTGGGTGTCATGGCTTAGATAGAGTTTAACTGAGGGTTTTTTTTTTTTAATATATATATATATATACATATTTTTAGTTAGTTTTTTTTTTGGGGGGGGGGGGGGGGGGGTAATTTTTAGCTTGTAATATTATGGGCATAATTTGGGTCCATTTTCATTTAGATTTTGGGCATCATAGTTTTGAATCATTTTTTTTATTTGGATATGTTTTTAAATTTTTATAGGTTCACCTATAATAATTCAAGAATGACCAATAACATAAAATTTTAACAAGTACCAACCACGAGATTTGATACTTAAAATTTCAAAATTTTCACGTTCAATAGATGCCCCCCGAGCTTTGTGCGTGTGAACCTTTGAATGCGGACAAAGCTGGACTTTGTTGTTGAACATGTTTGGTTTATTGAGTGTATTTAGCTCATGTGGCTTTTAAATGGAGCCAACTATGAGTCACTTAAAAATTTTGATGAGGATGGTCTTGAAGTTGGTATAAGATTGTCAGAGCATGGCCTTTTCTTGGAGTTTGGATTTAAATTGGAATTTATTTGGAATTAAGCTCGACTTGGTAGTCATTTGAATGACGTGCCCTGAAGATGGGTCATTATTTGGGATTTGGTTATTTGGGTTGTTGGATAGGCTCTTTCTATTTTGAGTTTGGGTTTTAAGTGGAAATCATTTAAGGTTGAACTTTAACTTGGTAGTCATTTAGATTTTCATCTGACATATTCCAAAGATAAGTCATACAACTCATTTGGGCTTTGGCTGTTAGTCATGTTGAGCCCATTAACTAATTAGCTCATGCATACTTTGGGATTTCCACCAGGGGAAAATAAATTTTATTTATTATTTCGGCTGGATCTAGTTCATGACTAGACTGGTTATGTACCCTTTTAGGGGATCAAGCCTTCCATAGTTCATTACAACTCATTTATCCAGACTTGTTTTTTGATACATTAGAATAAGCAAAAAACTTATTCGCAAATTTTCCATTGACACAAGAGTACATGACCTTTCCCTCAGGATTTGACAGTTCGTAAGCATTCTTTGGATAGACCTTTGTAACAACGTACGACCCCTCCCACTTTGGCTCGAACTTGCCTTGCGCCCTCTTGTTTACAACAATTGGTTGTCTGACTGTGAGGACTAAGTCACCAACAGAAAAGGAGCAAAACTTCACCCTTCTATTGAATGCACCAGCAACTTGAGCTTGATAGAATTCAAGTCTCTGTTAGGCAGCTAATCTATGCTCGTCCAAGGCTTCAAGCTCGGCCAACCTGATCTTCACATTCTTGTCTGGGTCAGTGAGTTGAACGGCTACTCTTAGAGAAGGCAATTGTACTTCCAAAGGCAATATTGCCCCTGACCCAAATATCAAACTATAAGGTGTGCATCCAGTTGCAATTTGGACTATAGTTCGGTATGCCCATAAAGCTTTTGGTAATCATTCATGCTAGTCCCTTCTTGTTTTCGAGACCATTTTTTTGAGGATTTTGCAAAGCACCCTATTGAATGCTTTGGCTAGACCACTGGATGACAGATTATAGCTTGATGAGAAGCTATGTTTGAACTTGTACTTCTCGATTAATTTGACCACCAATTGGCTTTTGAAATAAAGAGCATTATTGGAGATTATCTTTAACGGGACTTCATAGCGGTAGATCAAGTGAACTCAAATGAAGTTTACAATCTCTTTTGCGCCCACTTCTCTTAATGCAACAGCTTCAGCCCATTTTGAAAAATAATCAGTCCCTGCAAGTATATATTGAATCTGGTTGGATGACGGAGGCTTAAATGGACCCATAACATCAAGGCCCCACACGTCAAAAGGCCAAGACAACATGCTCGGGTGTAGATGCTGTGGTGGTTGGTGAATAAAATCTCCATGAATTTGACAAGCTTGGCAAGTCTTCACGAATTTCATTGCATCCTGCATCAGGGTTGGCCAATAATAGCCTAACCTTTTGACTTGATCAGCAAGCTTTGGTCCAGCTTGGTGAGCACCACATATGCCAGAATGTGTTTCTTTGAGAGCAAGGGCAGCCTCTTCTTTAGACAAACACCGCTGTAAGATTCCATCAAAGGACCTCCTATATAAAGTGTCATTTTTCGACACAAATTTAGGTGCTCGTCTCTTTATCTGTGCCTTCTTTTTTGCAACAGCAGGTAGAATACTGTGTTGCAAATATTCAATCAAAGTCTGTCGCCAATCTGGCTCTTCTTTACTATCGTTAACAGAGACTGAGTTTACCATCTGCACTTGGTCTAGACGCTGCACTGTAGGCATCAGAAGGTGACGTTCCCCAATAGTGACTTGAATTTCTCTTTCGTTTAGCAGAGTTAGTGATGCGGTAAGCTTTGCCAAGGTGTCAGCTTTATCATTATTAGGCCTTGGCACATGTGATATTTTACCATCATAAAACTACTCCATCAAATATTTCGCTCTTTGGTATAATGGCAATAGATTTGTATATTGACAATTTATTTGCCTAACAATTAGTTGAGAATCGCCAAATGCTTGCAAAAGCCAATACGCATTTCAATGGATATTTTGAGACCAATGATGAGGCTCTCATACTCAGCCACATTATCAGAGCAAAGTTCAATTATGGAGAAGGAGTAAGGAATAAGTCCACCGGAGGGTGTAACGAAGGCAATACTTGCACCTGCCCCCTTTTGATTTGTGGCCCATCAAATACAGTTGTCATTGAATCATCTCTATATGAATACTTCCTCATTTGGCAAATCATCTTTTAATTGTTCTTCATCTGGAGCCAGGTGTGCTGCCAAGAAGTTAGCTATGGCTTGCCCTTTTATAGCCTTTTGTGGCATAAGCTTTATGTCAAATGGGGCCAATAATATTGCCCACTTAGCTAAATGACTTGACAACACTGTTTTCGACAAGATATACTTCAGTGAGTCAACCTTTGAGATCAAGGTAACTAAATGAGACATGGGATAATGTCTTAATTTCTACACAGCGAACACCAACGCTAGGTAATTCTTTTCCATGGACCAATAGTTATGTTTTGGCCCCATCAACGTTCTACTGATATATTAAAGGGCATTTTCTTTTCCTTTGCTGTTCTTTTGTTCTAACATTGCTCTAATGGATTGCTCCAATGTTGCAGTGTACAATATCAAAGGTCTTCCTTGAACAGGTGCCATCAAGATAGGCGGCTTTAGCAGATATTCTTTGATGCTGTTGAATGCATTTTGACAAGTTTGGTCCCAAACAAAAGGGACGTCTTTCTTCATCAGCCTTGTGAAAGGTTGGCATCTTCCTGATAGACTGGAAATGAGCCGTCTCATGTAGGCTAGTCTTCCTTGCAAACCACAGAGTTGCCGTAAATTTCTTGGAGGGGCCATCTCCACAATTTCTTTAATCTTGTTGGGGTCAATTTTGATCCCTCAGTGTCTAACCACAAAGCTGAGAAATTTTCTAGATGTGACACTGAATGCGCACTTTAACAGATTCATCTTCTGCTGATGTTCTCGAAGTTGGTTGAATATTGCTAGCAGGTCATCAAGATGATCTTCTCTATTCTTGGACTTCACAACTAAGTCATCAACATAACACTCAACAACTTTATGCAGTATGTCGCTAAAGATGACACTCATGGCTCTTTGATAAGTTGCACCAGCATTCTTCAAACCAAAGGGCATCACCATATAACAATATACTCCTTGTGGTGTGCGAAAAGCAGTTAACTTCTCGTCTATAGGGTCCATCTTGATTTGGTTGTAACTAGAGAAACCATCCATAAATGACAATGCACTGAACCCTGTGGTGGCATCTACTAAGAGTTCAGTGATTGGTAATGGGAATTCATCCTTAGGGCAAGCATCGTTCAAATCTAGGAGGTCCACACAGATGTGAAGTTGCCCATTCTTCTTTCTCATAGGCATAATGTTTGCCAGCCATGACGGATATTGGACTTCACGAATGAAACCAGCCTCTTTCTGTTTGTCCACCTTGACCTTTATTTGAAAAGTTAACTCAGGTCGAGAGCATTGCTGCGATTGTTTCTAGGGTGTTGTATATTTGGATATGGCCAACTTGTGCACATCCACGTTTGGATCCAACCCCGGCATATCTTGGTAACTCCAGCCAAACACATCTCTATACTCATGCAGCAACTTTTCGTATTGCATCTTTTTCTCGGGAGATAGTAGGGCGCTGATAAAAATTGGTTTTGGATCCTCATCAATTCCTAGGTTAATTTCTTGAAGCTCATCAATAGTTGCTTGCCCTCCAACCTCTAGCTCTCGTGGAGCTGGCTTAATCAGCGCAATGAAATCCAGTGGATGCTTTTGGACATCTGGGGTCACTTGGTCCTCTTGTTGAGACTGGCTTTCTTCATTGGATGCAATCTCGCCGTGAATGACGTTACATGATAGGCCACCTTGGGACAAACTGGGATGGGTATAAGACTCGAATCCCTCATAATCTGCGTTGTATGAAATGGACATAACATTAACTTGTGCGGCTTGTTCATCATCAGAGTCATCACATTTGAGAGTAATAGACTTCAACGGTTTCTTCTTCCTCAATCCAGATCATTCAGCTTTTCTCGTCTTGGTCTTCTTAGGATTTGACTTTAAAGGCTTTCCTAACCACTGAAAGACTGAGACACGAGGATATGTTGGCTTATCATCTTTCAAAGCTTCTTGTTCACTTGTCATCAAAATCTTAGGTTCGGCAACATGTGCCTTACCTTTGGCATTTCTCACTTTGATCCTTTAGGAATTTGGCCCAAAAGGTTTTCCCAATCTCTAAAAGGCTAAGATATGAGTTGGAGCTAGCTCATTCTCTTTGAAGATTTATTGTTCTCGTGTCGTCAAAGTCATAGGCTCAGCAACATATGCCTTAAGAACTCCACCCTCTTGTGAAATCTGTAGCCTGTCGGTTATGTCATTGGAAGGAGGCACTTCAAGGTCCGTAAGCTCATCTATATTCATTCTTCCCTTATCAATTGGGATGTTCTTGGCACCAAGTTTTCCCGCCCTTACCCTGAATCGTGAGCGGGTAGATGTGGATGTATCATTGTTAAATACCACCCTCTGACATGCTCTTCCTGTACCACAAAAGGAGGTAGAGATGACTATACCCGTATTGGACATAGACTAATTCATTCTCTGCAGAGGACAAGTATAGCTTGTCACAAGGGTGTTCATAATCTACTCAATTGGAATCAAGGCTTTTCGCCCACTATTCCTCTTTTCCTTCTTGGCATACTTAAATAATGTCTTCAATTGAGAGGCCTTTAAAGTCTCTACTCCACCAAAATAAGCACTATTTGAACCAGAGCCATCGACCTCTTGATGAGTAAAGGACTTCAGATAAGGTCGTACATCAAGAATCTTTGCCTTTCCTTTTTCGAAACTGCCCTTCATGAGTGTATCACTGGTCAATTGATAAAACTTAGCATCGGCATAGTTGACATCTTCTCCGTCAAACGGGTCAGGGTCTCCACGAATCGTTCTCTCAACCCCTTTTATCTGTGTACTTTAGGCACTGATGAAGTGTAGAGACTATAGATTTGCTGTTATGGAGCCAAGGGCGCCCCAATTGGGTGTTGTAGGATCTATCTGCATTTATAACATGGAAAAGGGAATCTCCGTAAAGGTCACCAAATTCTAATTTCAATTCAATAGTACCTAGTGCTTTCTGTCCTACTTCTTTGAACCCTTGAATTGTGAGCAAGATAAGGAATAATTGGTTTGCCGTTAACCCAATAGCTCGTAGTACCCTCAGAGGGAGAAGATTAATAGTGGAACCACAGTCAAGCAAGATTCGGTTCAACACTTTGTCCCCCATTAAACTGGTTATGTAAAGCTACCTGCTGTGATGTTTGGTCTTGAGCTAGAGGTCTTCATCAGAGAACGTGATGCATGCCATGCAAGAAGCACATTTATTTGTCACGAACGTGTTGTCAACTTCGACTTGATCAACTTCACTTTTGCAATCATTGGGATCCATCAGAGCTTGGATGAGTGCCCTCCTCAACTCTTTAGATTGCTGGGGCGCATCATAAATACTCAATCGAGTAGGGAACCTTTTTAAGTGAGTAAGAACATCATATTGAACTCTTTCATGCTACGGTGCTTGTCTTACAATTGGACGGACCGGAATGGGAAGATCTTTGAAGGGAAGTGCCTTCTCATTCGCTAGCAAGGTCTGTGTTGACTGCCCATCTGGCTGTTCGTTAACATTAGGTCATGTCATTACTTGTCTTGCTGATTGTTTAGGTTCTTGGCTCTTCTCAACTGGCCTTTGGTGTTGGTAATTGGAGGCCAGAATGTAGAGTGATTTGATCAACTTCGAGGTTTACCTCCTAAACTTCTTCTTTTTCTTTGAAAGACACCATGTAACAAGGAGCTTTCCGTTAATGTTCCTCATTTTCATCATGTGAGGAATCTTCTCCAAAAAACTTCTTCAGGAAGTAGTCCTTCAAAATTATAGGGACCCTAGTAGGGGGGAGATATTCCTCGTCTGAGGTGACATCTGCCTTCTTGGAAGATTTGGATTTCTTCCTTTTGTTTTTCTTCTCATTCTTCTTTTTGGGAGGATTCTACCGTCGAATCTTTACAACAGGTGGACTAGAGCTTTGAGCGATGTCTTTTCTGAATACTCTCCTGCTAAAACAGGTCTGCCATTCATACTTGTCATCGTCGTCATCTTCAGGGTCAGAATCCCAAGCTTTCGGTTCAGTCATAAGTTCGTAAAGACAGGGTATGGCAATTCTATGATGAGGCATGTCAGGATAAGCCCATTGAACTATGACTTCTTCATTAAGAATGAAATGGACCTGTATAGCACCGGGAAGTAACTCCGATGTTGGTATATTGTCCATCTTCAAGGGTAACTGAGCACCATTATCGTCCTCTACGCATGATGTTGTATTGGACGAAGTGATTGGCCCCTTAGAGGATGTTCTGGCTTTAATTTCGATCTGCCCTTTGTTGATCATAGCTTCAATTATGTCTTGAAGGATGTAGCAATCTTCGATCTGATGGCTTACAATCCAGTCCTAAGGGAAATACTTGGGATTATCAATCTTGTCAGCTTCTTCTGGACGTTTTGGATCATGAAGGGTAATTGCTTTTGCTGCTATCAACTCGTCAAAAATACCCTGCACATCATCATTATCGAAGGGGTACTTCTTCTTCTTTCTTTCTTGAAGAGTGAGCCTCTGAACCTGCTTTCCTTTGCCTTTATCATTTTTTCTGTCCACAACATTGTTGGCTTTCTCAGTTGATTTGATAAAGGTGGCCATCGCCTCGCCCGTTTTTGCTGGCATTTTATTGTCTCCCTTCCTCTCGTCAATGGTCCGGGTTTTATGAGAAGTAATCTTCTGTCGAGCGATTTATCTCTCGACATTACAAGCTTTAGTAATGAGCGCATTGAAACTTTGGGGCTCTGCAGTAAGTACATATGTAGCTACCTCTGGCTTGAGGTTGTTGGCACACATCTAAACACCAAAGTGTTCACTCAATTTCTCGGAACATTGGAGACTTAAGCTCCTCCATCATGTAATGAAGTCTTTTGGGCTTTCATTTGGCTTTTGAACGGCATATGCTAGATCCATTATCGACACTTTCTTCTTGGAACTCACAAACTAAGCTAGAAAGGCCTTTTGTAAATCATCCCAAGTTTGAATTGACTCGGGCTGTAACTGAGTGTACCATGTGAATGTTGATCCTTTTAGGGACTGGATGAACTGCCATATTACTAAGGCATCACTTAAGGCTGTTTCGCCACACGCAGAATGATAGTGGGCCAAATGCCCATGCGGTGACTCATTCACGCCATCAAACTTCTAAAACTTTAGTTTCTAATACTCGTGATGGAACGGCACTGTATCGAAGTGTGATTGATATGGATTTTGATAACCCATGACGGGCAGGTTTATAGAAGCTTGGTATTTCTTTATCCTTTCAGCTATCATGGGTTTAATGTTCTGCTATGTCAGTTCAAACTGCTGACTCTGAACCTCTTCTTGTGGCTGCGGCGTTCGTGTTGACGCACTAGCTTGATTGGCTACTTGTGCAGCGAGTGCAGCAATTTCAGCCTCCTTTTCAACTAGCTTTTATTGTAATTCTTACAATTGTTCCTCTATGCTTGTAGTTCAGGTCACTAAAACCAGCATATCCTCTTATTGGTGTTGTATGTTCAACTTCTCTTGAAACTACCTCAGAACATTCTCTTCGATGAAAAGAGAACCAGTGTCTTCATATACGAGTGAGCTTGCATTGTCCTTTAGGTCGATTGGCTTCGTTTGGCTTGCTGATACCATATCAGCATATGTCATTGACTTAGCCATTGATCAAGTGATTAGACCTATATAAGATCTAACTTCTTTCAAGGGCATCACTCCTTCAGAACTCAAATTACTAGGGCCTTTGGATGTCATCGACAAGTTCTCCTCCTCTTCCTCAGAGGCTTTAGGAGGAACATTCCTTTAATTCTAGAGTGTCTTTGTCTTTGCATCAACTGGCTCTAGGTTTGAAGGCATGGAGGCATTAACTTTCTTCATTTTTGGCTGGACATCCTCCTTAGCATTGGAGGTGACTATGACTTGCTCGATCAGCCCCAAAATGATTGGGATAGAGCCAATGTATATCTGGTTTATGACGTTGATGACAATTTCTTTGGTAGATTTCTTCATGGGGGATTTTGTTTGGGCTGACCCCTTTTGGTTCTTCCTTCACAGGCTTCAAGGTGAAGTTAGGTGCCAATTTTTGGTTGGCCTTCTTTGCCTATCTCTTCATTGTCCTTCGTGCATTTCGCTTGGTGCTCTTTGTCTCCTTTCTTAGGACTGTTGGCTTCATTGTAGTATGCATTGAGATAGCGTCTCATTCACCTTGTTCAGCAATTCCATGGAATTCCTTAGCGGGATCTCAGCAGCAAGTGAATTTGATCCCACCTTGCGAAGCATAGTAAAGTTCTTCTTCTTGCGGATAAGCCCTCCTTTGACCATGAGAGTCGCCGGGAGCTCATTGAACGTGATTGTCACTTGTGGTGCCGTTATTCCTGCATAGCACCACACTAGTAGATAGTGGAAATTGTGGTTCAACCAGAGATGAAAAGGAGAATAGGGTCCCACTGAGCATGCTAAAAATTTTGTTGATCAATTATATGAAATTTTCAAAACATGAATTTTTCTACATACAAGGTGTACATATGTTTTATTAATTTAGGAAATTTAATTACATCTCCCTTAGGAGAATACCCCTTGATTCCAACTGATGGTATGTTTATGTTTAACTCAATCGACTAGGTGACTAGATGATTAGCTAATTTAAGTCTCCCGGAGACAATTTAGGTTTATTTGTATTTTGGAAGATTCAACTTGAAGGTTATTTGGGTTTAGTCTTGGCTTAGGAGTCATTTGTACTTTGGTTTGACTTGAAAAGTATTTGGATTTAAGCTTGACTCGGAAGTCTTTTTGGACAGGAATTTAACTTGGGTTTAAGTCTGACTCGGAAATCACATTGGACTTGATTTGGCTTTGGTTTAGACTTGACTTGGAAATTTAGACTTGGTTTCGAAATTTGGACGTTGGTTTGGTCAGGAACTAATTTGGATTTAAGTTTAGATTTTGAAGCAATCTCCGTTTATTTGACTAGAAAGTAGTCTCGAGTTTCGGTTTGATTGGGAAGTCATTTTTTTACATCAAAGTTTGACTTGGAATTTATTTGGATTGGAGTTTGACTTGGAATTTATCTGGATTGGGATTTGACTCGGTCTTAAAATTGACTGAAATGTCATTTAAATTTGAGTTTAATTTGGAAGACATCTTGACTTAGGTTTGGCATTGAGGATTTGAAATTGAAGTGGGATTTATTTTGAATTTGGACTTGACATAGAAGTCAGCTTGGGTTAGGTATTTGGTTTTAAGTTTAAATTTGGCTTGGCATGGATGCTCTTTTGAATTTGGATTTGAGATAAATTTGGGTTTAAGTGTGGCATGGAAATCAATTTAGGCTTAAGTATGACATGGAAGTCTATTTGGAGGTTTGAGTGTGACATGGAAGTCAATTTGAAGTTTAGGTTATTTTGAATATGAGTTTGAGCTCAATAATAGTAAATTTATATATGGGTACAAAATAAAATTTAATTTGGGCTTAGGTTTGACATGGAAGTCTTTTTTAGAATTTGGTTTTGACATGAAAGTCGTTTTGAATTTGGATCGGACATTATAGGTATTTTGTATTTGGATTTAGGTTTGATTTGGAAGCCTTTTTGAATTTAGATCTTGACATGATGTCATTTTGAATTTGTACAGGACATTAGAAGTAATTTATTTTGGATTGGACATTGAAGTCATTTGTTTTAGATTACCCGAGTCAAATTGAATTGTGTAAACTAATTAGAATGTTGACTTAATATTAATCCCATGAGAGAAAAGAATTTATTTTCTATTTGGGCTGTACCTGAACTTAGTTGCCTACGTACCCTTTTAAAGGATTAAGCCATTCGTAGTTCAACTTTATATTGGATTTAATTTAGTGGTGTTGGGTCCCATTTAGCTAATTAAAGTACATTTTGTCCAACTCATTTTTATTTCCCTTTTTTCTTTGAGCTTCGAGCTCAAGTTCTTTTATTCATTTTGTACCCTGGTCAAATCAACCTTAATTTTAGGTAGTTCTTGGTCAAATCACCTGAGTCCGGCATTTCATATATGATATATATATATATTAATTGTGACTGCACTCGTCATTTAATGTCAGGTTTTCTACGTAACCTTTTCTGGATTAAGTCAATGTAGTTTAAAAAAAGTAGAATATCGAATTTTTCTAATTAACTTTTTTTATTTGGAACCGCACCTTACTTTTTATTTCGGGTTTCAAATATATCTTTTTTGGGATCAGGCTAACGTAGTTCTAAAAGGAATAGAATATGGAATTTTTAAAATTATTTTAAATATTTGTAACCGCACCCATGTTTTTTTTTTATTTTCCTACGTACCCTTTTTGAAATAAGATAAACGTAGTTCTTAAAATGAAGGGTTTTTTTTTTTTTTATGGTTTGCTTTCAAAGCATGTAAAATTTTTTTTTCTTTCATTTTATTATTTTGGTTAACTTTTCTTTTCTTCCTTTAAAAAAAGAATGTATTTTTTTTTAACAGAGGTTTTTGGATGGGATCTTACTGATGTACCATCCCATCTATTAATTTTTTTTATTTTAACCAATTTCTTAATTTATTTTTTCTGCAAAATTACTAAGTAGATTTCACAGGATCGGAGGAGTTTAATTGGAACTGTTAAATTTCATGCACTAAAAAAAAATCCATTTCAGTAATTAAAATTAAAATGTTGAAACCGTGAGGTTTCGTGGACCCACTAGAGTTCCTATAATTTGTTAGATCTGCTAGGATCCTTATACCCGTTCGAGTCTATATATTTTGTTGGATCTGTTATAATCCATAGACCCATTCCAGTCCATGTAATTTGTTGGATTCGCAAGAGTCTATGGACCTGTTAGAGTCCGTATAATATGTTGGATCCGCTAGAATCCATGGACCCATTAGCATCCATGTAATTTGTTGGATCCACTAGAATCCACTAACCCGTTAGAGTTCGTATAATTTGTTGGATCTGCTAGATTCCATGGACCCGTTAGAGTCCATATAATGTGTTGGATCCGCTTGAATTCATGGACCCGTTAGAGTCCGAAGTTTGACCCAACTCAAATCCTGTCGGTTCCATTGTGGGTATAACATATTTTTTTAATCAATTCTTTTAGATTAAGTTATGGGTAAAGCATTTTTAAGGTTTAAAGTGACATAGAGATTTTCGTTTTTGAGAGAGAACAAATTTTCTTCCCAAGACTAATTTGAAATAGGGAAGGATAAGTAAAAATTAAGAGTAAAGGTGGAAAATCAAGAATAGGGAATAGAAGAAAGAAGTTTATAAAAGAGAGACCGTATACATTATATCAATGATTTGAAGTATTTTTTTAAAAGAAATTGATACAGAACGGAGGAGGTATATATATATATATATATATATATATATATATACTTATTTTTTTTTTAAATGTAACACACGTGTTCTCTCTTCTCACTTTCTTCTCTCTCTTCTTCTTCTTCTCCTTCACCTCACGTTTTCTTCTCTTTTTTCTGATTTTTTTCTTTTTCGTCTCTTCTTCTTCTTCTTCTTCTTCTTCTTCGTCTTCTTTTCCCTCTATCTCTCTTGCGTCTTCTTTTTTCTTTTGCTTGAGCCGTTTTTTTTCCTCCCATTTTTCCCCTAAGGTAAATGTATATATAGGAGTAGTGAACATCTATCTCCCATTATATTAGGGTTTAGGCTTCATTAAATATAAAAAAAAAAACATTTGGGTAGAAATGGAAGGCACGATGGGTCCTATAGATGACAAAAACGCGGTACATCTCTCGAGAAAAAGAAAAAGAAAAATTGAAAACTGTTTTTATTACTAGCAGCCCAAGAAGCCTATTATGGTTAGTGTTATGGGTTGGTCAATAGGCGAGATGCTGTTGGCGAAATGCTATTGGCAAAGTGTGGTAGGTGAGATACTATATGTAAGAAAAAAATATAACCCAGCTATTATTATATAAAACTGGTTATTAATAAGTTGTTATTATATGAAATTGAGTATTAATAATTTGTTATTATAAAAAATCAAGTACTAATAAGTTGTTATTATATAAAACCATGTGTTAATAAGTTATTGCATAAAATCGGGTACTAAAATACTAGACTTATACTAATATTTCGCAATAAAAATGAAAACATGTACTTGGGCCCCAAGTACATCCCCAAGCATATAATTGGGAGGGGATTCCTCAAAAAGAGAAGAGCTGCTCTCTCTCTCTCTCCTCTGCCGTTCCCTCTCGCTCTCCCGTATCTCCCTCTTTCCCCATCTCGTGAGGGCTCCCATGCTCCATTTCTTGGGTGGTTTGTTGATTTTCTATTTTTTTTACTCGCCCTAAGCCAAGTAATTTGTTATGTTTTCTATTTATTATTACTTATTAGTTGAAACAAATATTGACTTAAGCATCGGAGAGATCCCTCCTTGTCAAAACCACGGGCCCCTCTAACCATTGCTATCTTGTAGAAAATATTGGGTTTGATGTGTGACAACTGCCCTGTCATCATAGAGAGTTTGAGTCCAGCTCATCCTCAAATATAAACCTGATACAGTAAGCTTTTAGGGCAATGTGGGCTTAGAAAAAATTACAATAACTCTTAGCATAAGTAACTCCAAAACGTGGTTCCAAAAAACAATAACTCTAAAATGTATAATTTAATTGCATATAGTGTTAGGTGATAACAAAAGCTACTGTGAATTTAATATCACCTTATATATGTCGCCAAGAAAGGAGTAAACTACAAAGAAAGTGATAGCAAAGAAAGAAAGCACGCGCATTTTGAGATTCGAACCTGCATCTCCCATTAGACTTGAATGTGTTAAACCATTAGCCCAACTCTCATTATTATGCTGCAGGTTGACCTTTACATTTTATAACCTATTTTACAACTTTATTTTTCACTTTATATATAATTTTAAAGGTTGGGCAGTAAAGTTGCAGGATCCATGCACCTCAGAATCCCTATCGTGGTTCTGCGATTGGTCTTCATGCATATGATGAAGTATACATGTGGTATAAAGCAAAAAGTTTACAAAGTCAAGATTTTCTACTTAGACATTGTTTTGATGGTTAGTATCAAGAATTTTGATTGAGGGCTTTTCAATCATACATGAATTTTGAATCAAATGATATTGTATCATGTTGATTTAACAAAAGAAAAATCGAAAAAAGGAAATAGTTTTACTTATGCCGTTTTTTTGTTGTCCTCAACAACAATGTGCGGGTAAATATTATTGTGTGCGAGATTTGTACCCAGGTTCCCCATGCAGGTGAATGACTACACATACCACTAATCCACATGCATGTTTTGTTGATAATTTATATATATAAAAGAAAACATGCATTTGGGCCTCAAGTACATTCCCAAGCATAAAATGGGGAGGGAATTCCTCAAAAAAAAGAAGAGCCTCTCTCTCTCTCTCTCTCTCTCTCCCCTGCTGTTCCCTCACTTTCTCCTGTATGTCCCTCATTCCTTATCTCGTGAGCGCTCCCATGCTCCATTTCTTGGGTGGTTTGTTGATTTTTTACTTTTTTTTTTTACTCACCCTAAGCAAAGTAATTTATTATGTTTGCTATTTATTTTTACTTATTACTTGAAACAAATACTAACTTAAGTATCGGAGGAGTCCTTCGTGGTCCAAACCTTGGGCCCCTCTAACCACATCAATCCTGTGGGAAATGTTGGGTTTGATGTGTAAAGACCGTCTTGTCATCATTGAGAGTTTGAGTCCAGCTCATCCTCAAATATAAACTCGATATAGTAAGCTTTAGGGCAATGATGGCTTGGAAAAAGAAGGGTCTATTCAACCTATATTGATCTTAGGCCTGCTTTGGTACAATGCGTTTGGGTGAACTGAAAATAATAATAAAGACTGATTGGACTTATTTAAAAAGAAAAATTATTATCTTAATTTCAAAATGAGTTGTGACAAAATTTTATAATGTGAATGTGATATTGGTTGGAGATATATATACATATATATATGTATGTATGTTGGAAATTTAATGAGATGTAAGAGGATGTGAAAACCCATTTTGAGGTATGCACATGTTTCAAATATGTTTCGTCAGGCTAGAATCACAATCCTCTGAATATTGGCATGAGTCAGTGTAATGTGGTGGTTATGTCTTTTTGTGTGAACATAAGTAATTGTGTGGAATAAGGAGCAATTAACCATAATCCTTTTCTTATCATTATAAATTCTTATTGTCTGCTAAAGGTTAGCATGTGTGGATTCTTGCCGGAAAAGAGTATTATATATACCATTTATATTCTGGTGCCATGGACGGGCAGGCGATGGGAAATTGTGCTAGGTCTTACACCTTTGGTGCTCGTTCAGCACCGGGGTGGGTAATGTGATGACCGTTGGCACGTAGGCCTAAAAATCTTGTGACTACATGAAATGGCATGTATTTTGGATAAGTATTTTCAAAATGAAATGTTTCGGATAAGTATTTGATTTGTTTTGACTTAAACATGTACATTTTTACATAAACACTCTCGGAAAGTTGTGTTGTCGACACACAGTGGCTAATTTTGTGTGCCGATACATTAAGCTTTGTGTTGACTCAGTGTGGTTGTGGCCGTTCGTTTGCGCAGGTATTTGTGACTTTTTAGAAATCAATTAAATATGTTTGAAAGGGTTCTGCCTATTGCCAAGAGCCTTTTTTAAGAGATGTGTCTCCTCCCAAGAGGCACATAAATTTCTATATAAAGCCCAACCAATTGCATTTGAAAGTAACTTAAAAGACATCATTCTCTTATTCTATAAGTCTCGATTATCTATCCATTCTACGCTCTTACTCTCACTTTGCATTTGGGTTTCATTGTATCCCTTAGACTATTTAGGTAGTCATGAAATAAGTCTTAAGAAAAATGGTTCGCTATATGCCTTGAAGCCGGTGATTGATTTCGTAATTGTTAAAATTTTCCAAACGATCTTAAGACTTATTCTTGATTATGAAAATGGCTTTTTCCCTTGGGATGATGGTGGCGAACTTAGAGAGAATTCAGATTTCTTCTTGGATCTTTCTGTTACATAAATCGCTATGGAACAATGTGTGTCAGTTGATTTAATTATATGTAAAAATCATGAAATCATGAGATTCTAGTGATTTAATATTAATGCATGAATATTGATCATGTTCTTTGATGTAGAAATGGTTCTCAGTCTTGTTCTTTTTGCACATGTGAGTTTTGATCACTGTTCTTTACATGAATTTCGTTTAAGTGTTTAGGGATTGCCAATATTCAATTCTCATGAATGTGGTGTCTATATATAAATGCAATGTCTTCATCAGTGGCAGATTTGGAACATTAACAATGCAGGTTCCATATTCATGATAAAACATAACTAATATAAATAGCAATATAATTTTTTTATAAGTCCTTATACTAAATCGAATATATCAATAAAATTATTTTTATTATTTGTGTTAGTTTCATTGTTGATATTTTATATTGTATCAATTTAGTCCTAGAATAAAGTTGACAGTAAATTAACAATGAAATTTTTAACAGTTGGGTTATGATTTGCTTTACATTGGTTAAGTTGTAGATTGTTAAATACTATTTAATTAATTTAACTTTAATTGCACTATAATAAATATATAAATATTAAATTGACACAATATAAGTAGGACTATAATGACAAGATGAAAAAATTACAAGAACTCTTAGCATAAGTAACTCTAAAATGTGGTTCTAAAAAACATTAACTCTAAAATGTATAATTTAATTGTATATAGTGTTAGGTGATAACGAAAGTTGCTGTGAATTTAATACCACCTTATGTTGGATATTTTAATTAAAAAAAAATTCTAATAGTTTTTTAAAGTTTAATATAGTTTTGAATGTTTTTGTGTCTTTAACACAACCAATATATCACTTTTATGTATTGATAAAATTTAATTTTATGAAATTAAATTTTGTCTTTTAATTTTTACGGTTACAAGAGTTTTATAAATATTATAATATATTGATGGGAATTAAAGTGTGGGTTACAAAACTAAATATTATTACCATTAAATGCTTTTACAATGGGAAGTGAAAGGTCGCAATTTTCACTCATTATAAATTGATGGTCTTTATGCTTGTTTAAAAAGAACGTACAGAAATGAAAAATGAAAAAGCAAGGCTTTGGTAGTTTTTTCTTAAAAAATAATATAAACCATTACTTCCATTTATTAAGGTTTGCCTTTGGTAATTTGGTTAAGTAAGGTGTTGTGGAGGTTCTTGCTTTCAAGGTTGTGTAGACCTAGAAAGCATCAACATTGTAGTTGAGCGTTGTATCCTGGAGGTGGCGCGTCGGTACCTGCTGCACTGGCTTAGATCCGAGAGGGGCGCGAAACCGTCTTAAAGAGAGCATGATCCGTGCCTTGCCCAACTATTACATTATTGGTACTTCGTCATCTCCACGAGTTATTGGTAATATCTTTCTACTTTGTACTTTTTATATAATATTTTTGTATTCAGTTCCAACAATTTTATGACGGTTTCAACTTCTTAAGGTAAATTCGGTAAGGTGAGTTTCGCCACTACTAATGTGAATAATTGTAGGGGTCAAAACTTATGTCCAATGCCCAACGTAATCTTAGAGGCTAAAGCTTAAAAAGAAAAAAATTGATGAGCCTAAATCTTGAGCCAATATTGTAATTGATGAGCAATTCATGGTCTAAAGTTCTACATTAACCTTTGACACACAGATACTATATAGAAAAGAATTAATGATCATATATAAATATATATATTGGGTATGGAAAGTGTGTGTCAGGAAAAAAATTACATCACCTCTTCCTTATTAAAGCATATTGAGTTTTGATGGTTATAGTATATGTTTATTTTTGCCCAATGGTATAATATTATAATAGTACTATGATCTTTCATTTTCTTATAATTGAAGCTACCATGTTCAGTTTATTTGAAACATTATGAACATCATAAAAAATTAGATTTCTAGGTCTGTTAGAGAAAAGCCAAAGGAAAAAGGGAAAATTTAGTAAGAGAGAAATTTACTTGTGCTTGAGCATGCTGGATTTTATCTAAAGTATATGGCCAAGAGAGTGTGAGATGACCTCTTTGACATAATATAGCTCTCATGCATTTTATCTCAGCAAACAAAAAAAAAAAAAAAAAAAAAATGTTAGGTATTGTACTTGAGGCAATGAACAAAGCAATTCGTATTAAAATGACATCAAAATATTATTATTGTTTTCTTTCTAATAATAGTTTCTTTGATAGAATTTTTGGACGATTTTAAATTTTGTGGTATTTTCTTGCTCAGTCTTAGTATGTTGAAAAATATTTGATGAAAAGAGTAATGTTAAATTGCTTGTATGCTAATATGCCATTGGTGCACTTACTCAATTTACTATTAGGTCTACCTTTGATTGTTAAATTACATTGATTTTATTTTATAAGAATAACCCAACTGGTGTTGAAAATGTTGGTGATATAGATTGAAACTCCCACTTTGATAATATTATTGCTACACATGGTTATTTAGTTACACTTGATGAAACAATGACATGATTATTAACCAATCACGTAGGTTGAGCTAGTAGTTCAACTTTTAATGCCAAGCTAATATGGTTAGGTGAATTATTGCTTGACAATGGTATGCATGATAGACTAGCACCTCGTGTCATCACACGCTGAGATAGTACTATACTTATTAGTAAAATGCATAACAAGTATCACTATAGGAAAAAATTCATTGATGTTAGAAAGAAGTAGAATGAGATCATATCTCATGATGAATGACATCATAACTATTGATCATGTGTGTAATACATTTAGTGAAATATACTTCTAATTATTTCTAAATAGTGGGGTTAACTAGACTATAAATATTTGGAGATTTCGGGTGCATATTCTTTGAGGAATAAAGATCATGAAATAAAGGATAAGAAAATATTGTATTGCTCCTTTGTTTACATGATGGTGTTATTAGGTCTTGTCTTGTCTAAATAGAATGTAATCCAAAAACATTGGATAATGTAGCACCAATGAAATATAGGTCATTATTATATGAGGTCCATGAGAGTCCTTGTCAAGACCTTTAGCAATATTTGGTCTAAAGGATATATTGCAAATGAAAGTAACACATGAGTCAACATTCCAAACAAAATTATGATTGGCTTTAGTTGATCAACAAGTGGCACTAATCAAAGAAAATTGTCAAACAATTCATTGTTTAATTGGTGGTTATAGTCGATGTGATAAATAAGAGAGTATATTTGTATTGCAATTTGATTACAAAGACAAGGGAAAGGCGCTAACCATATTGCCTTCTATGTATGTTTCTTGATCTCGTACTCTTGTGTGTAGGTGTGTTGTTGGAGCATATACTTTGACGAGTTATATGATTGGCATCGAGTCACGAAAGAGCTAGTCATGGGATAGTTGCATCTTGAACTTGAACCATTGTTCGTGATGGACGTCGCCATAATGTGGCTTGTGAGTTTGTTGTTCGGCGAGCGTCAAAGGCTGTGTAGTGCCAATGATGCAAGGAAGCGACGACAAATCTCATGTTGTTTGGAAAAGTGATGAAGATGATATATTACACAGTTTTACTTGTGCCACTTTGGTTAAATATATGTGGAAAAGTGTAAGATAAATACCATAAAAATGGTAGGTCCAGATCTGTTACAAATGGCGCCAATAATGATATGATATGATTCGAGGGCATAAAGGCTCTAGCTAGAGTTGAGATCTGGATGACATCGAGGGGGATGGGACTTAAGCCCAAAGAAGAAATTGTTCACCTATGAGGATACCCTAAAATGGGACAAACGAATCATAGATGATCGGGGGGTTGAGTATGCACTTTATTTTATTGTAGTCCATCCCTATGGTGCGGCATGCTCACTTGTGGTGATGTTGAGATTGAGCTGGTTATGCTCTTAACAAAGTCTATAGCCCCTATGTTGGGATGGGATGTATGGCCATGAGTACACTCCTGATAAACCCACCTATTGAGTGTGGGAGTAAGGCCGCTCCCTATGAGAGTTTGGGCTAAATTTCTAGAGCGCTCATGAATCCAGGATGATGCACAAGGCCGTAATGTGCATGCTTTAGAGAGCCTATGAGGCACCTTGGACACCATGTGTGTGAAGCACTCTACATACCCTCAAGCAACCAAGGTTTAAAGGTTAAGTCCACCATGGTTCTAGTATGGGAGTCGCTGAAACACTTAGTGAGGGCTTAAAGGCATTACCACTCTCATGATGCATGGGGTCCTCACTTAGGCGAATGTATCTTCTATTTTTTATTAAAATAAGTGGGGGATTGTTGGACATTTTAATTAAAAAAAAAATTTCTAATAGTTTTTTAAAGTTTAATATAGTTTTGAATGTTTTTGTGTCTTTAAATTATTGGTAAATTTATATTCAACACAACAAATATATCACTTTTATGTATTTATAGAATTAATTTTATGAAATTAAATTTTGTCTTTTAATTTTTACGGTTACAAGAGTTTTATAAATATTATAATGTATTGATTAGAATTAAAGTGTGGGTTACAAAACTAAATATTATTACCATTAAATGCTTTTACAATGGGAAGTGAAAGGTTGCAATTTTCACTCATTATAAATTGATGGTCTTTATGCTTGTTTAAAAAGAACGTACAGAAATGAAAAATGAAAAAGCAAGGCTTTGGTAGTTTTTCCTTAAAAAATAATTTAAACTATTACTTAACTTTTTTAAGGTTTGTCTTTGGTAATTTAGTTAAGTAAGGTGTTGTGGAGGTTCTGGCTTTCAAGGTTGTACAGACCTAGAAAGCATCAACATTGTATTTGAGCGTTGTCTACTGGAGGCGGCGCGTCGGTACTTGCTGCACTGGCTTAGATCCGAGAGGGGCACGAAACTGTCTTAAAGAGAGCGTGATCCGTGCCTCGCCCAACTGTTACATTATTGGTACTTCGTCATCTCTACGAGTTATTGGTAATATCTTTCTACTTTGTACTTTTCATATAATATTTTTGTATTCAGCTCCAACACCTTATATATGTCACCAAGAAAGGAGTAAACTGCAATGAAAATGATAGTGAAGAAGGAAAGCACGCGCAATTTGAGATTCAAACCTGCATCTCCCGTTTAGACTTGAATGTCTTAAACCATTAGCCCAACTCTGTTTATTATGCTTTTGGTTGACCTTCAGATTTTATAACCTGTTTTATAATTTTGTATTTTGATTTATATATAATATAAATGGTCGGGCAGTAAAGCTATCCATGCACCCCAGTATCCCTAACGTGGATCTGCGACCGATCTTCGTGCATATGATGAAGTGTACATGTGGTATAAAGCCAAAAGTTCACAAACTCATGATTTTCTACTTAGACATTGTTTTGATGGTTAATACCATGAATTTAATTGATGGCTTATCAATTATACATGAATTTTGAATAAAATGATGCTGTATCATGTTAATTTAACTATAAAAAAATCGAAAAAGGGGGAAAAAAGGAAACTGTATTACTAATGCGGCTTTTTTTATTGTCCTCAACAATAATATGCTGGTAAATATTATTGTGTGCGAGATTTGAACCCAGGTTCCCATGCAGGAGAATGACTAAACATACCATTAATCCACAAGCATTTTTTGTTGATAATATATATATATATATATATATATATATATATATATATATAGAAAACATGTACTTGGGCCCCAAGTGCATCCCCAAGCATTTAATGGGAAGGGGATTCCTCAAAAAAATAGAAGAGTCCCTCTCTTTCTCTTCCTCTCTCTCCCTCCGGCAGTTCCCTCTCGCTCTCCCGTATCTCCCTCTTTCCCCATCTCGTGAGCGCTCCCATGCTCTATTTCTTGGGTGGTTTTTTGATTTTTTTTTTTTCCCTTTTTTGCTCGCCCTAAGCTAAGTACTTTATTATGTTTGCTATTTATTCTTACTTATTGCTTGAAACAAATACTGACTTAAGCAATGGAGGGCCACTCGTGGTCAAAACCACCGCCCCCTCTAACAATTGCAATCCTGAGGAAATATTGGGTTTGATGTGCAACAACTGCCTTGTAAACATAGAGAGTTCAAGTGCAGCTCATCCTCAAATATAAACCAGATACAGTAAGCTTTAGGGCAATGTGGCCTTGAAAAATGAAGGGTCTATTCGATCTATATTGATCTTAGGCCTACTTTGGTATAATGTGTTTGGGTGAACTGACAATAATAATAAAGGTCGACTGGACATATTTAAAACGAAAAATTAATATCTTAATTTCAAAATGAGTTGTGACAAAATTTTATAATGTGAACTTAATATTGGTTGGAGCCACAAGAACAGTCTTTTGGGATGAATTTCAATTTTTTTTACTAATTTAATAAAGTTAACTTTGCGAAAGGGTTTAAAATTCTTAATTATAAACCAAAGGTATATATATATATATGATTGGGACACTATTTTATAATATTATCTTGAAAATTTAATGAGAAGTAAGAGGATGTGAAAACCCATTTTGAGGCATGCGCAAGTTTCAAATATGTTTTGTCCGGCTAGAATCACAATCCTCTGAATATTGGCATGAGTCAGCGTAATGCGGTGGTTATGTCTTTTTGTGTAAACATAACTAATTGTGTGGAATAAGGAGCAATTAACCATGTTCATTTTATTATCATTATGAGTTCACATTGTTTGGGAATGGTTAGCTTGTGTGGATTCTTGTCGGAAAAGAGTATTATGTATACCATTTATAGTCTGGTGCCATGGACAGGCAGGCGATGGGAAATTGGGCTAGGTCTTCCACTTTTTGTGCTCGTTCAGCACCGGGGTGGATAATGTGACGACCGTTGGCACATAGGCCTAAAAGTCTTGTGACTACGTGAAATGGCTTGTATTTTGGATAAGTATTTTCGAAATTAATTATTTCGGATAAGTATTTGATGTGTTTTGATTTAAACATGTACGTTTTTACATAAACACTCTCGGAAAGTTGTGTTGTCGACACACAGTGGCTGATTTTTTGTGTTGATACATAGAGCTTTGTGTCAACACACAGTGTGGTTATGGCCATTCCTTTGCGCGGGTATTTGTGACTTTTTAGAAATCAATTAAATATGTTTGAAAGGGTTGCTCCTATTGCCAAAAGTCTTGTTTTAAAAGATGTGTCTCTTCCCAAGATGCACACAAATTTCTATATAAAGCCCCACCAAAGGCATTTGAAAGTAACTTAAAAAACATCATTCTCCTATTTTATAAATCTCGATTATCTATCCTCTCTCCGGTGTTACTCTCACTTTGCTTTTAGGTTTCATTGTATCCCATAGACTATTTTGGTATTCATGAAATAAGTCTTAAGAAAAATGGTTCGCTACATGCCTTGAAGCCGGTGATTGATTTCACACCTGTTAAAATTTTCCTAACAATCTTAAGACTTATTCTTGATGAAAAAATTGGCTTCTTCTCTTGATGTGACAATGGAAAACTTTGTGAGATTGAAGAAAGTGAATAAGAGAGAATTGGGATTTCTTCTTGGATTTTTCTAATACATAAATCGCTATGGAACAAGGTGTGTCAGTTGATTTAAATATATGTGAAAATCATGAAATCATGAGATTCTAGTCATTTAATTTTAATTGCATGAATTTTGATCATGTTATTTGAATTGAAATGGTTCCCAAACTTGTTCTTTTGCACATTTGAGTTTTGATCACCGTTCTTTACATGAATTTCGTTTAAGTGTTTAAGGATTACCAACATTCAATTCTCATGAATATGGTGTCTATAAATTATTGCATTGTCTTCATCAGTGGCAGATATGGAACATTAACAATGTGGGGTCCATGTTCATGATAAAACATAACTAATATAAATAGCTATATAATTTTTTTATAAGTCCTTATACTGAATCGAATATATCAATAAAATTATTTATGTTATTTGTGTTAGTTTCATTGTTGATACTTTATATTATATCAATTTCGTCCTAGAATAAAATTGATAGTAAATTAACAATGAAAATTTTAACTGTTAGGTTGTGATTGGCTTTACATTGGCAAAGTTGTGGATTGTTTAAAAATTATTTAATTAATTTAACTTTAATTTCACTGTAATAAATGTATAAAGATTTAATTGACCCAATAAAAGTCGGACTATAATGACAAGATGAAAAAATTACAAGAAATCTTAGCATAGGTAACTCTAAAATGTGGTTCCAAAAAACAATGACTCGAAAATGTATAATTTAATTGTATATAGTGTTAGGCGATAATAAATGCTTCTGTTAATTTCATTCAATCTTATATATGCCGCCAAGAAAGGAGTAAACTGCTAAGAAAATGAAAGCGAAGAAGGAAAGCACGCACAATTTGAGATTCAAACCTGCATCTCCCGTTTAGACTTGAATGTCTTAAACCATTAGCCCAACTCTGTTTATTATGCTGCCAGGTTACCGTTACATTTTATAACCTGTTTTATAATTT
This sequence comes from Simmondsia chinensis, assembly GCA_018398585.1. Lineage (NCBI taxonomy): Eukaryota > Viridiplantae > Streptophyta > Magnoliopsida > Caryophyllales > Simmondsiaceae > Simmondsia > Simmondsia chinensis. The sequence continues at coordinate 24,428,173 of JAGTTD010000007.1, read as the reverse complement.
TGTATTTCGATTTATATATAATTTTAAAGGTCGGGAAGTAAAGTTGGGTGATCCATGCACCCCGGTATCCCTAACTTGGATCTGCGACTGGTCTTCGTGCATATGATGAAGTATAAATGTGGTATAAAGCCAAAAGTTTACAAACTCATGATTTTCTACTTAGACATTGTTTTGATGGTTAATACTATGAATTTTAATTGAGGGCTTATCAATCATGTATAAATTTTGAATAAAATGATGTTGTATCATGTTAATTTAACTAAAGAATAATTGAAAAAGGGCGGAAAAAAGGAAACAGTTTTACTAATGCAATTTTCGTGTTGTCCTTAACAATAATAAGTGGGCAAATATTATTTTGTTCGAGATTTGAACCCAGGTTCCCCACGCAGGACAATGACTACACGAACAACTAATCCACAAGCATTTTTTGTTGATAATATATATATATATATATAAAGAAAACATGTACTTGGGCCCCAAGTACATCCCCAAGCATATAATGGGGAGGGGATTCCTCAAAAAATGGAAGAGCCCCTCTCTTTCTCTCCCTCTCTCTCCCTCCTGCAGTTCCCACTCGCTCTCTCGTATCTCCCTCTTTCCCCATCCCGTGAGCGCTCCCATGCTCTATTTCTTGGATGGTTTTTTGATTTTCTACTAATTTTTTTACTCGACCTAAGCTAAGTACTTTATTATGTTTGCTATTTATTCTTACTTATTACTTGAAACAAATCCTGACTTAAGCATTGGAGGGGCCCCTTGTGGTCAAAACCACCGGCCCCGCTAACCATTGCAATCTTGTAGAAAATATTGGGTTTGATGTGCAACAACCGCCTTATCATCATAGAGAGTTCGAGTCCAACTCATCCTCAAATATAAACCCGATACAGTAAGCTTTAGGGCAATGTCGGCTTGGAAAAAGAAGGGTCTATTCGATCTACATTGATCTTAGGCCTGCTTTGGTGCAATGTGTTTGGGTGAACTAAAATAATAATAAAGGCGACTGGACATATGTAAAAAAAAAAAAGAAATTTAATATCTTAATTTCAAAATGAGTTGTGAAAAAATATTATAATGTGAACTTAGGATTGGTCGGATATATATATGTTTGGGACACTATTTTATAATATTATGTTGGAAATTTAATGAGACGTAAGAGGATGTGAAAACCCATTTTTGAGTATGCACATGTTTCAAATATGTTTTGTTTGGCTAGAATCACAATCCTCTGAATATTGGCATGAGTCAGTGTAATGCGGTGGTTTTGTCTTTTTGTGTGAACATAACTAATTGTTTGGAATGAGAAGCAATTAACCATAGTCCTTTTATTATTATTATGAGTTCATGTTGTTTGCGAACGGTTAGCTTGTGTGGATTCTTGTCGGAAAAGAGTATTATATATACCATTTATATTCTGGTGCCATGGACAGGCAGGCGATAGGACATTGTGCTAGGGCTTCCACGTTTTGTGCCCGTTCAGCACCGGGGTGGATAACGTGAAGGTCGTTGGCACATAGGACTAAAAGTCTTGTGACTAAGTGAAATCGCTTGTATTTTGGATAAGTATTTTCAAAATGAAATATTTCAGATAAGTATTTGATGTGTTTTGACTTAAACATGTACGTTTTTACCTAAACACTCTAAGAAAGTTGTGTTGCCGACACACAGTGGCTGATTTTGTGTGCCGATACATAGAGCTCTGTGTCGACACAGTGTGGTTATGGCCGTTCCTTTGCGTGGGTATTTGTGACTTTTTAGAAATCAATTAAATATGTTTTAAAGGGTTGTTCCTATTGCCAAAAGTCTTGTTTTAAGAGATGTGTATCTTCCTAAGAGGCACATAAATTTCTATATAAAGCCCCACCAAAGGCATTTGAAAGTAACTTGAAAAACATCATTCTCTTATTCTATAAGTCTCGATTATCTATCCTCTCTCCGGTGTTACTCTCACTTTGCTTTTAGGTTTCATTGTATCTCATAGACTATTTAGGTATTCATGAAATAAGTCTTAAAGAAAATGGTTCGCTACATGCCTTGAAGCCGGTGATTGATTTCATACCTGTTAAAATTTTCCTAACAATCTTAGGAATTATTCTTGATCAAAAAATTGGCTTCTTCTATTGGTGTAGTAATGGCAAACTTTGTGAGATTGGATAAAGTGAATAAGAGAGAATTGAGATTTTTTCTTCGATCTTTCTGATACATAAATCACTATGGAACAAGGTGCGTTAGTTGATTTAAATCTATGTGAAAATCATGAAATCATGTGATTCTAGTGATTTAATTTTAATTGTGTTGGTGTAAAGTCCCAAAAGTACCGGAATCGGGGAACCAAATATTGTTGGATCGAACACTTGCAATTCGCAAGTAACGGGTATCCAAACGATCTACAGTTTTCAAGGCGTGATGTCATTTTCCTTAAGACTTATTTCAGCGATGAAATAGTCTCGGGGATACAACGATAACCTAATTTCAATAGAGTGAGCAAATGTAAAGGGAGATAAGGAGGGATGTATGAGAATGACGTTTTTCAAGAACAATGAACAAGTTCATTCAAATTAATTGATGCATACATTATCAAAGACATTAGGGGAATATATATATATATTTATATATATAAAAGACATTATGAAAGAAGATGTCCAAAATTATGCATCAAAGAAAAGGCACAAAAGGCCGGTAGTTAACGCGTGAAATTCCGGTGAAAACTGGACCTGTGTGTCGACACGCAGGTGTTGTGTGTCGATACAGAGCTCTGTGTATCAACACACAGTTCTGCAGAGATGGTTCTGTTGATTTGTGTGTCGACACACGGGCCCTGCAGCCCTGTTCTGTAAGAATGTGTGCCGACACACATCCCAACACACATCAAAACACATTGAACAAACATCGGGACCAACTTTAAACACTTTATTCACAATTCTTATAGCATTATTTTGAAAATACATCGACAAATTGCATGAATCTTGATCATGTTCTTTGATGTGGAAATGGTTCCCAAACTTGTTCTTTTTGCACTGATGCAAACTTTGTGTATGCGTTAGCAAGTACACTAGTCGTACCAAGTAATATAGAAGTGAGTAAAGTATCATTCCCATGAGGATTGTATTGAGTGAATACAAAAATTAGTAGCTTCAATACTATTTGAAAGATCGAAAAATTTAGGATTTGATATGAAATAAAGTAAAATAAAATAAAAAGAAATAAAAGTTAAAATGAGATTAGAATGTGCTAATTTTTTATTGGTTTTTATCAGTTTATAAAGTCTAAGGCATCTGATTTCACCTTAGTTGCATTAATACGCCTTTTCTATTCTCCATGTTCAAGTTGTTACTGTGTGTTGATGGTTGAAAATCCTAATTTACTAAATATTTTCTCTCGAGCAACATTTAGCATACTTGTTAACATATTAACCCATCACTCTCGTGCATGAATTTAAATAAGAAAAGAGTTTTTAAAGCTCAATGATTTTCCTTTTTGAAAACCACACAAATCGTGTTAATCTCTCTCGAGCATTCGCCCAGTTTATGGTGCTTATCACCTTAGCAATCATCATAAATCTCCTTTCAGACTCATTATGAATCATTATAGGCTTTAAATGATGATCAAGCATTTAAAACTCATGAAAAACAATGATAAACACTTCAACAACACAATAACATAAACATTGAATACTTTGAATTAGAAATAAGCGTATATTACAACTTAGGTTTTAGAATAACAAAATTAGTTCATGATAAACTTAATATTAAACATTATAAACAAAAAATTCATGAACTTAGGAAAGAAAAAGGAATAGAAAGAACTAAAAATACAAAATTACAAACCAAACTTTCTTCCTTCCCTCTCCCTTCCTCTTTCTCACGGTTTTTCTCTCTTTTCTCACACAAATCTTGTGATTTTGGTTTTGAAATCTGATGCTTCAACACCCCCACACCATACCCTATTTATAGTAGTTGAGCTATGATAAAATAAAGTTGTAAAAAATTTTCAAACTTCATCCTCATTAGCTCAAACTTGCGGCAGCTGCAGCTGTGTTCTGAAGCCCTGTTCTTCCTTCTTTTTCTTCAGTTTTGTTTACATTCCACCGCCCAAAACCTACACAAAAGATCATGTGCATGTTTTATAAGGTGTATACAATGAATTTGATCTGAAATATTGCATAATATAGCCGCCCAAAGTGGAGAAACTAAGCAAGTTGTGCAAAACTGTCAATTTTCTGCAGCAGCAGCAGTGATGCTTGTTCATGCATTTTTTTTTCATTTTTTTTTGAATTCCACCGCCTAAAACTAGCAAACTATGAGTTAATACATGTTAAAGTATGTGTTTAAAATGAATTTGGGTAAAAAACATTGAGTTTTTGCTTCCAAAATGCAAGTTGAAGCTGATTGCACCACCACCTGCACCCTTATCACCCAGATTCTGCAATGGTTGTTCAACTCGATTTTTTTTTTCATTTTTTATTGCATTGTACCACCCAAAATCAGATTTAACATCAACTTGAACATATTAATGAAGTGTTCAAGAAGTTCTTTCATGTTATTTGTCCATTTTGCCACCCAAAATTGCAAATTAAAATGGATTGGTTGAGTTTGGTGCATTTTCTCTGTTCTTGCTGTTCCTTGCAGATTTTCTTCAAAATTTTGAGCTTAGACCCATCTAAATTCAGAGTTTACATCAAATTTGACATGTTAATGCATTATTTAATTAATCCTTGCACTTGATTTGTGCATTTTGTTGCCCATTTTCGCAAGTTGAATTGTATTGTGCATGAACTTGCTGTGTTCTTGCTTTAGCCATGTTAATTATTATGTTTTGCCCATTTTTTGCTTTGGTTTGGTATATCTTGCTTTTACTTGTCGATGTTAATGATAAAACCTAGTAAGATTTAGCATAAAACGAGTGTTTTTGCAAGAAAATGGCAATATGAGCGAAAAAAAGAAAAATCGAGCAAAAGTGATAAAAATTTGATATAAAATGTTTAAAAATATATTAAAATAATATGAGAAATTTTATACTAATTTAGACTTATCATACACATCTGAGTTTTGATCACTATTCTTTACATGAATTTCATTTAAGTGTTTAAGGATTACCAATATTCAATTCTCATGAATGTGGTGTCTATAAATTAATGCATTGTCATCAGTGGCAGATCTGGAACATTAACAACGCGGGATCCACGTTAATGATAAAACATAACTAATATAAATAGCATATGATTTTATTTATAAGTCCTTATACTGAATCGAATATATCAATAAAATTATTTTTGTTATTTGTGTTAGTTTCATTGTTGATATTTCATATTGTATCAATTTTGTCCCAGAATTTACTTTTTACTAAATTAACAATGAAATTTTAAACCGTTAGGTTATGACTGGCTTTACAATGGTTAAGTTGTAGATTGTTTAAAAACTATTTAATTAATTTAACTTTAATTTCACTATAATAAATGTATAAAGATTTAATTGACACAATATAAGTCAGACTATAATGACAAGAGGAAAAAATTACAAGAAATCTTAGCATAAGTAACTCTAAAATGTGGTTCCAAAAAACAGTAACTCTAAAATGTATAATTTAATTGTATATAGTGTTAGGTGATAACAAATGCTGCTGTAAATTTAATACCACCTTGTATAAGCCGCCAAGAAAGGAGTAAACTACTAAGAAAATGATAGCGAAGAAGGAAAGCACGCGCATTTTGAGATTCGAACATGCATCTCCCATTTGGACTTGAATGTCTTAAACCATTAGCTCAACCCTCTTTATTACGCTGCAGGTTGACCTTTACATTTTTTTACCTGTTTTATGATTTTGTATTTCGATTTATATATAATTTTAAAGGTCGGGCAGTAAAGTCGCGGGATCCATGCACCCCGGCATCCCTAACATGGATCTGCAACTGGTCTTCATTCATATGATGAAGTATACATGCGGTATAAAGCCAAAAGTTTACAAACTCATGATTTTCTACTTAGACCTTGTTTTGATGGTTTGTATCATGAATTTTGATTGAGGGCTTTTCAATCATACATGAATTTTGAATTAAGTGATGTTGTATCATGTTAATTTAACAAAAGAAAAATAAAAAAAAGGGGAAAAAAGGAAATAGTTTTACTTATGCTGTTTTTTTGTTGTCCTAACCAAGAATATGCGGGCAAATATTATTGTGTATGAGATTTGAACGTAGGTTCCTTACGCAGGAGAATGACTACAATGCCACTAATCCACATGCATTTTTTGTTGATAATGTATGTATATATATAAGAAAATATGTACCTGGGCCCCCAGTACATCCCCCGGCATATAATGGGGAGGGGATTCCTCAAAAAAGAGAAGAGTCTCTCTCTCTCTCTCTCTCTTGTAGTTCCCTCTCTTTCTCCCGTATCTCCCTCTTTTCCCATCTCTTGAGTGCTCCCATTATCCATTTCTTGGGTGGTTTGTTGATTTTTTCTTCTTGTTTTTTTTTTAACTCACCCAAAGACAAGTAATTTATTATGTTTGCTATTTATTATTACCTATTACTTGAAACAAATACTTACTTAAGCATTGGAGGGGTCCCTCATGGTCAAAACCATGGGCCCCTCTAACCATTGCAATCTTGTAGGAAATATTGGGTTTGATGTGTAAAAATTGCCTTGTCATCATAGAGAGTTTGAGTCCTGCTTATCCTCAAATATAAACCCGATACAGTAAGCTCTAGGGAAATGTGGGCTTGGAAAAAGAAAAAGAAGGGTCTATTCGGCCTATATTGATCTTAGGCCTGCTTTGGTACAATGTGTTTGGGTGAACTGAAAATAATAATAAAGACCGATTGGACTTATTAAAAAAGAAAAAATATTATCTAAATGTCAAAATGAGTTGTGACAATATTTTATAACGTGAACTTAATATTGGTTGGATATATATATATATATATATATATATATATATATATATGATTGGGACACTATTTTATAATATTATGTTGGAAATTTAATGAGATGTAAGAGGATGCGAAAACCCATTTTGAGGTATGCACATGTTTCAAATATGTTTTGTCCGGCTAGAATAACAATCCTTTGAATATTGGCGTGAGTCCGTGTAATGTGGTGGTTATGTCTTTTTGTGTGAACATAACTAATTGTGAGGAATAAGGAGCAATTAATCATAATCCTTTTCTTATCATTATGAGTTCTTGTTGTCTACTAAAAGTTAGCTTGTGTGGATTCTTGTCGGAAAAGAGTATTATATATACCATTTATATTCTTGTGCCAGGGACGGGCAGGCAATGGGAAATTGTGCCAGGTCTTACACTTTCGATGCTCGTTCAGCACCGAGGAATTTGTGACTTTTTAGAAATCAATTAAATATGTTTGAAAGGATTGTGATGACCATTGGTACGTAGGCCTAAAAGTCTTATGACTACGTGAAGTGGCTTGTATTTTGGATAAGTATTTTCAAAATGAAATGTTTCCGATAAGTATTTGATGTGTTTTGACTTAAACATGTACGTTTTTTACGTAAACACTCTCGGGAAGCTGTGTTGTCGACACACAATGGCTGATTTTGTGTGCCGATACATTAAGCTCTGTGTCGACTCTCAGTGTGGTTATGGCCGTTCCTTTGTGTAGGTATTTGTGACTTCGTAGAAATCAATTAAATATGTTTGCAAGGGCTGTGCCTATTTTCAAAAGTCTTGTTTTAAGAGATGTGTCTCTTCTCAAGAGGCACATAAATTTCTATATAAAGCCCCACCAAAGGAATTTGAAAGTAACTCAAAAAACATCATTCTCTTATTCTATAAGTCTTGATTATCTATCCTCTCTCCACTGTTACTCTCACTTTGCTTTTAGGTTTCATTGTATTCCTTAGACTATTTAGGTATTCATGAAATAAGTCTTTAGAAAAATGTTTCGCTACCCGCCTTTAAGTCGGTGATTGATTTCATACCTGTTAAAATTTTCCTAATAATCTTAAGACTTATTCTTGTTCATAAAAATGACTTTTTTTCTTGGTGTGATTATGGCGAACTTTGTGAGACTGAAGAAAGTGAATAAGAGAGAATTGAGATTTCTTTTTGGATCTTTCTGTTACATAAATCACTATGGAACAAGGTGTGTCCATTGATTTAAATATATGCGAAAATCATGAAATCATGCGATTCTAGTGATTTAATATTAATGCGTGAATTTTGATCATGTTCTTTGACGTGGAAATGGTTCCCAATCTTGTTTTTTTTTGCACAGGTGAGTTTTGATCACCATTTTTTATATGAATTTTGTTTAAGTGCTTTTAAGGATTACCAATATTCAGTTCTCATGAATGTGGTGTCTATATATTAATGCATTGTCTTCACTAGTGGCTTGTCCAGAAAATTAACAATGCAGGGTCCATATTTATGATAAAATATAACTAATATAAATAGCTATATAACATTTTTATAAGTCCTTATATTGAATAGAATATATCAATAAAATTATTTTTGCCATTTGTGTTAGTTTCATTGTTGATATTTTATATTATATCAATTTAGTCCTAGAATAAAATTGATAGTAAATTAACAATGAAATTTTTAACTATTAGGTTATAATTGGCTTTACATTGATTAAGTTGTAGATTGTTAAAAACTATTTAATTAAGCCCCTATCACAACAAGGTAGATAGCGGAAAGGTGAGCAGCTATAGCATCATTGTCCATCATCTTTAACTTTAATTTCACTATAATAACTGTATAAAGATTTAATTGACACAATATAAGTCGGACTATAATGACAAGATTAAAATATTACAAGAAATCTTAGCATAAGTAACTCTAAAATGTGGTTCCAAAAAATAATAACTCAAAAATGTATAATTTAATTGTATTTAGTGCTAGGTGATAACAAATGCTGTTGTGAATTTAATACCACCTTATATAAGTCGCCAAGAAATGAGAAAGCTGCTAAGAAAATGATAGCGAAGAAGGAAAGCATGCGCATTTTGAGATTCGAACCTGCATCTCCCATTTAGACTTGAATGTCTTAAACTATTAGCTCAACCCTCTTTATTATGCTGTAGGTTGACCTTGACATTCTATAACCTGTTTTATAATTTTGTATTTCGATTTATATATAATTTTAAAGGTTGGGCACCCCGGTATCCCTAACGTGGATCTGCATCTGGTCTTCATGCATATGATGAAGTATACATGTGTTATAAAGCCAAAAGTTTACAAACTCAAGATTTTCTACTTAGACATTGTTTTGATGGCTAGTATCATGAATTTTGATTGAGGGCTTTTCAATCATAAATGAATTTTGAATCAAATGATGTTGTATCATGTTAATTTAACAAAAGGAAAATCAAAAAAAGAGGAGAAAAGGCAAATAGTTTTACTTATGCGGTTCTGTTGTTGTCCTCAACAATAATATGCAGGTAAATATTATTGTTTGCGAGATTTGAACCCAGGATCCCCATGCAGGGGAATGACTACACATACCACTAATCCACATGCATTTTTTGTTGATAATATATATATATGTATGTATGTATGTATGTTTGTATGTATGTATGTAATAAAATGATAACAATATATATAATTAAGAAAAATGCATATGATTGGTAATCAAGATATTTCTTTAGATATAAATGTTCGAGTTTTGGTGGTCGTTGAAACTAGACACCAATGTGATGCCAAAAAGGGAAAACCTTATTTGGGGTGGTTGTTGAAATTAGGCGCCAAAGTGATGCCAAAACTAATAATAATAGATAAGTTACGGATACATGTTATGAATTGATAAAAATGAAGAACTGTGTTTTAATTCTCATAGAATTATCACAATTGAAACATAATATAAGTATAAATAATTGGTGAATATAATTATAGTATAAATTATGTATTGTGTATACATTACAAATTCATTGGTGGAAGAATTTGCGATGTAAACAATAATTAAATTGAGGTTTAATACATGATTGGTCATAAATATGGAAAATGTTGAAAGGGCATGCATGTATATGATAACATTGTTTTATTTCATGAAATTATTTCTTACAAATATTTTATACATGCTTGTTAAAAGCCAATTCAAGTGTTTTTAAAGTTACGTGCGATTTTTTATGCTAAATATACACATGCAAAAAGGAAGATATCTTGTGAAGATATGTCGTCTATAAGGACATGTATTATGTATGCGTGTATGTAAAGATGTACTTGTTCACGCTTTAGTTTGTGGTATATGTTATATCATACTATTATGAAAATTTGGGTATACAATTATGAGTTTTACTAATTAAACGGATTAATAGGTTTTTCACGAATATGAAAATGCATTCAGAGTTTAGATTCATAATATGAATATGCAGTTGAATGAAGGAAATTAATGGTAAACTAATAATAATCAAAGGTTTGATTTTCATTGTTCAGAACCGCACATTCACTTTGTAAGTAATTGTCCCTTTGAGACTCATAAATATTTGCATATGTGACCGCCTAGGCGATAGTAGTACCAGGATAGGTGACTGCCTGGGAAGTGCTCACCCCTCAGGTTGGGGGTACTTGAAAACAGCCTCTCTTTAGGGTACCAGCTCGAAGGGGGAAGGCTATATACATCCACCCCCTAAGACCCTGCTTAGGAGGGAGCCCTTTGGGTACTGAGAATGTTGCTTTGCGTTTGCTTTTAAATATTTTCATAGGTAAATATATTATAATATTTGCATGTTTACTTTGCAATGTAGCGCCTCACTTAATATTGCATGTGTAAATGTTGGCACAAAAAAATTAACATATGCATGCAGTTAATGATACATTCTCATAATGTAATGAGTAGTATATCTATTTATGTTCATACTTATGGAAAAGAATTTATGTATGTATATATGTTAACGGAGTTACAAGATTAATGGATGTAAAATTGATGTAATTAATACATGTATGTTCATAAATATGGGATATAATTTAGGTATAAACATAGATATTAATGAGGTTATGCGAGTAATGCAGATATGCATGTCAATGCAATCATGAATTAATGCAATTTTAATTTATGAACATTGACGTTTTTTGTTTGCTTGATAAAAATGAAAGTGATATGAATTTGAATGGAATTAAAATTAGTGGTTGATGGAAGGTAAAATATTATAAGATTATTTTATATTTGTTGATCCATAATGTCACTGGTATAAAGATATTCAAATTGAGGGTAATATAAGTACGATTATTGCATGAAAAAATGTGACTATTATGTTATTTTATATGCACATGTCATGATGCTATTAGTCATTAAGTGGCAAATTTAAAGAGTTTGTGAATGCTGGATTATGATGATTCATATGTTATCCATAATGTTTGATGCTTATAAATGGTATGATGATTCATGTGATTGAATTGTGGGTAAATTGAAGTTCATGAATGTAAATATAGATGAGTATGCAAACGTGATTTAAAATCTTTCATTGATATTGATGAAATGATGATACATTATGATAATGTGAAGTAAAATATATTAAGGTGAAATATTTTTAATCAATTCCTAGATCAAAAGTTCAAATTAGTGGAAAATAACGTCTCTTTTTCATAGGATGAAAATTCTATTGCGAGGGAAGAAATCCTTGAAAAGGCTTTAGAACTTAGAAGAAGTAAAAAAGCGAGAAAAAAAAAAGTCATTTGGATTGTATTTCTCTATTATCTATTGGAATGAACTAGAAGCAATATGAAAGGCAAGTTCCATATTGTTGTGTCATACATTATGATTCTATGACGAGGTTATGAAGTTTCGTGATTTTTTTTTTCAAAAGAGGCAATAAATGAATCGGCTAAATGCGTATGTAGCAAGTTTAATAATGATAAATGAGTCATTATATGTTTATATGTTAATTACATATTGTCATTTGATATGGCTAGTTAGTACCAAATGAAAGTACTCTAGTAGTACAATTAGAGCATGAAGAGGCCCGATATAGCCGTAATTGTTGGAATCTAAGTAGATATACTAGCAATCCAAGAAAATTTTACTAGCCTATGGTACATAGGTACTAAAATAACCATGAATTATGGTATTACTTTTAATGAGTATTCTTTTACTATAGAAGGATAATGGATGCCAGATGTATCTCCAATAAGGAGGACTATGCTTGTACATAAGTCGTATCAAGTGATACAGAGTTAGTAGAGTATCGCCCCATGAGGATTGTTATTGCAGGAGTACCAAAATTAGTAGTTTCAGCACTATTTGAAAAACAAATATTTGTAATTTTTGAAATGAAACAAACAAAATGAAAAATAAAGATGGTTACTTATTTTTTTGAAAGGTTTTCTGATTTTAATAAGGTCAAAGGCATCCAATTTCATCTAGTTGCATGAATACACCTTTCTATTCTCGGTATTCAAGTTGTTATTATATGTTGATGGTCGAAGACCCTGATTTACTAAATATTCTCTCTTGAGAAATATTTAGCATGATCGTTTACACATCAACTCATTAATCTATTGCATGAATTTAAATAAGAAAAGAGTTTTGAACATCCAAGGTTTTCACTTAAGACCGCAACATCGTGTTAATCTATCTCTAGCATTCGCTTAATTTACGGTGTTTATCACTTTAGCATTCATCATAAATCCTCTCTCAGATTCATTATGAATCATTGTAGGTTTTGAATGGTGATCAAACATTCAAATCTCATGAAGAATAATGATAAACACTCAAACAGCGCAAAAAACAAACTTTGAATATGTTGAATTAGAAAAAAGTGTATATTACAACTTAGGCTACATCGTAGCCTTGAAATGACAAAATTAGTTCATGGTATACATAGACAAAATCCATAAACTTAAAGAAGAATAGGATAGAAAAAACTTAAAAATGTAAAATTACAAACCAAACTTTCTTCCTTCACTCATTTCCCTCTCTCATGGTTTCACTTACCTTTCTCTAATTTATATTTGATTTTTTCTGGATGAATTAATGATAAAAGACCTCCCAAAAACTTCTATTTATAGTGTTTGAGGTTGCAAATTTAAAAAATAAAAAACTACAAAAGCGTTGCTCTAATTTTTTCTTCTTGCCACCCCTTGCCGCCCATGTTCATCTTTTTGAATCAACTTGCTGATTTCTTCAATTTTTCTTTAGCTTGGCCTCCAAAAATCAATCTTGAAATCAACTTCAACATGTTCTTTAAGTGTACAAGAAGTTCTTGCACCTGATTTGTCCATTTTGCTTCCCAAATTTGCAATTTGTAACAAATTGTACAAGTTTGTTGTTCATCCTTGCTTTAGCCGTGCAGATTAATGTATTTAGCCCATTTTTATCTTTTTTTTGATGTATCTTGCATTCACTTTTGATTTCGATGATAAAACCTAACAAGAATTAGCATAAAATGAGCATTTTTGCAAGGAAATAACAATAGGAGCGAAAAAAGAGCAAAAGCGATAAAAGTTTGATGTAAAATGGTTTGAAAATGAACCTAAATGATATGAATAATTATATATTAAATTAGACTTATCAATAAGCAAGTGAGTATTCCTACTTTGTGGGGTTGTTGTCGCTTGGAATTATTCCAAGAAACATACATGTATCATTAATTCCACTTTAATTGTAGAGTTAAGTGCTAGAACTTCTGCTATTGAAGAAGAAAAATGATAAAAAAGATTGTTTCTATAAGTTTCCTTTGTGCCTAAGTCAATATCGCCTATTTCTATCCATTGTGATAGTGAAGCTACGCTTTCAAATGCATATGAGTGAGGTGTATAACTGGAAGTCCGGACACATTAGTGTGAGACATAGTTATGTGAAACAACTCATGGAATATTGAGTGATCACTATAGACTTTGAAAGTGCAAGTCAAAACCTAGCAGATTCTTTAATGAAAAGCCTTGCTAGAGACTTGGTCTTAATTAGAAGTAAAGAGATGGGTTAAACCGGTCAAATTTAGTAACCCCTAATGGACCCTCAACGCAATGCTTGGCACAATGCCAGATCTTGCGTTTAATGAGGGAGTTCCATCATCCATGTGATTGCCAGCACTAAAAATAAAATTTCATCCCAGGTGTACTGCTCAGTATCCTGTGACAAAGGGAAAAGAAGGTTGAGCGTATGCTCTTAATGGACCCAAGGAAATTATTGAATACTGTGTTACAAGGACATGATCAATGGGGTCTACATCAATGAGTGTGAAGTTTGGCCGCTTCAAGGAGTGTTTTAATGACATAGGTTTGACTTTGTTACACTCATGAAGGTATGGGACACAAGGCCTAAAACGTCTCAGTCGAAGATGAGGTGTGTTGTGGAGAGTAAGTCTCGTGTGTGGAGACATTAGTGGTTAGTCAAATGGACTCGCATGGTTCAAAGCTTAGTTTACCATTACGCTCTGATTATTTGTAACTTGTCTTCATGAAGTGTATGCATAAAGACTTCCTTTTATTCCGAGATGACGTATAATTTGTATGGGAATGTATGTATTTTAAAAATGTTGGGGGCTTGTTGATGTGTTGGATAAAGTGTTTCGGATAAGTATTTGATGTGTTTTGACTTAAACATGTACGTTTTTACGGAAACACTCTTGGAAAGTTGTGCGTCGACACACAATCTTACATAACCCAGTGGCTGGGTCTATGTGTTGACACATAGAGCTCTCTGTCAACAAAAAGGGTAGTTAGGGCCATTCTTTTGGGTGGGTATTTGCGACTTTTTGGAAAGTAGCTAAATATGTTTTAAAGGGTTATGTCCCTTGCCAAAAGTCTTGTTTTAAGTGATGTGTCTCTTCCAAAGAGATACATGAATTTCTCTATAAAGCCCCACCAAAGGCATTTGAAAGTAACTTAGAAAACATTATTCTCTTATTCTATAAGTCTCAGTTACCTATCCTCTCCAGGCTCTTACTCACTTTGTTTTTGGGTTTCGTTGTATACCTCAGACTATTTCGGCATCTATCATATAAGTCTTAAGGAAAATGATTCGTTACATGCCTTGAAGCCGGTAACAGATTTGGTACCTATTAAAATTTCCCTATCAAGAATCAGAATCCTTTGAGTATTGGCGTGAGTCAGCATAATGTGGTGGTTATGTCTTTTTGTGTGAACATAGCTAATTACATTGAATGAGGAGCAATTAACCATAATCCTTTTCTTATCATTGTGAGTCCACCTATATTTGCTAATGGTTGGCTTGTGTAGATTCTTGTCGGAAAAGAGTGCATTATATATATCATTTGCATTTTAGTGCCATTTAAGGGTAGGCGGTGGAGGATAGTGGTAAGTCTTCACTTTTGGTGCCCATTTAGCACCGAGGAGATTATCATTGGCACGTAGGCCTGAAAGTTTTGTGATTACCTGAAATGCCTTGTATTAATTTGAATTTAGCATAGTGTAAATTGTGGTCAAGTGAATAAAACGGGTTGAACTTATGCTTATATTGATAAACGAATAGATTAGTGGCTTGGTAGGCTCGAATGTGGGAACTTGACCTTAGTTGAAAAATTTTATAGCCCTCCTAAATTAATTCTTGGTAACCTGGGTGACGTTTAAG
This sequence comes from Simmondsia chinensis, assembly GCA_018398585.1. NCBI lineage: Eukaryota > Viridiplantae > Streptophyta > Magnoliopsida > Caryophyllales > Simmondsiaceae > Simmondsia > Simmondsia chinensis. The sequence goes on along the minus strand of JAGTTD010000007.1, from coordinate 24,412,688 downwards.
AACACTATGAGCATAGGTGGTAAAAAGGTACTATATCTCGTTAGTACATGACTAATTGAGATTTACTAAGGTATATACTTTGAAGTTTAAGGTGAGGCTATCAAGAAATTCCCCAAATATAAAATGGATGCTAAAAAATTAACTAGACTATAGAATTAAAGGGTTTAGCTCAAATAGAGGTGGTGAATGTGATACCACCTTCCTCGAGAGAGATTGCAAGGAAAATAAAATGCGTGAGGACATGATAAATGTGATATCTTGTGGCTTTGAGCTACCCTTGAGGTTGTAGGGAAAGCCATGTCATGGTTAGGAGTGTAAATGAGCCGAGCAAGCTCGTCATAAAAGCTCAAAAAGCTCGGCTTGCTTTGAGCTTGAGCCAAGCTGAGTCAGCTCATTTAGCTCATCGAGCTGGGCCCGAGCCTAGCGAAGCTTGAGCTCGTGAACTTTTAGTATGATTTATTTGCTTAAATATTACTTAATGAAGCCATATTGAAGCCTAAATTAGCAGAGCCCGAGTTTAAAGGAGCCTATATTGGGCTTAAATGAGCTGAAATATTAAAAGTTTAATGGAAAGCTCACCGAACTTAAATCGAGCCGAGCCAAGCCGAGCTCGACCTTTTGACAAGCCGAGTTCTAGCCTGAACTTTTAAAGCTTGGCGAGCTTCAAGCTGTGCCCAAGCTAAGCTTAATGCTAACGAGCCGAGCCTCAAACCTGGCAAGCTCCAGCTCGATTTGGCTCAAATACACCCCTAGTCGCGGTTGCTAACTACTGTAAAGAGAATCTAATTTAAAAGCTAGAGAAAATACCTTAAAGTAAAAGGGCTATGTTTTTAATATCCACTACTTGTAAATATAGGGGTCTCTAATTGAAGTAGATTTTCCTGACTATGTCTTTGCCTTTTGCATGAGCACCTTGTTTTTGCATATCACTTTGTTTTAGTTCCACGACGTTTCTAGAAATAATAAAAAGACACTTCACCTTATTTATTATTTTTTTTAATACCTCAAGGTTTTTTCATATTAATGAATAGGATCCTCTCTGGTGTGATAACGTTATAGTATGAGGAGCAAGCTAACATGATGGGTCACTTAAATACTCATTGCAATATATTAACGAAAGTACCCCTCCTGATGTGACATGTCACTTTCAATACTCATTAAAGTGAAGGGCATCACCAGTTGATAATCAGTGCTGGATCCACGTTAGGGATTCCTGGAAGTATGGACCTTGCGGCTTTTTTACTCAACCTGTAAAATTATATATAAATAGGAATACTAAACTATAAAAAGGGTTATACAATGTAAAAGTGAACCCACAACATAATGAAGAGGGTTGAGTTGATGGTCTGTGACATTCATGTCTAAATGGGAGACACAGGTTTGAATCTCAAAATGCGCATGCTTTCCTTTTTCTTGACAGTTTACTCCTTTCTTTTTCTTGTTAGCTTATATAAGGTAGTATTAAATTTACAGTAGCTTTTGTTATTACTTAACACTACTATATATGCAATTAAATTATACATTTTAGAGTTACTTTTGTTCTTGGAACTGCATTTTAGAGTTACTTATGCTAAGAGTTCTTGTAGTTTTTTCACCTTGTCATTATAGTCCTACTTATGTTGTGTCTATTTAATCTTTATATATCTATTATAGTGAAATTAAAGTTAAATTAATTAAATAGTTTGCAACAGTCTAGAAATTTACCTATGTAAAGGCAACCATAATCGTACTATTAAAAATTTCATCAGTAATTTAGTGTCAATTTTATTTCAGGGTTAAATTGACACAATATAAAATATCAATGATGAAACTAACACGAATAAAGAAATAGTTTTATTGATATATTCAATTAAGTATAAGGACTAATAAAAAATTATATATCTATTTATATTAGTTATGTTTTATCATGAATATGGACCCCACATTGTTAATATTATGGATTCGCCACTGTGGGAATGAGAGGATTTTTTTTTTTTTTTTTGAAAAAAAAAAGTCAAGAAGAATGTGATATCTTCTTATTGGAAAGGTCTTATTTATTAATATGAAGAAAATATAAGGTAGTAAAAAAAAATTAAATCAAAAGAGTCATGGATTTTTTTTAAAGTATTTTCCCAAATATTAAGTACTACAATGTAGATAAACCTAAAAAAGTAGTTTTTTTTATGGAAAGACGCGCCCTAAATCTCCTCTTATAATGGAAATCAAAATTAGAAAAAAGAAAGCATTTCTTTGGTACACGAAATCTTATATTACAACATATTCAAAGAGGGGAACAAGCCTCTCAGCCTCTACAGTTGGCGTAAAACACAATCAAGGTAATCCATTGCCATAATCTCAAACGGAAACGAGTGTTTCAACTGGTGCCAATCAAAACACAAAGCAACCTAGTAGGCGGTACCTAAATTTTTATTTATCATTTATTTATTTAATGTTTATTTTGCTAATTATCTGCCTCGAATCCTAAAACTCTTTGGGAGTCATTGATTGTGAAATAACATTTGAAAACAAAATATTTTAAAAAATAGCATCTTTGAAGAAATATTCCTCAAATAACATACACATGGACTTGTTACATTTTTTTTTTTTTTTGATTTTTATTGAATACCTCCCACTCAAGAGGAGGTATTCAATTATGTAAGCTTCCCCATGAAAGAGACTTACATGTTATTTTATTTTTTAAAATTAAAATTCTTAAATGTTTTTATTTTTATTTATTTTTTCATTTTTTTGCCAATCGGCAAGAGCAACATCATATATAACTTAAAAAGAACACCAAAAACAAAACCCAAACACCAAAGCAAGCTCAAACAGACCCATCCCAACCAAAAGGAACAACCAAAGAAATAAGACCCCAACCTACTCCTTAATTAAAAAATTAAATCTACTTCAAATGTGAAACATAACCGAATTAATCATAGCTTGCTCACTACATTTTTGATCAAGGAAGATTCTCCCGTTCCGCTCCATCCAAATGTTGTAGACCATAGCTGCCACAGTAATTCTCCTTATGATACTTCCTATTACGGACTTTACAACCGAGCCAAACCATTGTCTCCTTCAAGCTGTTTGTCCTAGGGATATCAAAAATCTCAACCACTTTATACAAAACATTACACGAAAAATGACATTTGAAAAAAGGTGATCAACATCTTCACTCATCTCTTCACAAAGGCAATAGACGATCCTGCCTAGAAAGGCCACCTAATAGGGTACACCACAAACGAAAACCGTGTCTCGGTATGGACACGCTCCAAACAAATCTGCGCCAATGCCAAATAACTCCTTTGTATCGAACCCGTTCATATGCACTCCCAATATAAAATTTCCCATTACTCATGCAAGCAAGCATCTCACGATTACCCAAAAAACATCCCCCCAGATCATAACCCATTTATCTCACCATTTAATCAAAGCTTTCTAGAAGGTAGAGTCATGCACACCACTTTTAGTAGTCCAGATACTCCCACCTTTCATATATATGCCATGAATCCACAAAATCCAAGGTGAATCCTTTTTACTTTGAATCTCCCAGAGACAACGAAGAAGACACGCCCAATTCCAATTGTCAAGCTGTTTAAATATGAGATCACCCTCCTCTCTAATAAGATACATTTTGCGCTAGGCAATAAGAATCAAAGATCGAGCATTATCACCTTTACCCCATAAAAAACGAGAACACATGGAATACACCTAGGATACAACCGATAGAGGGAGAACAAAGGAAGAACACCAAAAATTGAGGGAACTCCCAATGATAGAAGAAATTAATTCAGTTCTACCAGCAAATGATAGGATTTTCCCCTACCAAGCTTCCAACTTGTTCCTAATGTGCTGCAGTACAAGCCCAAACTGCCCCGCCATCAACCTAGATCTCGATAGAGGAAAACCGAGATAGCAGAGAGGGAGAGATAGCTCCTTGAAGCCCAACAAATGCAAGATATCAGGTTTCTCATCGTCACGGACCCTGGTAAAACAAATACCTTATTTAAGGGCATTAGCCTCCAGACCCAAAGTATAAGCAAACTCAATCAAAATCCTCCACACAGAGGATAACTGACTCTCTACCACCTCGAGTGAAAAGAAGGAGATCATCAGCGAACATGAGGTGCGAAATGCCAACAGCCTTACATTTTGGGTGATACTTAAACTTCTTGTTAGGAGCCGCAGTCTTCAACAAACGATATAAGATCTCCATATATAAGAAAAATAGATAGGGAGAGATCGGATCGCCTTGCCTCAAGCCTCTCTTGCCCTTGAAGAAAACCAAACAGACCTCCATTAAAATGAAGAGAAAACATGGGGGTAGAGACACATTCCCGAACCCAAGGGGCAAACCGCAAAGGAAAACCAAGAGCCTCCAAGAACCGAATCATAAGCCTTCCGAATGTCAGTTTTCATGAAAGGTGGAGGAGACACATTCGTCCGACTGTCATGGTTGATCGCCTCATTACCAAGATTAATATTCTCAAAAATCACACGCCCTTTCACAAAGGATGCTTGAGAAGGACACGTGAGTTTTCCATGAACTAAATCAAGATGAGCAGCCAACAATTTGGATATAATCTTATAGACAATATTACAACAGGCAATCGAACGATAGTCACTCACAAGCAAAGGGGATTCCACTTTCAGGATAAGCGTAAGAGCAATAGAATTGAATGATTTTAGGAGCATACCAGGCTCAAAAAAATCACAAACCGCTCGACATATATCCCCACCAACAATATGCCAAGAGGACTTGAAAAAGGCCAAGGAGAACCATCAGGTCTAGGAGCTTTGGATTCAGGAATCTCCCAAGCAATATCTCTAATCTCTTGCCACAAAACCCTCCTCAACAACAGGTCAACATCATTAGGAGCAGGTAAATGACCAGAACCTGCAACAACCCTATGAAGGTGCCTATCTCTTAGTGCAGCAGTTCCCAGCAGATCAACATAATACTATAGGAATTCAGAACCTACAAGGTGCTGGTCAGTAGGGACATCCCCCTGCGCATTACGAATAGACCAAATTGAGCTCTGCTTCCTCCGCTTCTTGATCCATGAATAGAAGAAATTGGATGGATGATCCATTTTATTAATAAAATGCAGCTTAGCACGTTGAGATAAGAAAGAATGTTCAGCTTCCAGCAGCTTAAGCAATTGGTCCTGCATAAGTCGAGCTTGGACTTCAAGAGATGCCTACAAGAAAATGCTTTGGATATCGGAAAGAGCTTCATGGGTCTCCTTAACTTGAGCCAATATGCCACCTGGAAAGGAATTCTGAAACCTCTTAAGAGCACACTTCATAGCTTGGAGTCGCTTTTGCAGACAAAACATAGCAGTACCTAGAATCGGAAAGTTCCAAGCTTCTTGAACAACATCATCAAACACATTCATAGCAGGTACCTAGTTCCCAAATTTGAAGCTGCCATTAGCTATCTTCGTCCGAGATTCAAAAAGGAGAATCAAAGGAGAGTGATCAGAAAGCCCTGGATTCATAGCAATACCCCTGTAGTCAACATAGCCCTCGCATAGGTTATTAGCAAGAATCTTATCGATCTTGAACCAAACTCTATCACTTTCCTGCTATTGATTACACCAAGTGGAATGAGGGCCCTCAATATCGACCTTGCATAAGATCAAATCATTAACACAATTAGAGAAATCATGAATCTCCTCATCAGAAATCAACGCACCACCACTTATGTCAGTAAAATCAAGAACAGAGTCAAAATCCCGCAATAAAACCCAAGGACGCAGAATATGATCACCAATAATACGAAGATCATCCCACAAAGCCTTCCTACTGTTAGCTTTATTCAGCCCATAGCAAAAGGAGCACACAGCAGGCCCCGGAGAACTAACTTCATTACAAACAACCTCCAAATGGACAGCCTAAGACAACATCCCAAGAACTCGAGCACTCACAAAATTTGGGTTCCAAATAACCCAGATTCTCCCAATACACCCTTCCATATAATTGGCCTGACACAACCAACCCGGGAAAAAATGATCTTGAATTTCCTTGGCCTTGGCCTCAATACGCGTTGCAAAAATCGCAAAAATCCTAATAGCAAATTTCAAAATAAATCTTCTAACCTCAATGGCTTGACAGCCTTTATTCATATCCCTAATATTCCAAGAACCAATCATAAAAAACTTATTACGAAAGGTTAGAACCAGTTCCATCCTCACCATCCACACAAGATCTCGACTTCATCCTAACACCCCTTCCAGGAACATTAGATGATGAACCCAACATAGGCGCACTATGAACTTGACTAGAATCATCAGGTTTAGATAGAACAACAAATCGATTAGAAACTCCAGGCCTCTACAAACCAGGAAGAGGATGCATGTCAACATCATATCCGAAATGGGTCGTTTCTATAGTGTCCGCGGAAGGAACATCAACAACTTGTTCAGCCCCCTTCAAAGGACTGCCAGGACGAGTCTCATGATTATGACGGACTACCTTAGAAGTAGTACTCTGAACAGTTTTGCACCCTGTGTCATCAGTACCTTCAGCCGTAGCAGCTGAAACAGGAACCTTAGCCTTGCCTTTCTCAGTTCCCCTTTTGTGCTAACACTTCGCTTCAGTATGAGAAAGCGCCACACACTTGGGACATTTTTTGGGTACCACTCATACCAAATAGGTTGAGTGAAGAATTCATCATCGGGCATAGCAATATCAACATCTTTTTTTAAAGGCTTCAAAATATCCACCTCAACTAAGAGTCTAGCATAAGTAACTCTCTATCTTGTTGCAGTAAAATTATCCTCGTAAAGAGGAGTACCTATCGTACTAGCAATTTTACTCAAAACATCAACATTCCAAAGATGCAAAAGCAAATTTGGTAAGTTCACCCAAATGGGAACCTTATTCAATTCTTCCTCTTCAAAATTAAAAGAAGGTGTCCATTTTTCAAAATAAGTGGAAATTTCTGCATAGAATATGGCCCATCCTTCAAAATTACATCGCAGTCCTCAACCGATTCAAATACAAACACAATCCACCGCTTGTCATGAAAACACTTGGGGCTCATCAATTTTTGGCCAAATAAGGTGAACCAAATCACTGATAGAAGCAAATGAAAGTATACCTCCAACAAACTATCCCACCAAAGCACATTCCCAATATGATGCTCCTTCAGTAGTTTCACTCTCAGAGATTTCAACCACCTGAGCTCTGGTTGCTTCAGGACAATAGCACAGCTAAAGTCCCTTCTTAGGAGCACGGCTTGTCAAAAATAGTTGCCTCCATCGGCCCCCATCCTGTATCCCCTGAGGCTGAAGCCCTTGAGGAGCGAGAATAGGGAGGATACCTTCAGCATTTGTTTGCATTTGACCACTGTCATCAGCTAATTAGCAACCTCATCTACATAGCATCTAACCGAAGCATCACCAGATGACTGAATAATTGAACCGAGACCTAAAGCATCACCAACAGTCTAAGGAGTGGGAGCAACCCTATATCCAGGTGTGCCTCGGCACCCCCAGAAAGTGAATAGTTATCCTTGTCAATATTCTAATCCGCAGCCAAAGACCTGATGAGTTCACCCAAGCCGGGAAGCACCTGAGCGCCTCTCCCTTGAGAATTACGCCCTGCCCCTGTTACAACCAATTGGGGTTGTAACCAAGATTAGGGTTAGGGTTCTTGATGGAGATTGAGAATTAGAGTTGAGGTGAGAGAAAGAGTTAGAAGAAAGGGATGAGAGAGCGAGAGAGAGTTAGATGAGAGAGAGAGTAGTTCGTTATTGTATTACTTATTTTTTTAACAACCTAATATGCTATTTATACTAATTACCTAATACAAGTATTGTACTATTATGTACCCTACTACAACTACTACTAATCACTTATACGTAACATTACTCCTCCCTTAAGAGATTCTTGCCGTCTAGAATCTTAACAGTAAGCATTGACAAAAAAATTTCTTTAGTATAGCATAAAGACATCAAAACTCAAGCTTGAAAGAGACTCTAGCGTCGGCTGCCACTGGATGTTGCAGAAATGCAGTTGAAAGAACTGTGGTGCTGCTGTCAACTTGGTCAACAACTCACAAATATCTTCCCAATAGCAAAGACGCATTATGGAACCCTTAGAGTTCTTAAAGAGAGTAAGGATTCGTTTGGTATACTTGCTCCCATAGAGTTTAATAGAATTTGCAGCAGTAGCAACACCAAACAGTTCTATTTCGTCTTGCTTGTATGATGTATAAGCTCCATTTTCAGATCCTGTGAACACGTCAATAGCTATTTTGCTCATGTATTTCTTGCTGAATTTCTCAAAATGAGCAGTTGGCAATGCTACCAAAATAGAATCTTGCATCTTCACAACACTAAAAACTTCAAGATACACTTATAAATTCATAATTGTAAGATCCAATGGTTCAGCCACTTGCAAAGGTGCAAGCTCTTCAAGAGGATTCAAGTCACGGTCTTCAATTTCAGGTGTTGCACCTTTCAAAATATCAGTTGTAACTTGTGGATCTTGTTGTAATTCTCGCTGAGTTGAAGAACTTTGGAGCTTTGTGCATAAGCTTTGTCCTCCATTGGCATAACAACCTCTTCATCCAAACCATTCTCTTGATCAATCGTCTCCTCACTATGCACATCACCATCCACTAGCTCTAAAGGGTCACTTGAAGATGAAACTTTGCTTGATTCTCCAATTGCCTTACAAGGAGTGAGGAATGTAATGTTCATTTGACAACAACAGTTATAAATGTTTCTTCCTTGCAATGGATTAATGGCTGAAATAGCTTGTTCTCTTGTGGAGAAGGACACTTGAGCTTCAAACATTAAGGTTGATATGGAAATGACTTCAATTCTTTCGATATGTCCGTACGAGTGAAAAACTTGGTAAAGAATGTCTTTGGTGATTGGAAAAAGAGCATTGTGAATTTTAACCAAGAGTGTAGATTCAGGGAAGATCTTTTCTTGGATGAAGCTAACATTCTTATGAAAATTGATAAGGAGAAGTGGATGATGATTCAATACCAGATCCGTTGCTGTGGCATGAGTTCTGTTGAAGTTCACGTAGAATGTCCAACATCTTACTGTACTCTAGCTTGATCGAGACCATATCGGATTGTACTACTTGGAAGCGTTCATCAATTACGTGAAATCGCCCATCAATTCGACTCTCGATGTCAACCAACTGAGCTTCCAACCGCTGTAGGTCTAAACTGCTTCGTGTACCGTCAGCCATGGATAAAAAACGCAGCATGTAACCTGGCTCTGATACCGATTGTTACAACCAATTGGGGTTGTAACCTAGATTAGGGTTAGGGTTCTTGATAGAAATTAAGAATTAGAGTTGAGGTGAGAGAAATAGTTAGAAGAAAGGAATGAGTGAGAGAGAGAGAGAATAGTTTGTTATTGTATTAGTTATTTTCTTAAAAACCTAATATGCTATTTATACTAATTACCTAATACAAGTATTGTACTATTATGTACCCTACTACAACTACTACTAATCACTTATACGTATTATTATACGTAACAACCCCACTGGTTGAACCCCCTCGATGAGACGGGCTCCCACGGCCTCTCGCCATGACCTCCAGAAAATCAGATCACCATGAGTCACCCCAGAATCGCCAGAGAGCAAGCCCTAGACTCCTTCTTTATTTACTTTGATTATTATGTATAAATTTTAAATTTTAAATTGAACTATATATAAATTTATATTTATTAATTATTATGTATTTAAATTTATAATATCAGTTCGAATTAAATTAAATTATATTTCTATTATGTATCATTAAGAGAACTGCGAATTTTAAATTAAATTTAAATTATAATAACTTGTAGTAACTAAATTAAATCAAATTATTGTTTAAATATATAAATTGTATTATTTATACATAAATTTGTAACTTACTCATTATTACGACTATTAATTATAGTCGTTTGTTACACATAAATTAAATTTATATTCTAGTAGAATGCTATTGCATTGTCCCTATTGCAACACTTCCTCAGGACATAGCATCCACGTTTATTTTTTATTTAATCTATTAGTTTAAAAATATTAATTTATGTTCTATATTCTAATAATAAATGCCTATAACTAAAGAGTCATAACAATGAGTAAAACTACAAATTTATGAATAAATAATATAGTTCAAATATTTAATTAATAATTTAATTATTAAAAATTAAAAACACACAGATTTAATTTAACTTAAAAATAATGTTCCTCACTTTGATACATGAAGCAAATTTAATTTAATTTGACGATGTATAATAATAAAAATATTAATTTATCAATTTAATTTAATTTAAAATTTTAATATTTAATTTAATATAATTTATGTTCTATATTATTACAAAAATCTAAGAATTTTAATTTAAAAAATATAATGAATTAAGTACCTCCCCCATGGAGAGATGCTTGCATAATTGAATGCCTTTCCTGTGAGGGAAGTTGATATGACTCGTATTTATATATTTTAATCTTTTTTTCCTGCAACATATTTGACTTTTACACGTTTTTTTTTTTTTTTTTTTTTTTTTTGTAATCTAGGTACATCTAGGCTTGGAGGGTAACGGAGTAAACAAAGGTTGAAATGCGGCATAATCAAGCGTAATTGAGGCATATTTGAAGACTACATTGAGAAATTTGACCTTGTGTGTAAAGGAAGTACCCATCAGGTCAAGATTCGGTCAAAAAGAGTCTTTCCTTGGGCGCGTAGATTGATTGACCATGCATTTTGGCAATCGGTCAAGCTCAAAACAAGCAAGAGGTTAAAAAAAGAGTATTTATGACCAAATAAATTGTAAATCCACTAATGAAACCATTGGAGTCATGTATATCTCTTCAAGAGCTTCGATTTGGTATAGAATTTGGCCCGTAACTTCTTACGGATCAAAAGTTACACGTGTTTTAATTTAACTGCGCAAGTTGTCAACATGACCAAAGAGGGCACCGACACGCCGTCACCGGATCGCATTAGAACTCCGAAGTTAAGCGTGCTTGGGCGAGAGTAGTACCAGGATGGGTGACCTCCTGGGAAGTCCTCACCTTTAGGTTGGGGGCACAGGGAAACAACCTCTCTTCAGGTTAACACTTCTGAAGGGGGAAGGCTGTGTACATCCCACCCTACCCCCCCCCCCCCCCCCCCCCCCCCCCCCCCCCCCCGAACCTGTGTAGGTAGGAGCCCTTGAGACACTGTGTATGTTCCTTTTTTCCTAAGTTGTCAACAGGGGGCCGATTGATCGGCTAATTTGGCCAGTCGATCAGGGAGGCATTTGGATGAACCCTAAATGAAGCGTCACCTATAGATAGAGAGAGGTAGACCTATTTTACCATCTTTTTCCACACCTCTTCTTCTCCTCTCCTTTATGATACCACTACAAGATCCAAAGGGTCTCAAGCGCTGAAGCACAGGTGGTTGGAGTGCTAAGGATTTCAAAGCAAGGATCAATATCAACGTTAATTGGGTGAGACTTCAATTCTTAGTTTTCTTTGCATTGTTTCTTTCTTTTGAATTTAATGATGTATAGAAATCCCTTGGAGGAGTAGACTCATAGTTTAGGGGTGAAAGATGGGTAGTCGTCCGAATCCAGGATTTATAGTTTATTGTAGACAATAATTTATGTTATGTTATTACCCCACCCCTATAGGGAACTTATATTTGTGATTGGTTTTCTATGGATGAGCTTATAGCCATGTTTAGATTTCTGACTTATTTGCATCCCATCTACTTGCTTGTAGCCTAGACTTTAACACAACAGGTTTTCACACATGGTTAGGGTTGAGATTGTACCCAATCCAGAACACGATCTATTATGCAAACTAATGCTTAATTAAGAGTGACAAAGGAATTTGTTAGTACTATTAAGATAATTCATGCTACACCTAGAGTGATAATATCGGTTATACTCTTTTGACTAGTTCATCACCCTAAACCCTAACTTAAGTATTAATCCAAGTTTAACATGAAATTAAGAGCTGTAAAGGAATGAATCAGTGCTATTGAGATAACATATGCTATACCTAGGGAGATAAAATAGGTTTTTCCCTTAGACTAGTTTATTACCCTAAGCCTTAATTTAAGTGTTGACCCAGGTTTAGTGGTTTTGGCCTAAGCCCTCTAAATCATTGTTTTAGTAGAAGTATAATGATAGGACTCGAGTTAAGATGCCCTGAACTCATTCCCTCAATTGGTTTGAAACTTTAACTATAGTTAGTCTTATTAATTTAGTCAACAAATTCAAGTCAACAAAACCCAAAAATTCAACTGCTCATTAATAACTAAATCCGACTTCACTCCGATTCCTTGTTGAAACAACCCTGTATACCCAATTTAGCTATGATGATCTTGTACGCTTGTGAGTGCACTGTTTTGAAACACCTTTTAAGATCGCATTGAGTTTTTGTCGCCGTTGCTTGGGAATTGTTAGGCTAAGTTGATTTAGAAATTAATGAGTTATTTCTTATTTTTATTTCCTTTGTTAAAAAAAAAAAAAAAAACTTATTTTTCTATTTCATTTTTCTTCATTTATTTTTATTTATATTTGTTAATTTTAATTATTTTTTTTCCCCATTATGGTTGACTTTGTACCTTGTACGATTGGGGACCACTTTGTCTCCTAAACATTCGTTGCTCCCACCAGAGTTGCATTACCCTCAATAGGTGATGCTTTTACTGAAATATGCGAAACTTGCCACTATCAAGGTGTCTCAACTAATGCTGTTAGACTACATCTTTTTCCATTTTCATTAAAAGATGTTGCTAAAAGGAGGTTTTAGTCCATTCCAAGGGGTAAATTCATCACCTGGGATGACCTCCACCAAAAGTTCCTGATCAAGTTTTATCCTAAGGCCAGGACTATGGCTGTTAAGCGTGTGATCAACAGTTTCAAAGAAAAAGACCAGGAGCAATTTCACAAAAGTTGGGACATATTTAAGGAGCTCCTTAGAAGCTGTCCCCACCATGGGTCACCCAAGCGGGCTCTTGTGCAAAACTTTTATGATGGTCTCATAGCTTCTAATAAGTAGATGGTTAATGCTTCATGCGAGGGAGCATTTAACAAAAAAGATGAGAACGAGGCATGGACATTATTTGAGAGCCTCAACGAACATTCCCTCGACCAGGGCAGTTAGAGGGAGCACACACGGGTGTCTATGATGTAGCACCAAATGATGATGTTAACCTTAGACTGGACGCCCTTAATAGGAAAATAGATCAACTTATGAACACGCATGCACACCCTACTAATGTGCGCCCAGTCCACGGAGCTGAGTCATTGGGTTGTATTACTCTGTGTGGCATTTGTTTGGGTAAAGGAAAAAAAAAGGAACATGCCCAGTGCCTCAAGGGCTCCCGCCGACGCAGGGTCTGGAGGGGGGGGGGGGGGGGGGGGGGGGGGGGGGCGGATGTATGCAGCCTTTCCCCTTCAGGGTATTAACCTGAAGAGAGGCTGTTTCCCAGTGCCCCCAACCTGAGGGTGAGGGCTTCCTAGGAGGTCACCCATCATGGTACTACTCTCGCCCAAGCACGCTTAACTTCGGAGTTGTAATGGGATCCGGTGACAGCGTGTTAGAGGGATGGACATTATTTGAGCGCCTCAGCGAACATTCCCTCGACCAAGCCTCCTCTGTGAGGGCAGTTAGAGGGAGCACACACGGGTGTCTGCGATGTAGCACCGAACGATGACGTTAACCTTAGACCGGACGCCCTTAATAGGAAAATATATTAACTTATGAACTTGCATGCACACCGTACTAATGTGCGCCTAGTCCACGCAGCTGAGTCATTGGGTTGTATTACTCCGTGTGGCATTTGTTCGGGTGAGAACAATTTTATGCTTGATTGTTTATATGCTTCTCAATTTCACGAACATGTACAAGAACAGGTTAATGTAGCTCAAGGACATTCGAAGAATAACGACCCATTCTACAACACTTACAATTCTAGGTGGCACAATCATCCGAACTTCTTGTGGAAGCAGAACGCTAATGAAAATCAACCCTCGAGACAACAAGATCCTAGCTTTCTAGGTAATGACCTCATTCCAATGTTGCTCTTGATGACACTCCTCCCCCGCCTCCAAGATGTACGTCACAGTTCGAGGAGCATGTGCTCCACTTTATGGAGGACACCACACAACTTGCTCTGTCTCACTAGCAATCCACCGCCAAATTAAAGAACCAGATAGAACAACTAACCCACGCACTGAATAGGATAGAGGAAGCGAGGTTACCCTCCCAACCACTCACAAATCCCATGGGGTTAACTAGTTCTGACCCTAGCTTGTTCATTCGTAAGCAAGCTAAGGTTGTGTCGGTTTTAAGAGAGGAGAATCTTAGGGAAGTTGAAGTTGAAATAAAAAGGGATGTGACTCCTCCTCTCACTGCTGATAGGTAGGACTCATGAGAGACGGGTTATGAACCTGCTATCCCTTGACCTTTGGCCCTTATAAGGCCAAAGGAAAAGGATGACCCAAAGAGGGCTCAGCTCATAGATGTGTTTGAGGGCGTGAAAATCAACTTATCGTTGATCGACACCATGAAGCACATTCCTATGTATGTCAAGTTCCTTAAGGACCTTTGCATCAAACGCAAGCGCATATCCCGAAGAAGGTCCAGCTCACATAGAAGGTGAGCAGCATTTTGGCGTCCAGCACCCGGCCCAAGTTTCGAGACCTCAGGGCTTTTATAGTTCCATGTGTCTTAGAAGAGCGCTACGCTAGTAGAGCCTTGCTAGATCTACGAGTGAGTGCAAACCTCATCCCTTCCACAGTTTTTCGGGAATTGGGCATAGGAGACCTTAAGCCAACTAATGTCACGCTTCAGTTAGCTGATTGGACAGAGCGGGTATCTCATGGGGTAGTGGAGAATGTACTTGTCAAAATTGACAAGTTTGTCTTCCCTATTGATTTCATTATTTTAGATAAGACCCTACTCCTAGGAAGAAGCAAACGCTCTTATTATTCTAGGTCGACCGTTCTTCGCAATAGTTAACGCTGTGATTCATTTTAGGACGGGAGTGTTAGAGGTTTCTTTTTGAAACCGTAAGGGCAAATTGAAGGTATCAAACATTGTTCGGCACCTTGAGACTGAGGACGGGTTGGAGTGCCGTAGGGTTGATAATATTGACCTTTTGATAGAGTCGGATAAGCCCGATTCTACTAAAAGTGCTGATTGTAATAGTGCCATTGTTTGTGCCAATAGTTGTGCTTCATCACCTATACTTGGTAGGATAGAGATTCTCAACCCTGATGCTAGTAATGTTTCCCTCCTTGACAGTCACGGGTCTAGAAACGCTGTTGGGTTTGGGGATCTTCCCTACTGGCTAAACTTGAGTTCTATGGTAGACACTACCTCGGATTTTGGTGGACATTGTGCTTTGAACCGTGTTTGACTGAAGACGTTAAACTTAGCACTCTTGGGAGGCAACCCAGCCTAGTTTTAGTTTTGTTCTAATTTATTATTCTGCATGGACTCTCTTTCAATCGTAGATCCTTTTGTTATCCCAATTATGCTAACTTTGTTTCTCTTTTACTAAACACTTGCATGATCCTTATTTCTAACACTACTAACAAGTCTGTTTAGTATTTTATCTTCTGTGTCTTTGATTGCAGCTTGATTCTTCTACCTTCTCTTTTTTGGATTTGCTCACCACGCATAACTCAATATGCCATACCTTAAGTCGTCTCTTTCCTTTTCTTGCTTGTATTTACTTTCATTAATTTACATTGAGGACAATGCACGGTTTGGGTTTGGGGATGGCAACTATGAGTTGAACTTTTGTTTGTCCTTTTAGCTTAATTGTGCTTAAATTGGCTGCTTTTTTGGCATGATTGACCATAGAATTATTTGTGACTTCTATTGAAGATCAAATTTGAGAAATACTATAATGATTAGAATATTTATGTAATGATATTATTTGTGGAGCTGACTTTTGAATCTGTATTTTTGTCTTTTAACTCGTTAGAGAGATTATTATTTTTCACCCTTGATCTTGTGACATATCCTATTTTTTGGGTTGAAATAGCGAAAATAATTTAAGGATTTTGAATCCACCATTTTACTCCTAACAATGTTTTAATCAATTTTCTATCTTTTTATCTTGAGTGAACCCAAAAAAAAAAAAGGTTCCCATGACTTGTTGGTTCTTGTAGCCCCTGTGTCTCATGTAAGTAAGCCTGTAGGGGTGTCTTAACACCTGATACCTTGAGTGAAATGGATCGGGAACCACCGGTCCAAAGCTCGCTACATGGGCCACATGAAAAGCTTAAGAAGAATCAACCAGCTTAAGTTACTGTAGTAAGTACTAATACCTAAAAAAGGGGTATGCTAGTAATGGCTTAGGCTATAAATTCCTTTGAAACGAGCTGTTAGGTCTGAGGAGTGCTCTGCACTTGGTCCCATGAGCCAACTGCATCTAGAGTCACCAACCG
Organism: Simmondsia chinensis; assembly: GCA_018398585.1. Taxonomy (NCBI): domain Eukaryota; kingdom Viridiplantae; phylum Streptophyta; class Magnoliopsida; order Caryophyllales; family Simmondsiaceae; genus Simmondsia; species Simmondsia chinensis. The sequence goes on along the minus strand of JAGTTD010000007.1, from coordinate 24,396,292 downwards.
AAAACTTGCTACATGGATCTAAGGGAGACACACCTGACCGTGAGAAAAAAAGGGGGAGAAAACAAGATAGAAAAGAGAAGCCTTTTGATTCACTATTGATTAGCAATGAATGGTTAGAATAGACGATTCCTTCTATTATTCTATCTATTGTCTTAAAATTTGGAGGGTTTGAAATAAGATAAAGGGGAGGGAAGTTCTAAGGTCACATACTAGTAAAACGACTTGAATTACAAGACTCGAGTTAGAACCAGTATAATAATAACATTACATAAAGATTCTATACTCTTAGGTACACCATCAGTTATGATCGGAAAATAGTTTTCACAAGTTATTCTTGCCATTACATGCTTGATCCAAAGTTTCGATCTTTAGCTAGTTTGAGTTGAATCTTTCTTGAGGACAAGCAAGGAGTGGGTCGGGGGGATGTTGATGTGCCTTATATTTACATTCTTTTTTTTTTTTTTTGCTGCAACATTTTTGGCTTTTACGCGTGTGTTTTGTTGTAATCGAGGTACATTTGGGCTTTGAGTTCAACGGAGCAAGAAGGTTGAAAAGTGGCTTAATCAAGCGTAATTGAAGCATTTTTGAAGACTACTGTGAGAAACCCGACCATGTGGGTAAAAGAAGCACCATCGGGTCAAGATTCGGTCAAAAAGAGTCTTTTCTTGGGCGCATGGATCGATTGACCATGCATTTTAGCAATTGGTCATGCTTAAAACGAACAAGAGGTTAGAAGAAGAGTATTTGTGAGCTAATATTTTTCAAATCCACGAATGAAGCCGCTGCGGTCATGTATATCTCTTTGAGAGCTTTGATTATGTATATAATTTGGCACGTAACTCCCCACAGATCCAAAGTTATGCATGTTTTAAGTTAACTGAACAAGCTGTCAACGGGTGGCCGATCGATCCCCCGGGGGGGGGGGGGGGGGGGGGGCATCTGGACGAACCCTCAATGACGCCCCACCTATAAATAGAGAGGGGGAGACCTATTTTCCCATCTTTTTCCATGCCTCTCCTTCTTCTCTCCTTCCTGAAGCTGCTATGAGATCCAAAGTGTTCTCAAATGCCGAAGCATAGGTGGTCGGAGTGCTAAGGGTTTCAAAGCAAGCATCAACGTCAATGTTAATTGAGGTAGCCTTCAATTCTTAGTTTTATTTTCATTGTTTCTTTCTTTTGAATTTAATAATGTGTAGAAATCCCATGGAGGAGTAGACTCATAGTTTAGGGGGTGAAGGACGGGTAGCAGTCCAGATCCAAGATTTATACTTTATTGTAGACAATGACTTATGTTATGTTATTACTGCACCCCTGTAGGGAACAAATATTTGTGATTGGTTTTCTATGGATGAGCTTGTAGCAATGTTTACATTTCCAGTTTAATTGCGTCCCATCTGCTTGCTTGTAGCCTAGACTTTAACATAAAAGGTTTTCACACATGTTAAATGTTGAGGTTGTACCCAATCCTGAACACAATCTTTTATGCAAACTAATGCTTCATTAGGAGTGACAAAGGAATTTGTTAGTGTTATTGAGATAATCCATGTTACACCTAGAGTGATAGGATGTGTTATACTCTTTGACTAGTTCATCACGCTAAACCGTAACTTAAGTATTAATCTAGGTTTAACATGAAATTAGGAGTCGTGGAGGAATTAAGCAGTGCTTTTGAGATAACCTAGGGTGGTAAGATAGGTTTTTTCCTTAGACTAGTTCATTACCTTAAGCCTTAGTTTAAGTACTGACCCAGGCTTAGTGCTTGTAGCCTAAGCCTTCTAAATCATTGTCATAATTGAAATATAATGACAGGATTCGAGTTAAGCTACCCCAAACTCATTCCCTTAATTGATTTGAAAACTTTAGCTATTTTTAGTTTTATTAATTCAGTCAACAGAACCCAAAAATTCAACTGCTCAGTAGTTAACAAATTCAAGTAAACAAAACCCAAAAATTCAACCGCTTATTAATATCCGTTAACTCGGATTCCCTGTGGATACGACCCATATACCCGATTTAGCTATAACAATCTTGTATGCTTGCAGGTACATGGTTTTAAGACGCCGTTAAAATCACATCAGAGGTATTCAATAAAAATATAAAGAGAAATATAATAAGTCTACATGGATGTCACTTGGGAAAATATTTTTTAAAAATACTTTTTTTGAGTATATTTTATTTTTGAGTGTTATTGTGGGTAACAGCTCTGCAAAATACCTAATATGTAGGTAAAATTTAGATATAAATTTATAGATTCGAGAGAAAATAAGAAGAGAAGAGAGAATGAAAAATAATAAGATTGTGACTTACGTGAAAAATCCTCAAGTGAGGAAAACACCACGGGGAAATGATGAAAACTTTCATTAGATTTGGAATGGATGATATAGGTGATAGGTGTTGGGAAAATATATGAATTTTGTTGAAAAAATAAACTCTGATGTCGACTATTGGGTTCACAGTTCTCAACTATGATCACAACAATAGGCACCTATTAGAGCACTTAGAGTAGAAGATTTTTCTCTCTACATAAGCCCCCGGTCGGAGAGTCACGTTTTGTGACACCTCACGTGCGAGAGTTCCCAGGAATAGGTTCATCTCCATAAACCCTTTACTGCAATGCCGGTTGTTGGGATGAATTTCAAAAATTCTCCCTAAAGTTTACGTAGCGGAACGGGTTTATAATTCATAACTCTAAACCTATGGATGATTTACAATTCTTAATTTTAAATCTACTGAATTAAATTCATAATTTAAATCAACAGATCTAAATTCTTAATTTAGATCTATAGGCCTTTTACTTTAATACATTCATAACAATACACAAACTTGAACAGATAAAATAACGAATACTGTAAATAAATAGAAAAGCGAAACTAAAAGAAGAAAGAAAGAAGAACATACCTGAAATTGCTCCAATTATAAAGAATCCCAAGAAAAACGAGACCCCGCAGCTTTCTACGCAATGACCTTGAACTGCCCGGAGGGTGGGCTCCGAAAAATATTAAACTGAGGAAAGAAAAACTTTAACGGAAATTTTTCTCCCTAATTGGGTCTCCGAAACAATTCTAAAAACCAAAAATAATATGTTTAAATTGAATGCCAAACCTCTGAAATAGGTACCTTTATTTATAATAATACACGGGAGCGAAAAAATCTCTAATTTTTGATGTGGGATGCGCAGACCTAACAGTAAAACGCGTTGTTTTATATAAAAGCAAGTTCAAAACGCAGCGTTTCAACCATAGGTCAAACGCGTACGTGGTCCACCAGCCACGTGCCACGTGTCATCGCGTGATTCGTCCCCGCGTGGGAACACGGATACCCATGGTGGACGTCCCAGAGCGCGACACGTGTCGCGTGCTGGTTCATCCGATTCAGTATATGCAGATCGCGAGCTGTTTTAAATGTGATTTTTCTTTTTTATTTTTTGTTTTGCTTTGTTTTCCACATGTAAAAATTAATCTTATGAATTTTAATTTTCAAAATTATTTTATTTTATAATTTTTGATTTTATTCATATCATGAATAATGTTTGGAGAAATTAACTTTACCCATCTTATGGATAAATAATTAATCTCATGAATTCTTTGATGTTTTTCCAATGGCAATAAAATACAGAGGCTTGCGTAAGGACCTTAGGGATAATCTAAATCTAGCTCCAAATGAGTTAAATTAATCATCTCATGAAATAAATTAATTACCATTTAATGAGACTTAATTTCACTAAATTAATCTCATTGCACTCCAGACTTAAATTATTTATTCGATATGTCCGTCATAGACTGTATTGGTGACAACAACCCCCCCACTAGGTGTACATGACGAAGAATAAGTATAACTTTTACTATATCAACTAAGGGGACACTTGTATCTCATAAGAGACTGTAGATTCCCTATTGAATACCTAATCCTTGTCACACTTCAAGTCGCTACCCAGTGTACGGGGGATTTCAGTCATTCATTTAGACCTTACTTATAGTACACCAAAGTAACCAACGCTCCATGCACAAGTCCAGAATACCCTCAGGATTTAGGGTCGTCGTTCAAACAGTACAACATGAATCACTCATCTCTGACAGTAGTTTAGAAATAAGTAACCCACATGGTCCAACTCAATGTGTCAATCTTATTAAACACACTAACCTAACACTTTTGGATCCTTATCCACATGACCAACACAAGTCATCTAAAGTGTCACGTTATAGTCTTAACATAAAAGTGGTCCAAACTTGTCTTCGACTACGAGTCTTTCAAATAACAATTCATACCATTTGTTCCAAGTCTGTTTGTGGCTTGGTCTCATAAACCACTTAGATTAAACATGTAAATTGTAGTTTGAGGACTACACCCATCTCATGGATGTCTACCAAAAGAAAATTACATGTAATATAAATGCTCACATACACAAATTTAATTAGGAAATGACTGGAACTTCAATTTTATTTATTAATTAGAACAATATATCCAGAATAAATCTGGGTTTCAGGATACGGCTCCTAACAATCTTCCACTTGTCCTAAATCCAATTTATGACAAACTCTATACTCAACCCTTTTAAATTTGAACCAAAAAGTCTACTGAGCCTAACCCTTAGTGAGCACAATTACTCTATTGTGAAGTCAGCAATATGATACTGGTTGACATTCCTCTCACTAATGGCTCCCACTCCAAAGGTAAAGACATGCTTAGACGTCGAACGTCTATCATTTTAATCTGACTGAAAGTCTTAAAATAATATATCCAACTGGAACTAGCTCGTCACTTTGAAAGATCAGCATTGGATCTCTAGTTCTTCTCAAGAACTAGAGAAAACTCTTCACTGCCACCTAGTTCATTGGACCCAAGTTAGACTAACACTTGCTTACTATACCATAGCATAGCAAACATCAAGTCTCAAGCATAACATGACATACCTGAGGCTCCCACTACCAAAGCATATAGAATATTTCTCAATTGCTCCTCCTTTTGAGGTGTCCCAGAACACTACTCAAAAGAGAGAGGGACTCCATGCTATACCTTGACAATGTCTTGTCAATATAAATGGTCGGAAAGAGATCCAACATCCTACTCTTACGACCTCGTGGAAGCTTAATCCTAAAAGTAGAGCTGACTTCTCCTATGTCTTTCATATTGAGCTATCGTTGCATCCAAGTATTTTCAGCTAATGATATCGTACATCATTCCCAATGAGTAGTATATCGTTGTCATATAACACTAAGAAAGTCACTACTTTCTCTTAATGTCATTTGTACACGCATGGTTTGAGCAACCGATTGCACAAAACTAGAAGGCTTGATTGCTTCATTGTGGCTAAAAGGATCAAATTCAATGCCACGGTCAACTACGAAGGCTCCCGCTATGAACCTATTTGGTATCTTGGCAATCCTCCCACTACACCTAAGCTCTCGTGTACCTGAAACATTCTCGTTCCTATTAGAAGGTGCATCTAATGCATCCACTATGTCTTGAGTTGTGTCTAGCTGTTTAGAATTAGTGTCATTTTCCTTTAATACTATTTTGTTTTTGTTTTTGTTTTTGTAGCTTACTTGCAAAATCCTTCTCTAAGTGTTTTGCACTGTATTTGAAAAAAAACTTTTAAAACAAAAATTGTAGAAAAGACTGTGCTTGTTCCTTCTATCTGTAACACCATTCTGCTGCGGTGTACCTAGAGTAGAAAGTTGAGATCTTATCTCATTTGTAGTTAGGAAACTCGCCCAAAATATTCACCACTTCGATCTGATCGAAGTGACTTAATTTGTTTACCCAATAGCTTTTAAAATTGAACTTTCTACTCTTTGAATTTCTCCAAAAATGTCCGACTTATGTCTCATCAGGTCAACATATCCATGCCTTGAGTAATTATCACTAAATGTGGTTAAGTACTCATACCCACCTTTTGCCTGAATATGTATTGGACCACATGCATCTATGTGAACCAGCTCAAGCAAGCCACCAACCCTGTTGCCTTTACTCTTAAAGATAGACTTGGTCATCTTTCTTTCTATGCAGGATTTGCAGATTGGTAATGACCTCAAGTCCAAAGCCTCTATTAGTCCATCTTTTACTAGTCTTTGGATCCTGTTCGAATTAATGTGACCTAAACGTTGGTGCCTTGTGTAGGCATTATCACATTCAGGGTGTTCTCTTTTAGAAGATCGAACAAGTGAACTTATGTTAGATTTATTTAAACAATTACCATAGTTTTGATAAGGAAATATCATGAATGAACAGTTTATTCATGTACATGCGCAAATGAATAATTTATTTCTCATATTAAAATTTTCATTATCAGAAGCAACTGAATAACAATTATCCACTAACCGAAATACAAAAAACAAATTTATGTACAGCGAAAGTTTAAATAATCAATCCTTTTAAACAAAACTCTATCACTAAAGTCTAAGCTAACGTCTTCTACACTTAAGACCACTATTATTGTACTGTCTCTGGCCTTCAGGTACAACACCCATCGTGTAGCCTTTAGCCTAGCTTGAGCTCCCGTAACATATTACAGATAAGGACAGTTGAACACGAGTCCACCCACCAGGAAACTGGTGGACTCTCAACTGGACATGACACAACTAAGTGAGATATTAATATACCTTCACCAGATAGCTTAGCAGTCATTGTAGGAAGAGTAGCTATGTAATTAGTGTAGTTTCTCCTCCAGTGGCCTAGTTTTCTTGCAAAATAAACACTTTTCTTTTGCTGACTTCCTTATAGAATTGGTTGCTACAATAGCAACCTTAACCTTTCCTTTCTTTCTAGTAGGTCCCTTGTGAGTAGTGAGTAAGTCCAACTTATTTTTCAAGGCAAAGTAATTTGGTCTTGTGATTACATTATTTATTCCAAATCAAGTGCAGTTCGCCAGCCGTATCCATATCAAACATATTCTAAATGCAAACATTTGTGTAACAATCTTATATGAGTCATGTATAATGTAGTGATATATACTATTTCAATTTAGTCTACATAATAAGTCAGATATCCACCAAACTGTACTATCATGCACACAATGATGACCCAAACACACCACCCCCTACTCCTCGGCAGCAGGGTCGCACGAAGCTAGTTCGGGTGAAAACTATTCTTAATTAACCTGTTTTCTTGTAACTCTTACTAAACATGATTAACTCACCACTTTACCTTAGTCTCTAACCTAACAGAACAGAGCTCCTAGGGGAGGGTAATGCTTCACGCTAGTCAAGTGTAAACCATTACCTAAACCTCCATACAAATACATGAAATACTCCACGGCAGCGTGGTCGCATCGCTTCTTTGCACTTTGGTTTATACTAAAAGAAGTATAACCCTGTAATTTGCAAACCCACATCCTCCACAGGGAGGTCTGTCAATCTACTATACTGCTAGACCGGCAATGGAGGCCGTGAGGTTACAACAATTGAAACCTCGCTCCCACTTGATTTTTATGACCAGTGGTTTTTAATTAACTTGCATTTATAACCTAGATTATCTCATAATCCCATTTAGAATCTCATTCTAAAATTAACCATAACTAATTAATTAATTAATTTAAAAATACTATCGTTTTACAATATAGATTATCTCATAATTTTGTATTAGAATCTCATTCTAAAATTAAATCAATAAAATTAATTAATTAATTTAATTAAAACATTACCAATATTGAATTTAGATTATCACATAATCTACTTTCAAAATTCTGATTCCAAGATTAAATTGAAAATAATTTTATTTGAAATCAATAGTGATTTTGTGATTAGACTATCCCATAGTCTATTTTTAGAATCTTATTCTAAAATTTAACTTTCATTGTAAAAGAAAAAAAAAAAAAAACCAAAAGTTAACTTAGACTATCATGTAGTCTATTTTAGAATCTTTTTCTAAAATAATTTAAAATAACTTTTATTTAAAGTACACTAATTCACAACTTAGATTATGGTAAAATCTAATTTAGAATCTGATTCTAAAAAAAAAAAATTTGTAAAATAATTAATTTATAATTATTACGTAAATCAATACTGACGCCTATATGTCCCAAAAATAATAAAAAACTTTTTTTTTAATTACTGAAGTTAGACGTCAGACGTTGACATCAGCAGCAGGTGCGGACGTCAACAAGACGAAATTTTTTTTTAAATTAAAATATTTAATTTTGAAATAAATTGAATCTAATCTCATTTGATCAACTTTATCCAATTTTGTAAAATTTAATTGAATCTAATCTCATTAAACCAATTTTATCAATTATTAAAAATATTTGAATCTAATCTTATTAGATCAATTTTGTCCGATTTCATAAATCATGACAGATAACGTACAATCTCTTTATACGAACAATATAATCGCAAATTTATGGGTTGTTTCGAATTAACGATTAATTCATTAACGATTTAAACAATTTAAATCATTACCATAAACAACCTAGTTAACTATTAAACCTTTTAACCGATTTAAACAATTTAAATCGATACTTTAAATAACCTAGTTAACTATTAACTCTTTTAACCGATTTAAAAAATTTAAATCGTTGCATTAAAATATTCTAATTAACAATTAACCACTTTAATGATTTAAACAGTTTAAATCGCAAATTTAAACAATCATCTGAATTAATTGCTAATTATTTATTGATTTAAACATTTTAAATCGAACCGTTAAATTAAACTACCTTTCTTTCTTAATAAAATATCTATTTTATTAAATTGCCAATCTATTTATTTCGATCTTATTATACCTAGTAATATATATTATGAATGTAATTAGAGTCTGGCTCTAATACCAATTGTTGGGAAAAGATATGAATTTTGATGGAAAATAAACTCTGATGCCGACTATTGGGTTCACAGTTCTCAACTATAGTCACAACAGTAGGCACCTATTAGAGCACTTAGGGTAGAAGATTCTTCTCTCTACCTAAGCCCCCGGTCAGAGAGTCATGCTTTGTGACACCTCACGTGCGAGAGTTCCCAGGAATAGGTTTATTTCTATAAACCCTTTGCCGTAATACCGGATGTTGGGATGAATTTTAAAAATTCTCCCTAAAGTTTACGCAGCGGAACGGGTTTAGAATTCATAATTCTAAACCTAGGGTCGATTTAAAATTCTTAATTTTAAATCTACTGACGTAAATTCATAAAATAAATCAACATATCTAAATTCTTAATTTAGATCTATAGGCCTTTTAATCTAATACATTCATAACAATACATAAACTTAAACAGATATAATAACGTATACTGTAAATAAATAGAAAAGCGAAACTAAAAGAAGAACATACCTGAAATTGCTCCAATTATAAAGAATACTAGGAAAAACGAGAACCCGCTGTTATCTAAGCACTAACCTCGAACTGCCCGAAGGGTGGGCTCCGAAAAATATTAAACTGAGGAAAGAAAAACTTCAACGGAATTTTCCGAAACCATTCCAGAAACCCAAAATAATTTGTTTTAATTGAATGCAAAACCTTTGGAATAGGTACCTCTATTTATAGTAGTATACCGAAGTGAAAAAAGCCCTATTTTTTGATGTAGGATGCGCAGACCTAACAATAAAATGCGTCGTTTTATGTAAAAGCAAGTTCAAAATGCAGTGTTTCAACCCCAGGTCAAACGCATCTGTGGTCCATAAGTCACGTGACACGTGTCATCGCGTGATTCATCCCCATGATGTACGTTACGTGTCGCATGCCGGTTCGTGGGACTCAGTATACGCGGATTGCGAGCTATTTTAAATGCGATTTTTCTTTTTTTTCTTTTTTTTTCTTTTTGCTTTGCTTCCCACATGTAAAAATTCATCTTATGAATTTTAATTTTTAAAATTATTTTATTTTATAGTTTTTGATTTTATTCATCTCTTGAATAATATTTAGTAAAATTAACCTTACCCATCTTATTGATAAATAATTTATCTTATAAATTCTTTAATATTTTGCCAATGGAAGTAAGATATAGAGGCTTGCGCAGGGACCTTAGGGACAATCTAAATCTAGCTCCAAATGGGTTAAATTAATTATTTCATGAAATAAGTTAATTGCTAATTAATGAGACTTAATTCCACTAAATAAATCTCGTTGCACTCCAGACTTAAATTATTTATCCGATGTGTCCCTAATAGACTATATTGGTGACAACAATCCCTCCACTAGATGTCCCTGATAAATATAGCCACTACCACTATCCTTCTCACAACTTCTCTATTAGTTACCGATTCTCCATTTACTGAATAATTTATTTATACTTGAACACATTCACAATATAAATTCCAAATCTCAAACACTTTGAATACTTTGGCCAAAGCTTCCGAACTATTCAAATATTTGCGAATCAACTAATGGGACACCTGTATCTCATAAGAGACTGTAAATTCCCTATTGAATACCTGATCCTTGTCACACTTCACGCCGCTATCCAGTGTATGTAGGATTTCAGTTATTCGTTTAGACCGTACTTATAGTACACCAAAGTAACTAACGCTCCATGCACAAGTCCATAATATCCTCAGGATTTAGTGTCGTCGTTCAAACAGTACAACATCAATCACTCATCTCCGATAGTAGTCTGGAAATAAGTAACCCACATGGTCCAACTCAGTGTGTCAATGTTGTTAGACACACTAACCTAACACTTTTGGATCCCCATCCACATGACCAAGATAAGTCATCTAAAGTGCCACGTTATAGTCTTAACACACAAGTGGTCCAAACTTGTCTTCGACTACGAGTCCTTCAAACAACAATCCACACCATTTGTTCCAAGTCTGTCTGTGGCTTAGTCTCATAAACCACTTAGAACAAACATGTAAATTGTAGTCCATGGACTACACTCATCTCATGGATTTCTCCCAAAAGAAAATCACATGCAGTATAAATGCTCACATACATAAATTTAAATAGGAAATGACTGGAACTTCAATTTTATTTATTAATTAAACGATATATCCAGAATAAAACCGGATATATTATATTATTTTAATTAAAAAAAAAGATTGAAGTCCCATTCGTTTCCTAGTTAAATTTGTGTAAGCGAGCATTTATACTGCATGTGATTTTCTTTTTGGAAATATCCATGAGATGGGTTTAGTCCTTAGACTACAATTTATATGTTTGTTCTACGTGGTTTATGAGACCAAGCCACAGATAGACTTGGAACAAATGGTATGGATTATTGTTTGTAAGACTCATAGTCAAAGACAAGTTTGGACCACTTGTATGTTAAGACTATAACGTGACACTTTAGATGACTTGTCTTGGTCATGCGGATTGAGATCCAAAAGGGTTAGGGTAGTGTGTTTAATAAGATGGACACACTGAGTTCGACCATGTGGATTACTTATTTCCAGACTACTATTCGAGATGAGTGATTCATATTGTACTGTTTGAACGACGACTCTAAATCATAAGAGAGCATTAGTTACTTTGGTGTAATATAATAAAGGTCTAAACCAATGACTAAAATCCCACATACACCGGGTTGCGGCGCGAAGTGTAACAAGGGTCAGGTATTCAATAGGGAATCTACAGTCTCTTATGAGATACAGATGTCCCCTTAGTTGATTCACAAATATTTGGATAGTTCAAAAACTTTGGCCAAAGTATTCCAAGTGTTTGACATTTAGAATTTATACTATGAATAAGTTCAAGCATAAATGAATTGGTCAGCGAAGGGCGAGTCGATAACTAATGGAGAAGCTGCGAGAAGGATAATGGTAGTAGTTATACTTATCTTTTGTCATGGACATCTAGTGGAGGGGTTGTTGTTATCAATACAGTCTATTATGTTGACATCGAATAAATAATTTAAGTATGGAGTGCAGTGAGATTTATTTAGTGGAATTAAGTCTCATTAAATGGTAATTAAATTGACATGTTAGCAGAAGACAGACCTCAGGTGTGAACAGCTCAACACAGCGATAAGCAGAAGAGGGAGGGGCAGACTAAAGAAGAGTTGGCTGGAGACAATTCGTCAAGACCTAAACCACCTAAACCTAAGAGAGGAGATGGCCTCAGATAGGACACGTTGGAGGGCTAGCATTAGGGTAGCGGAGATGGCAAGAGGAGAGTAGTGCGGGAAGTGGCTGGTTGTCTAAGATTCTTAGGCATGCATAACTTCTAGTGTAGCACTTTTAGGCTAGCTTAGTCCCTAGTCATGCCCATTCTCCTTCTCCTTCTTCTTCTTCTTCTTCCTCTCCTTCTCCTTTTTCTCTCCTTCTTCTACTTTTGCCTCTATATACATGTTATTGATTGGTGGTTTATCTGCAGGCACTCAGCTACTTCAGGTTGGGGGTCCCCGGAAACAGTCTCCTTTCCTGCCGGAAGGGGTAAGGCTGCGTACATCACCCCCCCAGACCCTGCGTTCTGCGGGAGCCGCAAGGCACTGGGACTGTTGTTGTTGTTGTAAATGGTAATTAAATTATTTCATGAGATGATTAATTTAACCCATTTGGAGCTAGATTTAAAATGTCCTTAAGGCCCCTACGCAAGCCTCTGTATTTATTGCCGCCTAAAAAGTATTAAAGAATTCATGAAAGGAATTATTTATCCATAAGATTGATAAATTAATTTTGTCAAACATTTTTTATGAGATGAATAAAAATTAAAATTATGAAATAAAATAATTTTGGAAAATTTAATTTCATAAGATTAATTTTTACATGTGTGAAGCAAAGGAAAAAAAAAAATGAACGAAAATCGCACAGGGCTCCCGATTCGTGTGCTTCAGATCTGACAAACCAGCGTACGACACGTGTCGCGCGCTGGGACATCCCAAGGGGGCTATCCGCGTCCGTACTCGGGGATGAATCAGAAGCTGCCACGTGTCACTGTCAATACCAGAACAAAAGGCGCGATTTGCCTGGGATCAAAACGATGCATTTAGCTGCAATTTTCTTACAAACACTACGCTTTACAATTATAACTGTGATTCCCACATCGATCTTTTTATATTTTTTCGCTCCGGTAGCCTACTATAAATAGAGGTATGTATTCCAAGGGTTTGACATTCAATTGAAACAAATATTTTGGGGTTTCATAAATTGTTTCAGAGATCTAATTGGAAAGAAAATTTTCCGTTAAAATGTTTGTTCCTAGTTTAATATTTTTCGGAGCCCACCCTCCTGGCAGTTAGAGGTCATTGTGTAGAAGATCATAGGGTCTCGATTTTCTTGGTATTCTTTATAATTGAAGCAATTCCATGTATATTCTTCTTTCCTTCCTCTTTTAGTTTTCGTTTTTCTATTTATGTATAGTATTCACTATTATGCTTGTTTAAGCTTATGTATTGTTATGAATGTATTAGAGTAAAAGGCCTGTTGATCTAAATTGAGAATTTGGATATGTAGATTTAAATTATGAATTTAAATATGTAGATTTAAAATTAGAAATTTTAAATTTACCATAGGTTTAGAATTATGAATTCTAAACCTGTTCTGCTGCATGAATATTAAGGATAATTTTTGAAATTCATCTCAACAACCAGTGACTCTCCGACCGGGTGCTTTGGTAGGGAGAAGAGTCACCTACTCTAAATGCTCTAATAGGTGCCTATTGTTGTGACCCTAGTTAAGAAATGTGAACCAAATAGTCGGCATCAGAGTTTATTTTTCCAACAAAATTCATATTATTTTTCGAACAATTGGTATCAGAGCCGGCCTCTTATGACATTCGTAATATACATGACTAGGTATAATAAGATCGAAATAAATAGATTTGCAAATTTATAAAATAGTGATTTTATTAAGAAGAAAATTAGTTTAATTTGACGTATCGATTTAAATTGTTTAAATTGATAATGAATTAATGATCAATTCAGATGATTGTTTCAATTTGTGATTTAAATTGTTTGAATCATCAATTAATTAATATGATTGTTTGAATTTGTGATTTAAATTTTATGAATCATCAATGTAATTAATTGTTAATTAGATTATTTTAATGTAACTATTTAAATTATTTAAATCGGTTAAAAGAGTCAATAGTTAACTAGGTTATTTAAAATAATGATTTAAATTATTTAAATCGTTAATGAATTAATAGTTGCTTGGGCACAACCCAAAAATTTGCGATTATGTTGTTCGTATAATGAGATTGTACGTTCTCAGTCATGGTTTATGAAATCAGACAAAATTGATCTAATAAGATTAGATTCAAATATTTTTAATAATGGATAAAATTGGTTTAATGCGATTAGATTCAATTAGTTTTATGAAATCGGATAAAATTGATCTAATGAGATTAGATTCAATTAATTTTTATAAAATTGGATAAAGTTGATTTAATGAGATTAGATTCAATTATTTTATACGAAATCAGATAAAATAGATCTAATGAGATTAGATTCAATTTATTTTAAAATTAAATATTTGAATTAAAAAAAAATCTGACGCTTCAGCTGCTGACGTCAGCATGTTTCGGCTGCTGACGTCAGCATCAATAATTTTATTTTTTTAAATTTTATTTAATGATTTATATAATGATTATTAATTAATTATTTTATTATTTAATTTTCTTTTAGATTGAACTTCGAAATTAGATTATATGATAATCTAAGTTGTGAATCAGTATTAATTTTAAATAAAAGTTATTTTAAATTATTTTAGAATAAAATTCTAAAATAGACTATATGATAGTCTAAGTTTAACCTTTTTTTAAAATAAAAGTTAAATTTTATTAGTTAAACTTTAGAATTAGATTCTAAACTATACTATTGGATAGTCTAAGGTTGTATAATTTTTGAATGAGATTCTAAAAATAGACTGTGGGATAGTCTAAGCACAAAATCGGTATTGATTTTAAATAAAATTATTTTTTTTAAAATTTAATTTTGGAATTAGATTTAAAAATATATATATATATTATGAGATAATCTAGTTTTTGGTATCAATTTAAATAAAAGAATTTAAAATTAAATTAATTCATATTAATTTATTTGGTTTTAGAATGAGATTCTAAAGCCAGATTATGAGATAATCTATATTGTAAAATGATAATATTTTAAACAATGAATTAATTAATTTTTTTTGGTTATTTTTAGAATAAGATTCTAAAGGGGACTATAAGATAATCCAGGTTGTCAATGCAAGTTAATTAAAAACCACTGGCTATAAAAATCAAGTGGGAGCGACGTTTCAATTATTGTAACCTCACAGTCTCCATTATCGGTCTAGCAGTATAGTAGATCGGTAGACCTCCTTGCAGAGGATGTCGGTTTGCAGATTATAGGGTTAGACTTCTATTAGGATAAACCAAAGTGCGAAGAAGCGATGCGACCATGCTGCCATGGAGTATTTCGTGTATTTGTATGGAGGTTTAGGTAATAGTTTACACTTGACTAGCGTGGCGCATTAGCCTCCCCGAGGAGCTCTGTTGTGTCATGTTAGAGACTCAGGTAAAGTGGTGAGTTAATCATGTTTAGTAAGAGTTACAAAAAAATAGGTTAATTGAGAATAGTTCTCACCTGAACTAGCTTCGTGCGACCCCGCTGCTGGGGAGTAAGGAGTGGTGTGTTCGGGTTATCATTGTATGCATGATAGTACAGTTTGGTGGATATCTGACGTATTGTGTGTGCTAAATTGAAAGAATATATATCACTGCATTATACATGACTCATACATGGTAGTTGCATGATTGTTTACATTTACAGTGTTTTTGAAATGGCTGCAACTGGTGCTCTTCATTCAATTCTGAATGATAATGCCTTAATTAGACTGAATTACTTCACATAGAAAATGAACCTGGGCATAATATTAATACATGAGGGTCATAAGTTTGTTCTCATTGAAGCTCATCCTACAGTGCCTGCTAATAATTCCGCAGCTACTAGTAAAGAGCGTTATGAACGCTAGAATAAGGCTAATGAGTTAGCTTGATGCTACATTTTGGCCTCTGTGACCAATGCACTCAAGCATCAGATGCTTGAGATGGAAACAACAGATGAGATGATTAAGCATTTGAAGGAAATGTTTGGTAGTCAAGAAAGGGTAGCTAGGCAAGAGCTGATGAGGAAGCTCTTGAACATGAGGATGTCAGAAGGGTCCCCAATTCAGGAGCACGTCATCAAAATGATGGCATGCTTGTCTAAGTTGGAGATTCTAGGTGCTAAGATTGATAGTCAGTCTCAGCAGGACATCATCCTCAGCACTCTGTCTGACTCTTTCACTCAGTTCAGGCTGAATTACACAATAAATAATAAGGATTATTCATTACTTGAGCTGATGAAAGAGCTACAGGTAGCAGAGGGTGTTATGCGATCCAAGGAGAGTGTCCACTTGACTCAGGTATCGAGAACTAGTGAGAGCAAGCAGAATAAGGGACTGACTGGAAAGAAAAGCAAAGGCAAGGTTTCTAGTGTAGCGACTAATCCTAATAAAAGGCCAGCAAAAGAAAAGTATTACCTTTGCGGTAAGATGGGTCACTAGAAAAGAAACTGCATAAAGTACATGGCTACTCTTCCTGCAAAGACTGCTAAACCATCTGGTGAAGGTATGTTGATATCTCATTGATTTGAGTCTTGTGTAGTTGTGAGTCCACTAGATTCCTGGTGTGTGGACTCAGGTTCAACTGACCAAGTCTACAGTATGATATACGGGCTCAGGCCAACCAGGAGGCTACATGATGGGAGCTGTGCTGTACCTGACAGCTGAAGGCGGTATAAGAGTAGCAGTCTTAGTAATAGGAAAAGATAGCTTAGATTTTTGTGTTAGAATTTTATTTTGCTTCTTAAAAATTCTTATTGATTTGTACCTGCATTGGACAGGAATTTGATTTATGTTGTTTGAAGAATAGTTGTTATTCAGTTTAATATGGTTGTGAACCATTATTACAAGAAATAAAATTTTTATTTAATAAGGAACACATGTTTATGATTTCTTCATGCTGTTCTCCTTATATACGTGACCAATGCGAAATACTTAGGGAAGAATTTTACAAGTAAACTACAAAAGCAAAAATAAAATTGCATTGAAAGGAAAATGATAATAATTCTGAATAGCTAAACACAACTTAAGACATAGTGGATGCATTAGATACACCTACTAATAGGAATGAGAATGTTCCAGGTACACGAGAGCTTAGGTGTGGTGTAAGGATTGTCAGGACACCTGACAGGTTCATAGCGGGAGCTATAGTAGTTGACCGTGGCATTGAATCTAATCCTTTTGGCCACAATGAAGTTATTAAATCTTCTAGTTTTGTGCAATCGGTTACTCGAATCATGCGTGTACAAATGACATTGAGAGAAAGTAGTGACTTTCTCAGTTTTATATGTCAACGATATACTACTCATTAAGCATGATGTAGGGGTGTCATTAGCTATAAAGTTTTATAAGCTCAATATGAAGGACATGGGAGAAGCCAACTCTACTTTTAGGATTAAACTTCTGCAAGGTCATAAGAGTAGGATGTAGGATCTCTCTCCAGCCACTTATATTGAAAAGACGTTGTCAAGGTATAGCATGGAGTCCCTCTTTCTGTTGAGTAGTGTTCTAGGACACCTTAAGAGGAAGAGAAATTGAGGAATGATAAGTCTAATTTAATATATAATTATTTATATTATTTTGATATATTTTTAACTATTTTACATTAACTTTTCATTGCTTTTGCTCGGTTTTGCTCGTTTTGAACTATTTTGCTATTTTCTTGCAAAAACACTCAGTTTATGTTAAATCTTGCTAGGTTTTATCATTAATATCAACAAGTAAATGCAAGATACATGAAATAAAAGTTTAAAAAAAAAAAACCGCCTAAGTTGCATGGCTAAAAAGCAAAAACACATAAAATAACACACAATTTGCAACAAGTTGCTTTGGGCGGAAACTTTATTCGGTTATTTTAGTTAAAATACATTGCATAACACGCAACCAACATCAAATTGAGCTGGTCTTGTAGGTTTGGGCCGTGAAAAGTGAAGAAAATACATAAAATAAACCAAATTTTGCAAGTTGTGGGTGAACCGTGAGAATTGGCTAATGAGGATGAAGATTAAAGATAATATTTACATTCTTTATTCACCCCTCAAACACTATAAATAGAAGTGTTTTGGGATGAGTTTTTCATCCTTCATTCAACAAAAACTCATACAAAAAGACGAAAGAAGAAGAAAACAGGTGAAGGAAAGAAAGAGGAAGGAGGAAGGAAGTTTGGTTTGTAATTTTGTATTTTTAAGTCCTTTCTAGCCTTTTCTTCATCTAAGTTCATGAATTTTGTGTTATTATGCTTTATATTAAGTTTATCATGAACTAATTTTGTTATTCCAAGGCTACGATGTAGCCTAAGTTGTAATATACGCTTACTTCTAATTCAATGTATTCAATGTTTTGTTGTTACGTTGTTGAAGTGTTTATCATTATTCTTCATGAGTTTTAAATGCTTGATCACCATTTAAGGCCTATAACGATTCATAATGAGTCCGAGAGGAAATTTATGATGATTGCTAAGGAGATAAGCATCACAAATTAAGTGAATGCTTGAGAGAGATTAACGTGATTTGTGTGGTTTTTAAGTGAAAATTATAGAACTTTAAAAACTCTTTTCTTATTTAAATTCATGCACGAAAGTGATAGGTTAATATGTAAAAGAGCATGCTAAATGTTGCTCGAGAGTGAATGTTTAGTAAATTAGGGTTTTGAATCATCAACACGTAATAACAACTTGAATACCGAGAATAGAAAGGCGTATTGATTCAACTAGGTGAAATCGGATGCCTTGGATCTTATTAAATTATAAAAGCTTCATAAAAATCAATAAGCCTTACCTAAAAATTAGTTAATATATTTTGTTTCTTTTTATTTTATTTTATTTCATATCAACATCTCAAATTTTCGGTTTTTCAAATAGCATCAAAGCTACAAATTTTGGTACTCACTCAATAACAATTCTCGTGGGAATGATACTCTACTCATTACTTTATTATTTGATACAACTGCTGTACTTGCTAAAGCATACACCAAGTAAGCATCAAGTGTTTTGGCGCCGTTGCCGGGACTGTCTCTATTTGAGTGATATCAGTACCAACTAATCTTGGTACTCATTCAATAACAATCCTTGTGAGAACGATACTCTACTCATTTCTTTATTACTTGATACGACTAGTGCACTTGCTAACGCATACGCAAATTAAGCATCAAGGAATATTCCATATGCTTTGGCAGTGGGAAACTCAGGTATGCCATGTTGTGCACGAGACTTGATGTCTGCTATGCTATGGTATAGTAAGCAGGTGTTAGTCTTACATGGGTCCAATGGACTAGGTGGCAGTAAAGTATTTTCTCTAGTTCTTGAGAAGACCTTGAGATCCTATGCTGATCTTTCAAAGTGACGAGCTGGTTCCAGTTGGATATATTATTTTAAGACTTTCAATCAAATATATACGATAGACGTTAGACATCTAAGCATGTCTTTACACTTAGAGTGAGAGCAATTAGTGAGAGGAATGTCGAGCAATATTGTATTGCTGACTTCAAAATAAAGTAATTGTGCTCACTAAGGGTTAGGCTCAGTAGACTTTTGGTTCAAACTTAAAAGGAGTGAGTATGGACTTTGTCATCAATTGGATTTTGGACAAGTGAAAACTTGTTAGGAACAGTGTCCTGAAATTCAGATTTATTCTAGATATATTATATATTAATTAATAAAAAAGATTGAAGTCCCAGTCGTTTCCTAGTAAAATTTGTGTAAGCGAGCATTTATACTACATCTGATTTTCTTTTTGGAAATATCCATGAGATGGGTATAGTCCTCGAACTACAATTTACATGTTTGTTCTTAGTGGCTTATGAGACTAAGCCTCAGATAGACTTGAAACAAATGGTATGGATTGTTGCTTGAAAGACTCGTAGTCAAGGACAAAGTTGGACCACTTGTATATTAAGAATATAAAGTGACACTTTAGTTGACTTGTCTTGGTCATATAGATGGAGATCCAAAAGTGTTAGGTTAGTATGTTTAATAAGATTGACACACTGAGTTGGACCATGTGGATTACTTATTTCTAGACTACTATCAGAGATGAGTGATTCATGCTGTACTGTTTGAACGACAACTCTAAATCCTGAGGGTATTCTAGACTTGTGCATGGAGCGTTAGTTACTTTGGGGTACTATAAGTAAGGTCTAAACCAATGACTGAAATCCCACATACACTGGGTAGCGACGTAAAGAGTGACAAGGATCAAGTATTCAATAGGGAATCTACAGTCTCGTACGAGATACAGATGTCCCTTTAGTTGATTTACAAATATTTGAATAGTTCAGAAACTTTGGCCAAAGTATTCAAAGTGTTTGACATTTAGAATTTATATTGTGAATATGTTCAAGTATAAATGAATTATTTAGTGAAGGGCGAGTCGGTAACTAATGGAGAAGCTGTGAGAAGGATAATGATAGTAGTTATATTTATCTTTTTTCATGGACATCTAATAGAGCGGTTGTTGTCATCAATACAGTCTATTAGGGAGACATCGAATAAATAATTTAAGTTTGGAGTGCAGTGAGATTTATTTAGTGGAATTAAGTCTCATTAAATGGTAATTAAATTATTACATGAGATGATTAATTTAACCCATTTGGAGCTAGATTTAAAATGTCCCTAAGGTCCCCATGCAAGCCTATGTATTTATTGCCATCGGAAAAATATTAAAGAATTCATGAGATAAATTATTTATCCATAAGATGGATAAATTAATTTTGTCAAACATTATTTATGAGATGAATAAAAATTAAATATAATAAAATAAAATAATTTTAGAATATTAAAATTCATAAGATGAATTTTTACATGTGTGAAACAAAGCAAAAAAAAAAAAAAAAAAAAACCAACTAAAATCGCATAGGGCACCCAATCCGTGTGCTTTGGATCTGACGAACCAGCGCACGACACGTCCCAAGGAGGCTATCCTCGTCCCCGCTCAAGGACGAATCAGAAGCTGCCACGTGTCACGCTTAATACCAAAACAAAAGGCGCGATTTGCCTAGGATCAAAATGACGCGTTTTGCTGCGATTTTCCTATAAATGCTACATTTTGCAACTATAACTGTGATTCCCACATTGACCTTTTTATATTTTTTCGCTCCGTTAGCTACTATAAATAGAGGTACGCATTCCAAGGGTTTGGCATTCAATTGAAAATATATTTTGGGGTTTTTGAAATTGTTTCAGAGATCTAATTGGAAAGAAAATTTTCCATTAAAATTTTTCTTTCCTAGTTTAATATTTTTCGGAGCCCACCCTCCGGACAGTTAGGGGTCATTGTGTAGAAGATCATAGGGTCTCGATTTTCTTGGTAATCTTTGTAAGTGGAGCAATTCCGGGTATGTTTTTCTTTCCTTTCTCTTTTTGCTTTCGCTTTTCTATTTATTTATAGTATTTGTTATTATGCTTCTTTAAGCTTATGTATTGTTATGAATATATTAGAGTGAAAGGCTTGTTGATCTAAATTGCGAATTTGGATCTATAGATTTAAGTTATGAATTTAAATCTGTAGATTTAAAATTTAAAATTTTAAATCAACCCTAGGGTTAGAATTATGAATTCTAAACCTGTTCCGCTGCAGAAATTTTAAGGGAAATTTTTGAAATTCATTCCAACAACCAGTATTAGGGCAAAGGGTTTATAAAGATAAACCTATTCCCAGGAACTCTCGCATATGAGGTGTCACGAAGCGTGACTCTCCGACCAGGGGCTTAGGTTGAGAGAAGAGTCTCCTACTCTAAGTGATCTAGTAGGTGCCTATTGTTCTGACCGTAGTTGAGAACTGTGAACCTAATAGTCGGCATCAGAGTTTATTTTTTCAACAAAATTCATATTCTTTTCCCAACAATAGGTTGCTCAAAATCACACACAATTGGAAAAATCCTACATGATACCATATATAGAGAGGAACAAATAGCAAATTCTAGTTGATTCGGGTATACTAGCGCGGTTCCTCTGGTCCACCATAGGCATCTGTATATTTAAGACAGCACAATAGGCCCATATTTTATTGTCACATGATTATATAACCTCAAAACCTATAATAGGTAATTAAATAGATATCTAACATTATTCTTGATTGACGTAGGAGTTTCAATTAATTGGAGTTGAGTTCACACTACATTGATTATATTATATATCTCATGTGCTCGAGTCAAAATGTCATTCCTAGCAAAGAGGGTCAAACAAGAGGAGGTGAAGGCGTTGGTTGGCAATATGATCAGGGTTGCAATGCCTATCTTTGTCATGATGGGAAAAGTAATGTGGGGCCCTAACTAGGTTGAGATAAGCGTCAAGGACTGGCTCATTGGCTAGTAGCGAGTGCTGGAGCGACTTTGTTACACCGATTTAGTGTAACTTGAACTAGGGTTAGGGTTTGGTGAGTTAGAATGAGATGAGAGAGAGAAATAGAAAGAAGGAGATGAGAATTATAAGGGAGATGAGAAATATTGGTTTTTCATTACTTCCAATGGTTCCCTTTACACTTCTATTTATACTAAGGCTCAATTAATCCCAAGATTTATTATTGTATACTAAGTATATGTAACAATACCCTCCCGCTCGAGCACTTCCTTGTCCTCAAGAAAGAAAACTCGGAAAACGTAGGCGTAACTCTTCGGCGTCTTCCCACGTCGCCTCTTCGACCTCGTGATCTTTCCACTTGACAAGTAGTTGAGTAGCCGCAGCATAGCGACGCATAATGATACGACAGTCCAGAATAGCCTCAGGTTGCCACTGCTGATCTGGCAGATGTGGTAGCGTGCTCGGGTGTCCTGGCGCTACCAGCCCCATATGTCGACGCAACTGCGAAACATGAAAAGTAGGGTGAATCTTAATGGAATCCGGAAAATCAAGAGTATAAGCAACGGCGCCAACTCGCTCGATCACACGATAAGGGCCATAAAACTTAACCGCAAGCTTCAAATTCAAACGCAGAGCAACCGACGTCTGATGGTATGGTTGTAAACGCAAATAGACCCAATCACTAACCACAAATTCACACTTCGAACGATGGGCGTCGGCTATCTGTTTCATACTGTTTTGTGCACGACTGAGGTGATGCTTTAATAACTGAACAGCCTCCTCATGAACCGCGAGCGTGCGGTCGACCTCAGCGACCACGGTTTCCCTGGGCAAATATAGAATGTGTAAAGGTGGGACTTGACCATACAAGACCTCGTAAGGGGTGATTGTATTGCCGAATGAAAAGAAGTATTGTACCACCATTTCGCCATGGGAATAAATGTGGTTTACTCGAATGGAAAGTCACAATAGAAGCAACGTAAATATGTCTCCAAACTCCTATTAACGACCTCCGTTTGCCCATCCGTTTGGGGATGATATCCCGACGACATATGTAAATCGACACAGAGGACGCGGAACAATTCCTTCCAAAATGCACTGAGAAAGACAGAATCCCGATTGGAAATAATCGAGGTGGGTAGACCATAAAGATGGAACACGGAATCAAGAAAGACTCGAGCCACGGTCACGGCTGTGTAGGGATGAGTTAGCGGCATAAAGTGAGCGTACTTACTTAAGTGATCAACGACCACAAAAAGCGAGTCCCGACCATGAGATGGAGGAAGCCCGTCAATAAAATCCATGGAAATGGAGCTCCACACAGTTACTGGAATAGGCAAAGGTTGTAACAACCCAGGATAAGCGGCATTGTCGGCCTTACATCGTTGACAAACGGAGCATTCGGAAGTATAAGTATATATGTCGCGACGCATACCCTTCCAATAGAAGAAACCACTCACTTTGCGAAATGTGACATCCATCCCCCAGTGGCCTCCAACAACCGAGGCATGATATAAGTCAAAAGTATGACGTCACAGCGCGGCATCCAGACCAACAACCAAACGCCCGAAACGACGCAATTCGGTATTTCACTAAGAAAAAATTGGGTGGGACTTTGGGTACGATTGAAGCTCAGAAATAAGCCGTTGCATTGAGGGATCAGGTGACCAAGACTCACGAATGGCCGTCAACAATGGTCCGTCCGGATTAATAATCAAAGATTGCAACTCCACCGCGGAAGTCGGTAAGCGAGATATTGCATCGGCAGCTTTATTCTCAGTGCCTTTTTTGTATTCGATAGAGTAAGAAAATCCCATGAGTTTGGACAACCATGCCCGTTGTAAAGGAGTATTGACCTTCTGATCAAGTAAAAACTTCAAACTCTGTTGATCGATACGGAGAATGAAGTGGCGGTGCGCTAAGAAATGCTCTCACTTGCGAACGGCGAGTACCACAGCAATCAATTCACGCTCATAAACGGATAACCCGAGATGTGACGGAGCAAGAGGTTTGCTAAGATAAGCAATGGGCTGATTGTCTTTCATCAATACGGCTCTGAGCCCAACCCTGGAAGTGTCGGTCTCGACCACGAAAGGACGAGTAAAATCCAACAAAGCTAGGACCGGTGCTTGAGTCAGGGCATGTTTTAGCGTGTTAAAAGCTGTGGCTGCTGCGTTAGACCAATGAAACGTGTCCCATTTTAATCAGTTAGTGAGTGGTTTACTAATGTTCTCGTAGTCCCGGATGAACCTTCGATTATAACCGGCTAACCTAAGCAAACCCAGCAACTGCTTGAGAGTGTTCGGTCAAGGCCACGATCGAACTGCTTCAACCTTGGCGGGATCCATAAATACCCCATGAGCGGAAATACAGTGCCCAAGATACTCGATCTCCTCGAGGAGGAAACTGCATTTAGAACCCTTGGCAAATAAACGGTTGGCCCGCATGACTTGAAAGACCCAACGAAAATGAGATAAGTGGGACGATATATCTAGACTATAAACCAAGATGTCGTCAAAGAAGACAAGCACGAACTTCCACAAGAAAGGCTTGAAGATTGAATTCATAAGGCTTTGGAAGTGACTGGAGAGTTCGTCAACCCAAAAGGCATGACAGAACTCGTAATGCCCTTGGAAAGTGCGAAAAGCGGTCTTTTTCACATCGGAATCACGCATACGGACTTGATGGTAACCACTCCAGAGGTCTAACTTAGAGACCACGACCGATCATTACAACTCGTCAAGTAACTCTTCAACTATCGGAATCGGAAATTTGTCCTTAACGGTATGTCGATTCAACTCTGGATAATCAACACACATTGCGCCACGACCCCTCTTTTTTCTTCACTACGATAACCGGGGAAGCAAACGAGCTGTTGCTGTGACGAATGACCCCCGTGTCAAGCATTTCCTAAATCATGGACTCGATAGCATCTTTCTGAACTAAAGGGTAGCGATACGGTCTCATGTTTACCGGAGGGGCGTCTGGTTTAAGCAAAACCCGGTGGTCGAAACAGGGCCGGCACGGAGGAAGGTCACGGGGCTCCTAAAAAACTACCGAAAACTTCGTAAGCAAAGCATTGAGTGCAACCCAATGATCATCTGACACAATAAGGGAAGAGCCCTCTACACCGGACAACGACATGACATGGAAAGGAACAAGTATAGCATGTACCGAAAAACAAAGAGGAGTACGCTTACCCACAAGAGAGATTGATGGCTGATGACCATGTAGCATGCAAGGTTTCCCTTGCCACTCGAATGACATAAGCAATTTCTCGAAATTCCAAACAATGGACCCGAGAGTAGCAAGCCACTGAATGCCGAGGACCATGTCGCATCCACCCAAATCAATGAGGAGAACATCAAAAACAAATTTGGTCCCTTGGACAGTCCATTTGACATCCCGACACATAGCACAGCAAGAAATACGATTGCCATCGGCCACGACCACGGATGTTGCAGAGATTGGGGTGAGAACACACCCTAACCAACGAGCTTTCCCGAAATTGAGAAAGTTGTGTTTACTGCCACTGTCAACAAGAATGTGTAAAGGTTTGCGGTTGTGAACACCCGTCACACGCATTGTGTTGAAAGCGGCAAAACCGGCTAGAGCATTACATGAAATTCGGGGAGCATCCTCAGGATCAGTCTCAACCAAATCGAATGAAGGCTCCTCGGTACACATATCGGGTGGTTCATCCGAATCACCATAGATCATTCTTAACTGTGGATTCTTAACTTTACATACTTTCATATGTTCAGGTATAAATGGTTCACTGCAAAAGACACAGAGGCCTCGTTCACGTCGATCTTCAATTTCAGCCGCGGTAATAGTACGACCCTCACACTTAATAGTACGAGGAGCAGATACAGATTTCGAAGCGGAACGGGCCACCGAACTAGAAAGAGCCATAGAAGGAGGATGTGTCAAGCACGAAGTGGACTGGCGAGATGGCCCAAACGAAGTACAGTGACCCGAGGACATATGCTTATCTTGTAACCACTCCAATCTCATAGCGTGGTGCACCGTAGTGGGTTGGAGCATCAATATCTGATACCGAATTGAATCCTTTAAACCAGTAACAAAACAGAAGACTAAAAACTCCTTGGAGAGTAACAAATGTGGCACAAGGCGCTCAAATTCAGATTGATAGGCCGAAATACTACCAGTTTGATGCAATTTCATTAAATCAACCATAGGATCCTCACGACTACTACCAAAACGGTGGATTAACAGATTCGAATATTTAGGCCACATAACCTGTGCAAGAGGTCGGCCTAGGGTTTTTACCAAAGCACGATGCCACTCCATAGCATCACCTTCAAGATGCATAGAAGCCATTTTGACTTGTGCCAACAATGGTGTATTATCTAATTCAAAGAATTGATTGACTTTCCATATCCAATTCTTGATATCAAGACCACCACAAAATCTAGGAAATTCAATCTTGGATAAATGAGTAGGAAATTGATATTGTGAAGAGGCGGTAGATTTAATACCAGAGACCGGAACCAAGGCGATTACCGGTGGAATTGGAGGTTGCCGAGCGAACAATCCATTGCCGAGGCGCTGGTGGTTCTGCAAATCCTTCAAAATCAGCATCATTTGGCTTTATAATATTGATGGTTTAGTTTCTTTCAAGTTTGAAAAATGAACTCCCTCACTTATTCCTTTGTCTCTTGTTGGGATGCACCCGTCTCATTCTTGTAACATGGAATTGACTTGAGTGTGTCCCCTCTATTCATCTCGTACTAAGCATCATATAGAGTCATGTTAGTGATTGCTAAGATCTACACGAGCTTTACTTCTACTACATGAAAGAGATCTCCAATTTATCATCTTGGACTATATCTATGTGTTAGGAAAAGTTACACAATCAAGCACAATGGAAGCAAAAAACTGCATAAGCATCAAAACAAACAACACCGATATTCATGTGAATTATCGAAAAAATCGGTATTTACATGGAAACCCTCTCTTAGCTAGAGAGAAAAACCATGGGACTCAAACGGGTGTCTCACCTATTATGAAATTCAAGAATTACAATCTCTAATCATAATTTTGAACCATATACAATCTCATCATTATTATCATCAATGTGATTATTGCATGGTAAGTCATCAATCCTCCTATAATGTAACTACTGCATGAAGAGTCACCAATCCTTTCACAATGTAAACATTGCATGATTAGTCACCAATCCTTTCACAATGTAACTATTGCATGATGAGTTGTCGACCCTCCTCAACATAGCTTTGAAAAGAGGAAGTTACAAAAACTTTCACGCAACTTACAACCTAAAACACATCTGAACATCAATCTCTCTCCGACTATCCGGATGTCCCCAGGGCACCCCTTTCCAAAACTCAACCTTTCTCTACATTTTTCCGCTCTATACTTCTCTCCTCAACCATCAACCATTAACCCCTTTAATAATTGAGTTACCTATATCTATTAAGATTCAAAATATGAAATCAATTCAAATCAAACTTATTTAGATAACCCAATTTTAATCATATCTCAACCAAATCTCAACTAAATCAAATCTTAATAAAGTCTAAATAAAATCTCATCAATATTTAATTTTAAGGTATATATTATTCTAACATAATGTATGTTTCTCAATTTATATTTCAACTCATTAAGTGATCGATCCTTTCTTATTGTATTCCTTCCGTAAAAGGGAAAAATATATTTTGTATACTAGTTAATAGATATTACAATTGCTTTTTTTTTTTTTTTTGATAATTAGAGAATCAATTCTTAGTACAAACAGCAGAGCACCATTGAAGCGGAGCTCAAGAAATTTTGCTAGAGCAAGAAAAAAAAAGCACAATAAAATATGTTATGATTTAAGATAAATCTTGAATCATAACCTAGGAGAGAGAAAGATTTTGAGTTGAAAAGAAGAGAAGTGATGAGAAATAGAGAGAGATTTTGAGATGAGAGAAGAAGATTGGAATCTATTTCATTCAATGAATCTCAATACAGGAACAATCCAACTACTTATACTCAATTCCTAGCTAAGTCGGTGGGTTAGAAATATCTTCCAATACAATGCATCAAATCATTCCTATTTGCCACTATCTAAACCTGCAGCGAAACACAAGTACAAGCACTACCCACCAAAACCTTATTAAAATATGTACAAAGCAAATCAACTACTTAAAATCTAGAACTTCAGAATCATGACAATACTCCCCCCATAAGAACATTCTTGTCTAAAGAATGGAAAGAGAGAAATTGACTCATGATGAACTTCAAGTCCTCCCAAGTGGCATCTTCTTGATCCAAATTAGACCATTATACAAGCACTTCTTCAATCTTCTTACCCTGCTGCTAAACTAAACTGAATCCAAAATCACTGTTGGTTCTTGCACAGTTTTGCTATTAACAGTTGCTTCTAGAGGTGTGGCTCAATAGATTATACCCTCTGCCACATGCTTTTTCAGAAGAGACGCATGAAATACGGGGTGAACATAAGAATCAGGGGGTAACTCCAGCTTGTAAGCAACACATCCCTGTTTTTCTAGCACCTTCTAAGGCCCAAAATAACGTGCTGTAAGCTTAACATTCTTGCGCATTGCCATAGTTGATTGCCTGTAAGGCTGCAGCTTCAAATAAACTAAATATCCAACCTCAAAAGACTTATCAGAATGCTTCATGTCAGGAAAGAACTTCATCCTTGATTGGGCCAATTGCAAATTGTCCTTAAGTTGCTGCACACTGTCTCCTCTGGAACAACAACTCATTAACTTCTGCGACAGAAGAAGTAGCTCCTTGTAGCACCATTCGGGAGGGAGGATCATATCCTTAGAGTGCTTTGAAGGGAGTTGTTCCCAAAGTAGAATGAGCGTGCGTGTTTTACTAAAACTCTGCCAAAGATAGCCATCTGTGCCAATGCTTGGGATAGCTGAATGTCATACTTCTCAGATACTGCTCAACACACTGGTTCACCCTTTCTGTCTATCCATCTGTTTGAGGGTGATAGAAGGAGCTCAAAGCAAGGGAAGATCCCAACAACAAGAAAAATTCACGCCAGAAATGATCGGTGAACAACCTATCCCGATCTAAAAAAATGGATTGAGGCAACCCATGGAGCTTGTAAATATTATCCAAGAATACCTTAGCAAGTTTTTCAGTTGAAGTTGGGTGATTCATGGCAATAAAGTGTCCAAACTTAGTGAATCGATCCACAACAACCCAAGCGATCTCCTTTCCTTCAGACTTATCCCTCAACAAAATCCATACTTGTATGTTGCTAAGCTCTATCAAGAAAAGGAAAGGGCTGGAGCAATCCTTGATAATGCATATGATTAGTTTTAGTACGTTGACACACATCATAAGTTTGAACACATTCCACTACATCCTTCTTCATGCTTGGCCAATGGAAGTACAGTTTCAATCTTTGATAGGTCCCCTCAATTCCAAAGTGTCCTTCCCAGGAAGAATCATGAAAAGCCAAGGTGATCTACCTCCTTAAGCCTGTCACTGAACCTACATACACCTTCCCTTTCATTCTCACAAAATAGTGACATTCACCTCAGAATCTACACCAAAGTCCTACTCTTGATGCTAAATGTTGTAATACAGTCTTGAGCAAGGCTGTCACCATCATAGGATTTATACACATCCTCCATCCAAGTCGGCAACACAACGAAAATAGCAAGGCGGGAAGCTGATTCTACCTCTTCTTGTTTGCATGATAGAGCATCTACAACATGATTTTCCCTCCCATTGAGATACTCAATCGAATAATCCAACTCAAGCATCTTCATGAGACCTTTGCGCTACACTCTTGTGGTGATTTTCTGTTCAAGCAAGTACTTGAGACTTTGGTGATCAGTTCTGATGATGAAATGGTGGCCCTCCAGATAATGTCTGCACTTCTTTACTGCCACTTGAATGGCAAGGTACTCTTTCCCTTTGAGATAAAGAAGCTCAAATTCCTAGGACTAAGAGCTTGGCTAAGGTAAGCCACAGGTCTTCCCCTTTGAGATAAAACTGCTCCCACACCTTTAGCACTGGCATCTGTTTCCAATTCAAAAGGCACACTAAAATCTGGCATTGCAAGTACAAGAGCTGAGCACATAACTGCCTTTAACCTCTCAAATGCTTCCTGAGTTGCTCCGGACGACAAAATGGAATCCTTTTTGAGGAGATCAGTTAATGGCTTGGCTATCACACCATATCCAGCCACAAATTTCTTGTAATATTGGGTCAGACCCACGAATTCTCTTAATTGTTTGGTGGACATTGGTGTTGGCCAATACTTCATGGCTTAGATCTTAGATGGATCTGTGGCTACTCCATTATAAGAGATGACATGGCCCAGGTACTTCACTTGAGACTGAGCAAAAGAGCACTTGGAGGGCTTAGCACACAGGCTGTGTTTGTGCATGATCTTGAATGCTTGGCATAGATGATTAACATGAGAATCCAAGGTAGGACTATACACTAAAATGTCATCAAAGAAGACCAGAACAAACTTCCTCAAGAATGATTTGAAGACATAATTCATCAAAGCATGAAAAGTAGTTGGAGAATTGGACAAACCAAATGACATAACCATAAATTCATAGTGTCGATGATGAGTTCTGAAAGCAGTCTTGTGTATGTCTTGTTCCAACACTTGAATTTGATGGCTTAGAGAAGTAATGAGATCCATGTAATTCATCCAAGAGATCATTAATGATAGGAAATGGGAACGTATCTTTTATTGTGTGGGAATTGAGCTGCCTGTAATCTATGCACATCCTTAAAGACCCACCCTTCTTCTTGACTAATATCACAGGTGAAACAAAAGGACTATGGCTGTGTCTGATAAAGTTAGTTTTCAAAAGCTCATCCACCTGTCTCTCAATCTCACTTTTTTGTGAAGGAGGATACTTATAAGGCCCCAAATTAACTGTGTCTGAATTGGATTTTAATAGTATAGCACGATCCAAGGGCCTTTGGGGTGGGAGGCAGGTT
The DNA here is from genome assembly GCA_018398585.1 of Simmondsia chinensis. Taxonomy (NCBI): domain Eukaryota; kingdom Viridiplantae; phylum Streptophyta; class Magnoliopsida; order Caryophyllales; family Simmondsiaceae; genus Simmondsia; species Simmondsia chinensis. The sequence goes on along the minus strand of JAGTTD010000007.1, from coordinate 24,365,074 downwards.
GGTTGTTTAAACAAATCATTGTAATCTTGAATCAACTTGCTTATTGAGGGATTGGAATTCACCTGAGCTTCTACTAACTCAATATTAATGGATAACAAATGTCCTATCCATTGATAATCACTCTTTGTGTCACCCCATCCAACCTTTTGCCACTAATCATTTGTAGCTGCCCTTGCTTCACAATACCTTGTAACTTGACTGCAATGCCATTCATATCAAAGGAAACTGATAGCTAAGCAAAATCAAACACCAATGGACTGATTGTCTTCATCCAATCTACACCAAGAACCATGTCATAACCACCCAATTTCAAAACTCTGAAATCATACACAAATTGATGGCCCTGCATCTACCAGCTAAATTGCTTGCATTTGGTTTGAGTTATCATAGAATTTCCATTAGCAACTATCATAGCCAAGGGAATTTTCTTGATCATTTCATGGCCCATACTCTTGACAATAGTTGGACCAACAAAGCTATGTGTGCTTCCACTGTCAATCAAGATCAAAAGTGGCTTGTGGCTAGTTCCCCTTTGATTCTGATTGTATTATGAGAGCCATTTCCAGTCAAGGCTCTTACTGGGATCTCATTTCATCCTCATCTGAATCCTCCTATACTTCTTCCATTTAATCACTAGATCCAACTTCCACTTCTTGTCCTTCTGATCCATCCTCCGCCTCAACTCCAAATACAAATATTAGAAGCTTAGGATTGCATTTATGTCCAAAGAAATATCTCTTATTTCACATAAAACACAACCTCTGAGCTTTCTTCTCCTCCAAACTTAAGGGTTTAGGAGCCACATTAGAACTATGCTGTAGAGATGGTGCTGCTTGGCCACTCTTACTTCTCTATACATCAGAACTTGCAAGGAAAGTGGATTCAAACAGCTTGGCTTTCGAATAAGCCTTGGACAAGATCAATGGATTCATTGCCTTAACCAAAATTTTTGATCTTTGGCTTGAGGCCACTAATAAAACTAAGAGACATAATATGCTTCGCTCGCTCCAGGATTCACGGCCATCATTCTAGCTCTCAAATTCTCAAATCATGTCATGTACTCCTTCGCTGAAGTTATCTGTGTCACTTTGTTGAAATTATCCACCACATCTCCTAGATGAATCTTCATATCTCTCATAGAACTCATCCACAAATTTAGGCCAAGTGAGGGAAGGTTTGCTAAGAATCAAGCTATGGAACCACACTTCCTAATCTCCTTGCAAATGCACTGTTACAAGCTCCACCTTCTCATAATCAATCACATGATAGAAGCAAAATTACCTCTCACATCTTCTAATCTAAGATTATGGTTGCATTCTATCAATCGTGCCAATCTCAACCGTAGGCTGTTGAAAGCTAGTGCTCCTAACCACAACCACACCTTCTGTACTTTCTTTAGATGCTCGAGGATACAATGGATGAGGAGGTCTTGCGTGCTGACTACTAGAAGACAGTATTCCATCACCAAGAGGTATAGCTTGGCGATTGATTTGTTCACGCAATCCTACCAATTATTGCTGCACTTGATGCTATATTTAAGACATATTTCCAACAATTTGATTCATATTTCCAACTGCTAACGCTAAATCCTCTATCTGGTGCTGCAATTAAGCTATCCTCTCAGCTTGATTTGAGTCCGTAGCTGCAACTTAAGAAATAGTTGCTTGTTTTCTACTTCTGGCTAGCTTGATCGACTCACAATGGAGTATGATCAAGCAATTGTGCAAGCTCTGATACCAATTGTTATGGTTCAAGATCAATTATGAATCATAACCTAGGAGAGAGAAAGAATTTGAGTTGAGAAGAAGAGAAGAGATGAGAAATAGAGAGAGAGTTTGAGATGAGAGAAGAAGATTGGAATCTATTTCATGTAATGAATCTCAATACAAGAACAATCCAACTACTTATACTCAATTCCTAGCTAAGTCAGTGAGCTAGAAATATCTTGCAATACAAAGCATCAAGTCCTTCCTAACTCTACTAACTAAATCTGCCATCAAACATAAGTATAAGCACTTCCCGCCAAAACTTTGTTAAAATATGTACAAAGCAAATCAACTACTTAAGACCAAGAACTTCACAATCATGATAAAATAATAGAGCTCGCCAACCATTGAAATACAATCGCATATCCCAAAACAATCGAGATATCTATACTCACATCGACCTGTTAAACATGGAGAGTTAAATGAAATGCATTGAGATGTTACAATTGCTTACAGCATAAGTTCTGAAATCATTACCAAGACGTGATCTTGTGTTGCAATGGTGTATGACTTCTAGATACTTTTAAATATACTCAGCTGCTTCTTTTCTTACCTATAAGTAGTAGAGCAACCTTATCAAATTAACATTATAAAATATAGTTCAAACGACTGTATGTTGTCATATGCTACAAAAAATCTACGCACTAGAAGTATACAATTGAAATAACATAACGTTATTTTATAAATTGTTTGAACTCACTTTTGGCGCCTCTGCCAGATTAAATAGGGAACATGCTTCACCTCCTTGGCATGCACAAGGTGCTAGAGCTTGCATCACCTCGGGATCGCATCCTTCAGCTATTTGTCCTTTGTAGGAGGGGTTTTCACTACACCGCTTTAGGTTCGATAATGTTGATGTGAGGAAGGATAAGCGGATTGCAAGCCATATTGCATTACATGTTGACAGTTACTTTATTGGTAGGTGGCCATGGGGCTTTCGAAACCCGCACTTGCCTCTTATACCTTCCCCTCTCCAGTCAGTAATCAAACCAATATTAACCTCCACCCAGGTAGCTCGAGTCAACTAGAACTGTCCACTTCCCTTTCCATGGGTAGTGGAGGATAGGGCTAAATCAGCTGGATCTCAAGAGCAGACGCGTCCTCAAGGAAATCAAACTCTAGAATCTGTAAATGACATTGAGTTAGTGTCCTTGAGAGTCAAGTACCCACTGGGTTTTGATCCCCATGCTTTAGAAAAACCTCCTCAAGATGACGAAGACTTCTTGAAAGTTACTTTGGCATCACTTAAGGAGGAATCTAGTAAGGTAAGGGAGAGGAGAAGCAAAATGGTGAAGGGTTTCCAGGACACTAATTTTGTTTCGTCTAAAAAGGGCTATATAGAACTAAAGCGCACAGGAAAAAGAAGCAAGCTAAGTAAGACCTATAAGAGTTTCTTAAGGATATGTCACCCAAAAGTAGTGTGGAGAGGCTTATTGGGTCTCTGAGTAATCAAAGATGAACGCGGAATGTCACAGAGAGGGATGCTGATAAACTTCTTACTAGGGAGCATATGTGGGGATTTTGGAAGAAGCTTGGGTTGGGATTTGATGGTCATGAATCTATGATTGACCTAATTTCCTACCATCTTCATCCCTGGTTCTAATGCATTGGTCTCACTTCCCCATTTTGGTCGTAGCACTTCTTATTTTATTTTCACTGGTAGTTTAGTCTTCTAACGCCTATTGGCTCCGTTTGTAATCCTTTTGCAATCTTGTTTTCTTGGTCCAGAATGCTGTTTTCTTGCCTCTTGATGATCCTCATTTTTTTATATGAATTCACCTAGGCCTTGCTTTGTATGAGTTTCCTACAATATATTGCAACTATGTCGCTAATTCTCGAAAAAAACATTTGAAAACTTGTTAATCCATCCAAAATTCAAATTTAACTCAAATTTTTTTTTCAATAATCAAAGAGATAGTACGTAGTACAAAATCAGCGAACCCATTGAAATGGAGCCTGAGACAGGCCATCCTACTAGGAAATAAACATCAAGTTTAACTGAATTACTTATATGAGTTAAACATGTTAATCCATGGTCCAATCTAGCTCCATAAAGTCATATACAAACTTTCTACCTTCATATTGTGTTTGATTTACAAGCACTAGGGTATTTGATTTCAAACTGAATCCGAGTCACTTTAAAAGCGTGGAGGGGTAGTTACCATTAAACTCATCTCTAAAGCGTCGAATATAAGAAGTAAAAGAAGAAAGCGTACAAAATTTTAGGGGGGGGGGTGTTGTTGGAGAAGCGTAAATGTAGGTGTCAAAGGTGGGCTAAAATCAATCAGCTTTGCTCATGGTTAGCAACTGGAAATGAAGCCTCGGATGGCGCTAGTAGTAGCCATGTACACCAGGTAGCATCTGAGCTGGCCATTTAAGAATTGGAGCTTGGTGTGGATGAGGAAACAATGTCAGGCATTTTGCACTAATATTGTTCCTACCGTACACTAATATGCATAAAAAATATGCATGCATTACATACATACATATATGATTGAATTTCTGAATGCGTCACAGTTACTTGACTCGTAATCTAGAAGTAGCAGATATAAATCATAAAAAGAGCAACAACAGAGACACTACCTTTTTGAAGGTCCTCTTCTAGGATTGGCATTTATCCCTCATCCTTCCGTTGGACCTCTTTATGTAAGCCTTGCATAAATTTACCCACTTTGCTTCGCAATCGTTAAGATCAATTAGCATACAAGCAAAATACTATATATGGAGAAAATTTTACAAGAATATCTGAAGACATTTAAAAATATTAACTTGGATCTTGAGTTATGTTTTATCTTACACATGGAAGTTAAATCGGTCTTGTTAGGTTAAGATCAAATCATTCTAGGTTCGCGCTATTTTGGGTTTCTTAGGTTTAATCAACCTATGAGTCATAAGCTATAATATAAGCTTCAAATTTTTGTCTTTTTTGTCTTTCCTTTTTAGATTTAATATTATTATGTGTATTTATTTGATAAATGAACAAGAAACAAGTAAAACTAATTAATTTAAAAGAGATGAATGAAGATATATGTATGGCTTTGCTTAAATAAGGAATAAAGTTGAAACCCTTTTTCTTAAGGAACCAATAACCGATTTCACTGCTAGTATTGTACAGTACTAGATATCTTTTCTTCATGAATTCCGGCAAATCCTCTATCCCATTAATTTCCACCCGACATTTGATACACAAATTAACTTAATATATACAGTAGTAACTAAGAGAAACCCTAGAACCAAGGTCAGTCCACAGATTGCAGGGCATCAAACATGTTTGATTGGAGAATCTCTTATTCTGGTACAACAAAAGGTTCCAAACCAACTTAATCTTATGTGCATCATTTGTTTTCCTTATGTACAAATATTACTACAGGAAACGATAACAAATACAGTGCTTGATCGACCATGTCTAGAAATGCGTGAGAAATACATACATACCTAAAATTTAAGTTGGCAAGGAGGTGGCGTAGAAAATTCTTTAAGGATCTAAATATTAGGGTTAGAGATTGTAAACATAACATTAGCAAAAGTAAATATTGTAGTCAATTGAAATCTGGTTTGATCTGTAAGATAATCATAAACAAACAAGAACGCATCTCTTGATCGCACTTAGAACGTGGTCTTCCTCTCGCTTTCCATTTATTTATGATGACCACCAATAGGGCAAATCATCTCCTTAGCTTTACTTTATAGCTAGAGTTTTAAGAGGAGAGAAGAGATCAAGCCTAGGGTTAGTAAACTGTATGGGCTCCCCATCAAAGTCTGTCTTTAATTTGGCCCACACATTACATGTACAATAAGCTGAGATGAACCTAGGTCCATACTTTAAGGATCGCTTTATCAATTGGGCTTTACCGGTTCAACATGCAACTAGTTTTATAAAATAAGAAGATAACCCATTCAATGGAAGCCTACTTTATGAAAAAATTCGAACATTCTCCCACTTGCGCAACATTGATTGGACAATAACTTTACAAAACGTTTGGTTTGAAAAATGACTATTAAGTTGGACAAACTTTAGTAGTCACGTAACATATACATCTTAGCACAGAATCCAATCCAACAAGCATAGTAATGTCGAATCAGGAAGTCATAGTGCTTATTTCACGACACAAGACTTTCCATGATCACGAGCACTAGTAGCCCACTGACATGGATCTGCTAGTGTGGTAAGGTATGGTGTGGTTAGCACATGTGATCCAACTTTAATTATGTAATAAACATGCTAAAACTACATTTGGTCCTTAGTCTCTAGGAGACCCTTTATAGGAAATAATCCCCTTTTCACTACCTTATGCACTTTATGACACGTTTTTTTTACTCATGCCAAGGTCCCCTCAAAATGAGGCTATACTTTATTGCTTGTAAATAGAAGCCACCTCATACTGAGGCCACCTGAAAATGAAGCTACACTTTGTTACTTCTAAACAGAAGCCACTGCATACTGAGGCCACCTCATACCGAGGCCACCTCAAAATGAGGCTACACTTTATAGAAATAACTTTGCTTCTAAATAGACGCCACCTCATATCGAGGCCACCTCAAAACGAGGCATCCGTTTTTTGTCTCGAGACACCGAATAATATACCTGCATGTGCTCAATAACAATTCACACCGTCATACCAATATATGTGATCACATAATAACGAGAATGAAACTTTATGACTTTACTGGATCTAGATATAAATATAAAAGAACTGTGAAGCATATATGGAGTGTTAGCTCCCATTGAATGAGTACATTAAAATACTCTAAAAGACTCATCTATTTTACATGCTTAGTCAAGCCAACAGGCTGTAGCCTAAATGTCAATGGGTCAGCAAGCCTATCCATGTCGAGAATATAAACATATTCAACTTCATAATTCTCAACCCATTCTCAAAGCTTGCACGTCTTCAAATCAATAGGGTTTTTCACCACAAGGATTCTTAATACTGTTGGATAATAGGTTGTCACTATATTGTCATAACAGATCTTCAGGGACCTTGTAATAAAATTTATAACATGCAACTCCATAAAAATTACACGACATTTTAGCATGAGTCTCAACTTCAAAAAAAGCATTACGCTCTGCTTCTATAGTGAATGTAGAAATTATGTTTTGCTTAACAACTTTTCCATGATATAGCACCACTGGCAAACATGGAAATGAAGTTTGTAGTAGGCTTCATATCATCTATACAACCACTCAATTCAAAATCTGCATATCGCATCAGTTCAAGGTTTTCAAACCTTCTATACATAAGCATGCAATCTCTACTAGCACATAGATATCTCATCATCCTTTTTCCATAGCAACCCAGTGTACGTTTCTAGGATTAGACATGCATGTACCCAATGCATTTTTTGCAAAAACAATATCAAGCTGAGTACAAACTTTAACAAATGTTAAGTTGCCAACTGCACTTCTACAGTTTGTATTCCTCATAGATTCTATTTCAAGATTGTTACTAAAACATTGCTCTTTAGTGATTTTATCTTCCTTACACATAGGCTCTATACACAACTTGCATTTCAAGAGACCAAATCTTTCAAGTACTTTATCTATATTCTGTGACAGGCCCAATAGTTTTCTTGTTCTATCTCTTTGTGTGTTGATACCAAGAATATAAGATGCTTCTCCAAGGCCCTTTATGTCAAATGGCTTAGATAGCATGTGCTTAACATCGTGAAGGAAAACAAGATCACTACTTGCAGGTAAAATATCATCAACATACAACACTAAGACAATGCACTTGCTTCTACTAACCTTGATATACACACAATGCTCTATTTGATTTGCAAAAACCATAGACAATATTTTCTCATGAAACTTTAAGTGCCATTTGCGAGAGGCTTACTTGAGTCCATAATTGACTTCTTGAGTTTGCATGCTATATGTTCTTTTCCTGCTTCTATAAAACCATTACGTTGTAACATATAAATTTCCTTTCTAAGATCTCCATTTGGAAAAGTCATTTTAACATTCATTTGATGAAGCCTCAAGTCATAATGTGCACTCAAAGTCAAAATAATTCCAAAGGAGTCCTTGGAAGAAACTGAGAAAATGTTTTATTAAAATCTATTCTTTCCATTCGTGTACATTATTTAGCAACCAATCTTGCTTTAAACCTGTTCACCTTCTCTTTTGAGTCCCTTGTAACTTTGTACACTCATTTGTAATTGACATGATTAAATCTTTCACGAGCCTAAAAAATTACCAAACCTCTTTGTGTTCCATACTACATCTCCACTTCCACTGCTGTCTTCCACTTTTCTACTTGCAAGAGAGAAATAGCTTGTTCTTAAGATAATGGTTCATCTAATCCACCAACAACCTAATCAACCTCTACTAAATATATAATATAATCATGTGACAAAACTTGCCTCCTTTCCTTCTTAGAATGTCTAATGGATATATTTTGGCTTAATCACGATTCTTAAATCGGCTAGGAGTCCTTGTGGTGGGGATAATAGATTGCTAAGATTCTGTTTTCTCTATAAAGACTAAATTAGGTCTATATCCTTTTATTTTCTATCAACATATACATAAAACATCCACAAAACTACTTAACAAAAGTCTTCGTAATTGAAGCATAAGTTGAACTTACAATATTATCAAAGTCAGACACACCAACATACCACAACCTTTTCTTTGAAAACAATGAGTGGTTGAGGTCAAAGACGCATGGTTCGTATTTAGACTCACTCCCTAGCCGCGGTGAATCCCTTTTGCAAGTTTGTTTTGTTTATCATTTATGGCGACCACATTACACTAAACTACAAACAAAATAAACCAAATAAATAGTTTACATAATATTCAGAGAAACTTTTATCTTAATTTGCTAATGTTTTTTGAAATATTGACATGTCTTATATATATTATTACAATTATATAAAATATCAATATTTTATGCATAAAATTTGCCAAATTCTTATAAAAGTTCATTAAATTTAGATATTCGGTACATAAATGATAAAATATTCAAACCTCATGATACTTTATTGTATATATTTAAATGTTATAGTTCCTAAGTGATAAATGGTCGAACTTTAAAAATATCTAAGTAATAGTTTCCCTTATAGTAATGATAGTCTTAATGCATAATGAAAGTTGAAACAAAAATGATTAATAGGGTACGTAAAAACATCAATAAACATCTCGTAGTTTCTAAAAGGAAAGTTAACTGGGGACTTATTTGGTGTAATTTTCTTTTTGTTTTATGAGAATGAAAAGTCATATGTTATAAATGATTTTGTCTATTATTTAATAGTCGAGATTACCCTGCACCTTATGGAGAAGTTCACAGTGAAAGGAAGAGAAAATCATAAAGGGGAAGAGAGAGAATTTAATACACGTGCCATAAAACTAACGATTAGTGTTTCATTGTCAAATCTGACCCAAAAAAGTTTTTTATTGTCACATGATTACATTTTTTTAATTTTTTTTTATGCTACGTATAGAGAGGAGGAAAAAATAAATGAATTATTGAACACACAAATTGGATGCATATAATATTTTCTAACCCACAATAAATATATCAAGTAATTGAATAGATATTCAACGAATTAGAGCCATAGACACACTTATTACATTATAATCAGATCATATTACAATAGATATAATCCATCACCCTATCGAATAGGCTCGAGCAAGAGAAGGCGAAAGCGTTCATTAGCAATAGAGTCAGGGTAGTCATGCACTTCTTTTCCATCACCGTAAAAGTAGTGTTCCACCTTAATGGGATTGATGCTAGCGTATAGAGCTGGCCCATTGACCATCTGTGAGTGGTGTTGGAATTTGGGGGTGCTGTGTTGGAATTTGGGGGTCTATAAAAACCCCTCAATCCCATATAGGAAATCTAGAGGAGATGAGCCTTATTTATGTAACCCCTTGTTATTTTACTTAGGCTTGGTGTATCACACGTGGGTGCACGGGCCCAACCTCCCTTGCCTTGCCGGCCAGCGCATCGCGATGTGGTGTCGTGTAGACTTTTTCTAATCTGGACTTTTATTTTTACTGCCGTTATATTTGTTTAAGTTGTAGTAAATGAACTAGAGGTGATTCTTTGTCTTGGGCCAAAACATTGGTACTGAAACTGAGCCCAAAGCTCTGGGAATCTATACATAAGAACTTCTTTGTTAGAATACTAGATTGATGGCACATATTTCGGTAAATAATTGCCATTAATAGCCCTTGGGTGAGTCCTCCCATCTTGGTCTTGGGGTAGATAAGAATTTCCTCCAAATACCTCTATGACCCAGAATGGGCCTTCCCAGTTTGGGGACCATTTTCCAAAGACTCAATCCTTCTTGCTAATGAGTAAACCCACTTTCCAGTTGGGATCCCCTAAGTTAAAAGACTTTGGTTTGACCTTTTTTGTTGTAGGCTTTGGCAAACACCCTTCTTTTGAGTTTCCAATTTATGAAGAGCATCAAGCCTTACTTGGTCTAGATTAGTAAGCCCATCCATCATGGACTACTCACATTCAAGTTCAAATAACTTTCCTTGATGAGCTAGTCTAATAGACTAAACTGTTATTTCCATTAGGAGCATAGAATCATGGCCGTATGTCAAATGGAAAAGGAGTTTCCCCAGTTGCATTTCGCTTAGAGGTTCTGTATGCCCAAAGGGCGTTTAATAGCAACTCATGCCACTTTCTAGGATTATCCTCTATCATCTTTTCAATGTTGGCCTTGAAAATCTTATTGGTCGACTCAGCCTGGCCATTGGCCCGAGCATAATACGGTGTTGAGTTTAAGATTTCTATGTTAAAACTTTTGGTAAACTCTCTTTTACCTCAACTCCGTTAAACACTCTAGCCTGGTCTGCTGTGATGGTCTCTAGGATACCAAACCTACATAGGATGTGTTCCTTGATGAATGCAATCATGTCTTACGGATTGATATTCCTATATGGTTCAGCTTCCCCCCACTTTGTGAAGTAGTCAGTAACCACCAGAATATAAGAGTGACATTTACTGGAAGGAGGGTTAATCTCCCCTTGATGTCTATTGCCCAACCCCTAAATGGCTATGGTTTGACAATATCATTCATCTCAACTGCTGGGACCCTTGGCATAGGTCCATGTCTTTGGCATGCTCTGTATCCCTTGGCATATTTTGTGCAATCATCCATCATTGATGGCCAGTAGTAGCCATGATGCTTGATGAGCCAATGCATTTTGTTGCTAGCTAGATGGAATCCACAGATATCCCATGGGCTCCTACCATTATTGGCATTGCTTCATCCAAGTCAAGGCACTTGAGAATTACTCCACTGGCATCCTTTTTATACAACTCGCTAGACTCACCATCTAGATGGAATCTGTGTGCTCTTCTTTTCATCTTTTTGTCCTTAATGTATTTTGAGGGTTCTTGAAGTAATCCACTAATGGCTTCCTTCAATCCTCTTGTTGACTTAGGAGAGTTTGATTGGCTTCATAGTACTCCAAGTGTCTTCCTAGCGTGTCTTCACCTATGAGGGTGGAGGACTCAGTGAACTCGATGTCATGATCCACAATCTTAGTCTTGATTACCACGGTTTCTTCACACCATGTTCTAGGCAATTTGTACCCAGATGCGAACTAAGCCAAGTCGCTGGCTGAATTATTGTGTTCCCTGGGAATCAGTTTACACTACACACCATCAAATTTACTCAATAGCTTCTGTACTCTTGATAGGTATTGATTCAAAGTATCACTCATACATTGAAATTCCCCTTTTACTTAACAGACTACCAACTGTGAATCCCCTTTGATGATAACATTGAGGACTCGTAGCTCCATAAGAGTTTGAAGGCCAATTATCAATGCCTCGTACTCTGCCATGTCATTGGAATATTTGCCCACCAAGGTGACAGCTAATTTAGTGATGATCCCATCAGGGTATTCTATCATGATTCCAACTCCAACACTTGAATAAGTCCTCAAACCATCAAAGAACAGTTTCCAAGGAACTAGTTCTACTACTAGAAGCTATTCTGGCTCATTGTTTAAACCAGTATGGATGTTTGGGTGGTCAGCTAAAAAGTTTGCTAAAGCTTGTCCCTTTACCAAGTTTTGAGAAACATAAACCAACACAAATTGAAGTAGAGCTAAGCTCCATTTATTCAGTCTCCCTCTCAGAAATGGTCTATCCAGCATGTACTTGAGGACATCTATACAGGCAACCACATGTATAGTAAATGCTACGAAATAATGTCTCAATTTTATTGATGCATAAAATAGTGACAGACACAATTTCTCATTTAGGCAACAGCTAAGGTAGAATATAGCTTGTTCAAAACCTTGCTCATTGTGTTGTACAAGGAAACAACTAATAGATTCCTTAGAAGCAAAGACATAGATCTTCAAAGGCTAGCCCTACTTTGGTAGAATAAGTACTGGTGGCCTAATAAAGTACTCCTTGATGGCCTCGAATGCTGCTTGACGTGGCTCCTCCCAGTTGAACTCCTTTCCAGACTTGAGTCTCATCAGTGAAGAGAAGACTTTTGTGTTCCCTATGACATTTGAGATAAAACATCTTAGGAAATTAACCTGCCCCAGGAAGTGTTGAAGCTCCTTTTTTTAGGCCCTGTTTGATGGCTTTAGTCTTATTAATGTCCACCTCGATGCTCCTTTTGTGCACCAAAACACTAAGAAAGTTTCCAGCTTGTATGCCAAAAGCACATTTTAATGTGTTCATCTTGAGGTTACGGGCCCTCGTCATAAGGAATGCATTTTTCAAGTTCTCTAAGTGTTTGATTTGGGATTTTGATTTGAACACGATGTCATCTATATAGACTTCCACGGTCTTGCTAATGAGGTCATGAAAGATCATGTTCATGGCTCTCTGGTAGGTTGTCATGATCTCGACAATGGAAGTGTCTGAAATTGCTTTGCAATCGTTCTTATGTTGTTGGAAGATTGCATTTCCTTAGAATAATCAGTAATTCTAGTAAATGGTTTGAATTAGGTCTTGGCGGGAAAAGTGGTTTAAGTAGTTAGGTGTTGTTTTATCCATTTTGGCGGCTGTGATGTAAGTCGACTTTTTCTAGTAGTTTTGGTGCATTGTTCTCCTTCTTTAGCTCAATTCCTATTAATAATTAGATATTTCTTGTAAGAGGATTCATTGAATGAAATTGAATTGATTTTCCTTCTCAACCCTTACTTTCTCTCTATATCTCATCACTTTCCTCTACTTCTCATCTCAATTCTTTCTCTAACTTAGGTTATGATTCAAGATTGATCTTGAATCATAACAATTGATATCAGAGCTTGTCTAATTGCTACGGTGGAGTCGAATTACATTGGATTTGATTGTTTAGCAATCCGATCAAGCTTCATTAGCATAAGAGCATCTGACCAGGTTGTATTTACCAGATTTTGCTGGTTTGAGTGTGCCCAATCTAGGCAGACACAAGAAGGTGATTGCAATGGTAGGTGGAGCTACTACTAGAGCCAATGCTGCTGCTAATGCTACTGCTAATGCTGGAGCAGCTGCTGTGGATTCGAATCAGGTTGATAGGATTGCTCAACTGTAGAAATAGATGTATGATTTGATATTAGCAGTTGGTTCAGTGACTCAAAAGGTTGGAGACATATCTTAGTCATAACGACACGTGCAACAGCAGTTGGTAGGAATGCAAGAACAAATCACGGGTGTTGGCCCTAAAGCCATTTATATTGTAATTTCGATGATAGCAACCATTTAGTGATTCATAGTGTTTAAGTTGTTCTACTCTTGTTTCTAAGTGACTCATAAGAAAGATGGGAAAGTCAAGGTTAATCATGTTGATATGAAGCTTTCTGAGATGATGAATCAAGAGGAAAAGAGATCAAAGTTGAAGAGAAGATTCATCCAAATTAAAGAGAACGTGATCCGAGTCTAAGCGCCTTAGCATTATTTATTTTTCTTGTCTAGGACTTAGGATCGGGATATATCAATTAAGTCCAGTCTTAATATTGATATGTGATGCTCTAACAAAAATGTTTTTGAAAATTGATTTTCAAATTCTATTTGAAAAATATTCAAGTCAAAATTAAATCAATCTAACTTATCAATTAAAATAATTTTTTCAAGACTGGTATTTTAAAAGAACATGGTCAAATCAATTAAAATTTGAATGGGTGATGGTTTAGCTTGATTTATGTAATCAATTATCCTTATGATCAAAGCAAAATGAGAAATTAATTCAAAATTTTGAGCTAATATGGCAATTGATGCTCACTTTGCATATGTGTTAGCAAGTGCACTAGTCGTATCAAGTAATAAGGAAATGAGTAGAGTATCCTTCCCACGAGGATTGTTATTGAGTGAGTACCAAAATTAGTAGCTTTGATGCTATTTAAACAACCGAAAATTTGGATGTTGATATGAAATAAAACAAAAGAAAAAGAAACAGAATATGTTAACTGATTTTATAAGTTTTTATGATTTAATAACATTCAAGGCATCCGATTTCACCCAGTGGCATCAATACTCCTTTCTATTCTGGTTATTCGAGGTGTTATTACGTGTTGATGGTTGAAAACCCTAATTTACTAAATATTCTCTCTCGAGCAACATTTAGCATGCCCTTTTACGCATGAACCCATCACTCTCGTGCATGAATTTAAATAAGAAAATATTTTTAAAGCTCTATGATTATCACTTAAAAACCACACAAATCGCGTTAATCTATCTCGAGCATTCGCTCAATTTGTGGTGCTTATCACCTTAGTAATCATCATAAATCTCCTCTCGGACTCATTATGAACCTTTATAGGCCTTAAATGGTGATCAAGTATTTAAAACTCATTAAGAACAATGATAAACACTTCAACAATGCAATGACAAAACATTGAATACTTTGAATTAGAAATAAGCATATATTACAACTTAGGCTACATCGTAGCCTTGGAATAACAATAACTAACATAAAATTCATGAACTTTGGAAAAAAAGGATAGAAAGAACTAAAAATACAAAATTATAAATCAAACTTTCTTTCTTCCTTTCCTTCTTTCTTCCTCTCGTTTTCTTCTTCTTTCTTTCACTTTGTATGTTTGCAATTTTTTTTTTTTTTTTTTTTTAAACTCATACAAACACCCCCTATTTATAGGGTTTGAAGTGTGATAAAATATAAGCAAAAATTTCATCTAGCTTCACTCCCATTTGCTCTTTGTGCCGCCACATTGTCAACTTGAAACAACTTGGTGTTTTTTTTTTTTTTTCCTTCATATTTGGACCTCCCAAATCTGCAATATTGGAGAAATAAGATGTTGTATAAGGTTTATACAAGGAATTTGATTCATAAAAAGGGACAAAAGTTGCCGCCCAAAGCAAATGTAGCAAAATTTTTGTTAATTTATGTGTTCTTGCGTGTTAACCATGCAACTTAGGTGTTTTTTTTTTTTTTTAACTTTTATTTGATCTATCTTGCATTTACTTGTTGATATTAATGATAAAACCTAGCAAGATTTAACATAAAATGATTGTTTTCACAAGAAAATAGCAAAATAGTTCAAAATGAGCAAAACCGAGCAAAAGCAATAAAAATTTGATGTAAAATGGTTAAAAATATATTAAAATGATATAAATAATTTATACTAAATTAGACTTATCAAAATATCCTCAAACTTAAATCTTACTCGTCCTCGAGCAAGGCTAAATCTTGAAGCACAGGATCTCATGCTTTTTAAGAATTCTTCCACGATTCAAAGTAGGTATACTCCAAATTAGAGAAGAATAACTGAGGCTCAAAGTTCAAGGTTTTAAAGGCAAAACCATCTTTTCCAAAGAAAAATCTGTCAATTACCTAGGTAATCGAATTCAAAGTTAGCTAAGCATATTAAGTTTATCCGTTCTTTCTAATCTTAAGATAATCAAACCGAATAGAGGACAAAAATCATATCACTCATAACAAGACTTATCAAGTATGCCAAAAACTTTTTTTTGGGCCCCTTTTTTTATGGAGGAATTTATTTACTCAAGTTAATTCAGCTTGTGAGTATATCTTCAGAGAGAATCAAGCTTCGACTCTTGGGTGATGACCAATAAGTAAGAGAATCCACTCCTGAGATGCCTTCAATATGACTTCCTGAGTACATCTTCAGTGAGAATCAAGCTCCGACCCCTAGGCGATGACCCATAAGTAAGAGAAGCCACCACTGAGACGCCTTCTTAACGGGTAGCACATATCTTAAAATTGTTTATGTGGGATAGTGGTGCTAGAGATTCTTTCCTCTTTTTCTTTCTTTCTCTCTTTTTTTTCTTATTTTTTTTTATATTTAGGCATAACTGTTCAAAGTCTATTATGTAAATGATAATCTTAATGCAATCTATTCAAATTTGAGTATCTTTTAATCAGAAAGAAAAGTAAAACAGTCATGCTAACTAGTAAAGTCAAATACCATAGTTTTATCAAGATAGTGCCATAGATTAGATCGTGTTTTACAATTAGAACACAAAAATAATTGATTATTAGGTTATTCAAATCTAGTTTGAGTAAATGAGCTAAAAGGAGTACAAAATTTTGCTTAAAAAGTACAATGATAAGTTCTTTTTCTCTTTCTTTTTTTTTAATATTATTAAAAAGACTAATGATCTAATCTATAGAAAATAGACAATCTTTTTGTTGGCTGACACTATTTACATCCCCATATAAAGGCTTCGAACTTTGGGAGGCACCAAAGCCGACTCTAAAACAAGAAAACTTTTCGAAAATATTTTGTTTCAAAACTTTAGAAATTGCTTTTCTCACCCCCAAACTTAGAGTTAACATTGTTCTTAATGTTAAAAGAACTACAAAGATTAAGTGGGAAAGAGATACTTCCCAGGTTTGAGGATTGCTTGTTGATGGTGTATGTTGATATCATGCTACCCGCAAACTTGCTGTAAAATACTTGTTTAAATAATATATATATAAACATGAGAAAAATAAAAGTAATGAAAGGAAAAAATAGATAAGTAAGGATAGAAACACTTGGGTTGCCTCCTATGAAGCGCTTAAGTTATAGTCGTTAGCTCGACCTTTTGAGGATGATCTATCCCATGTCCTGGAGAAGAATGGTGTTTCCTCCATCCACCCTTAATGACCATTTTCTTCCATGAATCTTCTTTATACCCTTCTTTACATGACTACCTCCACCTTCTTTAATGATGGGATCCTTGAGCTTAAAGTGCCATGACTTGAATTTTCTTTTCAGATCTTTTCTCCATTTTTTCATTGAGTCCTTGGCTCTAAAAGCCTCTGACTTCGTTAGACAAGCTTGAAACTCTATTTCAATAAGTGGTGGTGGTGGGCAAGTAAAAATAGGTTTGGTCATTGTTAGCCTTTATTTGACGAAGAGGATTATGTCACATTGAGGTGGATCTTCTAATGTGTTCTCATTCCTCAATGTTATAGTGTTAGTTTGTTCCCCTGGGTCGGTGATGGTATTGCAAGGCAAGGAATCTTTGGACCTCTCAAAAAGTTCCTCTAATATAGTCCCTACTTGAGTTTCTAAATTTTGGATGGATCCTTCTTGATTTCGGATAGAAGCTTCTTGATTTCTAAAGCTAGCCCTGATTTTTTGAGTAAAAAATGTCCATTCATGCATGGACTCCCCAAACATCTCTTCTAAGTCATATTTCTTTTCTTAATGTGGATGAATGGGTGGCCAAGGTGCTTCGTGATGGTTCCATGAAAAATTAGAAGCGTTCATCCATCCTTGACCATAGTTGCTAGAGTAGAGACTGTACTGAGGTTGGTTAAATTTTGAAGTGTAGGTATCTTGTTCAAAATCCCATGAAAAAAGCTATTACCCATTTGACATTCCATACTAGCATGATTACCTGCACAAAATTCACATCTAGGAGTACGAGCAGCAATCATGTCATCTAATTGTTTTTGAATTAGTGTGAGTTGAGCAAATATTGTACTAATTTCACAAATGCTCAATTATCTCCTTGGTACGGCTGGATATTGGGGCCTTAAAAAGTTGTAGCAATCCATCACTTTTAGTTCTCTTTCTTTTCTTTTGGTTTTTTTTTTTAACAAAATATGAAAAAATAAAAATAAATGAATGAATAAACAATTTGGGGAAAGATACAATTAATGAGAAAACTTTTAAAATTATAACAATATTTGCAAATTAAGTTTTTGAAGGGGTAGTAATACTAATATTTTCGAAAACTTTAAAATAACAAATTTAACTTTTAAAACCGTAATAAAGTGAACTTATAGTCAAAACAAAAATCAAAATAAAGACAAAATATAAGAAAAATAATGAAATAACACAAAACTAACAAAAATTTTTTTTTTCAGTGGTATATACTAATTTATTTATTCATTTATGTATTTTTAAAAATTATCTTTACAAATAAAATAATTGAATAAAAAGAGATTTTTTTTCAAATTTAAACAAAATTTACAAATTATTAACAATTTCAAATTAGCACCAAAACTAGTTGGTATCGATATCACTCAAATAGAGACAATCCTCGGCAATGGTGCCAAAACCTTGATGCTTACTTTGCGTATGCATTAGCAAGTGCACTAGTCGTATCAAGTAATAAAGAAATGAGTAGAGTATCGTTCCCACGAGAATTGTTATTGAGTGAGTACCAAAATTAGTAGCTTTGATGCCATTTGAATAACCGAAAATTGGGATGTTGATATGAAATAAAATAAAATAAAAAGAAACAGAATATGTTAACTGATTTTATGAAGTTTTTATGATTTAATAACATTTAAGGCATCCGATTTCACCCAATTGCATCAATACAACTTTCTATTCTCATTATTCAAGTTATTATTACGTGTTTATGGTTGAAAACCCTAATTTACTAAATATTCTCTCTTATGCAACATTTGGCATGCTCTTTATGTATTAACCCATCACTTTCGTGCATGAATTTAAATAAGAAAAGATTTTTTAAAGCTCTATGATTTTCACTTAAAAACCACACAAATCGCATTAATCTCTCTCGAGCATTCGCTCAATTTGTGGTGCTTATCACCTTAGCAATCATCATAAATCTCCTCTCGGACTTATTATGAATCATTATAGGCCTTAAATGGTGATCAACCGTTTAAAACTCATGAAGAACAATGATAAACACTTGAACAATGCAATAACAAAACATTGAATACTTTGAATTACAAATAAGCATATACTACAACTTAGGCTACATCGTAGCCTTGGAATAAAAAAAATTAGTTCATGATAAACTTAATATAAAACATAACTAACACAAAATTCATGAACTTAGGAAAAAAAAGGATAGAAAGAACTAAAAATACAAAATTACAAACCAAACTTTCTTTCTTCCTTTCCTTCTTTCTTCCTCTCGCTTTCTTCTTCTTTCTTTCACTTTGTATGTATTTTTTTTGTTGAATGAAGGATGCTTTAAACTCACACAAACACCCCCTATTTATAGGGTTTGAAGTGTGATAAAATATAAGCAAAAAATTTCATCTATCTTCACTCCCATTTGCTCTTTGTGCCGCCACATTGTCAACTTGCAACAACTAGGTGTTTTTTTATTTTTTCTTCACATTTGAAACACCCAAATCTGCATTATAAGAGAAATAAGATGTTTTATATGGTTTATCCAATGAATTTGATTCATAAAAAGGGACAAAAATTGCCGCCCAAAGCAAATGTAGCAAATTTTTTGTTATTTTATGTGTTCTTGCTTGTTAACCGTGCAACTTAGGTGTTTTTGCTATTTTTTTTTTTACTTCTATTTGACGTATCTTGAATTTAATTTTTGATATTAATGATAAAACCTAGCATGATTTAACATAAAATGAGTGTTTTCACAAGAAAATAGCAAAATAGTTCAAAATGAGCAAAATTGAGCAAAAGCGATGAAAAGTTGATGTATAATGGTTAAAAATATATTAAAATAATATAAATAATTATATACTAAATTAGACTTATCAACAATCAATTAATTAACTAAGCTAATATGGTGAAATTATCCTATCAATCAAGCTAATTGATCAAAAACGTGCAAATCCACCCAGGCATGCTGAGTGTCGAAACACTGGCTTACAGTAGCGACTGGGAGCTACTGTGTGTTGACACACAGCCCTAGTGTGTCGACATACAGACCGAAAAAGTTGAAAACGGTTACTTTTGACTTTATTTCTTTCCTAATCTTTTTTCTAACCTTTTGAACGTCCCCTTGGCCCTCATTTGCCTATGAATAGGGCTTGAACTTTGGTTCAAATTATCCAACACTCTCTAAGCATTCTTTGATAAAATTTCTCTTACATTCTTGCGCTTTAATGGTTTGATTTTAAGTTTTGTTTAAAGTTTCTATTTGAGCATTACTTGTTCTCCTATTGTTGATCATTGAGCTTAATTGGCATATCCTTAGCTTTGGCTAATCTTGATCAAGTGTAAATTCAATCATGAAAGAGTGAAGAATATAAGTGCTTTAATTCTTTCATTGCTTTATTCTAATTTATTTCATTGTAAAGATTAGATCCTTAGCCTACGGTTACAAAAGGATCAGTTGTAAAAGGTTGGTCTTGAGCGTACGTACAAAAAGACCGCTTGTAAAGGTTGGATCCTGTGCTTGGCCTTGGCTGCTTAAAGACATCCTTGACGTTCGTCTTAGAGAATGGAATTAGGAATTCAATTTTTGTCTTATTGCAGGTCGGTCAAGCTTAGTTAAAGGCTCAAGTGAAGAAGAGTCGTCACTTGAGAAGTGGACTAGCTTCCGGATTCGAAGTGAACTACTCCAAAAATCTTTGTGCATCCCTTTTATTCCTGTCTTTATCTTTTTTATTTTTTATTTATTGTTTCATTTTTAATTAAATTTTTGGTCCATGAAATTTAAAATCTCATTTTTCACTAAAGAACCTAATTCACGCCCTCTTAGGTTACTGTTTGGACCTTCAATTGGTATCAGAGCTAGTACTCTTATTTTTTTTTGGTCTAACAACCTTAGAGTGATCCGTATGGAAACCTTCACAACTAATTTGGTCGAGGGTCAATCAACCGAGAAGCCTTCACTTTTTGATGGTAAAAACTTTTTTGATTGGATACTTAGGATGAGACTTTTTATTACTTCTATTGATTTTGACTTGTGGCTAATCACGAAAAATGATGATTTTGTTCCTTCAATGAATAAAGGATATGCAATTCTTGATGAATTTAAAAATGAGCTTATTCAACAAGACAAAGCAAAGCTTGAGAAAAATGATAAACCTCACTTCCAATTGTTATGTGCTATTAATCCTAATGTGTTTAATCATGTCAAAAGTTGGGAGATTGCAAAGAGATTTGGGACAAACTGGAAGCCATATTTGGAAGAGAGTCCAATGAAGAATCTCCTCATACAAGTGAAGACGAGCAAGTGGATTCGTGTCTCATGCCCATCAAATCTAAAGAAGAAGAAGAACTTGAAGAAGATGAAGTAAATGATTTATCTTATAATGAGCTTGTGGATAGTTTTCATAAATTATATAGTGCATTTGAAAATTTGAGAAATATTGATAGAGTCATTAAATGAGCTACAAAAAGAGTCAAAATGATATTTAGAGTTTAAGCTTGAAAATAAATCTTTGAAAGCAAAAATAGAGTCATTAAATGATCAAGCTGAAACATTGATAAATGAGAAGCAATTCTTGGAAGAAAAGCTCATTTCAAATGAGAGTAAAAATGAAGAATCTGAGGAAGATGAATTATTAGTTAAAGAGAATGAGTCTTTGATAGAACAAGTGGAAGAACTATCAAAAATTTTAAGTAAGGTTCTCCAGGGGGATGAAACACTTGAAAAAATACTCTCTTCTTAAAGACCCACTTACAATAAAGAGGGAATTGGCTATAATGAAAATGCTCAAAAGAAAAAAATTGAATACACTTTTTGTCAAAGCCTCCTCACCACGGAATAACTATAAGATGTCATTATTGTGGTGATCATGGGCATATTATGCATCAATGTCGATTTAAAAAGAACTTGAGAAAAATCAAGATGGTTTAGGTTCCAAAGGGATCTCAACCTCCAAATGTCAACACTAATAATGAAGGACCCAAGAAAATTTGGATACCAAAAATCCGTTAAATTATATAGGTGTGCTTGAAGATTGACACCAAAAATCACAAATAGTGCTATGGTAGTAGTTTCACAAGTCATATGACTGGAGATGAATGCAGATCCACTTTTATCAAACCAAGGGAAGGGAAAATCTCACTTTCAACAAGAAGAATAGAAAATCATCAGTATTGGTAATATTGCTTCTAACTCTTCTCCTTGCATAGATGATGGTTTACTTGTTGATGGTCTTATGCATAATTTTCTTAACATTAGTCTAGTACGTGAGAGAGTTTATTGTGTGCAATCTTGAGTAATTTAAATACATAGTGGCGCATGCTTAAATGAAGGAATTGCTACTTGATTAATTAGGATGTGATAATATCTATATAATTGATCTTGAATGTATGAACTTTATAAAATGTTTTAGTGTCTTGAATGAAAATGATCATTGGATTTGAAATAGAAGATTTGAACAAGCTAGTATGGAATTAATTACAAAACCTTTGAAAAATGATCTGACTTGATGACCACCAAGCTTAATTCAAAAAAGATCATATTCGTGATGCACTTCAATATGGAAAACAAACAAGATCTTCTTTCAAACCTAATGATGTAATTTCTATCACAAGGCATCTCGAACTTCTTCATATAGACTTATTTGATCCTACTAGACATTTGTGCCATTGTAAAAAACGTATGGACTTGTAATTGTTGATGATTACTCTTGTTTTGATTGGTGCTTATTCACTTCTCATAAGAGTGAAACCTTTGATAAAATTGAAAAAGTTTTGCAAACATGTGCAAAATGAAGAATATTTGAAAAACATTTTAATTATAAGTGAGGGAATTTGAAAAAAGTGATTTTGAAAATTATTGTGATTAAATTGGAATCTACCATAGTTTTTGAACTCCTGAAATTCTTCAATAAAACGAAGTGGTTTAAAAAATAATTAAATAAAATTTGAAACTCTTGAACAAATGGCAAGAATATTGATTTGTAAAAAAATTTGACAAAATTCTTTTTGGGCCGAAGCCGTTAACACCACTTGTTATAATAAAAATAAGGCTTTAATCAGGCTAATTTTGAAGAAAACACCTTGTGAACTTTATAAAAGAAGAAAACGAAATATTGCATACTTAATTTGGGCATAAATGCTTTACCCATGACCATGGTAAGACTAATCCTGGCAATTTTGATCGAGAATGGAGGAAGGTATATTCATTGGAAATTTTCTTACTTGCAAAGCATATAGAGTTTATAATAAAGGGTTAATGATAGTCGAAGAGTCTATACATGTCGTATTTATTAAAACTAACAACTTGTCTTCTAGAATTTCTTGTGATGATAATGATATAGTGATCAAACTAACAAACATCACACCCTCATCTGAGGAGCAAGAAATTGCTCAACTTGAAGCTCCAATGGATGAACCGAAAGGAATGGTCGATAATGTGGAATCAATAGAGGATTAGAAATTCTTGAAGGATCACCCAACAAGATAAATTATCGATGATCTCTCCCAATGTGGTAAGAAATAAGGAAAGGTTAGCAATTAAGAGGTATGAATAAGAAGAAAGTATAGACTATGAAGAGACCTTTGCACCTAGATTAGAAGTTATTAGACTCTTATGTACCTTTGCTTCTTTTAAAAATTTTGAACTTTTTCAAATAGATGTGAAAAGTACACGATTGAATGATTTTATTAGAGAAGAGGTTTATATTCAACAATCATCCGAATTTGAGGATAAAAAATTTTTCAACCATGTTTTTAAACTCAAAAAAGGCTCTCTATGGATTGAAACAAGCTCTTAAAACTTGATATGAGAGATTGGGTTCTTTTTAATCCAAAATGGATTTTTTAAGAGGGCAAGTGAACACCACACTTTTAGTCACTCTAGAAATGATACTCTTATTGTGCAAATTCATGTTGATAATATAGTGCTTAGTACTCCTAACCTAACTTCTTGTGAAGAATTTGAAAGTTGAATGAGTAGGAAATTTGAAATAAGCATTATGAGAGAAATCAACTACTTTCTTGGATTGCAAATGAAGCAAAGCAAGGAAGAAATTTTCAACAAACAAGCAAGTACATCAAGAAGATACTTAAGAATTTTAGCATGGAAAATTTCAAACGTGATTGCAACTCCAGCAAGCATAACACTCAAGTTATACATGGATGAAAAAGTTAAAAGAAGGTCAATCAAAAAGCTCAATAGAGAAATGATTCAATCCCTTGTTTACTATTCCATGAATAGAGTTGGTATCTTATTTAGTGTGGGCTTATGTGGTTGATTTCATATATGTCTAAAAAGAATCTCAATAATGTTCCGTGAAAAGAATTTTTTTTTATGCTTAGCTGGTCCTTAGACTTGTTCTATCCAAGTGTGATTTCCAAGATCTAGTTCGATATAATGATGTGAATTTTATTTGTTTGAAAGTGGACTAAAAATCGAATTGTGAAACTCGTCAATTTATTGGTCATGTATTAGTGCCATGGTTAAAAAGAGGGGGGGGGGGGGGGGGGGGGGGGGGCGTGGGGGGTGGACTTTGGTTCATCCTGCATAAAGACCAAAAACATTACTTGTGCAAGTTATTGAGCTAAAATAACTTAATTAATGCATGAATAAGGCATTCCTATTGATCATGCTCTTATTAAGTGTGATAATGTTAGTACAATATACTTAACCAAACCTCCTGCTCAACACTTTGGGACCAACCATATAGAGGTAGACATTGTATCATTTGTGATCCTAAGCTTAAGGGAGACATCATAAAATTTGTGCCCACAAATGATTAACAACTAGATAATTTTACTTGGTCTCTATGTGGAACGAATGGGTGATATAAAAGAAGGATTAACATGGTGATATTTATTACGTGTGTTTGTTAATTTCATATGCATGATTATATTGAAAATTGCTCATAAAGATTTAACAAGGCGGCGTACAATTGTCCAAGTATTCTTAACCAATCTAATGGATATTAGTGCTTGAAAATTGTTTCTTTAAAGAAAACACCAAAATATAGTTACCTTCAATCTCTCCAATGGTTGTTTACCTTCGATCAAAGTTGTAAATATGTTACGAGAAAACTACTTTTACATTTTGAACTTTGATGTATAAATCCCCTCCCTTATTACTTTTTATTGATGAAAAAGGGAGAGAGAGATTGGTGCAGAGATTGGTATTGTTTATGTCCGTTTGAACATTGGACAAATCTTTCTTTTTCAAAGTATGTGCTATATCATGAACAGAGAGAAATATCAAACACATTGCATTGAATTGGTCTATTCTCTTTTTGTTGATGACAAATGGGGAGAAAAATTTGTGTTTAGTTGATTCATGTTTAATTGTGCCATACTACAAAGATGATGCTGGTGTAAGTTAATTGAACATCTAACCCCTAGAATGCATCTATCATGACATGAAGTTTGTGTTTGTTTGTGAAATATTAAACATAATGATGATGTTAACATATTGAATGTATAATTCCTAAAATACATCAACTTAGAGGGGGCAATTGAGTTTTAACATTAATCATGATATAAATTGCTCCATGAGTTCATGGTCATGTGTATGCTTTGATAAGTGATACTTTTATGGCGAATTCTATACATTAACATTCATATTTCCAAGAGAAACACCAAATGTTTGTCATCTTCAAAAAGGGGGAGATTGTTAGTCCTCAAGCCATTTATATTATAATTTTGATGATAACAACCACTTAGTGAGTCGCAGTGTTTAAATTGTTCTAATCTTATCTCTAAGTGACTCATAAGAAAGCTAGGAAAATCAAGGTTAATCATATAGATATGAAGCATTGTAATATAATGAATCAAGAGGAAAAGAGATCAAAGTTGAAGAGAAGATTCATCCAAATTTAAGAGAACGTGATCCGAGTCTAAGCGCCTTAACATTATTTATTTTTATTGTCTAAAACTTAGGATCAGGATATATCAATTGAGTCCAAGTCTTAATATTGATATGTGATGCTCTAACAAAAATATTTTTGAAATATTTATAAAAATTGATTTTCAAATTCTATTTGAAAAATATTAAATTCAAAATTAAACCAATCTAACTTATCAATTTAAATATCTTTTCAAGATTGATATTTTAAAAAAGCATGATCAAATCAATTAAAATTTGAATGGGTTGATGATTTAGCTTGATTTATGCAATCAATTATCCTTAAAATCAAAGCAAAGTGGGAAATTAATTCAAAAATTTAAGCTAATATGGCAATCAATTAACCAATTAATCAACTTAGTTAATATGGTAAAATTATCCCATCAATGAAGCTAATTGATCAAAAACGAGTAAATCCACCCAGGCATACCGAGTGTTTACACACAGAAGGTATGTATCGACACACAGGCTTACAGTAGCCATCGGGAGCTGCTATATGTTGACACAAAGCCCTTGTGTGTCGACGCATAGACCGAAAAAGCTCAAAATGGCTACTTTTGACTAGATTTCTTTCCTAATATTTTTCCATCCTTTTGACTAGAACTAGGGCTTAAATGCTTTGGTTCAAGGCATCCAATACTCTCTAAGCATTCTTTGATAAAAGTTCTCTTACATTCTTGCGCTTCAACAGTTTGATTTTAAGTTTTGTTTAAAGTTCTTATTTGAGCATCACTTGTTCTCTTATTGTTGATCATTGTGCATAATTGGCATATCTTTAGCATTGGCTAAGCTCGATCAAGTGTCAATTCATTCTTGAAAGAGTGAAGAATTTAAGTGCTTTAATTCTTCAATTGCTTTATTCCAATTTATTTCATTATAAAGGTTGGATCCTTAGCCTATGGTTACAAAAGGATCGGTTGTAAAGGTTGGATAGCCTATTTTTAAAAAGGATCATCAAGCTTAGTTTCGTCATTTGATAAGTAGACTAACTTCCGGTTTGGAAGTGAACCACTATAAAAATATTTGTGTATCCCTTTTATTCTTGTCTTTATCTTTTTATTTCGTATTTATTGTTTAATTTTTAATAAAATTTTTAGTTCATAAAATTTAAATTTTCATTTATCATAATGATCCCCTAAGACAAATTAAACCAGATCCAAATTATGCTAGATTAGTGTAACCTTAGATCAAGTACTACCGAAAAGCTATATGGACTTCAGGAAATTCTTCTTTTATATGATTACATAGCTTAGCTTACATTATACAAATAAATTTTCATTAACATAGTTTTTGATTAAAATAAGTCAAACATCTATTAATGTACCCTTTGCAAGGATCTTATGTTCGTTAGGAAATTGCATGAAGTGTGGCGGGAATGGATAATAGGAATCTATAATGTAAAATGTCCCCTTAGTTCATTCGCAAATATATAAAGAGATGCTAGAATCTTTGACCAGAGTATTTTATATATTTGACATTTGAAATCAATATGGATATTATTTCTGTGTTATGAATTGTTCAAGAACAGTGGGTCGGGAACTACAACAATAGATGTAAAAAATGTAATGATAGAAGTTAAATTACTTTTGCTCACAAAAATCTAATAAAGGGGTTAATTGTCATAAATAAAAGTTACTTGGGAAATTTCTAAGTGATTATATTTAACTCTAGATTGCAGTAAAATTTATTTAGTAGAATTAAGTTATACTAAATGGTAATCAATTATTATTATGAGATGATAATCAGTTTTGACCCATTTGGAGGTAGCCGAGGTCCTCTACAAGCCTCAACTTAAGCATTATTTAAAAATATTTAAATCTAGTTCATGGGATGAATTATTCATAAGCTGACTAAATTAATTTTACCAAATAATATTCATAAGATGACTAAATTAATTTTACCAAATAATATTTATGGGATGAATTTTATACAAGTGAGCTTTTAAAAAAAGGTAAAACAAATGCAGAGCAGGCCGGAATTCGCGTACTCGCATCATGGCCAACCAGCGCCGGGCTGGATAGTAGGACGATCCGCAGCAAAAGTCAAGGACCAATCCGCGAGTGACACATGGCACAGCTAGCGCATATTATCACTGCATTGGCAATCTGTGCACTCGCTCATTGGCCAATCCATTTGCAACACGTGTCAAGCCTTTTGCCTATTCAAATACGCGCGGTCAGAACATATGAATTGTATTAATGAATTTGGGTTTTAGAACCTAGTTTTTTCTCATGATAAAAATTCTAAAATTATTTTAAGAATTTTCTAAATTAATGTGTAACATAACATTTTTAAAGAATTATTTTTTGGAAAGATTAAAGGAAATTTGTTCAAAAAATTTTTCTAAATTAAATATTTTGAGGGCCCACACTCCAATGCTAAAAGAAGTCATTGCGAAAAAGATCTTGAGGTGTCAAGAAATCTTCTACCAATTTTAGAACATCAAATCGAAGTTTGGATTCACGCTGCAATTATATTTAAATTAAGTATTTGGTATTTAATTGGTTTTCTTTTATTTCGTTTATTCTGCATATTATGTTTATATAAGTTTATGTATGTCTTATTCAATGTTGTTCGATTGTCATATTATAAGCCTATTAGAGTAACATCTAGGTCTATGTAAATAGTTTAATTAGATCGGGATATTAGATTTAAAATTGAGAATTTTAAATAGTTGTTCCACTACCCACTTTAGCTGTTTAGGGAAAAATATTTGAAATACATTCCCAATAGCCATTGCGAATAAATAGTTGCTCCATAAGCCAAAATCATTCACATTTTTTGGGTTCTCAAAGGAAACATGGTTAAGGCTTACAAGACAACCACTATAGACCCACAACAATGACAAAATATGTTTACCCAGCCATGAAATTTTAGGGTTCTTCATCCATGCAAGCAAGAAATGCTTAGATGTAGAGGATTGATTTTGTTTCACAATGCCATTCTGAGGTACGGCAAGTCAGAGGACCATACCGCTTCATCATCTCTGAAAAAAGTGTGTGATAGTGCACGTGTAGTATTTCCACAATTTCTGCCAATTTTGGAAAAATCCCATGCAATCTGTTGAGCGGTGACCTTACATCTTTCATGTAATGGGGGTGAGCTAAAAATTTGCCAAACGAGGGTAAAATTTACTCTTCAATACCCCCCTCCCCCTCCAAAAAAAAAAACCCCTACTTATCTCATTGCCAAACAAGGGGTTAAGGGCTGATTGATGGGAGGGAAAGAGGGGCTGGGAATGGGAATAGCCAACTTACTTCCATTTTTTAACTATTTGATATGTGCGAGTTAGGATGGCAATGATCACGTCAGCCTCATTTTCATTTGATTTCTCAATTGCAACACCTTATTGTACTTGGGTTGCAATTTTATCAAGTTATTTATAGGATTCGTTCCTCATGTTAATTGTTCAAAACATAGTTGCACAAAGTGGGAATGAGAGTAGGGAAGCAGATAGTTATAAAGCTTCTAAAATTATGAGCGTTAACTGGCTAATATTAAAATTAGATATATATGAAAATGACTAATTTACCCACTAATGTAAATTGCAGTGGTGCTTTCTTTTTGATCTTATCTTGTTAGCTTTTATGCGATTCTTGTATTTGGATTTTTCAATGTTATTAATTTTATTTAAAGCTCTACAATCATCATTTGTGAAGCATATTTTTTTTATAACTGGGTAAGAAGAAAACCTTAGCACTTTCCACTAAGGATAGGCCTTCTTAATGAATCCAAAAGCACCAGCTTCCTAAGTGCTTGATGAGGGGGCTGGTAGAAAATAGAGAAGCCCTCCTATTTAGTGTCCTCCTTAGCGATTCAGTTTATTTCCATATTAGCTTCTTTAAATAAGTGCTTGAAGTGACATTCCTACATCCCCCAAATCAGATTCCTAATGTGCTTAATAGTTTTTTTAATCATCCACGGGCAATCAAATTCTTCCCTAAGGATTCTGATGAAAATTTCATTCTCTCCTTCCACTTCAATTTCCTTAAAACCCATTTCCTTAGCTTTCACAATGACATCCCTAATTGCTATCACATCTGCCACTAAACGGGAGAACTGACTAAACTCCTAGTCACTGCAACCACCATTTTTCCAGAACTATCTCTGATTATGAATCTTGTTGGCCTCTTATCACCCATTTTTGATCCATTGTAATATATTTTCATTTTTCCTATTTCAAGTTTTTCCCAATTGACCCAACAACTCCTTTTATTTTTTTGTTTTCTCCTTCTCCTTCGTTTCTTCCCCATATTTTTTTTTTCCTGAGATCCCATTCCATAAACTGAGTCTTGGCTCTCATCCAGATTCTTGGGGCATCCTAGAACGCATTTCGCAAAATGGCTTGATTTATAGGTTTCCAAAAGTTCCAAAGAATAATAGATGTTTTAGATGCCAATTTCTCCATTTTATCATTCCTCGGGGAATGGAACTACTTGAAGACTTCACTGACTATTATGTTGCTCATGTCTCAGCAAATCCACTGGAATCTTCTAACAAGATCCCAGACTTCCATTGACTTAGGACAAGAAAAGAAAAGGTCGTCAATATTTTCCTAGTTAATAACTTGCATACAGCGGCACTGGAACGAAAAATAGGCAGTAGTCTTAGATTGGTGCCAAGGGTCCCTAGGACTCCATGTCTACTATTTGCTAATGATAATCTTCTCTTTTGCAAAGCAAAAATTGAGACTTGTAAGCTCCTTATAAACATTCTAAATAGATATTGCACGGTGTTTGGTTAAGCAATAAATTTTCACAAAAAATACAATAATTGCCTCGAAAAATGTCAACAGAGGGCATGAAGAGAGGCTCCAACAAACTTTAGATATTAGTACCTCGAAGAGCGTAGGCAAATGAAGATTGAAAACCTCATTATTCAGGAATATAGTGGAGAGGATGGAAGTGAAAATAGTAAGAGGGTGAAACTCCTATCTAAGGCTTAGAGAGCTCTCCTTATTCAGTCTAACTTGGAATCAATTCTTGCACATACGATGCAGTGTTTTGAAAGTTCGAAAACTCATTGTGGAGAAGTGGATAGGAAAAATAGGAACTTCTTTGGGAACCGTGACAATGAAGGAAGAAAGCTCAAGATGATTTCGGGGGATCTCATACGCCGACCCTAGAGTGCAGGCGAAATTGGACTCAGAAAGATGGAAGTAGTTAATAAAGTCTACATGTATAAGTTAGGCAGGAAAGTCCTTATATCAGAAGATAATATTTGGGTCAAGGTGATGCGAGCTAAGTATTTGAAGCAAGAAGACTTTTAGAATGTTACGAGTAAGCCACCCAACTCAATTATTTGGAAAAAGATTCTCTTTCATAGGGAACTTCTGAGGAAAGGCTTTAGATAGAAGGTCGCCAATGGTTGATCCCTTTCCCTTTGGAATGACTGTTGGTGATATCATAAACCTCTGAAGTAAACAATAAACCATCACCTAGGGATTGAGAATATTAACTACAAGGTGGCTGATTTCATTAAAGAGGGGCAATGAGATAAAGAGTTGCTAAGTAATGTTAGTCCTTTGGAAATGGTTGAGAGAATTGAAGGGATCCTTATCCCTATCTCGAAATAAAGGGATGAGCCTTGTTGGGGATTTACCTCAGTAGGTGAATTTTTCATTAAATCTACGACCTGGTTAGCTCATGATCTAGATTAGGAAGCAAGAAATTGTTGAGAGCATAAGTAGATTTGGAAAATTGATATCACCCCAATGTCAAGATTTTCATTTGGCATCTTCTTCATAATGGAATTTCTTCTAGCATGGAGCTAAATAGAATATGAATAATTGGTAATCACGTGCTTAAGATGTGGACACTCTCAGGAAGATATTAACCATCTTTTCTTATCCAAAGTGCTTGGATGTTTGGGTTCTTGCTAGAAAATTCAAGAGGATTTGTCGAGACATGAGCAATAGAAGAGTTAGGATTAGCCTAAATCTCCTAAATAGAATCACATTATTATATTTTATCATGACAATTACCTTAAAAGGTTTAGATTACAAGTTTTAAACCTAGATTAACACTAAATCAGGGTTTAGGGTCATGAACTAGTCAAATCACTGTAGGTGTAGCATGGATTATCTCAAGAGCACTTGCAAATTTCTCTATCACACCTGATTTTATTGTAAAACCTGGATTAATACTTAAGTTATGGCTTAGGGCAATAAACTAGTCTAACGGCATATAACCCATCTTATCACTCTAGGTACAACATGGATTATCTCAATAGCATTAACAATTTCCTTTATCAATCCTAATCAGGTATTAATTTGTATTAAAGATTGTGTTTAGGATTGGGTAAAACATCAACCCTAACCATTCGTGAAGAACATGTTATACTATAGTAAAAGGTTACAAGCACACGACAACACAACAACAACAACAGGCCCAGTGCCACAAGGGCTCCCGCGTGAGCAGGGTATGGGAGGGGTAGGATGTACGCAGTCTTACCCATCAGGGGGATACCCTAATGAGATGCCATTTCCCAGGACCCCCCTCCTAAAAAGCGAGAGGGCGTTGAAAGCACGGAGAGCATGACAAGCATGGAAGCATTTAAGCAAGAGCAAAACGCGAAAGCACCAAGCATCTATGGAAGGGAGCCTACCTAATGACAACATGCAAGCATATAAATGATATAAGCAAAAAGAAGCAAGGAAAAAATGCATAAAACAGACAGGCATGCAAGACGCTGGTGGCGCTAGTACTATCCTAGGAGTGCTCGACGTTCCTACCTCGCTATATTTGTTCCCCCTATACTAATCCTCCACTGGGTTCCATCTAAGGCTATTTCTTCACTGAGGTTGAGACAGGTGAGGTCCTGTCGAATTGCTTCCATCCAACTCTTCTTTGGTCGGCCTCTTCATCTCTTCCTGTCTATAATATGGAGTTGTTCGCATCTCCTGACAAGTGCATTGCTCAGTCTCCTCCTAACATGCCCAAACCACCTTAAACATTGCTCCAGCAACTTAACCTCGATTGGGGCCATGCCTAATTTACTTCTTATGGCTTCATTTCTGATCCTATCCTTCCTTGTGTGTCCACACATCTATCTCAACATCCTCATTTTTGCTACCTTCATCTTTTGCGTGCGTTGTTGCTTAACTGGCCAGTACTCTGCCCCATAAGATATAGCTGGTCACACTATCGTCTTACAGTATTTTTCCTTTAACTTGAGTGGTAACTTCCTATCACATAGTACCGCGAGGCCATCTTCCATTTATGCCAACCCGCTTTAATCCTGTTGTTAACATCTGCGTGCACTTCGCAGTCTTGTTGCACCATGGAACCCAAGTATTTAAAGCACGCTTTTAGTGGTATGCACTCTAATCCATTCTTGACATCATCTGTACTTGGCATGGTAGATGCACAGAACTTGAGTTCCACATACTCGGTTTTAAATTTACTAAGTCTTAGCCCTTTCGAGTCTAAGGCCAATCTCCATAGTTCTAGCTTCTCATTCACCTCCTCCCTGGTCTCTCCTACCAGGTCTATGTCATCCGCGAAAAGCATGCACCAAGGCACGTCCCCTTGGATGTGCTCAGTGAGCTCGTCCATAATCAGAATGAACAGAAAGGAGCTCAAGGCTGATCCTTGGTGTACCCCAACTGTAATGGGGAAAGCATCCCTTTCATTGTGCGTATAAGCAAATGGCAACACGCAAATAAAATTGCAAATCAAAGCATGGCTACAAACATATAACAATTAAACCAATCTTAAGATATAAAACTCTCCATAGGGGTGCCGAGGTAGTATAACAAAAGTTACTATCGAAAATAAAACACAAATCCTAGTTTTGAGTGGCTGCCCATCCTTTACCCCTCAACTATGAATTTACTCCTCCATGGGAGTTTTACAAGTAGTTTATTCAAAATAAAAAAGGGAAAGAAAAACTAATGGACTGATAAACTCCCTTGATCGTTGTTGACTTGGATCTTGCTTCGATTTCCCCATACTCCCACCAATGGCTCTTTCGGCCTTCTTGAGAATCAAGTGTCTCTTGTTGGGTTGAGAAAGGAGGAGAAGTGAATGAAGAGAAAAAAAGTAAGAAAAATAGGTCTCCCCTCCACTTTTTATAGGTGTGGCATGCCCTTGGACACACAGCATAAGTGGTCGATCAATTGGCAAAATGTTCGATTGATTGGTTGCTATTTTCGTAACTTACGCAATTAACTTAAGATGCGTGTAACTTTTGATCCGTAAAGAGTTATGGGTCAAATTATAGAAAAAATCAAAGCCTTGGAAGAGATTCATGTGATCCCAGTGGTATTGTTAAGGCAATTTGATATTATTGGGTCATGGATACTCTTTCTTTAACCATTTTGCTTGTTTTAAATTTGACCAATTGCCGAAATACATGGACGATCGATCTGCGCATCCAAGGGAGACTTTTCTTTGCCAAATTTTGACCCGGTTGGTCAATTTCCCACATGTTGTCAAGTTTCTTAACATAGTCTTCAAAGTTGTCCATTTACAGTTGTTCTTCACTGTTTTCCAAGTTGTCCATGCTCTAACATGTTCTATGCCTAATTACACCTATATCATATCATGCCTAATTACACCTATATCATATCATAACACACAGGTAATAGCAAAAAATATCGTAGGGATGAGGCATAAAACATATAAAATATTACACACTTCAGAACGCTAGAAGAAGAAAAATCTCAGCCCCTTCCTTGTTTTACTACTCTCATCAAAGTTTCAAAATCTTCTGTGGGGCTGCAGCAAAGGGCAAGCGTAATCCATCACGTTTGGCCCTAAAACCAATGTTGAGTGATGACTGTTTTAACTTGCAAAAAGCGTATCTACATCACCAACACAATGCATTGAAAAGGCAAAGACCGAAGAAGTTGAAGCTAAACTCAAGTTAGCTAAGAAGCTCGAAGCCTAGCAGGGTGAGTTTAACCCACATAAGCCCATGGACTTGTCGAGGGAACTAGGATCAGTTGATGCACGTGTCAATGATTTTCTCAATGCTCAAATTTTTTTTTCATCCTTAAAAGTCATTTTCTTGCAAGGTGTGCCATCGGCGTCACATGTCCCAAAAAATGCAGAGCCATCATCCATCTAAGAGAGAGTCAAATTAGAAGCATATATTAAGGCAGAAAAAGTGAAGGATATGAATCTGAAACACACAGGACAAGAAGTCGAGGCTCTCAATGTGCTTCGGAAAGCTAAGCAACGGGAAAAGAAGCTTAACTCACTGCTTTCATAGGTAAAAGCAAAATTATAAATGAAAACTAATGTTGCCCGTGCGATGCACAGTTATTATTTTTATTTATAGAAATTTGCTTTCTTGTATTGCCTTTGTTTAAAATCAGAGGTCATCTTGTTATTTTAAACTTTACTTTTTTTATTTGTGCTTAATTATTATTAAAATTTTAATTATTTATCTTGAGTATTATTAATGTTATATTCAAACTTGTAATCATAGTGATTGATATAATTTAAAATTTTACATTTATATTCATATATATCTCGTGCGCTATTAGTAATATCTAGTTTTATATTATAGGATTACCAAACAACAAAGTAGTATATTTTAGTATTGGGGCCTTTTTGTTACTGTTTTGTGTTTGAGATTTTTTGTTAGGTTGAAACCCAATATTGTTATAAAACTATATAGATATTATACTCTAAAGGAAGAGAATAAAAAAGAAAAACCCAAATATAATTGAAGGAAAAATGACTAGTATTTATTTCAGAAAGAGATTATTTTTATTTAATTTTTTTTCTCTTTTCTCTCGTTTTTCTTTTTTTTTTTTCTCTTTCTTTTCTTTTCTTTTTTTTTTCTTTTTCTTCTTGTTGCTTTTGCTATTGTATGCACGTACATGTATTTATAGGGGGAGGGTGTTAGTGATGAGTCACCCTCATGGGTGATAACGTTTGGACAAGTGTCATGATTTGTTTGATGCTTAGTTAAATACACATTTATATATATGTATATGTATGTATACATAAATAGGTATTTTACATAACTTCTAATTTTCTATGATATTTGATAATATCCAAACTCGACTATAAAACTTGTACCTGAAAAATATCCAATATTTACAACACTCCTCCTTTGGATATTTTCCGTTATAACGGGACATAGTGTCTAAGCTAAATACGCCTGCCTCATTAAAAACCTTGCCAGGAAAACCTAGTGGGAAAAACCACAGTGAAGGAAAAAAGAGTACAGCTCATATTTAACTTCCCCTTATGTGAACATATTAGTTAGGGGCATTTTTGAGTCAGTGCATACCAACATTATGAACTAATTTCTCAAATGTTGTTGTTGGTAATGCTTTCATGAACAGATCTACCAAGTTCTCACTTGAGTGAACTTGTTGAACATCTATTTCACCCATCTTCTGAAGCTTGTTTGTAAAGAAGAACTTCGGTGAGATATGCTTAGTTCTATCGCCTTTAATGTATGCACCTTTGATCTGAGAAAAAAAATGCCGCATTATCTTCACATAGTATTATTGGACTCTCCCTGATCATTGGAAGACTGCATTCTTCTTGAACATATTGAATAAGGCATCTCAGCCATAAGCATTCCCTACTTGCTTCATGAAGTGCAAGTATTTCGACATGATTTGAAGAAGTTGCTGCTGTTGTCTGCTTGGCAGATCGCCAAGATATAGCAGTATCACCATAGGTGAATAAATATCCTGTCGGTGAATGGCTTCTATGTAGATTAGACAAATATCCCGCATCTGCATATCCAACCAATCTCAGACTTGATTGTCTTTGATAGTATAATCCCGTATCAGATGTACTACGGAGATATCGAAAGATATGTTTAATTCCATTCCAATGTCTCCGGGTAGGCGTTGAGCTATACCTTGCCAATAAATTTACTGAAAAGGCTATATCTGGCCTTTTATAGTTAGCAAGATACATCAGTGTACCTATTACACTTAAATATGGCACTTCATGGCCAAGAATTTCTTCATCATCCCCTCGAGGTCGAAACGGGTCCTTATTCACATCAAGTGATCGAACGACCATCGGGGTGCTCAACGGATGTGCCTTGTCCATATAAAAATGTTTAAGCAACTTTTCTGTACAAGCAGATTGATGGATTAAAATTCCACCAGATAAGTGCTCTATCTGCAGGCCAAGACAATATTTCATCTTTCCGAGATCTTTCATTTCAAACTCTTTATTTAGATATGCAATAGTTGGTTTAATGGCTTCAGGTGTTCCTATGATATTTAAATCATCAACATAGACTGCTATTATAGCAAATCCACAATTCGATTTCTTAATAAAAACACATGGGCTAACTGGATTGTTCACATATCCTTCTTCCAGAAGGTATGTACTAAGATGATTGTGCTACATTTGCCCTAATTGTTTCAATCCATACAGTGACTTCTGTAATTTAATTGAACACAGCTCTCGAGGTATTGAGCTATATGCTTCTGGCATTTGTAGCCCTTCAAGGACTTTCATATAGATATCATTATCAAGTGATCCATATAGCTAAGCCGTTACTACGTCCATAAGACGCATGTGGAGTCTTTCAGAGATTGCCAGGCTTGTTAAAAATTTTAATGTAATTGCATCCATTACAGGTGAATATGTCTCTTCATAGTCAATTCCTGGCCTTTGTGAGAAGCCGTGAGCTACAAGTCATGCTTTATGTCTCACTGCTTCATTCTTTTCATTTCTTTTTTGGAAAAAAACCCACTTGTAGACTACGGGTTTCGTGCTTTCAGGCGTTTTGACTGCAGGTCCAAAAACTACACGTTTCGCAAGTGAATTTAACTCTGCCTGTATTGCTTCTTTCTATTTTGGCCAGTCATCTCTTCTTTGACATTCTTAAAGAGATTCAGGTTCAAACTCTTCCCCTTCTGTGGTCAAATTAGTGGCCACGTTGTATGCGAACACTTGATCGACAATCGTTTCATTTTGATTCCACCGTATGCCAGTAATGGCATAGTTTATCGAGATTTCTTCATTCTCGACATTTTCATCACTTTTACAATTCTCAGGTATTTGATACCCTCGAGGAGCCGTTTCGCCCTTTGTTTCTTTTTCTTGGATTTGTATTTGTACCACTTCAGGGGTTTTCTCTCCAGGAGTTTTAATAAAAGAGCCAACTTGTTCATGTTGCTTTCTTTTCTTTCTTGGATTCTTATCTTTAGAACCAACAGGTCTACCATGCTTCTGGCATGTAGTATATGTGTTTGCCAAGGCTTAGAAGACTGTTCGTTCAGAATATCAATTTGAACGGGGGCATTCATAGCTGGGATATGTGACTTGGTCACTCTTTTCGTGTCAACAAATGCATCTTGTAATTGATTCACAATATTTTGTAAATGGATAATCTTCTTGACTTCCATTTCACAGTAATTTGTACGTGGATAACAATGTGATATGGATGATGCATTCCACACGATTTCACGCTTTTCTAGCCTTAGCTTTTCTCCCCCTAATTTTGGGAATATTGTTTCGTTAAATTTACAATCTACAAACCTTGCAGTAAAAATATCTCCAGTCAATGGTTTAAGATATTTTATAATTGATGGGGACTCAAACCCAACATAAATTCCCAGTTTCCTTCAGGGACCCATCTTTGTGCGCTGCGATGGAGCAATTGGAATATATACCGCGCAACCAAAAGTTCGTAGAGGGGATATATCTGGTTCTTGACCAGACACAAGTTGCAATGGAGAGTATTTATGATAAGCAATTGGCCTAGCACGAATAAATACTGTAGCATGCAATATAGCGTGTCCCCATGCAGAACTAGGCATCTTTGTTTCATGAGCAATGGTCTAGCATTTAGCTGCAGGCATTTAATCAGAGATTCTGCAAGACCATTTTGTGTATACTGGTGAGCCACAGGGTGCTCAACTGTAATCCCAATCGACATATAATAGTCATTAAAAGCTTGGGACATAAATTCTTCTGCATTATCAAGATGGATCTTCTGGATCGCGTAATCCCGAAATTGAGCCCGTAATCGGATTATTTGTACAAAGAGTCTCGCAAATGCCACGTTGCGAGTAGATAATAGGAAACATGTGACCAATGTGTTGAGGCGTCTATCAACACCATAAAATATCAAAATAGTCCACATGATGGAATAATTGGCCCACATAATTCTTCTTGTATTATTTTCAAAACGTTAGGAGATTCAATCTCAATTTTGGTTGGGGATGGCCTAGTAATTATTTTTCCTTGAGCAGAGGCAGCACATGAAATTTCATCAGGAGAAAGAATCTTCAGGTTATCATCGTTACACTTGGATGGCCCAAACAGTCATGCCACAGGGTGAACGTTTTGTAATCAGTTAACTTCTGGTTAACCACTGTATTTGATTCAATCAGGTTTATGTAAGTATAATATAACCCAGAAGAAAGTGCTGATAATTTTTTCACTATTTTCTTTCTTCCTGAAGTAAGAGATGTTATATAAAGATATTCTTTATCGCCCTCATTTATTGTCTCAATATGATAACCCTTGCGACAAATATCTCGAAGACTTATTAGGTTTCTCTGTGATCTGCTGGAAAACAGAGCATCACTTATGTTTAATTTTGTCCCTTAAGGGAACATAACATATGCTCTTCCGGAGCCTTCAACCAAATTTGAAACACCCGATATTGTATTGACATTCGCTTCAGCTAATCGTAGTTGAGAGAAATATATTTTGCTTTTGAGAATAGTGTGTGTTGTTGCACTGTCTGCTATACATAAATCTCCATCTTTGATCAAATCCATATTTCTATAAAATGCAAATGTATTAGTGGGACTCCATTTAAAATTTTATTAGAAATAACTCATTAAAATAAAATACCAAAATATATTACTTTATTGCACACACCCCAAACTATGGTATTACATCAAAAGTAGGACAAACTTAGTACAAAAGATATAACAGAAAACATAAAACTTTATTCCAGTTTAACCCTTCCGTCGCTTACCAGGTGATCGATTCTCCTACTAGGATCCTCAAAGAAATCAGAGACATTAAGATGTGTAACATCAAGTGGAGAATGATCTTCAGCGAAAGTTATTTCTGGGAGCTTTTCTTTTCCTTTTAATGATACTTAATATAGCTTCACCACATGGTTAAGCATACGACAGGTATGTGACTAGTGGCCTTTTGTGCCACAGCAGTAACAACTTGTTTCAGCGTCTTTCGACGAATTTGGCTGATTGGTTTTCTCCCCTTTATTTTTCTCTTCATTGTTGCCGAACCCCTTAGATTTTGGTCCATTTTGATTACCTCGTCCACGACTACGATCGCGTCCACGACTACGGCCACGTCCGCAACCACGGCCACGGCCACGATTATATGTATTATTTTCATGAGAAGCAGCATTCACTTTAGGGAATGGCTCTGACCTAGTTGGTCGTGACTGATGAATTTTTATCAACAATTCTTTGTTTTGTTCAACAATAAGAAGACATTGAGTTAACTCTGAGTATTTTTTGAAATTTCTTTCTCGATATTGCTGCTGCAGGAGCTTGTTCGAGACATGGAAAGTCAAAAATATTTTTTCCAACAGATCCTCCTCAGTAATATTTTCACCGCATAATTGCAGTGAAGAGGTAATACTAAATACCTCAGAATTATACTCGCTTACAGTTTTAAAATCCTGCAGCCGCAGGTGAGTCTATTCAGCGAGCTTTAGGGAGGATCACATATTTCTGGTGATCAAACCTCTCCTTTAAATTAAACCAAAGGACAAGCGGGTCCTTTGTAGTAAGATACTTAGCTTTCAATCCTTCGTGGATATGATGCCTGAGAAATATCATTACTTTTGCGTGATCCTGCAGGGATGCGCTACTACCCTTTTAATCATATCTCCGAGATTCATAGCATCCAGGTGAATCTCAGCATCAAGGGTCCAGGGCAAATAATTCTTGCCACTTATATCAAAAGCAGTAAAGTCAAGCTTTGTTAGATTAGCCATTAGAAATAACAAAGGGTTAGAAAATAAAAACTTTACCTCAAGCTTATGATAATCCCTGTCTAGCTAGAGACTCGTGCTAATAACGTGTTATAAAACTATAGAGATATTGTACTCTAAAGGAAGAGAATAAAAAAGACAAACCCGAATATAATTGAAGAAAAATGACAAGTATTTTATATCAGAACGAAATTATTTTTATTTGATTTCTTTTTCTCTTTTCTCTCGTTTTTCTTTTTTTTTTTTTTGTCTTTTTCTTCTTGCTGCTTTTGCTGTTGTATGCACATATATGTACTTATAGGGGAAGGGTGTTAGTGACGAGTCACCCTCATAGGTGATTACATTTGCACAAGTGTCACGATTTGGTTGATGCTTAATTAAATACTCATTTATATATATATATATATATATATATATATATATATATATATATATATATATATATATATATGTATATGTATATATATGTAAATAGATATTTTACATAATTTTTAATTTTCTATAATATTCGATAATATCCAAACTTGACTCTAAAATTTGTACCCGAAAAATATCCAATATTTACAACAAATATAATATTTTAACAATTTATCTTTTTTTTTTAAATTTTCTTTAAGTTTCTTCCTTTCCAAAGAAAGCCGAAAGCCAGAAATCGAAAATAGGAAAAATAACTTCAAACCGATTTTTTATTTCTAGAAAAATATAAAAATGGCAAATAGAAATATGATGCAGGAAGTAAAACACTTCTATTTTAGGGTTTTTTTTTAATACCAAAAATTGCCTAAATTTTAAGTGTTGTTTCCAAAAAAAACCCCCAAATTTTCTAATTTTCCACAGTCACACATCAACTTTCCAAATTTTTTCATATCATAACTTAATGTTAATGTTGTTGACATCCATTAATTTTTATTGATGTGGCATTTAACAAATATTATTTTTAAATATAAAATTATTTTAAAAATATTTACAAATTTTTAAGATATTTATAATATTTTTTTAATATTTTTAAATTGCTCTAAATGTAAATTTGGAATTTTCTAAATTACTTTCCTTTTTTTTTTCCAAAAGCCATGCTAGTAAAAACTAACGGACATTAGCGGTATTAGCATTAAGGTGTGACATTAAAGTATTAGAAAGTTTAGGTGTGACTTTGAAAAACTAAAAAATTTAGGTGGTTTTTTTGAAGCCGCACTGAAAATTTAGGTGGTCTTCTGCAAAAGAAGGAAAAAAAAAAAAAAAAAAAACCTTTAGGTTATAATGTTACATTCAAAATATCTACCTTTGTGTTGCTATTTCTGTCCATGGGTGGCTTGAGATAGCAATGTAGTTATTGTATCTTTTGAAGTAGTGTGTCAAATATTCTCTCTTCGCCCACTTTAGCACTTGGGGACAC
Source organism: Simmondsia chinensis (assembly GCA_018398585.1). Lineage (NCBI taxonomy): Eukaryota > Viridiplantae > Streptophyta > Magnoliopsida > Caryophyllales > Simmondsiaceae > Simmondsia > Simmondsia chinensis. Next base: position 24,323,114 of record JAGTTD010000007.1, on the reverse strand, counting down.
GTCACTACCACACAACTGCCACATCATCCATATGAGCCTTTAGTACTTAGTATAAAAAGTTAAGAGTGAGATTGTTAGGGCATGTTGAGATTTAGGGTGTTATCTGTCTCTCTACCTCAGTTCTTCTCTCTACTCCTCCCCCTTTTCTCATTCTCCAATACAATAGCTTATACTTATACTATCATATATATACTTGAAATTACCTGATACAAGTTGCTTACACATCAATAATACAATACGAGTTTCGAGTTCTTGACTGTGTGGATTGTGATTAGTAAATTTCTTAAGGCTGATTGTGACTTGGCTCTCATTGTTTTTGGCATCAGTTGGTATCAGAGCCGCTCGTTCCTCAGCAAATAGCTCTGTTGATCATGGCAGATGGGACCCAATCTCAAACCACCTTAAGCGAAGTTGTGGAATAGATGTGAACGACGCTAAACCAGTGATGCTCAGCCTTTGATGATCGTTTGGAATAGAGGCCTATCAGTCCAAATTGCAGCTATGAATAGGTGGCAGAGGCATTCTCCATCACCAGTGATGGGTGGTTCTTCCTGATCATCCGAATCCAGGTCCGATCAGCAGCACCTACCGAATTCTCGAGCTGGAAAATAGGATTGTCGTAGAGGTAATTACCGATTCTCCACTGGTGTTACAAAAGTTGAATCTCCTTGGTTTAGCGGCGTAATGGGAATAGTTGGTTGCGCAAGTGTGATCGATACTTTGCACAAGTTTGTGTTTTCATGGGTGGCCTTCGAGAAGAACTTTTTGGTAACCTTAAGATGTTTAGGCCTAACTCTCTTCAAGAGGCTATCATATTTTCTAAATTACAAGAGAAAAATTGTTCATATTTGGAAAGAATTACAGAAAGGAATACCCCAAAATTAGGCCCCATCCTCCCATTACCCATGAATATACATCGAGAGGACACGACTAGCTCCAAAAAAATGGCCCCTAACCCTCCCGTCCCTTACCCGTAGCCCTTGCTTTGACCCTTCCAGTGACTTCGGCCCCACCTCAGGGTCCACATCATAACCCCCATCACTTATCGGCCACTAAGGTCAATACGATACCTTTGTCCCAGGTTATGTTTGCTCTATGTGCAAACAAGTATAGTTATTTCTTGCCGAGGTTGATAAGGATTTTGAGGGTTCATGATGCGTTTTTCACACAAGTAATTAGGAAAGAAGCTTACTCATTGCAATCATAGGTAAATGCAACACCATGTGTGGCAACCGCATCATTCATATTTTGATAGATACTGGCAGTACTCATAATTTCTTGGATGTTGTGGTGGCTAGTTTGTTAGGTTGCTCAATTGATAGTTCTTGCTGTTCGCCTGTTATCGTGGACAATTGTAATAATTTGCAGTGTCAGAGGTTACTCTATGGTTTTCGTTGGCTACTCGGCGATATTGAGTTTTAGTCTAATTTGCTCCTTAGCCCCTCTCAGGCCGTGAAATGGTGTTGGGTATTCAGTGGCTCAGCACTTTAGGCAAGGTTCAGTGGAACTTTCAATATTTGCTTATGCAGTTTTCCCATCATGGTCATCACTTTACTTTGCATGGTATCCACCATAATGGGATCATGCTTGTAACCGCCAATGTCATATCTCATACTTTATATCAGTCCATTTCATTATTTTCTCTTCATGTGACTAAGACGCCATCGTCATTGGTATTTAGCATTTTGATTAACCCAACTGATTGTACTACAGCCGAGTCCCCTGAGTTGACCAATCTCCTCATTGAGATTTTTGATGTTTTCTCTGATGCGCTGCGATTGCTGCCATTTCGGCTCGGGTTTGATCATTGCCTTCCCTTGAAAGAGGGAAGAAACCCCGTCAACTTGAGACCTTATCAATATCCTCATTTTCAGAAGGATGTCATCAAGAAATTGATCGTTAAGATGCTTGAGTTCAGGGTATTTAGAACAATTCTTTTCCTTTTGCCTCTCTGGTTGGGTTAGTTAAGAAGAAGGATAGTTCTTGGCGTCTTTGTGTTGATTAACGTACCCTTAACAAGATGACTTTGAGTGACAAGCTCCTGATCCCCATTATTGGGGAGCTCGTGAATGAATTAAATGGCACTAAATATTTCTCAAAAATTGATCTCCAGTCCGGGTATTGGCAAATTCGGATCTCATTGGAAGATGTTCATAAGACGACATTCTGCACTCATTCCGACCACTACAAGTTTACGGTGGTGCCATTTGGTCTCGTACAAATATCTCAATGTCATCATCCTCTCTCTCTCTTCGATCTTATCTTCTTCTTGCACTTCAAAATCCACAACCTCATCCTCTTCCTGAATTACCTCTTCAGCATCATATCCGAAAACATATATAAGGTACTTAGGATCACCCTTGTGACCAAAAAAATATCTTTGGTTACATTTGAAACAAAGTTTCTTGCAGCTTCTTCTCCTCAATGCTCAATGGTTTGCTGCCAGTTGGAACTGATCTGTGCAAGGGACCTCCAAACTGAGTGTTTCTTGCTTTAGGTGCATCATTGGAAGCCAATACCATGCACTCAAACCTTCTTGCCTTCGAGTAAGCCTAAGACAGGGAAGTAGGATCCAATGCCTTGACAAGATTCTTTACCTTTGGCTTCAAGACACTAATAAAAATCGAAACAAAATATGCCTCTATAGCCTCAGGATATACGGCCAGCATCTGTGCCCTGAGATTCTCAAACCTTGACATATACTCATTCATAGTTGTAGTTTGCACTAGTTTATTAAAATTTTCCACAACATCACTGATGTCCTCGTCACCATACCACTCACACAGTTCCTTTCTAAATTCAGTCCAAGTTATCAAAGGATTACTTCAAAAAAACTGTAATACCATACCTCCAATTCTTCTTGCAGATATACAGCTGCTAATTCAACCTTCTCAGCTTTAGAAATGTTATGGAATTGAAAGTAGCTTTCGCATTTCCTAATCCATGATTGAGGCATTATTTCATCAAATGGTTCCAGCTCTACTTGAGGCTCCCTATAGCTGTAGCTCCTGAAATTTGCTGAACTCTTTCCATTGTTAGTGGAATCAGATGGAGGAAACGATGCAGGAGCTGGAATATGAGGTCTTACAAGCGAACTTGTAGGATCTGGTAGTGTAGGAGCTAGAACATGAGGCCTTTCCAACTGACTAGCAGCAAAAAGCAATCTTGCACCCATAGGTTGTTGCTGTTTGTTGATCTGCTCCTCAATGCCTCCAATTTGCTGCATTTTCCTTTCGAATTTCTGATTAATGTTCCCCTGACTCTGCTAGAACATTGTCATTGTATTCTTCATCTGATTCCATATCCGATCAGACTACTCCTCATGTTTGTTTTCAATATTAGCTCTAGCCTCAGCACCAGTAACAACATCTTCATATGTAGTTGCAACCGTGGCTATATTAACATTTGCATTAGCATTCACAGCTACAACAACTCTAGTAGTCATTCCTCTAACCATTGGAACACAAATCCTATGTCTTAATAGCAACAACAATAACAAGATCAACTAACACAATTCGAAGTAAATCAGCCACCGATAATGCCTGAGACTCTACCAAATTGATTCAAATCAACTCGATTGGTTGCCAAAATTTAGGCTCTGATACCAATTGTTATGAATCAAGAACAATCTTGATTCATAACCTAGGATAGAATAGAGTTAAATAAGAAGAGAAGTGAAGGAGATGAGAATAGAGAGAGAATTAGAGATAAAAGAAAGAAAATATCAATTCTTATCATTCATGAATCAATCTTACAAGAGCTTAAGCTATTCATACAAACTAGGATTAAAAGAGACACATTGCATCAAGACTAACTAACAACCGACTCACTAAGCTCAGCTGCTAAAATGGATTAACAAATTGACTTAAACCAATAAGGACAAAAAATGAATGAATCAGACTGACTTACTTAACTTTCGCGCCGCTGGAACTTGGTCACTCTTGACTTACAACCTTGGATTCAGCTCCAAGCCACTCGAATCATAACAACTTTGCTCTCATTGCACCACCTTGCCACCCACTTTTGCAAGTTGATTTTGTTCAGGTTTTCTTCTTTTCCACCAGCCAAAATCAGTCTTGATATCAATGTGAACATGTTCTCGAAGTGGTCAAAGCATCCTTGCTCTTGATTTGTCCATTTTGTCACCCAAAATTTCAATTTGTAACAAATTGTACATGTTTGTTGTTCATCCTTGCTTTAGCCATGTTGATTGATGCGTATAGCCCCTTTTTTTCTTTTGTTTGATGTATCTTGCATTTACTTGTTGATGTTGAAGATAAAACCTAGCAATAAATAGCATAAAATGAGTGGGTTTTAAAGGAAGCAATGATAGGAGTGAAAAAGTGCAAAAGCGATAAAAGTTTGATGTAAAATGGTTTAAAAATGAATCTAAATAATATGAATAATTATATACTAAATTAGACTTGTTAGATTGATTGGTAGAGGCTTTTGACTTGAAGTTATTACCAGTATGTGAATCTCGCATACAGGGAAAGATGGCCATGTCTGTCTGTAAGAGTAAGGCAACAGAGTTGGTGACTTGCTTTAGTTGGTTCACATAGATGTATGTGGACCAATCAATGTTTAGGCAAGAGGTGGGTATGAGTACTTCATCACATTTACTGATGATTACTCAAGGTATGGATATTTTTACCTAATGAGACATAAGTTGGACTCTTTTGAAATGTTCAAACAGTAGAAAGCTGAAGTGGAAAAGCAATTAGGTAAATAAGTTAAGTTATTTCGATCATATTGAGGTGGTGAATATCTTTTAGATGAGTTTCAGGATTTCCTAACTGCAAAAGGGATAAGATCTCAGCTTTCTACTCATTCTAAGTCGCAATAGAATGGTATTGTAGAAAGAAGGAATAAGACATTGTTAGAGATGGTAAGGTCTATGATAAGTCATGCTACTTTATTAATCTCTTTTTAGGGTTATCTCAAGGAACAAGGGTGGTCTTTTCTATGGTCCTTCTAATCAAAAAGTTTTTGTAAATGTAAATGTAAAATGTTTAGAGGAGGATTTTGTAGTAAACTGCGAAAGCAAAAGCAGAGTAGTGTTAGAGGAATTCAAAGAAAATGACACTAATTCTGAATAGCTAGGCATAACTCGGGACATAGTGGATGCATTAGATGCACCTACTGAAAGGGCTAAGAATGTTCCAGGTACACGAGAGCCTCGGCATAGTGGGAGGATTGTCAGGGCACCCAACAGATTCATGGCGAGAGCCTTAGTGGTTGACCATGATATTGAATCTGATCCTTTTAGCTACAATGAGGCAATAAAAGACAAGGAGGCTGACTAGTGGGTCTTAACAATGAAATTTGAGATAGGATCTAATTCTAATCAGGTATGGAATCTCGTAGAAGAGCCTGTTGGCATTAAGCCCATTGATTGTAAATGGGTCTACAAGAGGAAAAGAGGCATGGACGGGAAGGTGGAGACCTTCAAGACAAGGCTAGTTGCTAAGGGTTTTACCCAAAAGAAAGGAATCGATTATGATGAGACCTTCTCATCAGTACACCTGCCAAAGTCCATAAGGATACTCCTATCCATTACAGCTCATTAAGATTATGGGACTTGGCAAATGGATGTCAAAATGGCCATTTGGAACAGTCGTCTTGAAGAAGACACCTGATGCTTAATGTGTATGCTTAGCAAGTGCACTAAGTTGTATCAAGTAGTATAGAGTGATTAGAGTATCGTTCCCACGATGAATGATTACTGCGTGACTACTGAAATTAGTAGTTTTAGTACTATTTGAAAAATCATTAATTGAAGTTTTGAATAAGTAACAAATAAAATGAAAAGAACTAAAAATGTTCACTGATTTTTTTTTTTTTTTAAATTTTCTGATTTAAGAAGATCCAAGGCATCCGATTTTACCTAATTACATTAATACGCCTTTCTATTCTCGATATTGAAGTTGTTATTACATGTGGATAGTCAAAAAACCTAATTAACTAAATATTCCCTCTCGAGCAACATTTAGCATACTCTTTTACATATTAACTCATCAATCTCTTGTATGAATTTAAATAAGAAAAAAGTTTTCACTTAAGACCACACAAATCACGTTAATCTATGTCCGATATTTGTTCAATTTGTTTATCACTATAGCAATCATCATAAATCTCCACTCAGACTCATTATGAATCATTATAGCCTTTGAATGGTGATCAAGCATTCAAAACTCATGAAGAACAATGATAAACACTCAAACAATGCAATAAATAAGCTTTGAATACGATGAATTAAAATAGAGTGTATATTACAACTTAGGTGTCACGGGTCCGCATCGGTTCGCACCAGAGGCTTGTCATGACATTGTCATGGTCCGCTAGTGATTATGTCTAGGTCCAGCACTTTTGCTTGTCTAGGCGCACGATAGAGTCTAGGATATGTTGGGTATTAATTCAAACAAAAGGACACTCTAGGAATTATCAAATTATAATAGAATAATCTAGAATTACCTAGAACTACTTGTAACTAACTCCGCTCCTTCCCTTTCCCGCCTTTTTGAGGACGACGGCTATTTCCCGCTCTTTTCATTTGAACACGTGTAAGTAGTTATAAATAGAGGAGATCATACTTGTAATAATCATCCAAACAAATATAATGAAAACTCTCTCTTAACCCGTCTCAACTCTCTCTCTCTTTTCTCATCTAAATTCTTCTTTTCTCATCTTAAATTCTCAATTCTCTTAAAACCTTTAGATTCATTGATCTTCTTTGACCCTTGAATTTAGGTCACAAAATCAAGAATGTGACAAGGTGGTATCAGAGCCATTTTCTGATCACAAACTTGATCCACCACGTTTTGATGGATCCAATCCAAGGGGCTGGATCATGAGACTTCTCAAATGCTTTCGTTGGTATCAGGTGCCAACAGAGGAATGGGTGGAATTTGCTTCTAACCACCTACCAGAGCACGGTGAAGCTCGGTATCAAGCTTTTGAGTTCAAAAATCCGGTGATCAGTTGGCAGTTCTTCATAGATGAACTTTGTAAAAGGTTTGGCGATCGATCTCAACATGACATTGTGGAGGAATTCAGCAAAATTGTCCAAAATGGTACAGTGGAGGACTACACCATACGTTTTGAGGAGCTTAAGAGCTGGATGTTGATTTATCATCCAACTCTAATGGAGGCCTACTTCATTTCCAGCTTTATCAGTGGCCTCAACCTCGTGCTTAGAGCCTCAGTCAAAGCCGCACGTCCTGCTGACTTGAGTTTGGCGTTTGAGCAAGCCAAGCTTCAAGACATTGCTGTCACTGAGATCCGTGGCACTAAAGGGTCTGGAATGGCTGTCGCTAGGCTCGATTCCACTATCAAGCCAGTGTCCAGTGCGCGAACCGGACCATCTGTGTCCATCCAGGGCCCAGCGCACTCCTACGAGTCTGTGATAAGGTCCAGAGGGGCGAAGTTAGGCCCAGTTGCTTCCTCAGGCTCCAGCGCACCCAGGCGCAAGCCCAGTCAGTGTTACAAGTGCAGGGAGTGATATTTCCCTGGACACGTTTGCAAGCTGTTATGAACCGAGAATCCAGAGCATGGGCTGCTGGAGTCCTAGCTGCTGTGGACCTGCTGTTGCGGGTGTTGCTACTATTGGCCTTCTACGGTGGATGATTTGCAACTATATGATGTTAGTTTAGTGTGGGAAGGATGTATTAGTTTGTTGAGATTGTAACTAGAATGAGTCTTGACGTAATTAGTTGCATAAGTTTCTTGTTAAGTCATGTAATAAGTTTCTTGTTGCTACTATTGACCTGCTGTTGCGGGTGTTGCTACTATTGGCCTTCTACGGTGGATGATTTGCAACTATATGATGTTAGTTTAGTGTGGGAAGGATGTATTAGTTTGTTGAGATTGTAACTAGAATGAGTCTTGACGTAATTAGTTGCATAAGTTTCTTGTTAAGTCATGTAATAAGTGTGCTCTAGTGGCATGTAGCCTAGGTGGTCAATGGCCGGTCAAGGTTGGCGGCTAATTAGTCAGATGGCAGTTAAGTCGGTTAGCTTGGTCCACATGCATTGTATCTCTAGATATTTTTAGTCTTAAGCCATCCTGGGAGGAAGTAGTATAAATAGATGGCTCTAGCTTGTATTCAATAACAACTTGAATGAAATTGATATCTTTTGATATCTCTCTCTACTTCTCATCTCCTTTCCCTTCCTTTCTCATCTAAACTCTAAATTCTCTTCTCATCTCATACTCTCCCTATCCCAACCAAGGTTGAGGTCAAGAGCAATCTTTGAAACCTTAACAATTGGTATCAGAGCCTTAATTTGGCTTCCGAATCAAGCTCTAAATCAGAAAAATTGCAAAATCTGATTGATTGTGTTGCAATTAATCAATAAAAATAGTTTTGATACTGATTTTGTTCTATTTTATGTGATCAAGAATTCAATTCTGAATTCTGAACTTGAAGAGCTTGTATACTGTCAAGAACCTGCTCATTGCCTGGGAATTGCTTCCGGTTGGGATTAAAATTGATCGAATTACATTGAAGAAAGTTCAATTGATCAATATTTGTTGATTACATTCAATATCAAAGCTGATTCAGATTGAATTCAATAGGGTTAATCAAGCATTAGCTTCTAAAGTTGAGTGCTGAAGTAAAGTATTAGTTGCTGAAGTTATGTGCTAAGCATAATTGATCTTGATCAAATATTCATCTGATCTGTTGAGAAGAAGTTTAAGTGATGCTATTGGATCAACATTACACTCGATCATCATCAAAAGATCAGAAACAAGCTAAATTGAGGTTTATTCAGATTCTACAATTCAGATATTGAGGTTGAGGTAACCGTTTTCTGAACTACAAGTTACATACTCGATCCGAATATGCTTTTGTTGTTGAATTGTGGTGAAATTGTGTTGATAAGCATAGAAATGGTGAGAATTCATCAGAATCTGCGTTTGATTCTTAAGAATTATATGATATTGAGTGCAGAATTGCTTAGGCGAAAATCTAACAGTGAACTGAGTACCGAAGTGTTGAAATCCGATTTTATTCTTAAAGATTGTGGTGAATCGTGTGTTTAAATCATCATTACAGACAAAGATCAAACCTATTTCAGATTCTTAGTCTGAATTATTCAAGAAAGCATCACTGTCAGGAATTGTTCGAAGTTAGGGTTCGTTCGCGAATTCTGCATATTAGGGTTTGTAATCAGTGACGATTGTGGAACCGATAGCAAGGGTTGTTTTATGCGAACAAAGGAGTAGAACTTCATTAAGCAATCGGTTGTGGAAGAGCTGCGAAACAAGTCTCACTCTTCTACAAATTTCGAACTCATATTCTGCGAACTGAGCTATTCCAGATCGAAGTTTTATTGTTCATTGCAAACATGGCTGATGGAGTGAGGACTTGTTCAGAAGCTGGTGCAAATGCAACAGCCGGACCTCAGTACATTACTACTGATCATCTTCAGGACCTACAAAGCAAGTTCGATCAAAAGCTTGATAACAATGTAGCAAAGCTCGATCAAAATATTGATCAAGTGTTAGATCAAATTTTAAAAATGCAGCAGATACTTCTGGACAAAGATTCGAATAAAGAAGTTCAGTTGCAGCAAATTGAGGCGAAGCTTGGGTATTTGTAGGATCAGGTTAATAAGCAAGGAGAATCCTTAGTTAATGCGATTCTTAAGCCTGCTAGCCAGATTATTCCACCTACTGAAGTGGTTCTACCGCAAGAGTTCAAGGTTGAGCACAAAGAGGAAGTTGTAGTAGAAATGGTTGTTGTTGAAGAAGAATTCGACCACAACAGTGCCAAAGTTGATGAACACAAGTTAGAGGATCCTGAGTTTGAGCAAGATGATCATTATGAAGACTCTTTGCTAGAGTTAGAGCATTTTGAAGATGATGAGCTTTAGCATGACATGCTTGCGGAATGGGAATACGATTTTCATGTCATGGGAATGATAAGGAATGCAAAGAGTAAAGTGAAGAGGAATCATCTTAATGATGCATTGAAAGATCTTTGGGGGAAAAAGAAGTTTACTAAGCAGAAATTGAAGCATGACTAGTCAATGATTGAGTCATGGTCTTCTAAGGATGATTCGATGCTACAAGTGGATCACTATGAAGTCCTTGCAAGCAATAAAGCAGAGAGCTATGCAGAACCGAAGTATTCTGCTAAAAAATTCGATGCTACTGCTGTAATACCAATGGATACATCGTCAAATCTGTTAAGTGTTACTCCATGGCAAGCTGGTATGCAGAATCGAAGCATCTTCACTGCTGATCTATCACATTCTATTGAGAAATCCATTGTTGCTGTTGTGGTACTACCTAGTGCAGAACAAGGTCGTCTTTTGGGTGGAGAAAAGTTGTATTCAAATACACGTTCTTATGACGAGTTGCCTCCTGATCCGGGAGAAGATTCTCAAGTTTATATGAAGCTAAAAAGAGTCAATTTTCTGCTGAAGTGAAGTAATGAAGCTGCGAGAGTGCGTTTCAAGGTTCGACAAAGGAGAAGCATTGTGTCTATACAAGCAATTAAGTTGTTGGAGGTGTGTAAATTCAGTAATGTGCTGGAGCCGATTTCTAATCAGACCAAAATCAGTACAACAAGTGCTATAACTGATATGTTTGAAGTTGGAAGATCCCTTGAGGTTTTTGTGGAGTTTGGCTTCTGTTTTGGGTCTGGTCTGACAGTGTTGGGTAACAAATTGGCAAGTGTATTGAGTTCCAAACTAAGGCTAGGTGTTAATCAAGCTATGGACAAAGAACTTGCTCCAATTGTGCAACCAAATGTGAGGCCTCCTGAATTTAATGTGGAAGTGCAGTACTTATGGATTGGAACCAATGCAGTAGCTAAACTTGAGCCATTAAACCAAGATCTCTCAAGTTGTTTTGCGGCAGAAGTAGAAGTAGTTCAGGGAGGATTTGATGGTGCTGTGAGCTTCTTGTTTGCAACTAGAGATAGTAAGCGAAGCCAATTTAAGACGATGATGATAACATTTGAAGATTGGAACAAACAGCTATTGAAGCCTGCTGATCAGATACAGATTTTGCATGTGTTTGGGGTGACCTATTGTGACTGTTCTGAAGGGAAAAATCATATGCACAAGCTTCAATATCTTCTCAATGTTCGGATGGAAAAAATCAATGCAACATCAAGGATAACTCTAGCTGAAGTTGGAGTGAAAATCAGCATGGGAGTTTGGAACAGATCAGCTCTAGATTGGGAAGAGTTTACAGCTAATCAAGAGTTCTGTTGGTGTCTCCACTTGTTATATTTGTTACTCATGCTTGTGGTGGTTGACAAGAAAGTGAAGATTGATCTTTTAAGGCATGTTTGGTGGTTGGATGAGCATGGGATCCAAGGACGTTTTGAGATCAGGCTGGAAGTTGTGAGCTGCAGAATACAATCTGCCCATGGGGTCGCTTTGGGCATTCAAGTGATGACCTTGTGTCCTTGGAATTCAAGTGTGACCCGTGAGTACTTAATTTGGTGGAGAAAAAGTTTAGAATTTCAAGCCCAAGTCACAAGTGCTCAATTAATCAAGTTGGGACAACAAGAATGCAAGGTAGCTGCTGAAAATTCTTGGGAAATTCCAGCCCTTTCACTGTCAACAGTGAAAGAGTTGTTTAGATTGAGTTTAGTTGGTGCAGTTATGGCTTTTGGAAGGTGTAATAACTTGTTCGCATTAATGAGCTTCCATTTGAACAAGAATCGAGCTAAAATTGGTAATAATTGCAGCTATGGGATGTTGGGGCTATACACTGCTGAATTTTGGGTTCTGCAGCTCAACATGTGGAATTGGGAAGCAATCAAGAGTTCGTTGAGCATGGTCTGAGATGGTTTAGTATGTGGATGTTTAAGCAATACAAATTTTGGATAAGATCCAAGATGAAAGAGTTGCAGCTGCATTCTTATGGAATTACATTGTGTTTTGTTACCATGATCAGGAAATGCGGTTGTTTGAGCTGCAATGGGAAATGCCTACAAGCAGATTTTGACGTTAGGTTCTCATGGTTTGAGTTTGGAAGGCTTCCCAAGATGTTAAAGGACTTCATATGCATTTTTGTGTGGTTAACGACATACAAAATCTGTTGTACAGCATTCTACAAGCAGAAATTCAGAAGTACTGATGCGTTTTGTGATTCTCAACAGCAAGATAGAACTTTGAGCTGTGTTAACTGCATCATGAGGTGTTGTGGGTGTGTTTTTGATGTTTGGTTTGATCAGTGCAGACCTCCTGAAGAGAATTATACGTTCAAACGCAAACATTGTGTCGAAACAAGCATCATACATTGTGCACTGCTGCAATTTCAGATTGAGTTGCTTCAAGGTGTCTTACTAGCTGCAGAACATCAGCAAGTAGATGATCTTCATTATTACAACTCTCTGCTATTCTTGAGGACAATAATGTTTTCAAGGGGAAGGGAATGTTATGAACCGAGAATCTAGAGCATGGGCTGTTGGAGTCCTGGCTGTTGTCTTGTTGCTGTGGACCTGCTGTTGCGGGTGTTGCTGTTGTTGGCCTGCTACAGTGGATGATTTGTAGCTATATGATGTTAGTTTAGTGTGGGAAGGATGTATTAGTTTGTTGAGATTGTAACTAGAATGAGTCTTGACGTAATTAGTTGCATAAGTCTCTTGTTAAGTCATGTAATAAGTGTGCACTAGTGGCATGTAGCCTAGGTGGTCAATGGCCAGTTAAGGTTGGCGGCTAATTAGTAAAATGGCAGTTAAGTCAGTTAGCTTGGTCCACATGCATTGTATCTCTAGATATTTTTAGTCTTAAGCCATCCTGAGAGGAAGTAGTATAAATAGATGGCTCTAGCTTGTATTCAATAACAACTTGATGAATGAAATTGATATCTTTTGATATCTCTCTCTACTTCTCATCTCCTTTCCCTTCTTTTCTCATCTAAACTCTAAATTCTCTTCTCATCTCATACTCTCCCTATCCCAACCAAAGTTAAGGTTCAAGAGCAATCTTTGAAACGTTAACACAAGCCTAAGCAACTCCAAAGCATGGAGGGGCAAGAGGAGGTAGAAGAGGAGTAGGAAGAGAGGAGCAGGAAGAAGAGGTCCTTGAGGATGAAGAGGCTCAAGAAGAGGAGACAAGAAAGAATGGAGATCTCCCTTAATGCTCTATCAGGGCGCATTACTCATAACACCATATGTCTAAGGGGATCCATCAAGAAATGGGCCGCCACGGTCCTCATTGATAGTGGGAGCACTAATAGCTTCCTTGATGCAGCTGTAGTCCGTGAGTTGAGGCTAGAGAAAGTGCCAACATTTGTGATGACTGTCATCGTAGCTAGCGGTGAAAGCCTAATGAGTTACCAAAAGTGCACGGGCGTCAGGTGGAAGGTTCAAGGCACCACTTTCATTAATGACCTAAGGGTAGTGACATGGTCCTGGGAGTTGATAGGTTACAATGTTATGGCCCTGTGACCATTGACTTCACAAACCGTCATTTCTTTTGCTTCAAGGAATGCAAGGCAATACAATTGCAAGGGACGGCTGAGCAAGCATCCTTGCACTCCATTTCTGAGCGTGTCATCACCCAATTCATGAAGACGCAAGCAAGTTGTGTCCTAGGCCATCTCCTTATGGTGATGGGAGTAGAAGAATATGAAGCAGAAGTTCATCCGGACATAGCGCACTTGTTGTGCCACTATGAGGATGTGTTTGACATTCCCAAAGGGTTTCCTCCGACTCGCACCCATGATCATGGCGTCCCTACGCTGCCAAAGGCCAAGCCGGTTAAAATTAGGCCCTACCAGGACCCCCACAGTCAGAAAGATGAGATTGAAAAGCAAGTAGAAGAGATGCTCAAGACCTCCATTATTCAGCCCAGCCGGAGCCCTTTTGCTTCACCGGTTCTTTTGGTCAAAAAGAAGGACGGAACCTACCGCTTTTTGTGTAGATTACCGTCAGCTCAATCAGATCACAATCAAGGATAAATTTCCTATTCCGGTTATTGATGACCTCTTGGACGAGCTCCAAGGCGCAGCAGTTTTCTCCAAAATAGACCTCCGGACCGGTTATCACCAAATCCGGGTCAGGGATAAAGATCGCCACAAGACAGCCTTCCGTACACACAAAGGGCATTATGAGTTGCATGTCATGCCCTTTGGGCTCACAAATGCCCCCGCCACAATCCAAGCCCTAATGAACGAGGTTTTTTCCCTGTTCTTGAGGAAGTTCGTTCTGGTACTCTTTGATGACATACTGATTTATAGCCCTGAGATGCGGGCACACTTGTAACACTTGACCTTGGTCCTGGACACACTCCGTGCCCATAAGCTGTACGCCAAATGTAGCAAATGGACGTTCGGACAGGACCATATTGAGTACCTGGGACACATAATCTCACAAGACGGTGTGGCCACAGATGCAGCCAAGATAGAGGCCATGAGATATTGGCTCGTGCCAACCAGTGTGAAAAGCCTCCGTGAGTTCCTTGGTCTCACAGGATATCACCGGAAGTTCATTAAGGGGTATGGTACTATGAGCAAGCCCTTAACTAGTCTCCTTAAGAAGGGAGCCTTCCAATGGAACAATGCCGCTCAAGTTGCCTTTGAGTCCTTGAAGACAGCTATGATTACAGTACCCGTGCTAGCCTTGCCAGACTTCAGCGAATCGTTAGTTTGGGAGACTGACGCATGTGATGTGGGAATTGGAGCCGTTTTGACTCAGAGAGGCAGGCCTTTGGCTTATCTTAGCCAAGCACTCAACCCATGCCACTTGGGCCTGTCCGTGTATGAAAAGGAGCTCATGGCCGTGATCATGGCCATCCAAAAATGGAGGCACTACCTATTAGACAATCATTTCATCATCAAGACTGACCATTCTTGCTTGCGCCACCTCCTGGACCAACGCATCAGCACCAGGCTACAGCAAAAAGGGGTCTCCAAGTTGATGGGGCTCCACTACAGTATCTAGTATTGCAAGGATTCTGAGAACCGTGCAGCAGATGCCTTGTCAAGGCGTAGTGAAGGTCCGGACCAGGCAACACTATCCTAGCTGACCACTGTCACTCCACTTTGGGTGCGTGAGGTTAGCGATAGCTATGAGGGGGATGCCCAAGCCTCCCAAATCCTGGCCCAGTTAGCCCTTGATCCTAAGGGATGGCCTCGATTCTCCCTTGAGCAAGGAATTATCCGGTGAAAGGGGCGCATCTATGTGGGTGAAGGCGCAGCAGTAAGGGACAAGGTCTTGCATGCCCTTCATGATTCTCCCTTAGGGTGACGCTTTAGGGTGACTGGCACTTTGATGAGGATCAAGAGCATGTTCTATTGGCCACGGCTATAAGACAGTGTTCAAGAATGGGTGCGCAGCTGTGATGTTTGTCAGCGCGCCAAGGGGGAACATGTGCCCTACCCCGGCTTACTTTAGCCTCTACCTATGCCAGATCAGGCTTGGGCTTGCATCAGCCTGGATTTCATTGAAGGCCTTCCAAGGTCTAAAGGGAAAGACGTGATCCTTGTTGTGGTAGATCGATTCACCAAGTATGCTCATTTCTTGACCTTGGCGCATCCCTACACAGCAACACGAGTGGCCCAGCTCTTCTTGGACCACATATATCATTTACATGGGCTGCCAAAGGACATAGTATTAGATAGAGACTCTTCATTTCTAAACTTGTTCTGGAAAGAACTCATGCGCCTTGCTGGAGTGGACTTTCATATGAGTAGTTCTTATCACCCACAATCAGATGGGTAAACGGAAAGAGTTAACCAATGCCTTGAGAACTATCTCCGTGCCATGGCTCTGCTCAAGCCCAAGCTATGGGTGCAATGGATGCCTATAGCTGAATTTTGGTAAATACCAATTATCACTCCTCATTAAAGACTTCACCATTCAAGGCCCTTTATGCTTATGAGCCACGCCTCCTAGCTTGGGACGTGCCATGCCACACCACCTCCCTTTATGTGGAGGACTTTGTCACAAATAGGGGGAATATGATCAACCTCCTCAAAGAGAACTTGAAAGAAGCCCAGCACTGCTACAAGCAAATGGCAAATTTGAAGAAGACTGAGTGCACATTTGAAGTAGGGGACTTAGTGTACCCTCAAACTTCA
Organism: Simmondsia chinensis; assembly: GCA_018398585.1. Lineage (NCBI taxonomy): Eukaryota > Viridiplantae > Streptophyta > Magnoliopsida > Caryophyllales > Simmondsiaceae > Simmondsia > Simmondsia chinensis. The sequence continues at coordinate 24,307,064 of JAGTTD010000007.1, read as the reverse complement.
GCCTTACCGTCGGACTTCCTTGGCTTTAAGGAAGAATTTGAAGCTAGCAGCACGCTACTATGGATCATATCTAGTCTTAGCCAAGATTGAAATGGTTGCGTATAAACTTGACTTGTAAGAAGGGGCCCAGATTCATCCAGTCTTTCATGTATCCAGGCTCAAAAAGAAGATTGGGCAACGAGCACAAATCAACAACGAGCTTCAACATTTTGACTTGGAAGGGGACCCTGAAGTAACACCTCAAGAAGTACTCCAGCACCGCACCATGTCAAGAGACAAGAAGAAGATTGCTCAAGTGTTAATTCTTTGGAAGAACCTAGCAGATGAGACTTGGGAGGATTGGACCTTCATTCGCAAGCAATTTCCTCACTTCAATCATTGAGAACAAGGATCGCTTCATGGGGGAGGCAATGCCACGGTTCCGCACCAGTTCGCACCAGAGGCTTGTCATGACACTGTCATGGTCCGGCCCGGGTACACGCTAGTGCTTGTCATGACATTGTCATGGTCCGCTAGCAATTATGTCTAGGTCTAGCACTTTTGCTTGTCTTGACACCCGATAGAGTCTAGGACATGTTGGGTATTAATTCAAACAAAAAGATATGCTAGGAATTATCAAATTGTAATAGAATAATCTAGAATTACCTAGAACTACTTGTAACTAACTCAACTCCTCCCCTTTCCTGCCTTTTTGAGGATGACGGTTATATCCTGCTCTTTTGATTTGAACGCCTATAAGTAGTTATAAATAGAGGAGATCATACTTGTAATAATCATCCAAACAAATATAATGAAAACTCTCCCTTAACCCGTCTCAACTCTCTCGCTTTTCTCATCTAAATTCTTCTTTTCTCATCTTAAAATCTCAATTTTTTTAAACCTCTAGATTCATTGATCTTCTTTGATCCTGGAATTTAGGTCATGAAATCAAGAACGTGACATTAGGCTACATCGTAGTCTTGGAAAAACAAAATTAGTTCATGGTAGGCATAACATAAAGAAAAACTAAAACAAAATCCATGAACTTAATGAAGGGAAGGATAGAAAAGAACTTGAAATCGAAAAATTACAAACCAAACTCTTTCTTTTCCCTCCCTTCCTCTTCTTTTTGAATTTTGTCTCTCTCTCTCTATTTATTTATTTATTTATTTTTTTAAACTTTGTTTGATTGCTTGAATTGGATGCTAAAACACTTCCCTAACACCCCTATTTATAGTACATGAGGTTTGGGATTCATGAAATAAAATATTTCAAAGCTTCATTTTCATTTGCTACTTTTGCCACCTTTCTTTGCAACTTGCTACAAATCAGTCCCTCATTGCAAGTTGTATGAATATTTTAAGTGCTCAACCCACCCTTGCTTGTGATTTGTTGATTTTGCCACGAAAGTATTCAATTTGCAAATTTTTTTCTCATTCTTTTACCCTTAGCCGTAGGTTTTGCTTCCACATTGACACAAGTTGCTTGATTTTTGCTTTGTTTATTATATCTTGCTTTCATGTGTTGATGTTGATGATAAGACCCAGTAAGATTTAGCATAAAATGAGTGTTTTTGCTATAAAATGACAATAGGAGGGAAAAAGAGCAAAAGGGATATAAATTAGATGTAAAATAGTTAGTAAATGAATCCAAGTAATATGAATAATTATATACTAAATTGGACTTATCAACACCTATATGGTGCAACCAGATAGTTTTATTGGCAAAAATCATGAGCATATGGTATGTAAACTGAAAAAGTCAATATATGGATAGAAACAAGCATCATGCTCATGGAATATTAGATTCAATGAAGCGATTAAGTCTTATGGTTTTGGGCAATTGGTTGATGAACCATGCATGTACAAATGACATCAAGAGAAAGTAGTGACTTTCTTAGTATTGTATGTCGATGATATACTACACATTAGGAATGATGTAGGGGTGTTGTTAGCTTTAAGATTAAGCTACTGCGAGATCATAAGAGTAGGATATTGGGTCTTTCTTAAGCCACTTATATTGATAAGATGTTGTCAAGGTATCACATGGAAGACTCTAAAAAGGGCTTTTACCTTTCAGGCATGGACTTCCTCTTTCTTTTGAGCATTGTCCTATGACACCTCAAGATCAGGTGCAGATGAGGAATGTTCCATATGCTTCAGCAGTGGGATGCCTTATGTATGCCATGTTGTGCACGAGACTAGATATATGCTATGTTGTTGGTATGGTAAGCATATATCATTCTAACCCAAGTCCGATCCACTGGGTGGTAGTAAAGCATATTCTCAAGTAGTTAAGAAGAACTAGAGTTTATATGCTGATCTTTCAAAGTGACGAGCTGGTTCCAGTTGGCTAACTGATAATGACTTTTGGATACATCTTTACCATTGGAGGTGGAGCCATTAGTGGGAGGAGTGTCAAGCAATCTTGTATTGCTGACATCACCATCGAGGCTAAATATGCTGCAGCTTCAGAAGCTACAAAGAAGGCATGTTGGTTCAGATGGAGTAATCGACTTCATTAAGATTTTAACTCAGTATACCTTTTGATCATACATAGAAGGGGTGGGTATAAAGTGTGCAATAAATTGGATTTAGGACAAGTGTGAAATTGCTGGAAATGGTGTCCCAAAAATCCAAATTTGTCTTATAAATGTTATTTTATTAATGAAAAAAATTTAAGTTCCATTCATTTCTTTGTTAAAATTGCGTAAGCGAGCATTTATACTGCATGTAATTTTCTTTTTGGTAACATCCATGAGATGGGTGTAGTCCCATTACTATAATTTACATGATTGTTCAAAGTGGTTTATGAGATTAACCCATAGATAGACTTGGAACAAACGGTATAGATTGTTGATTGAACAACTCATTATCGAAGATAAGTTTGGACCACTTGTACGCTAAGATTATAGTGTGACACTTTAAATAACTTATCTTAGTCGTGTGGATGGCAATCCAAAAGTGTTATGTTAGTGTGTTTTAATAATATTGACACATTGAGTTGGACCATGTGAGTTACTTTTTTCAAGACAACTATCGGAGATTATTGATTCATGTTGTATTGTCTAAACGATGACTCTAAATCCTGAGTGTATTCTTGACTTTTGCATGTTACTTTGGTGTACTATAAGTAAGGTGATAACCTTGAATTTGTATATATTTATTTATATCATTTTAATACATTTTTAAACATTTTACTTCTAATTTTATCGCTTTTGCCCCTTTTTGCTCAGTTTGACTATTTTACTACTTTATTGCAAAAACTCCAATTTTGTATTAAATCTTGCTAGTTTTATCATAAATATCAATAAGTAAAAGCAAGATAAATCAAAAAAATTACAAAATAATAACAAAAATTGTATAAAACTACCAAGAATTCCTAACTTACACCCTATTTTACAAGTTTTGCATCAATTTTGGCTAAAATTCGAGCTTCTATCCTTATTATCCATCTTTTATATCTTGTATAATATAAGTAAACTTTACTTAAAGCTTGTTTAAGCATAAAAAATCAGAAAAAAAATCGAAAATATAAAAAATCACAAGTTACAAAGTAGGTGATGCACCTGCTGCAGCAAGCTTGCTTTACAGCCCCATATTTCTTGATTTTTCTACTAAAATACATTAACCCAAAGCTTAAATAAGTTTTCTAAAATCATCTTATCATGTTATTTCCTTATTTGGGCGGTGTTATTAAGAGGAAAAGCAAGATAATTGGTTGAAAATGTGGCTAGGAGGTCACAATACATCTGTGCAGATAATATCAAATAAAATTGAAGTTTGAGCTAAGTTTTAGCGGTGCAAGCTGCAAGAAAATTATAAAATAACTTCGGTGATGCATCAAACTCAATTTCAACCAATTATGGTCAAGATTTAGGCGGTGATCAAGCTCAAAATCAATAAGAAATCAGAAACGCAGACCGACCTGCAACTGCCGCTGGAAGCTCCAATGGAGGTCGATTTTTGAGATTTTCTCTTAGTTTTTTATTCCAAAATAGACTTTTATAAATATGGGAGGATTCAGGGAGTTAAAGAATCAAGTTTTAAGGTCAAAAAACACAAAAAAATCGAGTGAAAAAAGGGTGTGAACAGGTCGGGTCTGTGCAGCTGCGAACCTGACCTGCTCTGTTTTTTTTTTTTTTTTGGTTATTTTTGTTAGTTTTATCATTTTTCTTCATTAGTTCATGTATTTTGATGTTTTTAATGTTTAATATTAAGTTTAACATGAACTAATTTTGTTAATCTAAGGCTACGATGTAGCCTAAGTTGTAAAATACGCTCGTTTCTAATTTAAGGTGTTCAATGTTTTTGTTATTGCGTTGTTGAAGTGTTTATCATTGTTCTTCATGAGTTTTAAATGCTTGATCACCATTTAAGGCCCATAATAATTAATAATGAGACCAAAAGGAGATTTATGATGATTGCTGAGGTGATAAGCACCACAAATTGGGCGAATGCTCGAGAGGGATTAACGCGATTTGTGTGGTTTTTAAAAGAAAATCATAGAATTTTTATAACTCTTTTCTTATTTAAATTCATGCACGAAAGTGATGGGTTAATATGTTAAAGAGTACGCTAAATGTTGCTCGAAAGAGAATGTTTAGTAAATTAGGATTTTCAACCATCAACACACAGTAACAACTTGAATATCGAGGATAGAAAAGGCGTATTGATGCAACTAAGGTGAAATCGGATGCCTTAGACTTTATTAACTAAAAAAAAACTTAAATCGGCTAATATTAGTCTAGTTTTAACTTTTTATTTTTATTTTATTTTATCTTACTTTATTTCATATCAAAATCCCCAATTTTTCGATTTTTCAAATAGTATTAAAGCTATTAATTTCAGTACTCACTGAGCAATCCTCGTGGGAACGATACTCTACTCACTCTGTATTACTTGAAGTGACTAGTGCACTTGCTAGTAAAAATACGCATCATAAGGTCTAGACAAATGACTAAATTCCCATTTACACTGGGCAACGGTATGAAGTGTGATAAGGATCGGGTATTCAATACGGAATCTATAGTCTCTTATAAGATGTAGATGTCCCCCTTAGTTGATTCGCAAGTGTTTGAATGATTCAGAATCTTTGGCAAACTATTCCAAGTGTTTTACATTTGAAATTTATACTATGAATATGTTCAAGTATAAATGACTTATTCTAAAAAAGGGCAAGTCAGGAAACTAATGCAAAAGTTGCGCGAAAAATAATGGTAGTAGTTATAATTTTTTTGTCATAGATATCTAGTGGAGGGGTAATTGTCATCAATAAAGTCTATTTGGGAGTTATCCAATAAATGGTTTAAGTCTAGAATGCAGTGAGATTTACTTAGGAAAAATTAGGTCCCATTAAATATTTTATCATGAGATGGTGACTACTTTAATCCATTTGGAGCAAGATTTAAATTATCTCTAAGGTCCCTGTGCAAGCCTCTAATTTAATAGCCGTCAGACAAATATGAAAGAATTCCTGAAATAAGTAAATTTAAATTTCCTAAACATTATTCATGAGATGAATAAAAATTAAAAATTGTAAAATAAAATATATATTTTTTAAAATTAATAAGATGAATTTTGAAAATGGGCAAACAAAGGAAAAACATAAAAAAAGGAAAATGACGCAGAAATCTGTGTTTATAGGCACTGGCCAACTAGCGCACCGCTAAAGGCCACCACTAGAATGATCCGCACCTTTGGGCGTGGACCTATAGGAGCGTGCCACGTGGGAAGATCTTGGGCAGCCACAACAGGGCAATCAGCACCTACAGGTGCGGACCAATCGCAGGGTGACACATGGCACACGATATTAATTAAATAATACACAATTTGAGCTGTATACATTATGATTTTTTTTCTTTGTTCTGTTGAATCCCACATTGATTTTTGCTCATTTTTTGCTCCTGTAGCCTACTATAAATAAGGGTTTTAGAGTTAGAGTTTGGCATTCAATTCAAATTATATATTAAAGGATTCTAAAATAACTGACTTTCTAAGACCTAATTAGAGAGAAAATTTTCCGTTGAAATTTTTATTTTTATAGTTTAATATTTTTTGAATCCCACACTGCGTGCGTTTTGTGGTCATTACGTAGAAGGAAGCTGGGTCTCAGTCTTCTCGGCTTTCTTGGAGTTATTATCATTCTGGTTTTCTTTATTGTGAGCAATTTCAAGTATGTCTTTCTTTCTTTCTCTTTTAATTTTTTGCTTTTCTATTTATTTAATGTTTTCTTTTTATGCTAGTTATAGTTCACGTAATTATTATGAGTGTATTAGAGTAGAGGCATGTAGATTTGAATTAGGATTTTAAATATGTAGATTTAAGATTAGGAATTTTAAATCAACCTTAGGTTTTGAAATTAAGAATTTTAAACCCTTCTGCTGCATTAACTTTATTAAATTAGGGAAAATTTTTGAAATTCGTCCTAACATCGTCAACCTGAGCCATTGGCATTCATGAGCTCGAAGGAACAACACGAGGGTACATAGTGTGAACTAAGAGAGGAGGAACAAGCCTTAGTTGCCCAATGTCTTCTGTAATGCCTTGAACTAAGTCCTTATGAGTCCCCGCCTACTTGACTAAGATAGCTCGACTTCAACTATTATCTATCTTGCCACGTCCTTAGCTATAACGGTAATAGTAGAAGACTGGGCTGAGTTCATCATAGTCCAGAATCTATCAGATTCCTTATGGAGTCTCTCATTCATTGAGGCCCCAACATCATTAACGATTGCGCTCATTGCAACAAATTTTTCACGCTGATCCACTAGAGTATGCTCTGTTTTAGTGCGTTGCGTTTCGTAGACCTCTTTCAGAGCTTATTCAATCCTTTTATCAATGAGTTCCATCTAGCAATTAGCAGGGCCATTAAACCCTTTCGAGAATAGCCATTAAGTCCAATAAACTCATCTTCTGGGATGTCTTCTTCACCTCCTCTTTTTTTTTTTTTTTTTTTTTTTTTTTATCGTGGTTGTGAGTTGTTTCATCCCCTCGTGGCACAATGCTTTATTCTAGTGCTGCTTAAGTCGAGACCTAATTGCGACCTGTGCCTTTTATTTTTGCTAATGGGAAATTTAAATTTACTTATTTCAGGAAAAATATGAAAGAGAACCTAAAGGGTGTTGTGCGCTAGTTGGTCCGATCCACACGACGCAGATTGCGACTTGTGCCTTTTATTTTTGCTTTTTCACACATGTAAAAACTCATCTTATAAATTTTAATTTTCAAAAATTATTCTATTTTATAATTTTTAATTTTTATTCATCTTATAAATAATGTTTGTTAAAATTAAATTAACTCATCTCATGAATTATTTAATATTTTTTGGATGGCAATAAGACAGAAGCTTGCATAAGGATCTCAGGGACAATTTAAATCTAACCCCAAATGGGTTAAATTAATCATGTCATGAATTTAATCACCATTTAATAAGATTTAATTCCACTAAATAAATCTCATTGCACTCTAGACTTAAATCATTTATTTGATATTTTCCAAAGAGTCTGTATTGATGACAAGAACCCCTCCAGTAGATGTCCACGGTAAAGAATAAATATAAGTACTACCATTATTCTTCTTGCAGCTTCTCCATTAGTTACCGACTCGCTTTTCATTGAAAAATTCAATTGTACTTGAACATATTCATAGTATAAATTCCAATTGTCAAACACCTTGAACACTTTGGATAAAGTTCTTGAATCATTCAAATACATGCGAATCAACTAAGGGGACATTTGTATCTTATAAGAGACTGTAGATTCCGTATTGAATACCTAATTTTTATCACGCTTCACGTCGCTACCCAATGTACATGGGAATTCAGTCATTTGTCTAGAGCTTACTTATACGATACCAAAGAAACTAACATTCCATGCACAAGTCTAGAATACTCTCAGGATTTAAAGTAATCGTTCAAACAGTACAACATGAATCACTCATCTCTGATAGTAGTCTAGAAATAAGTAATTCACATGGTCCAACTCAACGTGTCAATCTTATTAAACACACCATTCTAACACTTTTGGATCACCATCCACATAACCAAGACAAGTCATCTAACGTATCACCTTATAGTATTAGCATACAAATGGTTCAAACTTGTCTCTGACTACGAGTTTTTCAAACAACAATTCGTACCATTTGTTCAAAGTCTATCTATGGGTTAATCTCATGAACCACTTAAAACAAATATGTAAATTATTGTCTGAGGATTGCACCCTTCTCAACAATTTTACTGAAAAGAAAATCAAATGTAGTATAAATGCTCACTTACAGAAATTTAACAAGGAAACGACTGGAGCTACAATTTTATTCATTACTAAAATAACATTTGTAGAACTGATGCCTACTTGGTGTTTGCTTTGCAAGCGCACTAAGTCATATCAAGTAATACAGAGTGAGTAGAATATTATTCCCACAAGGATTGTTATTGAATGAGTACTGAAATATGTAATAAACAAAAGAAAAAGAACTAAAGAGGTTACTAGTTTTGTTTTTCAACGTTTTCGGATTTAATTAGGTCCAAGGCATCCGATTTCATCTAGTTTCATTAATACGCCTTTCTATTCTGGGTATTCAAGTTTTTATTACATGTTGATGGTCCAAAACCTTAATTTCATAAATATTCTCTCTCGAGCAACATTTAGCATACTCTTTTACATATTAACTCATCAATCTCTTGTGTGAATTTAAGTAGGAAAAGAGTTTTGAAGATCTATGATTTTCACTTAAGACCACACAAATCACGTTAATCTATCTCTGGCATTCGCTCCATTTGTGGGGTTTATCACTTTAGAATTCATCATAAATCTCCTCTCGGACTCGTTATGGATTATTATAGGATTTCAATAGTGATCAAGCAATCAAAACTCACAAAGAACAATGATAAACACTTCAACAACGCAATAAGCAAAACATTGAATACATCGGATTAGAAAAGGGCGTAATTTACAACTTAGGCTACATAATAGCCTTGGAAATGTAAAATTAGCTCATGGTAAACATAATATAATAAAAAAAATAAGACAAATTTCATATACTTAAAAAAGAAAAGGATAGAAAAGAACTTTAAAATAAGAAATCACAAACCAAACTTCTTTTCTCCTCCTTCTTTTCTACGGTTTTCTACCTAATTTCCCTATTTTTTATTTTTTTTTCCAAATGAATGATGCAAAACACTTCCCAAACCTCTCTATTTATAGTGCATAAAGTTGAGATTACTTAAACGAAAAATTATAGAAAGCTTAAAGCTTATTGCACCACCACACTGCCTTTGCCACCTCGTTTTTGCAAGTTGAAGTGTATTGTTCAAGCTTATTGTTCATCCTGTGCAACTTGCTGTTCTAGCTATTTTTCTTCAGTTTTTTCAGCTTTCCACCACTCAAATTCTGTGTTTACATCAACTTGGACATGTTAATGTATTGTTTAATCCATCCTTGCTCTTGATTTGTGAATTTTTTCCACCTCTTTTTGCAATTTGAAGTGAATTGTTCATGTTTTTGTTGTAGCCGTGTGTTTTGATGTGTTTTACCAAACTTTTGGCTTTTTTGATGTATCTTGCATTCACTTATTTATTCTGATGATAAAACCGAGCAAAATTTAGCACAAAACGAGGGTGTTTGCAAGAAAATAGTACGGGAAGCGAAAAAGAGCAAAAGCGAGCAATCGCAATAAAAATTTGATGCATAAAGATTACAAAATGAACTAAAATGATATGAATAATTATATACTGAATTGGACTTATCAAGGAAAAATTTGGATTTTTAGGACAGCATTCCTAATAATCTCTCACTTGTTCTAAATCCAATTTATTACAACCTTTATATACATCTCTTCTATATGTGATCTAATGTTTTACTAAGTCAATTATTCTATTTGAATCATCATGCCCTCTTTTGCAACTTCTAAAGCTGCAATGAATTTGGCCTTGATGTGTTTTTCTACGTCTATTAAAATTTCATATTTAACCCTGATAACTAAGCACATCTAAATTGAAGTGCAGAGCAAGAGGGTGTCGAATTACAAGAACTAAGAGTACATGAAATTATCATATGACCTAAATTGATTTGAATAAAATTGAGAGGTTTTAGTGTTGATTAATCTAGAAAATGACAATTAAACTAAAATAATCTACTTCGAATCGGAAAAGTGTATTAAATTGGAACATAGAGTTTCGAATGCATCATTAGCCAATTATTTTTGTGTTAACTTTTAAATTGGGATTATTGATTGTCACATGGGTAGTGGTTTAGGCTACAAGATTCAACCTATTAAGGAGATGTTAGTATCACGTATCGACCCTATCTAACTAAAGCATAGGGAAGATAGGCTTTAATTAACAACTCAGTTAATACTATTGCTTGATTAATTAATCCTAAGGCTACAAGCACAAAGAATTAATTTATAAATATCAATATCAACAATTAAAGGTTACAAACTCAATAATCATATTAATTGAATAAACAATTAGAGCACAATACTTCATAATATTTCTCACAATCAGGCAATTCATTTAACAAACAAACTATCCTGAAATTAAAGTTATACAAAAATAAAAAAGTTAAGACTTCATCTAATCCCAGAGAGCAAGTTAGCTCTCCATCAAGGATAACCCAGTGAAGGAGGAGACGTATGAACTCATGTCCATCTTCACACTAATTTTGCTCTTGTTCCAAGATTAACGAAAGAAAAAGAAAAGGAAATTGAGAGGAGAGAGAAAGAGCTAAGCTCGACCCCTTTCAGAACCTCAAAACCAAGCATTATATCCCCGACCAAAACCGACTCTTCTAGGTCTTCTTTGAGCCCTACCGGATTTGGGCCTGTGTGGGTGAACTAAGCTCAGGTCGATGCTACACTTGGTTCAAGATGGGGATGATGGTGCTTGTGTCGGGCTGACGGTGATATTAGGCCTGAGGTATCTACGACTGTGGGCTGGACAGTAGGGACGATGTCTGGGCTTGGGCTAAGGTTGTATTAACGCAGGTGTGTTGTGCGTTGGTGGGCTTGAGGATGAGCTGGTTTTGGCGTTGGTGTTAGGCTGGAGCTAGATGTTGGGCTTGGAGGTTGAACTTACTTGTTGGGTTGTGGAGCTCGGTGACGGGCTGGGCTGGTGCTGCGTGTTGGTGGTGCAAATGGGATTGATGTTGACGAGGTGGGGTTCAGGTTGTTGGTGAGCTTAAGGTGCAGGTCGGCAGGTTGGGCCGGGCATATACATTCTTGTCCCAAATCTCGTTTGACTTGATTTAACTCTTACGCATTGAATTTGTCTTATTTGCTCTAGATTTGACAATTTTCAGGATTTTAATCTTCAAACCCATAAATATTAAAATTGTCAAAGTGAGCATAAAATTATAATTAATTAGGTGCAAAATAATTGAAATAGAAACTAAAAGATGCGTAAATTTGAGACTTGTCAACACCCCAACACATAATTTTTGCTAGTCCTCAAGCAAAGCACAGGATAAACTCAAATACTCAAGCGATCAACTAGCCCAACCTTCACCAAGTTTTTTGAGATTAAGACATACATTACAATTCAAGACAAGATTCAGTTGTTTAGAGCATTTAATAATTCCATGAATTTAGATGATTGAACTTCAAAACTCATCATAGAATTTCATTAACCATGTATCAATTTATAGAAACTATTAATGCAATATGAGCACACAGGTGAATGTGAATAGGATCCCATGTCATAGAATCTCATCAAATTCTCGCATCCAACCAAATGTTATGATCATGCTCCATAGCTCTATGTTGCTGCTGATATGTCCTAATCTACTTTACTAGGCTCGCGGTTAATTGCTCTTAAGTGAAGTACTGCATTTTGATGTATATTTTTGTATGTTGGCTGTTAGCTGCTTTTTGCACCAAAGTCTTATTGTATCTAGTTAAGTCGGTTGATGGTCCAGGGGAGCTTAGATTGAGTCAATTGTGGCAGCTATTGATTGATGTAAGTCGGTTAGATTGTTATTAGTCCAATGTATCTAAATTAAGTATAAGTAGCTATGTTTCAAGTGTAATCCTCATTCAATCAAATACAAAATATCTTTTGATATCTTTTCTCATTCTCATCTAATTTTCTCTCTAATCTCTTATCTCCTTTCACTTCTTCTCTCAACTTAATCTTTTCTTCCACTAGGTTAACTTCAAGATTGATCTTGAAGCTTAACAATTGGTATCAGAGCTGTGTGTTGCTGCCGATCGATTACTTCTTGATTGATTGGAGCTGGTGAGGTGCAAGAAGCCGATATCAATGGCTGGAGGTGTAACAACATGATCTGGTGCAACTAATACTGCTACAAATGTTGATCCTAATGTCACTTATGCTTCGGTTGTTGGTGCTAATGCTGCAGCAGGAGCTAAGTACATTACAGCTGCTCAATTGAAAATTGAATGGCTAAAATGTTCTCTCGAATACAGCAATTACCATGTCCTCTGGTGCTAGAATTCTTGTTACCTGCTAGCCAACAGGTTTAACCTCTAGTTGTGGCAGTTGGATAGCAAGATCATCCTCCTGATTCAATACAAGCTCCAGTTGCAAGTATGACTTTGGGACAGAATGATCGTCCATCAAATCAGTTGTAGCATCAAAATTCTAGAAGTAATGATGCTTCATCCATAAGAGCAGTGGTTACAGGCGGGCAAGGATTCAAATTGAACCTTTCAATGGAAAACAGCCACAATTGTGGATCAGAAGATGTGATCGATACTTTCATTTCTATCACATTGAAGAGGTTGAGAAGGTGGAACTAGCAGCTATTTATCTCCATGGAGATCATGAGGTATGGCTTTATAGTCTTCTAAAGAGTAATCCTTCATTATCTTGGGCTGAATTCATGGAAAAACTTTGTGAATGTTTTGGGGATGAAGACTCAAGTGACATAGTTGATAATTTCAACAAAGTAGTGCAAATCACATTTGTGAAAGAGTACATGATGAGATTTGAGAACCTTAGAGCTAGTATGATTGCAGCTTATCCTGAGGCAACTGAATCATACTACTTGTCTAGCTTCATTAGTGGCTTAAAGCCAAAAATTAAGAACCTTGTCAAGGCAATTGGTCCTAGAACTTTATCAAAAGCTTATGCTAAGGCTAAATTGTTTGAAGCAACAGTTCTTGCATCCGATAAGGGACCAAGGAACAGAGGTAGTAGTTTATATCAGCAACAGAAGGGGCCAATGAGGTCAAGGTCTGTTCGTTCTGATGAGAAGAAGGTCCAAAAACTGTGTTTCAAATGTAATCAGCCTTATTCCTTTGGACACAAATGCAATCCCAAGTTCCTTATGTTAGTAAGAGGAGCTATTACTAATGATCAATCTGAAGAAGGTGAAATAGAGGCTGTGTTGGATAGTTCTGATCATGAATCTCAAGAGGAGCTTCTTGAAGATGAGGTTGAGATGTCTATGAAAGCCTTGATAGGAAATGGGGCTTCTAACACCATTAGGATCAAAGGACATGCTAGTAAGAAGTCCATTGTTATTCTGATTGACAGTGGTAGTACTCACTGCTTCATTGATCCAAAGGTGGTGAGAAAGGTTAAGTAGGATAGGATCAAGACACAACCATTAGCTGTGACAGCAGCTGATGGGAATTCCATTCTTACTCAGACCAAATGCCAAGGATTCCAATGGTCTATGCAAGATCACAAATTTTAGTATGACTTTAGGATCTTGCCATTGGGAGGTTGTGATATGGTTCTTGGTGTGGGTTGGATGAGATCTTTTAGTCAAGTGGTCTTTGATTTTGCCAAGTTAGCAGTGACTTTTGAAAGGTAAGGATCTGCTGTAACATTGCAAGGCATGGCTGAACAAGCTCACTTGCAGCTGTTGAAGGGCAAGAGCTTAGAAGGTGGATTTAGGAAGGGTGCTTATCAGTGGGTTGGATAGTTATTTGCAATCTCACATACTAAATTGGGAGAGCTATCTCATTCTGTGGTGGAGGCATTGATTGATGAGTTTGGGCATCTATTTGAGCAACCAAAGACTTTACATCCTAGAGGAACTTGGATCATGCAATTCCTCTCAAGCCTAACTCAGAACAAGTGAAGTTAAGACCCTACAAGTACCCTAATTCACAGAAGATAGAGATTGAGAAGCAAGCAGATGACTTACTCAAGAATTGCTTTATTCGACAAAGCCACATCCCTTTTGCTTCTCCTATGATATTGGTTAAGAAGAAAGATGGCTCGGCTAGAATGTGCATTGACTATAGGCAGCTTAACTCCCTTACAGTCAAGGATAAATTTCTAATTCCTGTCATTGAGGACTTGTTGGATGAGTTACATGTTGCACGCTTATTTTCCAAGCTTGATTTGAGGCAAGGCTATCATCAAATCAGGGTGACGGAGCAAGATGTTTACAAGACTGTCTTTAGAACTCATCTTGGGCATTATGAGTTCGTGGTTATTGCCTTTTGGCTTAACTTATGCTCCAGCTACTTTTCAGGCAGTGATGAATGATGTCTTCAAGCTGTTCCTGAGGAGATTTGGGTTGGTATTCTTTGACGATATCTTGATTTGCAGTCCTACCCTGGAAGAGCACTTAAAGAGTTTGTGGGAAGTGTTCTTGGTGATGCGCATTCACAAGTTGTTTGCCAAATTGACTAAGTGCTCTTTTGCTTAGACTTAACTTGAGTACTTAGGTCTTGTGATTTCTCACGGAGGGGTTTGTACTGATCCTTCCAAAGTTCAGGCAATGAAAGAATGGCCAATTCCTATTACATTGAAACAGTTGCAAGGATTCTTGGGATTAACGGGTTACCACAGGAAGTTTATAGCTGGTTATGGATCAATTGGCAAGCCTCTAACTAATCTATTGAAGAAGGATGCACTCAGGTGGTCTGATAAGGCTCTGGGGGCATTTGAAGCCTTGAAAGAAGCCATGTGTCCATCACCTGTTGTGGCAATGCTAGATTTTGAAGAGGAGTTTGTTTTAGAAACAGATGCTTGTGGGAGTGGCATTGGAGCTGCATTGTCTCAGAAAGGAAGGCCAATAGCCTACCTTAGCCAAGCCTTAAGTCCTAAGCACCAAGAGTTGTCCACATATGAGAAGGAGTATCTTGCAATCCTTATAGCAGTTGATAAGTGGAGACACTACTTGGATGGCCATCGCTTTATCATCAGGACAGACCATCAAAGCTTGAAGTACCTGCTTGAGCAGAGGATTGTTACAAGAATTCAGAAGAAAGGTTTGATGAAGATGTCAGGACTTGATTATGCTATCGAGTATAAGAAGGGCAAAGAGAACCAAGCAGCTAATGCTTTATCTCAAAGATTAGAGGAAGCTGAACAAGGTTATTATGGAGCTGTATCAGTGATTCTTCCAGCCTGGATTGAGGAAGTATACAAGTCCTACTAGAATGACAATTTTGCACAAGATTGTATAACTACTTTTAGCATCAACAGATCTAGAAACATTGCTCCTAAGGCAGAAGTATCCATTGTTAAGGGAATCATCAGACTGAAAAGGAAAAATTATACATTAGATCCTCTACTGATCTGAGACAACAAATCATCAGAGCTTCCCATGATTCAGCTTGGGGAGGCAACTTAGGTATTGATGGTACTTATCAGAGGCTCAAACCATACTTTAGTTGGACTGGTATGAAGAAGGAAGTGAAGGAATTTGTACAAGCTTATGAGACTTGTCAGCAAACCAAGGCTGGTGATCACAGGTATCCGGGACTTCTCCAACCTCTACCTATTCCGGATGGTGCTTGGCAAAACATAAGCATGGATTTTATTAAAGGCTTGCCAAAATCAAAGGGCAAGGAAGTTATTTAGGCAGTGGTGGATTACTTTACCAAGTTGAATCACTTTGTTGCATTGGCTAGACTTGTAACAGAAGAGAAGCTTGCAAGAGTTCTCCTTAATAACATCTATAAGCTTCATGGATTACCACAATCCATAGTATCTGATTGGAATAAGCTCTTCACCAATCATTTCTGGAGGGAATTGTTCATCCTCATGGGCACAACTTTGGCTTTGAGTTCTTCCTACAATCCACGGACTGATTGCCAAACGGAAAGAGTTAATCAGTGTATAGTACACTACCTTCGGAGCATGGTATTCAGTCATCCAAAGGTTTGGGGAAAATGGTTATCTTTTGCTGAGTACTGGTATAATACACACGCTTATGCTTCAATTGGCACCACACCATCCAAGGCTTTATATGGTTATGATTCTCCTTCACCCTTGATGTTGCAAAAGTTTGTGACATCAATCCCTGAAGTGGCTGATTTGATGAAACAAAGATGACAATTGATGCAACTTTTGAAGGGCGATCTTCATCAAGCTCAAGTAAGGATGAAGTATTATGCAGATAAAAACAGTGTCGACAAAGCTTATGAAATAGAAGATGTGGTTTATTTGAAGCTTCAGCTGTACAGACAAGGGTCAATGGCTGTGAGAAGAAATGTTAAGCTGTGTGCTAGATACTTTGGGCCAGCCAAGATCATTGAGAAGATTGAGAAAGTAGCTTATAAGTTGGAATTGCCCCCTGACTCTTACATTCACCCTATGTTTCATGTGTCCCTTTTCAAGAAACAGGTGAAGAAAGGCCAAGATAGTTTAGCTTAGCCCCCGCAAGTTGGTTCTAATGGTGCTTTTCTGTTTAACCCTACTGTCATCTTCAATTCCAGACTGCAGAATGATGAGGGTGGGTTAGTCAAGGAGATTCTAGTGCAATGGTCTAATTTGGACAAGAAGGATGCCCCTTGGGAAGAGTTAAGACAAAAATGTTTTCAAGGAGAGGGGATTGTTATGATCATGCCTCACAGCTCTATGTTGCTGCTGATATTTTTTGATATGCTTTGCTAGGTTTGAGGTTAATTACTCTTAAGTGAAGTGTTGCGTTTTGATGTATATTTTTGTATGTTGGTTGTTAGTTGCTTTTGGCACCAAAGTCTTATTGTATCTAGTTAAGTTGGTTGATGGTCAAGGGGTGCTTAGAATGAGTCAATTGTGGCTGCTGCTGATTGATGTAAGTCGGTTGAATTGTTCTTAGTCCAATGTATCTAGATTGAGTATAAGTTGTTATGTTTAAAATGTAATTCTTATTCAATCAAATCCAAAATATCTTTTGATATCTTCTCTCTCTCTCTCATCTAATTTTCTCTCTAATGTCTCATCTCCTTTCACTTCTTCTCTCATCTTAATCTCTTCTTCCATTTTGTTAACTTCAAGATTGATCTTGAAGCTTAACACCAAATATACCAAGGTTTTGTACCCTCACACCATTGAATCACCTAAACACAAGCCCTTACATAGAGAATTTTGAGTAGGGTGTGAGTGACTACTTTAAAATAATTTTCTGTCAATATAGCACAAAAGAAGAACATCTTTATCATGAATGTACATTAATTTTCCCTTTCTCCTTTTTCTTTTGCCTTTTTTTTTTTTCCTTGGAGGAAAATTTTTTCTTTCTTACTTTTCATTTTGTTCTTTTTTTTTTCCCTTTCATTTCTTCTTCTTTTTCTGTCCAATTTTTGGATTTTCACATAACAAGTACCTTAACTTTACAATTGACACTGATCAACAAGTACTTTACTTCGTATCAAGAGGCAAGAATTAGGATAAGCCAATACGGCAAGCCTACAAAACAAAAGACATATAAGATTGTTTACTCAAAATTTTCAAATTTTCCACAAAACGAAAGTCTTGTGCATAGAGAATATGTAAGCCACATGAATAGAACCCATTAATATCAACGCTGATCAACAATACACACTAACAAGTATGAAGTAAAATTTTTCAATTTCATGGAATTAAGGGAACGAAATAAATAGCAAATCCTACTATCATCCTAACATACGCATCGATCAAGGAAAACTTAGCTAAACGGTTATAATGCACACTCAAAATGCACAAAAGATGTTCAAAAATTTTAAAAATTTGACCAAAAAATGAGCACATGCAAATGAGCCTCGCCCCTACACATATCATGCATTGTCCTCAATGCGGGAACATAAATCATTAAAGCACAAGAAATAGGTAAGATAGAGCAATACAACCTAACAAGGCAGCGTGAACATTTGTAAATGACTCCTTCAACCCGGGGACGAGAACTTGAAAAGAGAGAAAACAAATCTCCAAAAAACTAATTAGTTCAAAAACTAAACGAATAACAAGAATTAACAAAACCTAAGCTACCTCCTAGGAGCGCTAAGTTTTACGCCTTCATCCGGGCGCAATGAATCCAGTAAAGATTAAGTAATGGCATTAACCAAAGAAACAACTTCACTGAGCTCAGCTAAGACAACATCTGTAGCAGAATTAGAAGTGTCACACATGATTTTAGGAGGGGAGAGTAGTCGGGCGGATGCTTAATGGGAGCAGGTACAAGCATAGACCAAAGCTTATGAAAAGTTTCTAACCAGGACTCATCGAACTCAAAAGATATGTCCTTAGAAGGCAAACTATTCAATGTCTAGCTAACTTCCCACAGTCCTTAATGAATACCCTATAGAAACTCGCATGACTTAGAAAGGCTCTAACTGGATTCACATTCAAGGGAGGGGGCGAGTTACATTCAAATCTACCTTAGTTTTATCAACCTCAATACCCTCCTTAGACAACCTACGACCTAGTACAATTCCTTCTCGAACTATAACATGATTCTTCTCCCAACCCAAAACTTCTTTCATGTCAGGGTTCAGCCTTCGTTGCATCTCTGTAGAAGGTTTTGCATTCTCATCTAGGGGGTCACTAACTAGGATTGGGGGGGGGGGGGGGGGGGGGGGGGGGGGTGGTTTGGTCCACCAAATCATCAGCAACATTCACATAGAAACATTCCGACTCATCCCACTAGTGGGTAATGACGAAGCTTTAAAAATATTCAACCTAATAGTCATATTTGCAAAGCTAACATCCATTACCCCAGATCTACAATTAATTATAGCATTAGATGCCGCTAAGAAAGGCCGACCTAAAATGACAGGGCTATGGTTTCTCGAATGACTAGAAGATTCCATATCATGCACAAGAAAATCAGCAGGAAATATGGCTTTGTCTACCTTCACCAGTACGTTAGTAAGCTCACCATGGAGGATCCTAGTTGATCAATCCGCTAACTGCAAGGTCACCATGGTGGGCTGCAACTCTCCCAGATCTAAATTCTCAAAAACCAAGTAAGGAATAGTATTGACACTCGCTCCTAAGTCTAGTAAAGCCTTATCGATCGGGTAATCTCCATTTGAGCAAGAGATGGTGGGGACACCAGGGTGTTCGTACTTAATCGGAGTGTCACACTTCAGAATGGAGCTCACTTGCTCGACTAAAAACACTTTCTTAGGCAGATGTGCTTTAGATCGCCTCTTTTGGTTTTGAAGGTCCTTAATAAACTTCACATAAGCCGGGATCCGTTTAATTGCATCAAGAATAGGAATGTTGATCTTTACTTGCCTAAAAGTCTCTAAAATGTCTTCCCATTTCTTGTCCCTCCCATTTGGATGTGGTGCAACTAAAGCTTGGGGAAAGGGCACTCTAGGTACATATGAGGAAGGAAGATTAGAGGTCTTAGGAGAGGAAGAAGGGTGCGTGACCTTATCGGTCTCCTTCTCTCTTTCCTTGCTCTTCTCTTCTCCCTCACCACTTATGGGTACTTCACTCTCAGCACTTACCCCATTGTCAGCCTCCTTCCCACTTCTTAGAACTATAATGGACTTTGCTTGTTCTTAATAGGGAGGATAGTTATCTTTCCTCACATAGTTCCTAGGGTTCTCTACAGTTTGGCTAGGGAGTCTTCCTTCATCTCTCCTACTCAAGGTGTTAACTAGCTGACCTATTTGAGTTTCTGGCTTTAAGATCAATTGTGTATGAAAGTGAAAGAGTTGGGAATTAGCTTCTAAACCTTTTAGTGCACTCAAGACCTTCTCTTCGAAATTCGAATTAGAGCTCAAATTAGAAGGTTGGAATTAGTTGGAAGCATACCCTTGCGGTTGAAAACCTAGAGGTCGTGGCATACCAGATTGTTGAGGTCATGGATTATGTTGTTGTGGCATGAATTGTCCTTCTCCTCCTTGCCTCCGAGAGAAGTTTGGATGGTTTCTCCAGCCCGGATTATATGTGTTCGAGTACAGATCGTTCCACGAGAATCATTGGGCTGCATTAACCCGTTCCTCTAACCACTTAAGAAAAGGTGAAGCAGAGTGGCAATCTTTTGTAGAATGAGAGGCACTAGAGCATGAAGAATACACACTACGCATGTTTCGAACATTAGACAAATTAGGCATAGTAGAGGGAGTCAATGTCATCTTAAATAAGGAAGTAAGCTGCTCTATAGAAGAGGCAAGAGAGTCTACTTTCTTATCTAAGATAGAAGTGTGAGCAATTTCATGTACTCCTCCTTTATTTAACCTAGCAGCATTTAAATGTGCATGTGCGGCATTCTGTTTTGAGTTCTCTTTCAAATGTTCAAAAAGTTCCCATGCCTCATCCTCATTCTTCCTAAGGAATCGACCACTACATGAAGCATCAACAGTTTGTTGACCCTTTTCATTTAACCCATAATAAAAGTTTTGGAGCAGTTTCCATTTAGGGATAGCATGATTTGGACAGGCTCTCAGTAGTTCACCTATTTCAACTCTCATGAAACTCTTCACTCGGAAGTTGGGCAAAGGTTTTAATGGCTCCCCTAGTTGTGTTGGTCTTACTAATGGAATAGAATTTCTTAAGAAATTCTTGTTGCATTTTAGTCCAAGTACTAATCGTCCCACTAGGTAAGGTGCCTAACCAATTCTTAGCCTTGTCCTTCAATCAGAAAGCAAAAAGACGAAGTAAGATGGCGTCATCGCTACCGTTAGGGATCCTAAAGGCTGAGCAAACCTCCATGAAACTGTCCAAGTGTGTGTACGAGTTCTCGTTGCCTAAGCTGTTGAATGAGGGAAGCATTTGTATGGTATGTGGCTTAAGCTCAAACCGATGGGCTACAGGTGGCAACATAATGCATGAAGTTGAGGTGTATGTGGTGGGAGTAAAATACTCTATAAGTGGACACGATTGTTATTCGTTAACCATTACAGTTTGTGTTTGGTGTTGGGCTCTAAGGTCGTTTAAAGTCCTTTCAATCTCAGGATCGAATATGGTAAGGTCAAGAGATAAAGAGCGACGACCGTGCACGAGCAAACAACCATAAGAAGCAAGTAAAACCAAAAATTAAAGCTACCAAAATAAACAAAACAAACACTTAAAAAGAAAAACAAATAATAAGCTATCCTAAAATCTACTTATGCACGAAAATCAGAAGATAAGTAATGCTAAGGAAAAAAAAAGAAAAAGAAAATAACCTTTTTTTTAAGAAAAGTTAAGAAAATATTTTTTACTTTTTGTTTTTAAGAAAAGAGACAATAACAAAATAATAATAATAATAATTAACAATCCTAAGTTAAGAATCAAAGAAAATCACAAAAGTAAAATCACGAACGTTGCCAAGTTCCCGGCAACGGTGCCAAAATCTTGATATGTTTTTCTACATCTATCCAAATTTAATATTTAACCCTAATCCCTAAACACATCTAAATTGAAGTGCAGAACGAGAGGGTATCAAATCACAGGGACTAAGAGTACGTGAAATTATTCTACGACCTAAATTTAATTGAATAAAATTGAGAGGTTCTAGTGTTAATTAATCTAGAAAACGACAATTGAACTAAAATAATCTACTTCCAATAGGAAAAGTGTATTAAATTGGAACCTAGTGTTTCGAATCCATCATTAGCCAATTATTTTTGCGGTAACTTTTAAATTGGAATTATTGATTGTCACACTGTTAGTGGTTTAGGCTACAAGCTTCAACCTATTAAGGAGATGTTGTTAGTATCACGTATTGACCCTATCTAACTCAAGCATAAGGAAAATAGGCTCTACCTAACGTATTATTAATTATTACGTATTGACCCTATCTAACTCAAGCATAGGGAAGATAGGCTTTAATTAACAACTCAGTTAATACTATTGCTTGATTAATTGATCCTAAGGCTACAAGCACAAAGAATTAATTGATAAATATCAATATCAACAATTAAAGGTTACAAATTCAATAATCATATTAATTGAATAAACAATTAAAGCACAATACTTTATAGTATTTCTCACAATCAAGCAATTCATGTAACAAACAAACTACTCCGAAATTAAAAGTAATGCAAAAATAAAAAGGCTAAGATTTCATCTAACTCTAGAGAGCAAGTTAGATCTTTATCAAGGATGACCCAGTGAAGGAGGAGATGTATGAACTCATGTTCGTCTTCACGCTAATTTGCTCTTGTTCCAAATTAATGAAAAAAAAACAAAAAAAATTGAGAGGAGGGAGGAAGAGCTGAGCCCGTCCCCTTTCCGAACCACAAAATCGAGCATTATATCCCCCACCAAAATCGACTCTTATGGGTCTTCTTTGAGCCCTACCGGAGTTAGGCCTGTGTGGGTGAGCTGGGCTTAGGTCGCTGCTGGGCTTAGTTGAGGATGGGGATGATGTTGCTTGTGTCGGGCTGACAGTGACATTGGGCCTGAGGTCTCTAGGGGTGTGGGCTGGACAGCAGGGACGATGGCTGCGCTTGGGCTGAGGTTGTATTAATGTAGGTGTGCTGCGCATTGGTGGGCTTGATAATGAGCTGGGTCTGGTGTCGGTGTTGGGCCGGAGCTGGATGTTGGGCCTGGAGGTTGAACTTGCATGTTGGGCGATGGAGTTCAGTGACGGGCTGGGCCGGTGCTACGTGTTGGTGGTGCAGCGGGAATTGATGTTGATGAGGTGGGGTTTGGGTTAACAATGAGGTTGTGGTGCGGGTCAGCGGGTTGGGCCTGGCTTATACGTTCTTGTCCCAAAACTCAATTGACTTGATTTTCATTGTTTATGTGTCAAATTTGTCTTATTTGCCCCTGATTTGACAACTTCCGGAATTTTAATCTTCAAACCTATAAATATTAAAATTGTCAAAGCAAGTATAAAATTCTAATTAATCAGGTGCAAAATAATTAAAATAGTAATTAAAAGATGCATAAATTTTAGACTCATCAGGCCTCTATGGTGAAGTCAGCAATACAATACTGCTTGACATTCCTCCCACTAATGGTTCCTACTCCTTCGGTAAAAGACATGCCTAGGTGTCGAACTTCAGGCATCTCTATCTGACTGGAAGTCAGAGTCAGTATAGCTAACTAGAACCAGCTCATCGCTTTGAAAAATCAGCATATAATCTCTAGTTATTTATATCGAACTGACTTGACAGCCAAATCTTTGCAGCTAGTAACTCCCCTACATCATTCCCAATGAGTAGTGTATCATCCACATACAACACTAAGGTGCTTCGTGATGGTTCCAAGAAAAGTTAGTGGGGTTCATCCATCTTGGACTATAAGTGTTAAAGTAAGAGTTATGCTGGGCTTCTTGATACTATGACATGTAATTACAATGTTAAAAATCCAATGATAAAAAATTGTTACCCACTCCGCATTCCATGTTAGCATGGTTACCTACACAAAATTCACATCTAAGGGTATGAACAAATTTTATGTTATATAGTTGTTTTTGAATTAGTGAGAGTTGAGCAGATAATGCATTAGTTTCATGAATTCCTAGTGGTCTTTTTGATACAGTTGGGTATTGAGGTCTCATATAGTTGTTGTATTCCATCACCTCTAGCAAAACTGTGTTAAATTTTTAGAAAAGAAAAAAAAAAAATAAACTTAAAGTAAAAAGAAAGGTAAAAATAATGAGAAGGAACCAAAATACTACAGTATAATACAAAGCTTAACTAACAAAATTTGAAAAGTGTTAAAAAGTTAAAAGAAAGATAAACTAATTCGAAAACTTAATATACAACAGTATAATACAAAGACGTAACAAAAACCAAATTTTAACAAAAGCCAAAGAAAGATAATACTAATATTTGGAACAACTTAAAAAAATAATTTAACTTTCAAAAATTTATCAATGTTAACTTATAAGTAAAAGAAAGATGAAAATAAAAAAATAAACAAAAGAAAAACAATAAAATAACACAAACTTAACAAAAACACGATTTTAAGGGGGGTGCTGTATATAAAAATAACAATAACTTTACAAATAAAATCAAGTGAATGAAATAAATGAAAGAAAAGAAATTTCTTCTTCAAACTTAAACAAAATTTACAAGTTTTAACAAACAACTTCAAATTAATACCAAAACTAGTTGGCATTGATATCACTCAAATAAAAACAATCCACAGCAAAGGCGCCAAAAACTTGATGCGCTTTCTTGGTGTTTTCTTAGCAAGTGCACTAAGTTGTATCAAGTAATACAAAGTGAGTAGAGTATTATTCTCACGAGGATTGTTATCGAAAGAATATCAAAATTAGTAGTTTCAGCACTATTTAAAAAACTGAAATTTGTAGTTTTTTGTTATGTCATAAACCAAAGAAGGAGAACTAAAGAGGTTACTAAATTTTTTTTTTTAAGGTTTGCGGATTTAATTAGGTCCAAGGTATCTAATTTCACCTAGTTGCAATAATACGCCTTTTTATTCTCGGTATTCGAGTTGTTATTACTTGTTGATGGTCGAAAATCCTAATTTACTAAATATTCTCTCTCAGGAAACATTTAGCATGCTCTTTTATATATTAACTCATCAATCTCTTGCATGAATTTAAATAAGAAAAGATTTTTGAAGCCATGGTTTCACTTAAGACCATACAAATCGTGTTAATCTATCTCTAGCATTCACGCAATTTGTGGTGTTTATCACTTTAGCATTAATCATAAATCTCCTGTCAGACTCATTATGAATTAATGTAGGCTTTTAATGGTGATATAGAATTCAAAACTCATGAAGAACAATGAAAAACACTTCAACAACACAATAAACAAAACATTGAATTTATTGAATTAAGAAAAGGGCATAATTTACAACTTAGGCTACATCATAGCCTTGGAAAAGCAAACTTAGTTCATGAAACATACTATAATACAAAAATAAGATAAAATTCATGAACTTAAAGAAGAAAAGGATAGAAAAAAAACTTGAAAATAAGAAATCACAAACCAAACTTCTCTTCTCCTTCTTATTCCTTACAAATTTATACGTAATTCTCTCCTTTTTATTGGTTTTTTTTTTTTTTTCTGAATGAATGACGCCAAACACTTCCCAAACCTCTCTATTTATAGTACATAAGTTTGGGATTACTTAAATATATATATATAGAAAGCTTAAAGCTCATTGCACCACCTTGCTTCCATTGCCTCCCAGTTTTTACAACTCGCTGTTCTTGTCCTTTTTTTATTTCTTACTTTGCATAGCCCAAAATCAGTCTTGACATCATTATGAACATGTTATTGAAGTGTACAAAGCATCCTTGCACTTGATTTGTTCATTTTGCCACCCATTTTTGCAAGTTGAAGTGTATTGTTCAAGCTTGTTGTTCATCCTGTGCAACTTGCTGTCCTTGTTGTTTTTCTTCAGTTTTTATCAGCTTTGCACCACCGAAATTTAGAGTTTACATCAACTTGGAAATTTTTAATGTATTGTTTAATCCATCCTTGCTCTTGATTTGTGCATCTTGCCACCCCTTTTTTGCAATTTGAAGTGAATTGTGCATGTTCTTGTTGTTTTTGTTGTAGCCATGTGTTTTGATGTGTTTTACCCAACTTTTTGCTTTTGTTTGATATATCTTGAATTCAGTTGTTGATGGTGATGATAAAACTGAGAAAATTTTAGCATAAAATGAGTGTTTTTGCAAAAAATAGCAATAGGAGCGAAAATGAGCAAAAGCGAGCAATAGCGATAAAAATTTGATGTATAATGGTTTGAAAATGAACTTAAATGATATGAATAATTATATACTAAATTGGACTTATCAAGGACAAATTTGGATTTTTAGGACACCACTCCTAACAATCTCCCACTTGTCCTAAATCCAATTTATTGTAACCTTCATATCCATCTCTTCTATGTGTGATCTAAAGGTCTATTAAGTCAATTATTCTATATGAACCAACATGCCCTCTTTTGCAACTTCTAAAGCTGCAACATATTCAGCCTCAATGGTGAAGTTAGCAATATAATACTACTTGACATTCCTCCCATTAATGGCTCCTACTCCATGGGTCAAGGCATGCCCAAGCGTCGAACGTCTGGCATCTCCATTTGACTGGAAGTCAGAATCAGTATAGCCAACTGGAACCAGCTCGTCACTTTTAAAAATCAACAAATAATCTCTAATTTTCTTTATATCAAACTGACTTGACAACCAAATCTTTGCAACTAGTAACGCCTCTACATCATTCCCAATGAGTAGTATATCATCCACATACAACACTAAGAAAGTGTCATGATTCTTAAGATAGGGGGTTAGGAAATATTAGATGCTATAATAATAAGCACATATGAGCTTAATACTTCATGTGATAACCTAGAGTATGATCTATTAGTTGATGTTAGTTAGCTACGGTTGGTCAGGTGGTGGTGTTCTTGGTCAGGAGTCTTGGCTGGCTATGTAAGGAGGTACTTAAGTCGGTTAAGGAGGGTGTCCAAGTGCAATGTACGCAGTTCTCACAAAGTTCTAACCAACATAAGAGCCAAGTAGTATAAGTTGGTAGCTTCTCTTGTAATCCGCTCAGTTGTTGAATGAATGGTGTGTGGTTTCTTTCTCTCACCTCTATTTCTCCCTAATTCTCATCTCCTTTCACTTCTTCCTCATCGCATACTCTTGAATTCCTCTACTATTTTTAGGTTATGATCAAGCTTTAGCTTGAATCATAATAATTGGAATCAAAGTTAAACCAAGCTATTAATCTAAGTACATTTGATCAGAATCGAGCTTAACCGATCAAGACTTGCATGAATAGATTAATCCTCATGGTTTTACACTCAATAAATTTGAATTTACATCCAAACAGTATTGATGAATTACGGCGGTTGCATTTATGTTGAAGTAAATTTAAATAGCAAGAATTCAGATTAGATTACATCTGATCCTGTTTAATTAGTTGAATCCTAGATTCAGCTTGCGTGAATTGATCAAGAACACAGGTGAAGTTCAAGTTGAGGATTCTCGTGTGAATTGTTGCTCGGAATCTGGTTTGGCTTGCTATAATTGAATTGATCGCACTGAACTTGGTGGATTAGCTACTAAATTGTCCAAGTTGTTGTCATCCCAATTGGCTTTCACTGAAGTTGAGGTTGTGTTGCTAATATTGATTCGATCTAATTGAACGAAGTTAGGCTTGCTGCAGCAAATTTTTCAAATTGATTGTAGCCTCTGTTTGAGAACTATAAGTGAGATCATGGTAGGAGGTGTGACTACAAGGTCTGGTGCTGATGTTGCTACGCACGCTAGTGTTGTAGCTGGTGCACAACTTGCTCAAGAGACAAGTATTGCAGATTTGAGAGCCGATGTCCAAGGACTTACAGCTATGGTTGGGAACTTGACACGGACAATTAGAGATATGACTCGAAGGATGGAAGATCTTAATATTAAGGTTGATAATGTGCCTGATTCAAACAGCAGCTTTGTGAATTGCGAGAGCAAGTTAATAGACCAATTCCACCTAATGTAGCTAGTCCTCTAATTCCTGCCAGTCAACTAAACATCACTCAAAATGCAAACATCACCCATGTGCAACAAGGAACTAGTGAGGGTGTGGCAGTGGTTCGGAACAAGGGATTTAGACAACCAAAGGTTGAGATTGATACGTTTGATGGATCTCAAGCACAATCTTGGATTAAGAGGTGCAAAAGGTACTTCTGATTCTATCAGATTAAGGATGATGAGAAACTAAAATTGTCGACAGTTCATTTATAAGGGGACTAGGAGGCTTGGTTCTATAGTTTAATTCGCAGAAATCCGAATCTCACATGGTATGAGTTTGTCGACGAATTTTGTGAGTAGTATGGTGATGAGAACAAAGGAGAAGTGGTGGATTGTTTCAACAACGTTACTCAAACAACTACAATAAGAGAGTACATGACACGTTTTGAGAATTTATGAGCTAGGATGGCAGTAGTTAATCCTAGTGCTAATGAAGCTTATTATGTTTCAAGCTTTATTAGTGTTTTAAAGCCTAAAACAAAAAACTTGGTCAAGGCTCTTAGTGCCTTGCCCCTGTCCCGGGCTTATTCTAAGGCAAAATTATATGAGTCCATAGTGCTTGAATGTGCTAGGGCCGTTTTAACTAATGACACCAAGGAATTGAGCATGGAGGAAAAACGAGCACAAAGCCTATGTTTTAAGTGCAATCAATGGTACTACAGTGGTCACAGATGTAATCCTCAGCATCTCATGGTAGTCACAGGAACCGAAATGGAAAAGATCAAGGAGTAGACTTAGAGAATTCCGAGCCTGTTCTAGAGTATTTCGAGCCTGTTATAAATCACTTCGAGGCTGTTATAGACATGACAAAGGAAATGGAGGAAACTGAGGTCGAGATTTCAATCAAAGCTTTAACCGAGAATGGCACTCACAATAGTATGAGAATCAAGGGAGAGTCAGTATCCAATCCTTGGTGGTAAAAATTGACAGTGGTAGTACTCACAGCTTCTTGGATCCCAAGATCGTGAGGAAGGTGGGACATGAATTGATCACAACAAATCCACTTATGGTCACAATGGCAAATGGAAAGTCAGTGTTAACATAGACAAAATGCAACCAATTTCCGTGGAAAATGCAAGGATATCAATTTGTATATGACGTCAGAGTGTTGAAGTTAAAAGGATGTGATATGGTTCTTGGTGTGGATTGGATGACATTCAGCCCACTAGTTTTTGATTAAGCTCACTCAACCGTGGCTTTTGAGAGGCAAGGAGAGGCCATTAGATTGGTAGGTTTTCGAGAGCAAGTGCAACACTGCAATTTTGGACGATTGTCTGCCATGAGTATAGCTTTGTTGGCTCAAGATCCTCTAGTTCCTCTGATTCCAGTACCAGTATTTTCTGATCTGTAACTTTGGAAAATCAAGGATGCCTAGCTCTTGTTTTTGCAGCAACTAAAGCTTACAGCCTATGAAAATCAGGGCCCTATGAACCAGCTCCAAAATTCAGTGAGCCATATGAGCCTCCTTGAGTTAAAATGTTGCACAAAGGAATCCCTACTTCTACTCTTGAGAACAAGAATATCCTGCAAAGTATTGTCATGATTCTTAAGATGGGGGGGTTAAGTAGTATTAGATGTTATAACAGTAAGCACATATGAGCTTTATACTTCATGTAATAACCTGGAGTATGATCTGTGGGTTGCTATTATTTGTTGTTAATTAGCTACGGTTGGTCAAGTGGTGGTGTTCTTGGTCAAGAGTGGTGGCTGGCTATGTGGAGATAGTTAAGTCGGTTAAGAGGGTGTCCAAGTGCAATGTACATAGTTCTAACCGACATAGGAGTCAAGTAGTATAAGTTGGTAGCTCCTCTTGTAATCAGCTCAGTTGTTGAATGAATGGTGTGTGGTTTCTTTCTCTCATCTCTATTTCTCCCTAATTCTCATCTCCTTTCACTTCTTCCTCATCTCATACTCTTAAATTCATCTACTATCTATAGGTTATGATCAAGCTTTAGCTTGAATCATAACAGAAAGTCACTACTTTCTCTTGATGTCATTTGTATACGCATGGTTCATTAACCCATTGCTCAAAATCCTAAGACTTAATAGCTTCACTGAATCTAATATTCCGTGAGCGTGATGCTTGCTTCAGTCCATATATGGGCTTCTTCAATTTGGATACCATATGCTCTTGATTTTTGTCAATGCAACAGTCTGGTTGCAACATATAGATGTCTTCTTCAAGAAGACCATTCAAAAGGGCCGTTTTGACTTTCATTTGCCAAATCTCATAATGAGCTGCAATGGATGGGAGTATCCTTACGAACTTTAGCATGGCCACTAGTGAGAAGTTCTTATCATAATGGATTCCTTCCTTTTAGGTAAAACTCTTAGCAACTAGACTTGCCTTGAAGATCTCTACGTTCCCATCCACACCTCTTTTCCTCTTGAAGACCCATTCACAACCAATGGGCTTAATGCCAACAGGGGCCTCTGCAAGATACCAGACCTAATTAGAATACGTAGATCCTATTTCAGATTTTATTGCTAAGACCCACTGGTCAGCATCCTTGTCTTTAATTGCCTCATAGTAGTTGAGAGGATCAAATTCAACGTCATGGTCAACCATTAAGGCTTTCACCATGAACCTGTCAAGTGCCTTGATAATCCTTTCACTACACCTAGGCTCTCATGTGCCTAGAATAGTCTCGACCCTATCAGTAGGTGCATCTAATGCATCCACTGTGTCCCGAGTTATGTCTAGCTGTTCAGAATTAGTGTCATTTTCTCTTAATTCATCTAACACCACTCTACTTTTACTTTTGTAGTCTACTAGAAAATCCTCCTCTAAATATTTCACATTTGCAATTATAGAAACATTTTGATCAG
Source organism: Simmondsia chinensis (assembly GCA_018398585.1). NCBI lineage: Eukaryota > Viridiplantae > Streptophyta > Magnoliopsida > Caryophyllales > Simmondsiaceae > Simmondsia > Simmondsia chinensis. The sequence goes on along the minus strand of JAGTTD010000007.1, from coordinate 24,276,697 downwards.
AAGGACTGAAGAAAAGATCACCCCTTGTTTCCTTGGGATAACCAACAAACATGCACACCTCCATCCTTGATTCCAACTTTTCAGGATTCTTTTTCAACAGATATGCTCGACACCCCTAAATGCGAAGAAACCCCAGACTTGGCTTTCACCCAGTCCATAACTCCACAATTGTTTTAGGAACTGATTTAGATAGACCTAAGTTGAGAAGATATGCTACTGTCTCTAAGACATATCCCAAAAAGAGATTGGTAAAGTAGAATAACTCATCATTGACCTTACCACCTCTAACAATGTCCTCTTCCTTCTTTCTGCAACGCCATTTTGCTATGGTGTACCAAGAGCATAATGCTGAGATCTTATTCCATTTGCTGTTAGGAAATCTAGATACTCACCCGAAAGATATTCCCCACATTGATTTGATTGAAGTGATTTAACTTGTTTACCCAATTGCTTTTCAACTTTAGCTTTGTACACTTTGAACTTTTGAAAAAAGTCTAACTTAGGTCTCATTAGGTAAACATATCCATATCATCAGTAATCATCAGTGAATCTGATGAAGTACCCATACCCACCTCTTGCTTGAACATTCATTGGTATCTATGTGAACAAGCTCGAGCAAGTCACCAACCTTGTTGCCTTTAGTCTTAAAGGCAGGATTCGCATACTATTAGTGACTTCAAGCCCAAAGCCTCAATTAGTCCACCCTTCAACATTCTTTGGACCCTATTGGAACTAATATGACCTAAACTTTGGTGCCATGTGTGGTCATTATCCCTTTTAGGGTGTTTTCTATTAAGAGATTGAATAAGCGAGCTTGTGTTAGATTCATTTAGACAAATACCAGAGTTTGATTAGGAAATAGCATGAATAAATCATTTATACATGTACTTTTGCAAATAAATAATTTATTTCTTGTAATAAAAGGTTCACAACCAAAATAATTGAATAACCATTATCCATAAAACGAGATATAGAAATCAAACTCCTGCGCAGTGTAAGTACCAATAATTAATCTTTTAAATCAAACTAAATACTAAGCTAATAAGTCCTACTCCTAAGACCAATACCCTTGTACCATCCCTGACCATTAGGTATAACTCCCCATCACGCAGCCTCCTCGTCAGCCTAAGCCCCCATAACATATTACAAAGATAGTCAGTTGAACCTGAGTTCACACACCAGGAACTTGATGGACTTCCAAGTGCACATGACTTAACTAAGTGAGGTATCAATATATCTTCACTAGATGGCTTTGCAGTCTTTGCAGGAAGAGAATCTTAAATACTTAGTGCAGTTCCTCTTCCCGTGGATAGTCTTTCCACAAAAGAAATACTTTCCTTTTGTTGACTTCTTTATGGACTTGGTTGCTACACTAGCAACCTCGCCCTTTCCTTTCTCTTCAGTAGGTTCCTTGTGAGTAATAACTAAGTCAAATGTATTTTTTCAGGCAAAGTAATTTGGTCCAATGATTTTTTCAGGCAACGCTGTAAATGCAAACATTTATATGACTGTCTAACAAGAGTCATGTATAATGTAGTGGTATCTATTCTTTCATTTTTAGCATACACAACAAGTCAGGTATTCAATAAATTGTACTACCATTCATGCAATGATGATCCAAACACACAACTCTTTACTCCTCAGCAGCGAGGTCATACGAAATTAGTTAGGGTGAAAACTATCTTCAATTAACCTGTTTTTCTATAACTTTTACTAAACATGATTAACTCACCACTTTACCTTAGTCTCTAACATAACACAACAGAGCTCCTCGGGGAGGCTAAATGTATCACGCTAGTCAAGTGTAAACCACTACCTATACCTCCATACAAATACACGTAATACTCCAGCGTTGACCTGCTAACGTCAGCAGCATTGGCTGTTGACGTTAGCGTCAAATTTTCCTTGTTTTTTATTAAATTAAAACAAGTAATTTAAAAAAATAATAATTGAATTTAATCTCACTAGGTTAATTTTATCCGATTTTGTAAATCATTATTGAATCTAATCTCATTAGATCAATTTTAACCGATTTCATAAAAATAATTGAATATAATCTCATTAGATCAATTTTATTTGATTTCATAAAAAATAATTGAATATAATTTCATTAGATCAATTTTATCCTATTTCATAAAAAATAATTGAATCTAATCTCATTAGATCAATTTTATCCTATTTCATAAATCATAATTGAATATGCATAATCTCATGATAGGAATAATATGAATGCAAATTAATGAATTGACAGATCTGATTTAACTATAAATTCATTAACAATTTAAATAATTTTAATCGTGACCTTAAACAATCTAATTAGCTACTAAATTATTATTGACTTAAACAATTTAAACCAATACTTTACTTATTATCAAAATTAAACAATCGTTTCTTCTTAATGAAATCTGTATTTTATTAAAATGCAAGTCTATTAATTTTGATCTTATTACCTATTCATGTATATTATGAATGTAATCAGAAGCTAGCTCTAATACCAATTGCTGGGATGAATTTAAAAAATTTTCCCTAACTTAATAAAGTTAACGTTGCAAAAGGGTTTAAAATTCTTAATTTTAAATCTAGGATTAATTTAAAATTCTAAAATTTAAATCTACATATTTGAATTCCTAATTTAAATTTATAGGCCTCTACTCTAATACATTACTAACAATAACATGAATTATAACTAGCATAATAAGAATAAATAAAAAGAGCAAAAACTTAAAATAGAAAGAAAGAAGAATATACCTGAAATTGTGCCAAAATAAAGAATACCAAAAAAAAATATAATAAACATCCCAGAAAGCCAAGAAGACTGAGACCCAACGGCCTTCTACGCAATGACCTTGAACTGCCCGAATAGTGGGCTCCAAAAAATATTAAACTGTGGAAAAAAAATTTTCAACTAAAATTTTTCTCTTCAATTAGATCTCCAAAAGTCAACACTTTAAAAATCCTTAATTCTAAATTAGATTGAATGCCAAATAATGAAACAGGTACCTCTGTTATGGTAGTATACTAGAGCAAAAAATTAACAAATTTTCGATGTGGGATCCAAAAATTTTAAAAATAAAACGTAGTTTTTTTTATAACAAAACACGATTAAAACGCGTGGTTTTACTCACAATTCAAACAGCATATTTTATTTTTCAAATCCTATGACATGTGTCAACTCCGAATTGGTCCACGCCATCAACCCCTTAGGTGTGATACGCTCTAGTTGTTCCATGCTCGAAGGCATGGATCGCCAACTCAAGCGATCTTATTGCACGACACATGTCGTGCGCTGGTTGTTCCGATCCACGCAACGTGGATAGCAACCTGTGCCCTTCTTTTTGCTTTGTTTCCCACATGTAAAAATTTATCTTATGAATTTTAATTTTCAACAGTTATTTTATTTTTTAATTTTTAATTTTTATTCATTTTATGAACAATGTTTGGAAAATTAAATTTACTCATCTCATGAATTCTTTAATATTTTTTTGATGGCATTAAATACAGAGGGTTGCATAGGGATCTCAGGGACAATTTAAAGCTCGCTCCAAATGGTTAAATTAATCATCTCATGATATCATTTATTTACCATTTAATGAGACTTCATTCTACTAAATAAATCTCACTATATTGTAGACTTAAATCATTTATTCGATATTTTAAAATAGACTGTATTGATGATAGGAACCCCTCCACTAGATGTCCATGGCAAAGAATAAATATAACTACAACCATTGTTCTTCTAATAGCTTTTCCATTAGTTACTTATTCACCCTTTACTGAATAATTTATTTATACTTCAACATATTTGGGGTCTAAATTCAGAAGTTAAACACCTAAAATACTTTGGCCAAACTTTCCGAATCATTCAAGCACCTGCAAATCAACTAAGGGAAAATTTGTATCTCATAAGAGATGGTAGATTCCGTATTGAATACATGATCATTGTCAGACTTCACGCTGCTACCCAGTGCACGTGAGAATTTAGTCATTTGCCTAGACCTTACTTATAATACACCAAAGTAACTAACATCCCATGCACAAGTCTAGAATACTATTAGGATTTAGAGTAATTGTTCAAAAAGTATGATAAGTCTAATTCAGTATATAATTATTTATATCATTTTAATATAATTTTAACCATTTTTTGCATCAAACTTCTATCAATTTTGCCCGGTTTTGCTCGTTTTGAACTTTTTTGCTATTTTCTCGTAAAAACACTCATTTTATGTAAAATTTTGCAAGATGTTATCATTAACATTAACAAGTAAAAGCAAGATACATCAAATAAATACAAAAAATTAACAAAAATACTTCATTCTCACGCCTAAATGTAGAATTTTACATAAAATATCAACTTTTCAGCTACAACTTGCATTTAGGCTGCAAAACCACAATGCTTTTGGCCTAAATTCATTGTATAAACACAATTTAACATATCCCTACTCATGTTTTGCAGGTTTGGGCGGTGCTTGAGCAGGAAAAGTGCATAAAATATTGATGTTAAGCAACTTGAGTAGCTACCACAACACATAGCAAATGAGCAGCAAGTTTTGATTTTTTTTTTTTTTTTTTTTGTTTTTCTTCAATTTTTTTATCCCATCTCAACTAGTATGTGTAGGGGAAGGATGTGGGGGCACGGATCATCCTTTATTCAAACAAAAACACATACAAAGTGTAGGAAAAAGAAGTAGAAAAACAGGTGAAGGAAGAAGAAGAAGAAGGAAGAAAGTTTGGTTTGTAATTTCGTATTTTTAAGCCCTTTTTAGCCTTTTATTCTTCTATGTTCATGAATTTTGTATTAGTTATGCTTTATATTAGGTTTATCATGCACTAATTTTGTTATTCCAAGGCTACATACGCCTATTTATAATTCAACGTATTCATTATTTTGTCATTGCGTTGTTGAAGTGTTTATCATTGTTTTTCATGAGTTTTAAATACTTGATCACCATTTAAGGCCTATAATGATTCATAATGAGTCTGAGAAGAGATTTATAATGAGTGCTAAGGTGATAAACACCACAAATTGAGCAAGTGCTCGAGAGAGATTAACGAGAATTTTTTTGGTTTTTAAGAGAAAATCATAGAGCTTTAAAAACTCTTTTCTTATTTTAATTCATGCATGAGAGTGATGGGTTAATATGTAAAAGAGCATGCTAAATATTGCTTGAGAGAGAATATTTAGTAAATTAGGGTTTTCAACCATCAACATGTAATAATAACTTGAATAACGAGAATAGAAAGGCATATTGATGCAACTAGGTGAAATCAAATGCCTTGGATATTGTTAAATCATAAAAACTTTATAAAATTGGTTAACATATTTTATTTCTTTTTAGTTTATTTTATTTCACATCAATATGTCAATTTTTTTGGCTTTTCGAATAGCATCAAAGCCACTAATTTTGGTGCTCACTCAATATCAATCCTTATGGGAACAATACTCTACTCATTTCTACATTACTTGATATGACTAGTGCACTTGCTAATACATACGTAAAGTCTGCATCAAGCTTTTGGCGCCGTTGCCCGGGATTGTCTTTATTTGAGTAATATCGATACCATCTAGTTTTGGTGCTAATTTGAAATTGTTAATAATTTGTAAGTTTTGTTAAATTTAAAATATAAATCTCTTTTCATTCGTTTATTTTATTTGTAAAGATAATTCTTAAAAATAAATAAATTTTTAAAAAAAATTTGTATGTATATATCCCCCTAAAAAAATGTTAGTTTTAATACTAATTATTAATAGATTGCAAATTTTGTTTAAAATTTGAGAAATTAATCTTTATTCATTTGTTGCTTTTATTTTAGATTGTTGTATTTTTATGTTTTCTAATTAATTTTAACTTTATTTTGACTTTTTAATCTGTCCAGACAAATTTTTTTAAAGTTAATTTTGTTATCTTTTAATTTTTTAAATTCTTTAGTATTAACCCTTACTTTTTTTCAATATATATATATATATATATATATATATATCATCACGAAACATCTTGGTCACCCACTTATCCATCTGAAGAAAAGAACAATGACTTAGAAGAGACCTTTAGGGAATTCATGGAAACTATGAGTGACCTACAAAACTAAAGAACTTCCATCCAAAATCTTGAACGTCAAGTAGGAACTGCAATAGAGGAACAGTCGGAGAGGTCTGAAGAATCCCTGCCTAGCAATACCATCACCATTCTAGGGGGACAAACTAACGCCATAGCATTGAGGGATAAAGACACATTAAAAGAACCGCCTCAATGTGACATAATCCCCTTAGTCAACTCAAAGCCACCAAGGACCAACCCTATCTTTACTGACCCATCATCACCAGTCATTGAAATAGAATGTCGAGCCTATCTAACATGGTCAGAAATTTTCAGAATCATGGATGCCTCAAAAAAATAGCAAAAGAAATCGGAAAAGGAAATTCAAGCTATGGCAAATCAGGCTCAACGATCCCAAGATTAGAGAAGGTGGAGGAGGTCTTGTAATGAAGAGAACAAGGAAGAGTCACGGAAGAAAATGTCATTATGGATGGATGGTGGAAACTCTAATCTCCTTCAGGATACGAAATAGATCCACTGAAAGAGTCAAGCTAACGACTATAACTAAAGCGCTTCTTTAGAGACAACCCAAGTGTTTATATCTTTATTTGTCTAATTTTATTTTCCTTACATTATTTTTATTTTTCTCGTGTTTATTTTTGATTAAACAGGTATTTTGCAACAAGTTTGGGAATAGCACAATGTCAACATACACCATCAAAAAGCAATCCTCAAACCTGGGAAGTATTTCTCGCCCAATTTATCTTTTTAGTTCTTTTCAAAATAAAGTTTGAGGGTGGGAAAAGCAATTTTTAAAGTTTTGAAACAAAATTTTTTAGAAAAGTTTTCCTGTTTTTTGATTTAGAGTTGGCTTTAGCGCCACCCAGAGTTCGGCGCCTTTGTACGGGGATGTAAATAGTGTCGGCTAACAAAAATATTGTCTGTTTTCTACAGTTTTTATCATTAATCTTTCAAAAAAAATTCATATAAAAAGAAAGAAAGAAAGAAAGAACTTATCATCATGCATTTTAGGCAATTTTTCTACTCTTTTTAGCTCGTTTACTTTAATTAAATTTGAATAACCTGAAAATCAATTGTTTTTGTGTTCGAATTGCAAAACATGATCTAATCTAACCTGGAAATCAATTGTTTTTGTGTTTGAATTGCAAAACATGATCTAATCTAAGGCACTATCTTGATAAAACCATGGTATTTGACTTCACTAGTTAGCAAGGCTGTTTTACTTTTCTTTCTGATTAAAAGATGCTCAAATTTGAGTAGATTGCATAAAGAGTATCATTTACATAATAGATTTTGAAAAGTTATGCCTAAGTCTAAAGAAAAGAAAAATAATAAAGGGAGAGAATTACTAGCACCACTATCCTGTTAAAAACATCTATCATTTGGATATGTGCTATGGTGTGATGGTTTCTTGCCTTGGCACCTCGAGCAAGTAGATCCATAGGGGTGTTTCAACACCTGGTACCCTGGGCCATTTGGAACGAGAGTTGCCGCATTGAAAGCTCGCTATAAGGGGTACTTAGAAACCTAACAAGGAACCAAGCACCAAAAAAAAAAAAAAAAAAAAAAAAAATCTCTCTAGCACTGCCATCCCACATAAATAAGATATGTGCTAACCATTAAGAGGGCGTCTCAGTGGTGGCTTCTCTTACTTATGGGTCATCGCCCAGGAGTCGGAGCTCGATTCTCATTGAAGATATACTTGGGAGGTCATAATGCAGGCATCTCTGTGGTGGCTTCTCTTACTTATGAGTCATTGCCCAGGAGTCGGAGCTTGATTCTCGCTGCAGATATGCTTATATTGACTTGAATAAATAAATAAAAATGGCACAAAAATAATTAGTTTTGGACATACTTGCTAAGCCTTGTTATGAGTGGTACAATTTTTTGTCCTCTATTCGGTTTAAATATCTTAAGATTAGAAAGAACGGATAAACTTAATTTGCTTAGCTAAGTTTTGAATTCGATTGCCTAGGTAATTGACATATTTTTTTTCTTGGAAAAAATGGTTTTGCCTTTAAAAAACTTGAACTTTGAAGCTCAGTTATTCTCCTCTAATTTGGAAGTATACCTGCTTTGACTTGTGTTAAAATTCTTAAAAAGCATGAGATCCTGCGCTTTAATATTTAACCTTGCTCGAGGACGAGCAAGATTTAAGTTTGGGGGTATTTTGATAAGTCTAATTTATTATATAATTATTTATATCGTTTTAATATTATTTTAACCATTTTTTGCATCAAACTTCTATCAATTTTGCCCAGTTTTGCTCGTTTTTGCTATTTTCTTGTAAAAACGCTCATTTTATGTTAAATCTTGTTAGATTTTATCATTAACATTAACAAGTAAAAGCAACATACATCAAATAAATACAAAAAATTAACAAAAATACTTTATTTTCACGTCTAAATGCAGAATTTTACATAAAACATCAACTTTTCAGCTACAACTTGCATTTGGGCTGCAAAAACAAAATGCTTTTTGCCTAAATTCATTGTATAAACACGATTTAACATATCCCTACTCATGTTTTGAAGGTTTGGGCGGTGCTTCAGCAGGAAAAGTGCATAAAATATTGATGTTAAGCAACTTGAGCAGCTGCCGCAACACATAGCAAATGAGAAGCAAGTTTTGATTTTTTTTTTTTCCTTCAATTTTTTCATCACATCTCAACTATTATATATAGGGGAAGGAAGTGGGGGTATGGATCATCCTTCATTCAAACAAAAACACATACAAGTGTAGGAAAAAGAAGTAGAAAAACGGGTGAAGGAAGAAGAAGAAGAAGGAAGAAAGTTTGGTTTGTAATTTTGTATTTTTAAGTCCTTTTTAGCCTTTTCTTCTTCTATGTTCATGAATTTTGTGTTAGTTATGCTTTATATTAGGTTTATCATGAACAAATTTTGTTATTCCAAGGCCACATACGCTTATTTCTGATTCAATGTATTCATTGTTTTGTCATTGCGTTGTTGAAGTGTTTATCATTGTTTTTCATGAGTTTTAAATGCTTGATCACCATTTAAGGCCTATAATAATTCATAATGATTCCGAGAGGAGATTTATGATGAGTGCTAAGGTGATAAGCACCACAAATTAAGCAAATGCTCGAGAGAGATTAACGCGATTTGTGTGATTTTTAAGGGAAAATCATAGAGCTTTAAAAGCTCTTTTCTTATTTTAATTCATGCACGAGAGTGATGGTTTAATATGTAAAAGAGCATGCTAAATGTTGCTCGAGAGAGAATACTTAGTAAATTAGGGTTTTCAACCATCATCACGTAATAACAACTTAAATAAGAAGAATAGAAAGGCGTATTGATGCAACTAGGTAAAATCGGATGACTTGAATGTTATTAAATCATAAAAACTTTATAAAATTGGTTAAAATATTTTATTTCTTTTTAGTTTATTTTATTTCATATCAATATGTCAATTTTTTCGGTTTTTCAAATATCATCAAAGCTACTAATTTTGGTACTGACTCAATAACAATCCTGGTGAGAACGATACTCTACTCATTTCTATAATACTTGATATGACTAGGGCACTTGCTAATGCATACGCAAAGCCTGCATCACAGTACAACATGAGTCACTCATCTCCGATAGTAGTCTAGAAACAAGTAATCCACATGGTCCAACTTCGCGTGTCAATCTCATTAAACACACCAACCTAACACTTTTGGATCACCATCCACATGACCAAGAAAAGCTATCTAAAGTTTCACCTCATAGTCTTAGCGTACAAGTGGTCCAGTCTTGTCTTTGACTACGAGTTTTTCAAACAACAATTCATACCATTTGTTCCAAGTCTATCTGTGGGTTAATCTCATAAACCACTTACAACAAAGATCTAAATTTTAGTCTGAGGACTACACCCATCTCATGGATGTTAACAAAAAAAATCATAAGTAGTATAAATGCTCACTTACACAAATTTAATAAGGAAACGACTGGAACTTTAATTTTATTCATGAATAAAGTAATGCTTACAAGACAAATTAAGATTTTTAGGACGCCATTCCTAACACGTAGTAGTCCACATACAAGCCCATGTTAATAAGATACTTAGGCCCACGTATCTGGAATTATGCTGGAAGTAACTATCTTGAGATTCAAAACAATATGTTTTGCAGCCTGCTGAGAAGTCGCTTAAGCTTGAGCCTCCTTTTCCCGTTCAACCATCTCAAGAAGTTGATACCATCGAGGGATTTTAAATCGTCAGGAAATTAGGCTCCAGACGCCATTGTCTTAGAGGATGCCCTCATGTACGTTTTTACTTCAAAATGGCTTTGTCCCAACTTCCTCGAGTTTGTGGTGTGAACAGCATGGCTTTGGAGCTAGTACCTGTAGGCTCAAGAGGAAGCATAAAATACTACTTGGATTTTCTAGCCTCCAAAGAGAACCTATAGGCTTGACACCATGCTGAAAAATGAGATGCGGCACATGGGGCATACCTACATGGAACAAGATACCCGTAGGTTGATTTAATGGCTTGGTTAGTCACATAAAGATCCCTAGACTCAGAGAGCTACTCAAAGGCCCTCCATACACTAGGAAAAAGGAACGCCTTGAGGCTGTTAGGAATAGTATCCTAAAATCCAGATTTTTTATGTTACTATTATTTTATTAAAGAATAAAATTGAAGTTCCTGTCATTTCCTTTATAAATTTGTACAAGTGAGCATTTATACTAAATGTGATTTTCTTTTTGGAAATATCCATGAGATGGGTATAGTCCTCAAACTACAATTTACATGTTTGTTCTAAATGGTTTATGAGATTAACCAATAGATAGACTTCGAACAAATGGTATGGATTGTTGTTTGAAAGACTCGTAGTCGAAGACAAGTTCGAACCACTTGTATGCTAAGACTATAACGTGACACTTTAGATGACTTGTCTTAGTTATGTGGATGGTGATCCAAAAGTGTTATGTTAGTGTGTTTAATAAGATTGACACATTGAGTTGGACCATGTGAGTTGCTTGTTTCTAGACTACTATTAGAGATGAGTGATTCATATTGTACTGTTTAAACGATGACCCTAAATCTTGAGAGTATTATGGACTTGTGCATGGAGCTTTAGTTACTTTGGTGTACTATAAGTAAGTTCTAAATGCATGACTGAATTCCCAAGTACACTAGGTAGCGGCATGAAGTGTGAAAAGAATCAGGTATTCAATAGGGAATCTACAATCTCTTATGTGATACAGATGTCCCCTTAGTTGATTCGCAAATATTTGAACAGTTAGGAACCTTTGGCAAAGTATTCCAAGTGTTTGACATTTGAAATTTATACTATGAATATGTTCAAGTATAAATGAATTATTCAGTGAAGGGTGAGTCCGTAACTAATGGAGAAGTTGTGAGGAGGATAATGGCAATAGTTATACTTATTCTTCGTCATGGACATCGAGTGGAGGGGTTGTTATCATCAATACATTCTATTAGGGAAATATGGAATAAATGGTTTAAGTCTGGAGTGCAGCGAGATTTATTTATTGGAATTAAGTCTCATTAAATGGTAATTAAATTATTTCATGAGATGATTAATTTAACCCATTTGGATCCAGATTTAAATTGTCCTTGAGATCCCTGTGTAAGCCTCCTTGTGTCAGCAAAAGACCGACTTCAGCCCCAGTTAAGAGGTGTGAACAACTCAACACAGCGATAAGCAGAAGAGGGAGGGGCAGACCAAAGAAGAGCTAGCCACAGACGATTCGTCAAGACCTAACCCACCTAAACCTAAGAGAGGAGATGGCCTTAGATAGGACACGTTGAAGGGCTTGTATTAGAGTAGCGGAGATGGCAGAGTAGAGTAGGGCGGGGAGTGGCTGGTAGCCTAAGTTCTGTAGGCGAGCATAACCTGTAGTGTAGCACTTTTAGGCTAGCTTAGCCCATGACTTTGCCCATCCTCCTTCTTCTTCTTCCTCCTCTTCCTCTTCTTCTCCTTCTCCTTTTTTTTTCTTTTTATGCACGGTTATTGATTGATGGTTTATCTGCAGGAACTCAACCACTTCAGGTTGGGGGTCCCCGGAAACAGTGTCCTTTCCTGCAGGAAGGGGTAAGGCTGCGTACATCACCCCCCCCCCCCCCCCCCCGACCCTGCGTTATGCCGGAGCCGCAAGGCACTGGGACTGTTGTTGTTGTTGTTGTTGGAAAAATACGAAAGAATTCATGAGTTGAATTATTTATCCATGAGATGGGTAAAGTTAATTTTTCCAAACATTATTCATGAGATGAATAAAATTAAAAATTATAAAATAAATTAATTTTGGAAAATTAAATTCATAAGAAGAATTTTACATGTGGAAAACAAAGTTAAAAAAAAAATATCAAAATCACGCAATATCAAGTCTTGATCCCTGGCTTTCGGGTCTGACGAACCAGCGCACGACATGTGTCGAGTGATGGGACATCCCCTTAACAATCCGCGTAACACAAAGTGGGCGAATCGCGTGATGCCACGTGTCACATGGTAGGTGGCCAAATAACACGCGTGTACTGTTCACTGAAATGCTATGTTTTGGCTTATAACTGTGTTGAATGCTGCATTTCATTTTAAACTGGAAAATCCCACATCGAAAGATCAGGGTTTTTTAACTTCGGTATGCTACTATAAATGGAGGTACCCATTCTGAAGGTATGATATTCAATTGATATAAATTATTTTGGGTTTCTGAAATTATTTCGGAGACCTAATTGGAGAGAAACAATTTCCGTTATAGCTTTTCTTTCCTAGTTAATATTTTTGGAAGCGCACCCTCGGGGCAACTCGAGGTCCCTGCGTAGAAAATTGCGGGGTCTCGATTTCTGGTATTCTTTTGAAGATTATTATTTCTTTCTGGTTTTCTTATTTTGGAGCAAATCTAGGTGTGTTCTTCTTTCCTTTGCTTTAAGTTTTCGCTTTTCTATTTATTTACAGTTTTAGTTATTATGCCTATTTAAGCATATGTATTGTTAATGAATGTATTAGAGTAAAAGGCATGTAGATCTATTAAGAATTTAGATCTGTAGATTTAAATTATGAATTTAAATCTGTATATTTAAAATTAGGAATTTTAAATCAACCCTAGGTTTAAAATTATGAATTCTAAACCCTTCCGCTACGTAAACTTTATAAAGTTAGGGAGAATTTTTGAAATTCGTCCCAACAACCGGCATTAGGGCAAAGCGTTTATAGAGATAAACCTATTCCCGGGAACACTCACGTGTGAGGTGTCATGAAGGGTGACTCCCCGACAGGGGGCTTAGGTAGAGAGAAGAGTCTCATATTTTATGTGCTCTAATAGGTACCCCTTATTGTGGCCACAGTTGAAAAATTGTGAACCCAACGATCGGTATCAGAATTTATTTTTCCAACAAAAGTTACTTTTTCCCAACAATTGGTATCAGAGCCAGTTTGTGATTACATTCATAATATACATAAATAGGTATAACAAGATCAAAATAAATACATTTGCGATTTAATAAAATAAGGATTTTATTAAGAATAAAACTTAGTTTAATTTGATGGTTCGATTTAAATTGTTTAAATCAATAAAGAATTAATGGCTAATTAAATAGTTTAAAGTAACGATTTAAATTGTTTAAATCGATAATTAATTAGACTGTTTAAGGTAACAATTTAAATTGTTTAAATCATTAATCATTAATTCAGATATATCAATTTATAAACTTGCGATTATGTTATTTGTATAACAAGATTATGCATGTTTGATATGATTTGCGAAATCAAATAAAATTGATCTAATGAGATTACATTCAATTTCTTTTTATAAAATCAGATAAAATTGATCTAATGAGATTAGATTCAATTAATTTTAAAATTAAATATTTTATAAAAATAAAAGATAAAATAAAATTCTGACAACGTCAGCGCTGATGTGGCACTGATCAACAAAAAAAAATTTATTTTATTTATTTAATTTTAGGGACGTGTCGACATCAATATTGGTTTACATAATAATTATAAATTCATTATTTTTTTAATTAATTTCTTTTTAGAATGAGATTCTAAATTAGATTATGAGATAATCTAAGTTGTAAATTAGTGTTATTTTAAATAAAAGTTATTTTAAAATTAGTTTTAGAATAAGATTCTAAAATAGACTATGAGATAGTCTAAATTGTTATTATTTTAAAATAAAAGTTAAATTTTATTAAGCTTATGTAATTTTAGAATAAGATTCTAAACAGGACTATTGGATAATCTAGGCTTATTTAATTTTCGAATGAAATTCTAAATAAGACTATGGGATAGTCTAAGTTCTAAATCACCACTATTTTTAAATGAAATTGATTTTTATTAATTAATTAGTTTTAGAATTAGATTCTAAAATTAGATTATGAGATAATCTAAATTATAGAATTATTTCAAATTAAAATTAATTTCAATTAATTGATTTAGTTTTAGAATGGGATTCTAAAAATAGATTATTAGATAATCTAAATAATATTACACTACTTTTTTAAATTAAAGTTAGTTAATTAATTTTATTGATTAAATTTAGAAGGAGATTCTAAAGTTAGACTATGAGATAATCTATATTGTAAAACAATAATGTTTTAAATAAACTAATTAGTTAATTATGGTTAATTTTTAGAATGAGATTCTAAAAGGAGTTATGAGATAATTCAGGTTATAAATGCAAGTTAATTAAAAATCACTAGTTTTTAAAAATCAAGTGGGAGTGAGGTTTCAATTGTTGCAACCTCACAGTTTCCATTACTGGCCTTGCAGCATAGTAGATCGATAGACTTCCCTGCGGAGAATCTCAGTGTGCAGATTACAGGATTAGACATCTATTGAGATAAACCAAAGTGCAAAGAAGCAATGCGACAATGCTGCCGTGGAGTATTACGTGTATTTGTATGGAGGTTTAGGTAAGGGTTTATACTTTACTAGCATGATGCATTAGCCTCCCCAATGAGCTATGTTGTGTTATGTTAGAGACTATGGTAAAGTGGTGACTTAATTATGTTTAGTAAGAGTTACAAGAAAGCATATTAATTTAGAATAGTTTTCACCCAAACTAGCTTCGTGTTACCCAGCTGCCGAGGGAGTAAGGAGTGGTGTGTTTGGGTCATCATTGTATGCATGATAGCACAGTTTAGTGGATACCTAACTTATTGTGTATGCTAAAATGAAAGAATACATATCCCTGCATTATACACGACTCTTATAAGATAGTTACACATTTATTTGCATTTACAATTTTTGAAATGGCTGCGACTGGTGCACTTCGCACAATTCTAAAAGACAATGCCTTAACTAGGCCGAATTACTTCACCTGGAAAATGAACCTGGACATAGTATTAATACATATCATAAGTTTGTTCTCACTGAAACTCGACCTACGGTGCTTGCTAATAATTCTGCAGCTATTATTGAAAAGCGTTATGAACGCTGGAATAAGGCTAATGAGTTAGCCAGATGCTACATTTTGGCCTATGTGACCAATGTACTCAAGCATCAGATGCTTGAGATGGAAACAATAGCTGAGATGATCAAACATTTAAAGGAAATGTTTGGTGGTCAAGATAAGGTAGCAAGGCAAGAGCTGATGAGGAAACTCTTGAACATGAGGATGTCGAAAGGGTCGCCAGTTCAAGAACACGTCATGAAAATGATGGCGTGCTTGTCTGAGTTGGAGATTCTAGGTGCTAAGATTGATAGTCGGTCTCAGCAGGACATCATCCTTAGCTCTCTATCCAGCTCTTTAACTTAGTTCAGGCTCAACTATACAATGAATAATAAGGATTATTCATTGCATAAGATGATGAAGGAGCTACAGGTAGCAGAAGGTGTTATGCGAGCCAAGGGGAGTGTCCACTTGACTCAGGTATCAAGGGCTAGTAGGAGTAAGCTCAACAAGGGACTGACTGGAATGAAAGGCAAAGGCAAGGTTGCTAGTGTTGCGACTAATCCTAACAAAAGGCCAGCAGAAGGAAAGAGTTACTTTTGCAGAAAGATGGGCTATTGGAAGAGGAACTACACAAAGTACGTAGCTATTCTGCCTGCAAAGACTGCTACGCCATCTAGTGAAGGTATGATGATATCTCACTTGGTTGAGTCATGCATAGTTGAGAGTCCACCATGTACCTAGTGTGTGGACTCAGATTCAACTGACCATGTCTGTAATTTGTTACAGGGGCTTAAGCTAACCAGGAGGCTGCATGATAGGAGCTGTACCTGATAGTTGAAGAGCGTATAAGAGTAGCAGTCTTAGTAGTAGGAGATGTCAGCTTAGACTTTAGTGTTAGAGTTTTTATTAATAAAAGTTTTGTTTATTTGTACCTACATTGGACAGGAATTTGATTTATGTGGTTTATTAAAGGATAATTATTTTTAGTTGATTTTGATTGTGAACCTTTTATTACATGAAATAAATTGTTTATTAGTAAAGGTATATGTGTGTATGATTTATTCATGACATTTTGATCAAAAGTTATTTTGTACATGAATAATGCAAAATACTTAGAGAAGGATTTTTGCAAGTAAACTACAAAAACAAAAACAAAATAGTATTATAAGGATTAAAAGAAAATGACACTAATTCTGAACAGCTAGGCACAACTCAAGACATAGTGGATGCATTAGACGCACCTACTAATAGGAACGAGAATGTTCCAGGTACACGAGAGCTTAGGTGTGATGGAAGGATTGTCAGGACACCTGACAGGTTCATTGCAAGAACCTTTAGTGGTTGACCGTGGCATTGAATCTGATCCTTTTAGTCACAATGAAGCAATTAAGTCTTATAGTTTTGAGCAATTGGTTGAACAAACCATGCGTATACAAAGGACATTAAAAGAAAGTAGTGACTTTCTTGGTATTGTATGTCAACAATGTACTACTCATTAGGAATGATGTGGGGGTGCCATTAGCTGTAAAGACTTGGTTGTCATGATAGCCTAATATGAAGGATATAGGAGAAGCGAGCTCTACTCTTAGGATTAAGCTGCTGCGAGGTCGTAAAAGCAGGATGTTGGGTCTTTCTCTAGCCACTTATATTGACAAAATGTTGTCAAGGTATTGCATAGAGGACTCTAAGAAAGGTTTTTCACCTTTCAGGGATGGAGTCCCTTTTTCTCTTTAAAGCAGTGTTCTATGGCACCTGAAGAGGGGGAACAGTTGAGGAATATTCCATATGCTTTGGCAGTGGGAGCCTCATGTATGCCATGCTGTGCATGAGACCAGATATTTGCTATGCCGTGGTATAGTAAGCAGGTGTCAGTCTAACTCAGGTACGAGGCACCAGGTCGCAATGAAGCGTTTCCTCTAGTACTTAAGAAGGACTAGAGATTATATACTGATCTTTCAAAGTGATGAGCTGGTTCCAGTTGGATATATTGTTTTAAGACTCCCAGTCAAATATAAATGCCAAACGTTCGACGTTTGGGCATGACTTTACCCTTGGAGTTGGAGCCATTAGTGGAAGGAATGTAAAGCAGTATTGTATTGCTGACTTCACCATAGAGGCTAAATACATCGTAGCTTCAGAAGCTGCATCGAGGGCATGTTGGTTCGGATAGAATAACTGACCTAGCAGACTTTTGGTTCATACACAAAAGAGATGGCTATAAAGCTTGTCATAAATTGGATTTAAGACAAATGGGAGATTGTGAGCAGTAGTGTCCTAAAATCCAAATTTATAATGTTAATATTATTTTATTAAAGAATAAAATTAAAGTTTTACTCGTTTCCTCTACAAATTTGTGTAAGTAGCATTTATGCTACATGTGATTTTCTTTTTGCAAACATCCATGAGATGAGTGCAGTCCTTAAACTATAATTTACATGTTTATTCTAAGTGATTTAGGATATTAACCCATAAATAGACTTTGAACAAATGGTATGGATTGTTGTTTGAAAGACTCGCAGTTGAAGACAGGTTTGGACCACTTGTATGCTAAGACTATAATTGACACTTTAGATGATTTGTCTTAGTCATGTGGATGGTGATCCAAAAGTATTATGTTAGTGTATTTAATAAGATTGACACGCTGAGTTAGACCATTTGAGTTGCTTGTTTCTAGACTGCTATCGAAGATGAGTTATTCACATTGTACTGTTTGAACGATGACTCTAAATCCTGAGAGTATTCTGGACTCGTGCATGGAGCGTTAGTTACTTTGGTGTACTATAAGTAAGGTCTAAATGCATGATTGAATTCCCATGTACACTGGGTAGCAACGTGAACTATGACAAGGATCAGGTATTCAATAGGGAATCTAAAGTCTTTTATGAGATACAGATGTCCCCTTAGTTGATTCGCAAATATTTTAATAGTTCGGAACCTTTAGCCGAAGTATTCCAAGTGTTTGACATTTGGAATTTATACAGTGAATATGTTCAAGTATAAATGAATTATTCAATGACGAGCGAGTCAGTAACTAATGGAGAAATAGTGAGAATGATAATGGCAGTAATTATGCTTATTCTTCGTCATGGACATCTAGTGGAGGGGTTGTTGTTATCAATACAGTCTATTAGCTAAATATTGAATAAATGGTTTAAGTCTAGAGTGCAATGAGATTTATTTAGTGGAATTAAGTCTCATTAAATGGTAATTAAATTATTTCATGACATGATTAATTTAACCCATTTGAAGCTAGATTTAAATTGTCCCTGTGCAAGCCTCTATATTTATTGCCATCAGAAAAATATTAAAGAATTCATTAAATGAATTATTAAAGAATTCTTGGCATTACCTTAAAGGACGTTGTAGCCTTAATTAATCTTTTCCTCGGAAGGGCTGAGCTGCCCTTGGACTATTTTCTTTCAAAAGTGGCTAAGGCTTTTACTTCCTCTTTTCCTATTACTTCTTTACCCATTGGTTAAGAGACATTTTGTTAACTTCTTTTTTTCCGATGGCAATAAATATAGACATTTTGGTTAAAAGACATTTTATTTTCTTCACCTATGCAGTATAAATGCTCACTTACATAAATTCAGAATTAGTGCCATTTCCTTTTAATTCTTATAATATGATTTTGTTCTTGTTCTTGTAGTTTACTTGCAAAAATCCTTCTCTAAGTATTTCGCATTATTCATGTACAAAATAAATTTTGATCAAAACATCATGAATAAATTATACACACATACACCTTTACTAATAAACAATTTATTTCTTATAATAAAAGGTTCACAAAGAAAATCAACTAAAAACAAATATCCTTTAATAAACCACATAAATCAAATTCTTGTCCAATGCAGGTACAAATAAACAACACTTTTAATAAGAAAAACTCTAACACTAAAGCCTAAGCTAACATCTCCTACTCCTTGATACCTTAGTGAAGTGGACACTCCCCTTGGCTCGTATAACACCTACTGCTACCTATAGCTCCTTCATCATCTTAGGCAATGAATAATCCTTATTATTCATTGTGTAGTTGAGCCTGAACTAAGGTAAATAGCTAGATAGAGAGCTGAGGATGATGTCCTGCTGAGACTGACTATCAATCTTAGCACCTAGAATCTCCAACTCAGACAAGCACGCCATCATTTTCATGACGTGCTCTTGAACTGGCGATTCTTCCGACATCCTCATGTTAAAGAGATTCCTCAGCAACTCATGCCTAGTTGCCCTATCTTGACCACCAAATATTTCCTTTAAATGTTTGATCATCTCAGCTGCCGTTTCAATCTCAAGCATCCCATGCTTGAGTACATTGGTCATAGAGGCTAAAATGTAGCATTTAGCTAACTCATTCGCCTTATTCCAGCATTCATAATGTTCTTTACTAGCAGCTGCACAATTATTAACCGGCACCGTAGGTCGAGCTTCAGTGAGAAAAAACTTATGACCCTCATGTGTTAATACTATGTCCAGGTTCATTTTCTAGGTGAAGTAATTCGGTCCAGTTAAGGCATTATCTTTGAGAATTGTGTGAAGTGCACCAGTCGTAACCATTTGAAAAACTGGAAATGCAAATAAATGTATAACTATCTTACAAGAGTCATGTATAATGCAGTGATATGTATTCTTTCATTTAAGCATACACAATAAGTCAGGTACCACTAAACTGTACTATCATGCCCACAATGATGACCCAAACACACCACTCCTTACTCCCTGGCAGAGGGGTCGCACGAAGCTAGTTTGGATGAGAACTATTCTCAATTAACATGCTTTCCTGTAACTCTTATAAAACATGATTAACTCACCACTTTACCTTAATCTCTAACATAACACAACAGAGCTTCTTGGGGAGGCTAATGCATCACGCTAGTCAATTGTAAACCATTACCTAAACCTCCATACAAATGCACGTAATACTCCACGGCAACGTAGTTGCCTCACTTCTTTGCACTTTGGTTTGTCCTAATAGAAGTCTAGCCCTGTAATCTACAAACTGACATCCTCCGCAGGGACGTTTACCGATCTACTATACTACTAGACCGGTAATAGAGACTGTGAGGTTACAACAATAGAAACCTCACTCCCACTTGATTTTTTAAAACAAGTGGTTTTTAATTAACTTGCATTTACAACTTGGATTATCTCATAACCCCCTTTAGAACCTCAATCCAAAAATTAACCATAATTAACTAATTAATTTATTTAAAATATTATCATTTTACAAAGTAGATTATCTCATAATCTAACTTTAGAATCTCATTCTAAATTTAATCAATAAAATTAATCAATTAATTTTAATTTAAAAAAGTAGTGTAATATTATTTAGATTATCTAATAATCTACTTTTAGAATGTCATTCTAAAACTAAATCAATTAATAGAAATTAATTTTTAATTCAAAATAATTTCGTAATTTAAATTATCTCATAATCTATTTTTAGAATCTAATTCTAAACTAATCAATTAATAAAAATCAATTTCATTTAAAAAATAGTAGCGGTTTAGACCTTAGACTATCCCATATTCTTATTTAGAATCTCATTCTAAACTTCAAATTGGCTTAGACTATCCAATAGTCCTGTTTAGAATCTTATTCTAAAATTACAGAAGCTTAATAAAATTTAACTTTTATTTTAAAACAATAATGATTTAAACTATCTTATAGTCTATTTTAGAATCTTATTCTGAAACTAATTTAAAAATAATTTTTTAAAAAATAATACTGATTCACAACTTAGATTATCTTATAATCTAATTTAGAATCTCAATATGAAAGAAAATTAATTAATAAATAATTAATTTATAATTATTATGTAAATCAGTACCAATGTCTACATGTCCCAAAAATAAAATAATAAAAAAAAACCTTTTTTATATTTTATTATTTTTATTGCTGATGCCAGCATGACATCAGTGTCTGCATATAAAATTTTATTTTTTTTTTATAAAAATAATTTAATTGAAAAAAATTAAATCTAATCTCATTAGATTAATTTATCCGATTTCGCAAATCCTAACCTAACAATCATAATCTCATTATACTAATTATGTAATCTAAAACTTGTAGGTTGTTAGATCTGAATTAACAATTCTTTAACGATTTGAACAACTTAAACCGTTACTTTAAGCAACCTTTTTAACTATTAACTCCTTCAAAGATTTAACAATTTAAATGAATAGAGTAAAAGAAACAATATAATTAGCAATTAATGCTTTAATAATTTAAACAATTTAAATTGTTAATTCAAACAAACTTTTCCTCTTAATAAAATCACTATTTTATTAAATTGCAAATATATTTATTTCGATCCTGTTATATCTATTTATGTATATTACGAATGTGATCAGTGGCTGGCTCTGATACCAGTTGTTGGAAAAATATAACTTTTGTTGAAAAAATAAACTCTAATATTGATCGTTGGGTCACAATTTTTCAACTGTGGTTACAACAAGGGATACCTATTAGATCACTTAAAATAGGAGACTCTTCTCTCTACCTAAGCCCCCGTCGGAGAATCACGCTTCGTGACACCTCACGTGCGAGAGCTCCAGAAAATAGGTTTATCTCTATAAACCCTTTGCCCTAATACCTGTTTTTGGAACGAATTTCAAAAATTCTCTCTGATTTTATAAAGATTACGCAATGGAAGGGTTTAGAATTCATAATTCTAAACTTAGGGTTGATTTATAATTCCTAATTCTAAATCTACATATTTAAATTCATAATTTAAATCTATAGATCTAAATTCTTAATTTTGATCTACAGACCTTTTACTCTGATACATTCATAACAATACTTAAGCTTAAACAGGCATAATAACGAATACTGTAAATAAATAAGAAAGTGAAAACTAAAAGTGAAAGAAAGAAGAACATGCCTGGATTTGCTCTAAAATAAGAAAATCAGAAAGATATAACATTCTTCAAAAGAATACCAGAAATCAAGACCTCGTGATCTTCTACGCATTGACCTCAAGTTGCCCGGGGGTGGGCTCCAAAAAATATTATCTAGGAAAGAAAGACTTTAACAAAAAATTTTTTCTCTCCAATTAGGTCTCCAAAACAATTCTAGAAACCCAAAATAATTTATTACAATTGAATGTCAAACCTTTTGAATATGTACCTCTATTTATAGTAGTATACCGGAGCTAAAAAAACCCTGATTTTTCGATGTGGGATTGCCCAATTTGAAACGAAACGCGGCATTTAACGCAGATTTAAGCCAAAACGCAGCGTTTCAGGGAACAATACACGCGTGTTATTTGGCGACCTACCATGTGACATGTGGCGTCACGCAATTCGCCCTCTTTGTGTCACCCGAATTGTCAAGGGGACTTCCCAGCACGAGACACGTGTTGCACGTTGGTTCGTCAGATCCGAAAGCCACGAATCAAGACCTGATATTGCGTGATTTTTATTTTATTTATTTTTTTTTTTTTTGTTCTGTTTTCCACTTGTAAAAATTCATCTTATGAATTTAATTTTTCAAAATTATTTTATTTTATAATTTTGAATTTTATTAATCTCATGAATAATGTTTGGCCAAATTAAATTTACCCATCCCATGAATAAATAATTCATCTCATGAATTCTTTAATATTTTTTCGATGGCAATAAATATAGAGGCTTCCGCAACGACCTCGGGGACATTTAAGTCTAGCTCCAATTGGGTTAAATTAATCATCTCATAAAATAATTTAATTACCATTTAATGAGACTTAATTCCACTAAATAAATCTCATTGCACTCTAGACTTAAACTATTTATTTGATATTTTCCTAATAGACTGTATTGATAACAACAACACCTCCACTACATGTCCATAATGAAGAATAAGTATAACTATTACCATTATTCTTCTCACGGCTTCTCCATTAGTTACTGACTCTCCCTTCACTGAATAATTCATTTAAACTTGAACATATTCACAGTATAAATTCCAAATGTCAAACACTTGGAATACCATGGCCAAAGGTTTCGAACTATTCAAATATTTACGAATCAACTAATGGGATATCTGTATCTCATAAGAGATTGTAGATTCCCTATTGAATACCTGATCCTTGTCACACTTCACGCCACTACCCAGTGTACGTGGGAATTTTGTCATGCATTTAGACATTACTTATAGTACACTAAAGTAACTAATGCTCCATGCCCAAATCCAGAATACTCTCAGGATTTAGAGTCATCGTTCAAATAGTACAATATGAATCACTCATCTCCAATAGTAGTCTAGAAACAAGCAATTCACATGGTCCAACTCAGTGTGTCAATCATATTAAACACAGTAATATAACACTTTTGGATCACCATCCACATGATCAAGACAAGTCATCCAAAGTATCACATTATATTTTTAGCATACAAGTGGTCCAAACTTGTCTTCGAGTACGAGTCTTTCAAACAACAATTCATACCATTTGTTCCAAGTCTATCTGTGGGTTAATCTCATAAACCGCTTAAAACAAACATACATATATTGTAGTTTAAGGACTACACCCATCTCATGGATGTTTCCAAAAAGAAAATCATATGCAATATAATTCCCACTTACACAAATTTATAAAGGAAATGACCAGGCAACCCCCAGAAGGGGGAAGGCTGCGTACATCTACCCCTCCCCCCAGACTCCACTTATGCGGGAGCCCTTGAGGCACTGGGTGGTTGTTGTTGTCGTTGTTGTTGTAATAAAATAACATTAACATTATAAATCTTTATTTTAGGATACTATTCCTTACAATAGCTTGTACTTACTTTCCTTCAAGGCAATACAATTTTCAGGTTCCAATTATAGACTCTTTTTTTTTTTAATATATTCCCAAAAATTGACAAGTTGAGATTTGACTAATTATTTAAGGCTTTGACAAGTAAGCCTTGAGCGTGATTTGCGTTGGTCTTAACACTAGTGTCACTACTTGATAATTCTGGTGACTTTGGATTTGAGTCATCATTTAAGGGCTTTGATAGCCCAGGCTTGACCTTCATTGTGTTAGTCCTAATCTAGTAACCTAAATATGGTTTGGTCCACCAAAATCTTGTTAAATGCTAACTCGTTCGAGTTGCTTCAAGTCAAGGGTGGTAGATTTTAAAACCTGATTGACTCGAGTTTATGAGTGGACTGTTGAGCTCTTAGGTTTGTCTTCATCATGTTCCTACCTTTTAAGTGTATAAGATAAGGTTTCTATAGGCTTGGTTTCATCACCTCAACTTCCACTTGAGCCATGTCCATATCCATTTACTTTTCTGTTGAATTATTAAACCAAAAAATCCCAACAAATATAATTAAAGTATCGTTAATTGGAGCAAGTGTAGAATTCACATTTTTATTGCAAACTGAAGTCGGATTCACCAAAAGTATCAATCCTCTTTAGAAGTGATTTGAGGTCAAACACTTACGATTCATAATTAGGCTCACTCCCAAGTTACTGCCAGTCCCATTTGACCATGTTTGTTTGATTTTGTACTTTGGTGACCACACACACACTAAATAGAAAAAAGTCCATTTATGGACTAAAACATGCATCACATTAATGAAATATGCACTACAAAAAAAGTGACCATTACTAACATCAGTATTTCAGGTTCTGTTGGTAATGGTTATACATTACCAACAACAAAATGTTACTATTGGTAATAACTCAGAAGGAGTAAGAAGTGAAAATAATAAAGATCTAGCCCCAACAAAAATAGATGTTTGTTGGTATTGATGTAGCCAATCCCAACATAATAGATTTTTGTTGGTATTGATGTAGTCAATCCCAACAGAATAAATTTCTGTTGGTATTGACTAGCCCAATGCGAACATAAACAAATTATGTTGCTATTGACCAGCTTAATGCCAACATAAATCTATTCTGTTGGTATTGACTAGCTTAATGCCAACAGAAATAAGTGCTGTTGATATTGACTAGCTCAATGTCCACATAAATAAATTCATTGGTATTGACTAGATCATAACCAAATAGAATAAATTTTGTGGGTATTGACTAAATTAATACCAATAGATGTATTTATCAATAAATAAATTTTTTAGTAAAATTAGTAATTATAAAAAATTTTATTAGAGTAATTTAGATATTAATGCTGTGAAGTTTGATTTATCAATTTTATAATGTCTTTTGTGAAATAACTTTTTAGTCAAAAAATGTAATTAAAAAAATACTTCAAATAACAATCTTTATTGGTGTAAATAGGACACATTTTTATTCTTTCTTACCGTCATTTGGACGATTTTATAAAATATATTAACTTGCTATATTAAAATATTTTCACAAAATTTATGAACTAAAAACTTAGTACACTAAAACTTATAGTAGTAATCAGTAATAATTGTACATGTATTTCAAATAATATTGTCTTTAAATAATAAAATAATAATAATAATGTTTTCAAAAACTTTTGTTTTCCCTTTTCACTTTCATTTTCCCTCCATTCTTTAATCTTATTTACATATTTCATTTTTATATTTGTACTTTACTCATTACCAAACTCTAACCTTCACTTACGAATCCCTACGTCACCTAATCTGTTCCCCAACCACCGACCACCCTTCACCGTCGATCCCACCAGCCCTGCATCGGCCACCACCATCCACGAGCTCCCCGATGCTCCACCACAACCACAAACACCACCCACGACACCACCCATTTACATCCCTAATATCCCTAATTTGTTTTCAAAAATTTTAAAAACTTTTATAAAAAAACAAGTAAAGTTACTGTTTAAAAGTTAACCCACTCCTCTCCCTCTCTCTATCTTTGTTCATCTTCATCTCTCCCCCCCTCCCTCCCTCCCTCCTCTCTCTCACTCAAACTCAGATCGACGCCCCGTTCCCGTTGCCGTCGCAGGCCTCGTCGCTGTCACTGCTCGTCGTCCCGTCTCCATCACCGTCGCCGCTCACCGCCCCGTCACCGTTGTCGGTCACCACCCATCCTCCGTTGCCGCTCGCTCACGACTCGTCTCTCTCTGTTGGCACCTCTCCCTCTCTTTTTTTGTTCATGTTTTTGTTAGTTTTTTCATTAATTTTTGTTGCTTTTTCATAGTGCTTTTGATTATGTCTTGAAATTGAACCCTAGACATTGTTTTAAGGTTAAAAAATGGGAACCCTAGACCTTATTTGTAACTCTTGAGATCAACCGATTTGTTCTTTTGTGAAAATAACCCTAATTAACTTATATCACTATTTTTCTTAGGTTACTCTTTATTTTTGCTAATTTAAGTTAAAATAGCTCCCAAAAGTATAAAGTGTTGACCTCTTAAGGTTGCCCTTTTCTTCTTTTGTGGTAACTTATATCTATTGGTTGTAAATTTGAGTTATGGATTTTAGTTGTTTGAACGTACTTAACCTATGTGGTAGTATGTTAAGTTTATGATATGCAATCTAGTTAGTTAAGCTAGAACCTTACTTGGTTGGTTATGAATTTCATAATTTCTGGAGTAATATTCCAACTTATATGAACTCTGAATTGAACTTCACAAGTTAAATTCTATTCTGATAGCATATTTGTAAAACAATTCCAGATCAGATTGTCAACCACTAGGTTAAAATTTTTGAAAAATTTAATGCTCTAAAGCTAAATTGGGATGTTATCAAATGGTTGAGAAAGATTTGAGGCCTTAGTTGCTAATTTCATAGTTGATAGTTTCACAACATATGACTTCGAGCTCAAATGTAAAAATTTAGCTACAAAGTTCTATTTTGGTAATTGGTGTTGGAATATCATGTTGAGCATATCATTTTGGCACATCTAATCACTTTTCTCTGTTTATTATTTTTTAGAATTAGTTGAAATGTTGTGAAATACTTTGGATTGGTCTTCTGTTATTTCAGTTAGGCCTTCAAATCAGTGCCCGCCTAAAGTAAGCCTTTTTACAGTTCATCAGAATACTTATTGATTGGTTTATTAGCATAGCAACTTTCTATGTTCTTCATATGTTTCCTGTCATTATGAAAGTTTATGAGTATAGTGTGTATGATTTTTGTAGGATATGGTGTCAAATTAACAAATTTTGATAGGTTTGTGCAAGTAATCTATGCTTTATATGTTATCTCTTGTTCTTTAATCAACAACTAAGTTAAAATGTGAAACATCCATGGGCTCTTTAATATATGTTTTAGTCTCTAGAGTTTTGAAACTATACTCTAAATACCTACTTCTAACTTTCCATCATGTCTTGCTTTCATTTTGCTATACAAGAAATGATTTGCCTATATTCTATGACATGGTACTTAGAACCATGTAGGTTTTTGAGACTTATTTTAGTGCAAATGTAATGGGCATTTGATTCCATGGTTATAATTCTTATGTCCACAAAACGGTTCTTAGACACTAAGGTACATATGTATTGGGCATTTGCTTCAAGTGAATTTGATTTCCTGCTTCAAAATCTTTTTCATGAACCATTATTGCATAAAGTATAATTTTGTATATTTCAGTGATTAGTTGTGCTTTATTCCCTTGCTTCCAAAGAACTATTTCTCCTTAATAAGTGCAGAGGTTTCTTTTTGCAGTTACTCTGATTTTGGTGTATACTCTTGTTTTTTGTTATTCATCTTGAATTAATTATCTTGTAGGTCTTCTTGACAGGATTTAGAAGCCTTCCACCACTTTTTGAACCAACTCCTGGGGATGTTCGTGGATTAACATTAGCAAGTAAGTATATTAAGTAGTATTTTTGTGATATAATTGAGTGAATCATACTGAGTGGATCATTTATTTGGCATTTTTATTCTTTCTATGATATAATTGAGTGAATCATATTGACTATTGTTGCTTCTTAGAAACATTTTCTCCATTGGACTCAAATTTAGGTTACTCTAAAATGTACTATAAATGGTTATAATGAAATAGATGTACTCAAGGTAGTTATGTGTTGCTTCTGTTTAATTTGATGCCAAGGAGAAACCTAGTGATGTTGGTTGTGTTCATTCCCTATTTAAGAGGCCAATGTTTTGAAAAATGAATTTCACGAGTTGGTGAATATAGGCACCCAAGTAAACTATTATATAATTTGGTGGATTTTGACAGATTACAAAACCTTTTTCTTCATATGTTTGATACACTGGAAGCTAAATAGGGTTTGCAAATAAAAATTTTGAGATATGTTTGTGTCTGCTAGACCATGTGGGGGTTTACTTTTTAAAGACTCATCCTTTATAACTAGCAAAGACTAGAAACCATGTATATATAACTAGTTTCAGATGCGGATACCGATATATAGTACAATTGTTTGCGTGTATGTATGACGTTTTAGATGTATATATGAAGTGTAATGAATTCATTTTTCATGTGATAATACTGCAGTTTGGTGAATATTTCTTGGGAGACAACTGCATTTGAGGGAAATATACGTTGACATTATTAATGCTTTTGAGTTAATAACCATATTAATTGGGAGCTCACATTCTTATGATTGTTTACCACTGAATAGCTCTACAATGCATATGAATTTGCATTATTTAGTACATGATGCTTATGAGTTAAGAGGTGTAGAGGAAATCATGACACTCTCCTTTCCAAATTCAGATATAGGAGTTGAAATTTCTATTACATGATGCAAATAATGTTTTAGTGTCATAATATATTCCAATTGAAAGTTATATTCTCTATTTACTAAGGAATCCTTATCATGTTGCGTATAGGTTCTGTGACAATGTTTTAGTGTAATAATTTGCCTTTATGCTAAAAGATTGAGACCGAGCTCATGTTGTTGTTTAATGTCTCTATTGGTCATTGTCACAGGAAAATGGAAGATCATTGGATATTGAGCTTAATCACGAATGTGAAGAAGAAGATTTGCCGATAAAGATGATGTGTAGGAATATGTATGATGTTGGTTGTTCTTGTTGTAGACATATTACTTAGAACTTTTTGATAGATGGTGGATTTTTCTTTTTAGCTATTTGAACTGGTTAGATTAGAATTTAGATGGAGTTGTAGATTTGTATTGGATGCTTTCCTTTTGTTGTGGATTAGACATGATTAGAGTTGTATATATTTTGGATGCAATAATAGATTTATTTTTTGTTGAATATTTGGTTTTGCTCCCAATTCTAGTACACCAACAACAAGCCCAATGCCTCTTAGAGCTCCCGCAAAAGTAGGGTCTGGAGGGGTAGATGTATGTAGCCTTCCCTCCCAATTCTAGTATGTCAGAATATATAAATTGGTAAATTTTTGTGACGCGGTAATGCCACCTACAAACTATGTTTTTAATGAATAGAGTAGCAATATGAAATTGTTGTTGGCAATAATAAAATAAGTCTTTAGTAGCACATCTTTTGCCAATAGACATTGTTTTATTGGTAAAACTTTTACCAACAGAAAATTTTATGTTGGTATATCATTTACCAATAAAGAATTTGCTATTGGTAATATCCTTTACCAATAGAAAATGTTTTGTTGGTAATACCCTTTACCAACAAAAAGCTTTTGCTGGTGTAACTTTTATCAACAAATAAATAATTGTAGCTACTGTGGAGCTATTACCAACAACTTCAAATTTTCGTTGGTAAAGGAGGCAATGCCAACAGCTTAGCAACAGACAAATTTTTATTGGTCAAGCCTTTTCCAATAGAAAAATTGTCATTGCCAACAACAATCCTGTTGTTGGTAGTAGTCACTTTTTTTGTTGTGATAAGATTCAATGAAACAATCAAGTCATGTGGATTTAAACAATTGGTTGATGAACCATGCATGTACAAACATAATAATGAGAAAGTTGTGACTTTCTTAGTGCTATATATGGACAATATTCTACACATTGGGAATGATGTAAGAATCTTATCAAAAGATTTGGTTGTCAAGTCAGTTCGCTAGGAAAGACCTAGAACAAGTTGCCTAAATTCTTGGGATCGAATGTTTGCGATATCGTAAGAATAAGATGTTGGGTTTATCTCAAGGTGCCTACATTGACAAAATGTTGCCAAGGTATATCATAACATGGCGGACTCCAAGAAGGGTTTGTTACCTTTTAGGCATGGAGTTCCTTTTTCTTTATATTAGTGTCTTAAGACACCTCAAAAAGAAGAGGAGATTAGGAATGTACCATATGAATCAATTGCGGGAAACCTTATGTATGCTATGTTATAAACAAGACCGGATAATTGTTATGCTATGGGAATGGTAAGTAAATATCAGTCAAACCCAAGTACATTACACTAGGCAGCAGCGATATATATTCTCAAGTACTTACGAAGGACTAGAGATTACATGTTGGTCTTTCATAGTGACGAGTTGGCTCCAGTTGACTATACTAACTCATATCTTCAGTCGGACAGAGATTCTAGACATTCAACGTCTGGAAATGTTTGTACCCTTAGAGGTACAGCCATTAGTTGGCGATGTGTAAAGCAATCTTGTATTGCTAACTCCACCGTGGGGCCTGAGTATATAGCTACCTCAGAAGTTGTTAA
Organism: Simmondsia chinensis; assembly: GCA_018398585.1. Taxonomy (NCBI): domain Eukaryota; kingdom Viridiplantae; phylum Streptophyta; class Magnoliopsida; order Caryophyllales; family Simmondsiaceae; genus Simmondsia; species Simmondsia chinensis. The sequence continues at coordinate 24,245,856 of JAGTTD010000007.1, read as the reverse complement.
GCCATTTTTATGACAACTTTGATGCTGTAGCTTACTCTAGGAACCTAGAAAGTGCAATTGCTCCAAGAACTTTTAGAGGAAGTATCACCTCATTAGAGATTATGTGAAGAAACCCTACAAAAAATATGACCAATACTAACAAAAATTAAAATATTCTGTTGGGAATTGGGTGATCAATATCAACAGTCATGGGTGTTGATGACAATAAATATGTAATTTATTTTTTATAGTGGGAAAAATATATTTTCCAACAAAAAAAATAATATCCGTTGGTATTAGTTAGATCAATACCAACAGAGTTATTTACCAATAAAAAAATTGTTAGTAATAATATATTTGAATTACTAAAAGAGTCATTATTAACAAAAAAAGCCCGTCAGTTTTGTCCAATAGCTATCAGAAATAGCCAAAATTATATTACTAACAAATAAATTGTTAGTATTGAACCAATACTAATAGATACATTTACTAACAAATAAATTTATTGCTAATATTATTTTTACAACATTAAAGAATCATTACCAACAAACAAAGTTATTAGTTTTAAATTAAAAAATTTAATAGTATTTAATTTTTTTTTTACTCAATTTTCTTTTTGCCCCTTAATTTATATTTCCCCTCTTTAATTTTTCGTCTTTCTTTTCAAAATTTTATTTTTCCTCTCAAAATTTTCCCCCAATATTTACAATTCTAACCTAAAATTCCCCCCCCCCCCCCCCCCAATACTTATAATTTAATACGAAATAAACCCTAGGATCAAAAAAAATAAAAAATAAAAAAACCTGCGCATGCGGCTTCACCCTTTTCTCTCCAACACCCCACCCTTCGACTCGACAACCACCACACCCGCCACCGTTGCTCTGCTGTCCGGTCATCCGTTCTCCCCCTTCGACTCGACAGCCACCACGCTGGCCACCGCTGCTCTGCCGTCCGTTCGTCCATTCTCACCCTAGGCTCTACGCCCTAAATTTCTGGTATTAAACATGAATGTTTTATGTACATTTTACATTTTATTTTGTTTAAACATGTGAATTTATTATATGAGATATGAATTTGCTGAAATTTATCTTGGTCGTGCTAGTTGTTGAGGAGATTTGTGGTGGGAGGTTGTTAGGTTTGGATATTGAGGAGGTTCTATCAACTCTTGGGTTTGGATTGTGGTGGTACATCAGATTATTTTTTTATTTTAACATATTTTTGTGCATATTTTGGGTTTTTAGTCATTAGTTTTGTTTACAACTTTCATATTTTAGTGTGAATTTGCTTTGATTTTTGATACAATCCTTATAACTAAGTTGAAAATTAAAGAAAATGCTTTGAACCACTGTTATGATTCAAGCTAAACTTGAATCATAACCTAGGGTTTTAAGGCTTTAAATTGTGATAAGGAGTGAATTGGATAAGAATTTGATGAGAAGAAGATAGGTTCAGATGAGAATAAAAGAGAACTAGAAGAGAGATAGAAGAGAAATCAATAGAATTTGATGAGAAGAAGATAGGTTTAGATGACAAGAATTAGATGATAAAAAGTATATTGAACTTATGGGATTGGATTGGTATACACTATAAAGATTATTTAAATTAGATTTAGTGGCCGATTTAGGATTTTAGTACAAGTGGGGCTTGAACTCAAAGTTATAATTTAATTTTTTATATTAGTTCAATATACTAGTTTTTATTATAGTAGGTTGTGAAAACACTCGCCAAAAGTCTCACCTTTGCTCAGGATCCAAGGAACCTCCAATTTGAAGACATAACCATCTTTTTCTCTATATCAAGTTGATTTTGTTTTGATTAATGGTAGATAACGTAGCAATCTCTCTATTACAGTTTTAAATAAACGATTCCCTAAATTTTCAACTTTATCACCCCCCTCCCCCCTTGTGTATCAATTTGTTGTTTTTTTTTTTTATTGAATTGAGATTTGATAATAATCCCAATCCTACCAAAGTTTGTTGTTTGATTGTCTCTCCTTTCCAAGTAATGAGTTTGAATGTCATGGCTAGTTTTGATCTTGCTGTTTTCAATGATTTTTAATCAATGGTTGCATAATCTATACCACAGATTTGATACAAATAATGTAAATCAAGAAATGATTTTGCTTGCTTAAAGATGCATGAACTTATACCCAACACAAACATTTTATAAGAACACGTTCTAAAAGAAACTTTTTCAAATCTTTGATGCTAAAATCATCATTACTCCAGAATCTATATGATATCACAATCATTAATTTCTAGATCACATATAGTAACAATAATAAGTCTTTTATCCCACTAAGTGAAGTCAGTTACATGAGTCAGAGTACATCCCTGCACTCTATCGTAGTTCGTATGATAAGCATATAAGCCAACCACAATAGCCTTGAATATGACCATCATCAATCTGCTTCCTAGCCTTGTTTTCCATCACAACCCCTTGGGTTTTGAACAACCAATGCAATAGACATCAAGAAGGAAGTTACACCTAATTGCCTTTGATAAACCAATTATCATCATCGTTATTATTATTGTTATTGTTATTTATTTTGGTTTTAATTCAGATATTCTCTATTGCCTCCACCATTAGTTTGTAGAGTACAAATCCACCATGATGGCATCCAGGCATCTTCACTATCATTTTCCCAAACTCATCCTGGAATCAATTAGTGAAAAACAGAACCCATTTCAGTGCCAAATAAATTAACATTTGCAGCATTAAAGAACCCAAGGGGCCCTACCTGGAAATGCTCTTTATTTCCAAAACCAAAATATGGGTTTAAAGTCTGCATTATGTCTAAATCACATTCACCATTGTTAAATTTCACTGCACCTTAGACCCGACTGATGGAGTTGGCAACTATAAAGTCCACATATAAGCTTAAATGGGTTTTCATCCTAAAACCAATAGGCATTAGGTAGGGTAATCCAGTAAACTCATTTCTTTTAAAAGAAATTTAGACCATTTCCCGATTTGTATGTGTCATCCTTGTACAAGGGTTATGCTAATCTTCTTACTAGGCTTACATGTGGAGTCCTTAATATGAAACAAATCCGTCTTAAACTGCTAAATAGAGCTCACAAGCATAAAATTAAACAAAATATTATAGTACAAAGGTGAACTTCTCCTTGATGGCAAATATAAGATAGGGCATAATTAATGCAAATTGATAGTTTGAGGGGTGTGTTTGATAAAATTAGAAGTTATTTATTTACTTTTTCAAACTATAGTACTTTTAGGGGTTTATATGGGATCTAATGTTTTACCCTTCGTTTAATTCTTTGCATGGATGCATTAATACTTTCGATTATTGACCAATTTTGTTGTCGTTATATTGTTGGCTTATGAGTGCTCACACATGAAGTCATTTGTGCATGTAATGTGGAATCAAATAAAGGTTATTACATTACATAACAATCATTAATTAGCAATTGTTTCATGATGGCCTCCACAACACATATTCCAGTGCCAAAATATGTATGTATTTGCATGAGCTCATCCCTTTGGCCTATGATTTATTGGTTGATCTGGCATGCAGATCTTGGCTTGCTTCATATCTTATCTTGTAGCCGTTTCTTTCTGGCGAAAGGCATTGTAGGCATATACACTTCGTTATTCTTTCCCAATTTTGATAGTGGGTAAAGCTATAAATTCTATCTTCTACTAATACTAACCTTATCTCCACTTTTGTGTCGTTCATCCTAAGTAGGTTACTGAGCTAGCTAGATTGTTGGACTCTAGTCAGATATGTCTTTTGAAGGCCTATTCAATAGACCAAATAGGCGAGTAGAAGCCATATGGAGTCATGTTAACTATGTGATATGAGCTCTAGTGCTATATTGTATCTCGGATACATAATTTGTAATGTGTTATTTCATTTTGATATGATTTTATTCTTACTTGGTCTTATTTGTGATTTTCATATTTTAGTTATGTTTTTGGCATAGTTGTTTGGTATTTTTTTTTTTTTTGTTACAAATAGGTGTAGGAAAGTTTTAGGATGGATGTATTTAAGAACAAGGATTGGGTGAAGTGTTCAAGGGTTTCAACTGAATTTCAACAAGGGTTAGAAGCATTCATTGCATACTATGTTGCAAATGTAGCTGATGAGGATGGATTAATACCATGCCCATATAAGGATTGTGCTAATAGATATGTTTGAAATGGATTAACTATTCGATGCCACCCTACGTTGAAAGGAATGGATGGTGATTATACACAAAGTATTTGGCATGAACATGGTGAACAATTTCGAGCTATGGAGGTCGAAGATGACGAAGATAGCATGCATGACATGTTTGCTGATGCGTTTGGGGTACATAATTTTGATGACACTAGGGCATCAACACACCAACCATAAGAAGTTCCTAATTCCGAAGCTGAAGTCTTTTATAAAATGCACGAAGAGTCTAAGCAACCGTTATATCCTGGGTGCGAAGAGTTTTCAACTTTGTAATTTGTTGTGGAAATGTATCATCTGAAGTGTCTACATGGTGTGACTAATGCAGCATTTGATGATTTTATGAAGTGTTTCAAAAGGGCTCTTCCAAAGGGTGAAACAATTCCAAATTCTTTTTATAAAATGAAAAGCAACATCAAAAAATTAGGTCTTGGCTATAATAAGATTGATGCATGTCGTAATGATTGTGTGCTTTTTCAAAAGGAGTTTGGAGGTTGTGATGCTTGCAAAATATGTGGTGCTTCAAGATGGAAAACTACTGATGATGGAGCAATTATGTCATTAACAAACGGTCGAAAACTGCCAAATAAGGTTCTTCGTCATTTCCCAATGATACCAAGGTTGAAATGATTATTTATGTCATCCAAGACAGCTAGTTTGATGAGATGGCATGAAGAAGAGAGAACTAAAGATGGAAAGTTAAGGCATCTGGCTGACTCTCAAGCATGGAAAAGTTTGGATAGGCGCTACCCCAAGTTCTCTTCGAACCCTCGAAACGTTAGGCTTGGGTTGGCAAGTGATGGGTTCAACCCATTCGGCATCATAGGTACTCAATACAGCATATGGCCAGTTGTCTTGATGATATACAATTTACCACCATGGATGTGCATGAAGGAGCCCTATTTCATTCTTTCTTTGATTATACCTGGTCCAAAAGCACCTGGAAATGACATTGACATTTACCTCCAGCCTTTAATTGAGGAGCTAAAAATGTTATGGACGGTTGGAATGGACACATTTGATGCCTCAACTAAAGAGACATTTGCTATGCAAGCTGCATTGATGTGGACAATTAATGATTTTCCAGCATACAGTAACTTATCTGGGTGGAGAACTAAAGGGAGGCATGCATGTCCCCATTGTAATGTGCAAACTAGTTCTTTGTATTTGAAACATAGTAGGAAATTGTGTTTCATGCGCCATCGACACTTTCTACATGGTGATCACAAATATCGTCGTAAGAGAAAAGCGTTTGATGGAACAACTGAATTGAGTCATGCTCTGCATTTGCGATTGGGGGAAGAGTTTTTAGAGTAAATGGAGGGACTCAATGCGACATTAGGTAAAGGGATGAGACCAAAGTATAAAAGGGGAAGACGGGTAGAAGAAGTTAGACCATGGAAAAAGAAGAGTATATTCTTCCAGCTTCAATATTGGGAGCATCATTTGATAGGACATAACTTGGATGTGATGCACATAGAGAAGAATGTATCTGAAAGCTTGATCGGGACTCTTTTGAATATTGAAGGGAAAACAAAAGACACCTTGCAATCACGTTTTGATCTTAAACGTATGAATATTCGTAGTCATCTACACCCAATGGAAGACGCAAGGGGTAGGATAAGATTGCCCCCATCACATTTTACCCTAAGTGATGTGGAGAAAGAAGAACTTCTGGATATGTTGGCCAGTATTCGAGTTCCTGATGGATATGCTGCAAATATTGCACGATGTGTGCGCACTACTGAATGCAAGGTTTTAGGTTTGAAAAGTCGTGATCATCATATTCTAATGCAGTAGTTGTTGCCACAAGTTGAATGAAAAATCAAAGACAAGAATGTTAGCCTCGTTATAATCGAGTTAAGCAACTATTTCTGGGAGTTATGTTCCAAAGTGGCAGCACGACAAGAATTTGAGTGTTTGTAGGATCAAATTGCATTAATTCTTTGTCACCTTGAGGAGTTATTGGCCCCTTCCTTCTTTGATGTCATGGTGAACTTATCTATTCATTTGGCATATGAGGCATTCATAGCTGGCCCGGTTAATTATCGCTGGATGTATCCTGTGGAGAGGTATATATTTTGGTCCTGTAAAAAGTATGTAATAAATTTCCAATAATTGGTGCATGCTTTTCAAATAAGAGATTCATTTTGATATACGTAGGTATTTACATAGGCTAAAGTCTTATGTACAGAATAGAAGTTGTCTAGAAGGGTCAATTGCAGAGGGATACCTTGCAGAAGAATGTCTAACATTTTGTTCAAGGTATTTACATGGTGTCCAAACAAGGGAGACTCGATCAAAGAGGATCAATGATGGCAATGACAAAGCACGAGAAGGACTCTCAATATTTTCCCTTAGAAATTGTTATGCTTCTAAAAAGAATGAAGTCTTAGCTCCTCATTCTTTGTTAAAACAAGCACATAGTTATGTTTTGTTCAACTGTGATGAAGTAAAGTTTACATCAAGTAAGCTTATTTTCCTATAACTTTTCAACTATTGTTGCTTATTGATTAACTAACTCCTTGAAACTATTTGATTGAAAAAACCTCCTTGAAACTAATGCAATTATTGATTGACAGTGAGCAATATGATTTGGTTCATAATGAAAATTGTCGAAAACGGCAAAAAGATATTTATGACAATCACAGAAGTAAATTTCCTACATGGTTCGAAGAAAATGTAAGTTTAAGGAACTATTTTAGTTTTAATGCTGTATGGTTCTAAAATTCTAACGCTTTTCTAACTTGTTGTTTGACTAATTTAGGTTTCACATCATTTTCCCACTGACTCCATGAAAGCTGAAGATCTAATATGGTTGAGTAAATGGCCTAACATGTGGATTAAGAAAATGACAAGGATCACTTGCAATGGATTTAGGTTTCGTACAAAATGTGTAGATAGGAAGGCTGTAAAACAAAATTCTGGTGTTCTTGTGCATGCAACTACACCTGATAATAGGAATGTCACCTATTATGGTGATTTAACAGAGTGTTCTTTTCCTTCATAACGAATTAAGTTTCGACAAGTTAATTAACTTGTGTTTCTTGAAGGAAAATATACATACCAAACTTCGGGAGAAGCCAAATGAATATGGCTTGGATGAGATGAATAATGCTCAAAAAAAGATATTTGAAGAAGTTATGGGGGGAAACAAAAATTTATATGCAAACACCTATGATATAGGCGTTAAGGTACGTCGTTCAAGGAAGAAAAGGTGTGCACTCACTGAAGAGCAGAGCAAATGGGTTAGATTAGAAGAGGATGTTATACGCTTGACTGTTGGATTAAAAAATGCTCAAGAGCAGATTTCTTGCTTGGTGGATGCTATACTCGAACTCATGGGAAAGGTAATAATAGATTTACTATCTGTATATGTGATTTAAATTCCAGTTTTGTTTTGTTCTAAAAGTTAACTTATTATATCCATTTGCACAATAATAGAGACCATTTCGCTATGAGGACTATGAAGATGGGGTAGACAATGAAGATGATGAGGAAGTAGAAGAGGGAGCAGAAGAGGACGTTGGAGAAGAGGAGGAATATTACTAAAATAGTGGCAATTGCAATTCTGATTTCTTGCTATTTCATTATGAATACGGATATATATTGAGTTTTGGTTATTTTGAATGTTTAGACTTGTTTCGAACATATTGGTTATGTGAAATATGTTATTATGAAGGATTGACATCTTGTGGCACTATTGTCATTTTGTGTATGTTTGGAAACTAAATGCAATTATAATATCTTGTTATGTGATTTTGAATATGGATATGCATTTATTTTAGGTCATTTTAGGTGTTAAGACTTGTTTCGAACATCTTGGCTATGTAAAATATGTTTTTATATATGAAAGATTGACATCTTTTAGCACTATTGTCATATTGTAGATGTTTGGAAATGAAATGTAAGGTATTTTTTGTATACGATGTTGGTAATGAGCTTTTATAATATTATTGGTTATTTTCCAACATCGTAATAATAACAATACCTACGGGAGAAAATTGTTGGAATGGATACAAGTATGCATAATAATAGCAGTACTAACAAGAGAAAGTCGTTGGTAAAAGTTAAACCAATGAATGGATGTTGTTAGTAAAACATTTGGGTAAGTTGGATGTACATATGTATACCAACAATTGTGGTCGTTGGTATAACCATTACTAACAAAGTCAAGTTGTTGGTATTGCATATCAATTCCAACAATATGAATGTAGCAGTTGGTATAACTTTTACCAATGTATTCTTGTTGTTGGTAATGATCCTGTTGGTATTATATACTAATTGCAACAGAGGTCTTCAATATCTATTGGTAAAACTAGTAGCAACAAAAGCAATTCCAACGATTGCCTATCCATTGGTGATAATCAATACCAATAGACATACGGGCTTTTACCAACAAACTTGCCCTATTAGTATTGGTCATATTTTTTTTAGTGAAATGTGAGATAGCAGTTTTAAAGATTGACATGAGTAATAACTTGAGAGAGCCTTTCACAAAGACTTGGACTCAGAAGTCTTTTGAGTCTCACTTAAAAGGGATGGGAATGCCTTGTATGATTTAAGACAAGTGGGAAATTGTTGGGAACAATGTCCTGACAAACGTAATTATGAATATAATTTTTATTGAATAGAACTTCATTTTTTTAAACGTAAAATAAAACTTCTCTATTAATTATTGTGTTTATGAGTTCATTATGCATGTGGTTTTTTCCTTTAACAACATACCATGAGATGGACATAGTCCTTAAATAACATTTCAAAATTTGTTTTAAGTGGATAATTAGATTATGCCATATATAGACTTTTAAAAAAGGGAGTGACATGTTATTTAGTGGTTCGTAGTCAGTGACAAGTTTAGACTGCTGGTTTGCTAAGGCTATAGTATAATATTTTAGATGACTTGTCTTGGATATGTGGATAGCGATACAAAAATGTTATGTTGGTGTTCACAATTAGATTGTTACATTGAAATGAACCATATGAGTTGTATCTAGACTATTATCCAAAGTAAGTAATTCATCTTATTCTATTTAAACGATAACTCTAAATTCTAAAATATTTTGAAACTATGCATGGAGTGTTAGGTATCTTGGTGTGTGTCGTGACCTTGATCACAACCGAGAGAGACAGAGTATGGGATGAGGAACGATAAGGTTATTTTCTATTTCATTCAATGAACTTACAAGTAACAATTTAACACTACTTATACTTCAACTAAAAGAGGTGGCAATGCTAAAACAAAATATCTAACAACAAAACTAACTTTCTCCAAAACACTAACTCACGGCTAATATAAGTTTTAACTACAAATCATACTATAATGCATATAATTCGTAGCAATACACCCCCCCCCCCCCCCCCCCCCCCCCCCAATAAGAAGATTCTTGTCTCAAGAATCTAAGGTAGGAAATTGACTCTTGAAGGAATGTGAATCTTCCCAAGTTGCATCTTTCTTCCGAAGGTTGGACCATTGAATCAAAGCCTGTTGGACCTCTTTGCCTTTATGATGTACCTTGCAGGATGCTAGAATAGCTAAAGGCTCCTGAAGAATGAGACCACTAGATGAAGCTTTAGGGGGTTGAACCGAACAATATGTGCCAGCAATAATTTGTTTCTTTAGCAAAGAAACATGGAATATAGGATGAATTGAGGCATTAGAAGGCAACTCCAAGCGATAAGCTACAACACCCAGCTTCTGTAAAATCTTGTAGGGACCAAACTATTGAGCACACAACTTAATATTATTGCGAATTGCCACTGAAGATTGTCTATTAGGTTGTAATTTCAAGTAAAGATAATCTCCTACTTGGAAGGAGAGATCAGATCTCTTTTTATCAATAAAAAAACTTCATCCTAGCTTAAGCAAACTGCAAAATGTTGTTAAGCTGCTGCAATAGTTGCTTCCTCTAGTGTAAAAGCTTGTTTACTTCCACTACAGAAGTGGCATTGCTTTGAGACAAAATAGGGAAATGAGGATCATGCCCATATAAAGTCTTAAAAGGAGTTGTAACCAAAGAGGAATGAGCGTGTGTGTTATACAAAAACACAGCTAAAGATAGCCATCTGTGCCACTGCTTGGGATGATGAAATGTCATGCTTCTCTAGTATTGCTCCAAACATTGATTCAATCTTTCAATCTGACCATCCGTTTGAGGATGATAAGAAGAACTAAGAGTGGGAAAGGACCCAAGTAACTTGAATAACTCTTGCCATAAATTGCTTGTGAATAGCCTATCATGATCAGAATTGATGGACTAAGGATGACCATGTATTTTGTAAATGTTATATAAGAACAGTTTGGCAAGTTTCTTTGCAAAAATTAGATGATTGAGTGCATGGAAGTGTCCATATTTAGTAAAATGATCCACCACCACCCAAATGGTTTCCTTTCCTTCAGATCTTGGCAGCCCTTCTATAAAATCCTTACTAATGTGTTGCCGCGCTTGATTAGGAAGAGGAAGAGGTTGAAGTAACCCCGGATATGCTACATGCTTACTTTTGGTGCGTTGACAAACATCACAAGATTGTACACAATCCATTACGTCGTTCTTCATGCCTTTCCAATGGAAGTTTTGTTTAAGCCTTTGATAGGTCCCTTTAACTCCTAAGCAACCACCCATGGCTGAGGAGTGGAAGGCTGCCATTATTTGGTTCCTCAAATCAGTTGCCGAGCCATTATAGACTCTGCCTTTAACTCGCAGAATGCCATTAGCTAAAGAATTGTCAGACATAGCAGGATTTAAATTCCTTTTGATGGCTAATTCAGTGATGCAATCTTAAGCAAACTGATACATGTCATAAGACTTGTAAACTTCTTCCACCCAAGAAGGTAAAACTATTCAAATTAGTGAACAGGAGGTTGTACCTCCCTCCTCTTGTCTTCTAGAAAGGGCATCCGTTGTTAGGAATAATGTCCTAGAAATCCAAACTTTACCCATTAAATGTTATTTCAATAAGAATAAAATTGAAGTTCGAGTCATTTTCTTGTTAAATTTGTGTAAGAGAGCATTTATACTGCATGTGATTTTGTTTTTGGCAACATCAATGAGATGGGTGTAGTCCTTAAACTACAATTTACATGTTTGTTCTAAGTGATTTATGAGATTAACCCGCAGATAGACTTGGAACAAATGGTATAGATTGTTGTTTGAAAAACTCGTAGTCAAAGACAAGTTTGGACCACTTGTATGCTAAGACTATAATGTGACACTTTAGATTACTTGCCATGCTCATATGGACGGTGATCCAAATTCGTTAGGTTGGTGTGTTTAATAAGATTGACACGCTTAGTTGGACTATGTGAGTTGATTGTTTCTAGACTACTATCGGAGATGAATTATTCATGTTGCACTATTTGAATGATGACTCTAAATCCTGAGAGTATTTTGGACTTGTGTATAGAACATTAGTAGCCTTGGTGTACTATAAGTAAGGTCTAAACAAATGACTGAATTCCTACGTACACTTGGTAGCGGCGTAAAGTGTGACAAGGATCAGGTATTTAATATGGAATCTGCAATCTCTCATGAGGCACAGAGGTCTCCTTAGTTGTTTCGCAAGTATTTGACTAGTTCAAAATCTTTAGGCAAAGTATTCCAATTGTTTGAAATTTGAAATTTATACTATGAATATGTTCAAGTATAAACGAGTTATTCAGTAAAGGGTGAGTCGGCAACTAATGGAGAAGCTCTGAGAAAGATAATAGTAGTAGTCATATTTATTCTTTGTCATGAACATCTGTTTGAGGGGTTGTTCTCATCAATGAAATATATCTAAAAATTATCGAATAAATGGTTTAAGTCTAGAGTGCAGTTTGATTTATTTAGTGGAATTAAGTCCCATTAAATGGTACTTAAATTTTATCATGAGATGGTAATTAATTTAACCCATTTGGAGTTAGATTTAAATTGTCCCTCGAGGTCCCTGCGCAAGCCTCTGTTTTTTTTCCACCGGAAAAATATAAGGAATTCATGATATGAGTAAATTTAATTTTGCCAAACATTATTATGAGATGAATAAAAATTAAAAATTATAAAATAAAATAATTTTTAAAAATTCATAAGATGAATTTTTACATGTGGAATCAAAAATATAAAAATTACACAGTGGAATCTGTGTATAAGCATTTGTTCCAACCAGAGCACGACACGTGTCATGCGTTGGGAGGTCCTGCCTGCCTATTTGCGTGCATGAGCGCAGGCCAACCACGACTGGCCACGTGGCACATGGAATGAATTAAAAAAAAGGCACACGGTATTTGAACACTACGTTTTGACTGACTTTATGTTGAAAATTAGCCTGTTTTCTCTCCGATACAATACTATAAACAGAGATATCAGTTTTATGGTTTGGCATCCAAATAAAAATTATGGGTTTTTGAAAGTTTTGACTTTTGGAGACCTAATTGGAGAGAAAATTTTTCGTGGTAATTTTTCTTTCATTAGTTCAATATTTTTTCGGGCCCAGTCTCAAAGCGGTTTCAAGGTCATTACATTGAAGACTTTTGGGTCTCGGTTTTTTTGGCTTTCTAGGTATTCTGGAAATCGTTATAATTGGGGCAATTCAAGATATTCTTCTTTCCTTCTCATTTGAATTTTTGTTTTTCTATTTATTTACAGTTTTTTGTTGTGCTAGTTATAGTTCATATTATTATCATAAATGTATTAGAGTACAGGCTTGTAGATGTAAATTAGGAATATAAATATGTAGATTTAAAATTAAGAATTTTAAACTCTTCCACTACCTTAACTTTGTGAAATTAGGGAAAATTTTTTAAATTTATCCCAACAATTCGTATCAGAGCGAGCCTCTAATTACATTCATAATATACGTGAGTAGGTATAATAAGTTGAAATAAATAGACTTGCAATTTCATAAAATAAAGATTTTATTAAGAAGGAAAGATTAATGATTTTAAATTGTGTAAATCATTAATGAATTAATAGTTAAATAGATTGTTTAAGGTAATTATTTAAATTGTTTGAATCATTAATGAATTACTAGTTAATTCAGATCTATGAACTTAATAATTTGCAATTATATTGATCATATAATGAAATTATACATGTCTGGTCATGATTTACGAAATCAGATAAATGATCTAATGAAATTAGATTAAATTCTATTTTTAATTAATTGTTTTAATTAAAAACATAAAAAAATAAGAAGGATTTTTGATATTGATGTTAGCTGCTGACGTCAGCACACGTTATACGTCAGTGCTGAGCGCTGACTATCGCTGATTTCAGCATTTTTTTAAATTAAAAATAAATTTTTTTGAACTTGTAGATGTCAGTACTAGTTTACACAATAAATAAAAAATTAACTTTTTATTATTTAATTTAATTTTAGAATGTGATCCTAAAAGATATGAGATGATCTAAGTTGTAAGACGGTATTATTTTAAACTAATAATAATTTTTTATTAATTAATTTAATTTTGGAATGGGATTCTAAAATAGATTATGAGATAATCTAAGTTGTAAGTCAATTTTGTTTTAAAATAAAAATTAATTTCAATTAATTAATTGGGATTAAGAATGAGATTCTAAAGTCGATTATGAGATAATCTAAATTATAAGTTGGTACTATTTTAAATAAAAATTGATTAATTAATTTTATTGGTTAATTTTTACAATGAGATTCTAAGGTAGATTATGAGATAATGTATGTTGTAGGACGGGAGTGTTTAAATAAAATAATTAATTAATTAATTTTATTATTTAATTTTAGAATGAGACTCTAAAGAAGATTATGAAATAATTCAAGTTGTAAATGCAAGTTAAGTAAAAATCACTAATTTATAAAAATCAAGTGGGGGCGAGGTTCAATTGTTGAAACATCACGGTCTTCGTTACCGATCTAACAGTATAGTAGATCAATAGACCTCCTTGCGGAGGATGTCAATTTGCAGGTTACAAGTTTAGACTTCGATCAGTATAAACCAAAGTGCAAAGCAGCGATGCGACCATGGTGCCATGGAGTATTACGTGTATTTGTTTGGAGGTTTAGTTAATGGTTTACACTTGATTAGCGTGATGCATTAGCGTCCCTGAGGATCTCGCTCCTCCATACCCGTACCCTCCCTATTACTCACCACGGGTATGTAGTGGATACCCATACCCACCCGAGCGATTACAAACCCACACCCATACCTACCGCATTATCCGTTGATAAGTGTCCATTACCCCCCCCCCCCCCCCCCCCCCCTCATATCCTCCCTAATGTGCGTAGAAAATGATTATCTTTACTCATTTATGTTAGTTATTTAATATAATTATTAAAAACTAATTACATCTTTTGGGTAATTGAATTTAAGCACGTATATTTTAATTTGATAGTAAACTATGTACAAAATGAAGCGGGTATGGCAGGTGCGGAGTGAGGCAGGGCGGGTATAGAACTATACCCGTAATCGCCCCATACCCATGGCGGGTACAGGGCGGGTACACCCAACCCATACCCACTTCCCACCCCACTTATACTCGTACTCGCCCCAAACTGGGCGGGTGACGGGTTTTACCCACCCCATTGCCATCCCTACATTTTAGAGACAAAGGTAAAGTGGTAAGTTAATCATTTTTAGTAAGTGTTACAAGAAAACATGTTAATTGATAATAGTTCTCACCCAAACTAATTTCATACGACCCCGCTGCGGGGGAGTAAAGAGTGGTGTGTTTGGGTCAGCACTGCATGCATTACAGTGCAGTTTAGTGGATACTTTATTCATTGTGTATGCTAAAATAAAAGAACAGATATCACGGCATTATACATGACTCTTGTTAGACAGCTACACAAATGTTTTCATTTACAGTGTTTTGAAATGGATACGGCTGGTAAACTTCACTCGATTATAATGCATAACGTACTCATTGGACCAAATTACTTAGCCCAGAAAAACAAGTTGGACTTAGTTATTAATAACAAGGGGCCTACTGGAGAGAAAGGAAATGATAAGATTGCTAGTGTAGTGACTAAGTCCATAAAGAAGTCAGCAAATGGAAAGTGTTTCTTTTGCAGGAAGACTGGCCACTTGAAGTGGAAAAGCTCTAAGCACTTAGCTTCTTTTCCTACAAAGACTGCGAAGCCATCTGGTGAAGATATGTTGATATCTCACTTAGTTGAATCATGTGCAGTTGAGAGTCCACCAAGTTCCTAGTGTATGGACTGAGGTTCAATTGACCATATCGATCATATGTTATAGGGGCTCAGGCTAACCAAGAGGCTGCATGATGGGGAGCTCTACCTAACGGCTGAGATGGTACAAGAGTAGCGGTCTTAGGATTAGGAGATGTTAGCTTAGTCTTTAGTGGTAGAGTTTTGTTTTTAAAGGTTTTTTTTTTTTTTTTTTTTTTACTTGCATTGCACAGGGATTTGATTTTTTTTGTCTTGTTTTATGGATAATTTTTATTCAGCTAATTTTTGTCGTGAACCTTTTTTTACAAGAACAAAACCTTGACATATGTTTAAATAAATCTAACACAAACTCACTTGTTCAATTTCCTAAAAGAAAACACCCTGAAAGGGATAATGCCTACACATGGCACCAACATTAAGGTCACACTAATTTGAACATGATCCAAAGACTGGTTGAAGATGATCCAATAGAGGCTATGCACTTGAAGTCATTACCAGTCTGTGAATCCTACATAGAAGAAAAGATGACCAAGTCTGTATTTAAAAGTAAATGCAACTGGGTTGGTGACTTGCTTGAGTTTGTTCACATAGATGTATATGGACCAATGAATGTTTAGGCAAGAGGTGGGAATGAGTACTTCATCATGTTTACTGAGGAGTACTCAAGAAATGGATATGTTTACCTAATGAGACATAAGCTGAACTCTTTTAAAAAGTTCAAATAGTACAAAGCTGAAGTTGAAAAGAAATTAGGTAACAAGTTGAGTCACTTCGATCAGATGGAGGTGGAGAATATATTTCTGGTGATTTTCTGGATTTCTTAACTGCAAATGGGATAAGATCTCAGTTGTTTGCTCCAGGCACACCGCATCAGAATGGTGTTGCAACAAGAAGGAATAGAACATTGTTAGAGAAGGCAAGGTCCATGATGAGTCATGCTACTTTACCAAACTCTTTTTGGGGTTGTCCTAAAAGAAACAAGGGTGGCCTTTTCTACAATCTTTCTGATCAAAAGCTTTTTTTTAAAAACGTAAATGTGAAATGTTTAGAGGATGATTTTGTAGAAGACTACAAAAGCAACAGCAGAGTAGTGTTAGCAGAGTTAAAAAAAAATGACGCTAATTCTGAATAGCTAAACACAACTCGAGATATAGTGAATGCATTAAATGCACCTATTGATAGGGTCGAGAATGTTCCAAGTACACATGATCCTAGGAGTAGTGAGAGGATTATCAGGGCACCAGACGGGTTAATGGCGAGAGCCTTGGTGGTTGACCATGGCATTGAACCCGATCCTCTTAGCTACAATGAGGAAATTAAAGACAAGGATGATGATCAATGGGTCTTAGCAATGAAATCTAAGTTAGGATCTATGTATTCTAATCAGGTCTGGGATCTTGTAGAGGCACCTGTTAGCATTAAGCTCAGTGGTTGTAAATGGGTCTACAAGAAGAAAAGAGGAGTGGATGGGTAGGTAGAGACCTTCAAGGCAAGACTAGTTGTTAAGGGGTTTTACCCAAAAGGAAGGAACTGATTATGATGTGACCTTCGTGCCAATAGCCATGCTAAAATCCATAAGGATATTCCCATCAATTGTAGCTTATTATGAGATTTGGCAAATGGAAGTCAAAACGGCCTTTTCGAATGGTCATCTTGAAGATAACTATATGATGCAACAAGATGGTTTCATTGGCAAAAATTAGAAGCATATGGTATGCAAACTGAAGAAGTCCATATATGGACTGAAGCAAGTATCACGCTTTTGGAATATTACATTCAATGAAGCGATTGAGTCTTATAGTTTTGAGCAATAGGTTGACAAACCATGCATGTACAAACGACTTCAAGAGAAAGTAGTGACTTTCTTAGTGTTGTATGTCAACGATATGCTACTCATTGGGAATGATGTAAGGGCGTTATCAGCTGTAAAGATTTGGTAGTCAAGTCAGTTCAATATGAAGTTCTTAGGAGTAGTTAGCTATATAATTGGGATCCAGCTTTTGTGAGATCATAATAGTAGGATGTTAGATCTTTCTCAAGCCACTTAAATTGACAAGATGTTGTTAGGGTATCGCATGGAGGACTCTAAGAAAGGGCTTTTACCTTACAGGCATGGAGTCGCTCTTTCTACGAAGCAGTGTCCTGAGACACCTTAGGAGAAGGAGCAGATGAGGGATGTTCTATATGCTTTGGCTATGGGAAGCCTCATGTAAGCCATGTTGTGCACGAGATCAAGTATCTGCTTTACTATCTAACCCGGGTTCGATGCACTGGGTGGCAATGAAGCATATTCTCAAGTACTTGAGAAGAATTAGAAATTATATGCTGATCTTTCAAAGTGACGAGCTAGTTCCAGTTGGCTGTACTAATTCAGACTCTAGTCAGATAGAGATGCTAGACGTTCGATGTCTAAGCATGTCTTTACCCTTGGAGAAGGAGCCATTAATGGGAGGATTGTATTGCTGACTTCACCGTAGAGGTTGAATGCATTGCAGCTTCAGAAGCTACAATGAGGGCATGTTCATTCAGATAGAGTAACTGACTTCACTAAGACTTTGACTCAATAGACCTTTGGATCATACATAGAAGAGATGGGTATAAAATTTGTAATCAATTGGATTTGGGACAAGTGGGAGATTGTGAGGAATGGTGTCCTGGAAATCTAAACTTTACCCTCTAAATGTTATTTCATTCAAGAATAAAATTAAAGTTCCAAACGTTTCCTGGTTATATTCGTGTAAGCGAGCATTTATACTGCATGTGATTTTCATTTTGGTAACATCAATGAGATGGGTGTAGTCCTCATACTACAATTTACATGTTTGTTGTAAGTGGTTTATGAGATTAACCCACAGATAGATTTGGAACAAATGGCATGGATTGTTGTTTGAAAAACTCGTAGTCAAAGACAAGTTTGGACCACTTGTATGCTAAGACAAGTTTGGACCACTTGTTTTCTAAGACTATAATGTGACACTTTAGATGTCCCCTTAGTTGATTCACAAGTATTTGAATAGTTCAGAATCTTTGGCCAAAGTATTCAAAGTGTTCGACATTTGGAATTGATACTAAATGAATTATTCAGTGCAGGGTGAGTCGGTAATGAATGCAGAAGCTATGAGAAGGATAATGGTAGTAGTTATATTTATTATTTGTTAGGGAAATCAAGTGGAGGGGTAGTTTCCATAATACAGTATATTTGGAAATTATCAAATAAATGGTTTAAGTTCGGAGTGCAGTGAGATTTATTTAGTGGAAGTCCCATTAAATGGTAATTAAATTTTATCATGAGATGGTAATTAATTTAACCTATTTGGAGCTAGATTTAAATTGCCCCTGAGGTCCCTACGCAAGCCTTTGTTTTTTTGGCCAACAGAAAAATATTGAAGAATTTATGAGATGAATTATTTATTCATGAGATGAGTAACTTAAACTCTGCCAAACATTATTCATAAGATGAATAAAAATTAAATTATAAAACAAAATAATGTTTCATAATTCATAAGAAGACTTTTAACATGCAGGAAGCAAAGCTAAAAAAATCGAAAAAATAAAAAATACACAGTGGAATCCACGCATAAGCATTTGGACCAAATCACACGCTGGGAGTTCCTGCCTGCCTATCCGCATGCATGGGGGAGGGCCAATCACGGCCCGCCACGTGGCACGCGGAATGAAATTAATAAAAAAAGCCTGTTTTCGCTCTGGTACTCTACTATAAAAGAGAGTTATCAATTTTATGGTTTGGCATCCTATTAAAATTAAGGGTTTTAGAAAGTGTTGACTTTCGGATACCGAATTGGAAAGAAATTTTCCGTTAAAATTTTTCTTTCCTTAGTTCAATATTTTTCGAAGCCCACTCTTTGGGCGGTTTCGAGTTCATGACGTTGAAG
Source organism: Simmondsia chinensis (assembly GCA_018398585.1). NCBI lineage: Eukaryota > Viridiplantae > Streptophyta > Magnoliopsida > Caryophyllales > Simmondsiaceae > Simmondsia > Simmondsia chinensis. The sequence continues at coordinate 24,226,665 of JAGTTD010000007.1, read as the reverse complement.
ACTTCTGGGTCTTGGTTTTCTTGGCTTTCTAGGAGTTTTATTATTCTGGTATTCTTTATTATTGGAGCAATTCCAGGCATTCTTCTTTCATTTACTTTTAAGCTTTCACTTTTCTATTTATTTACAGTTTTCTTGTTATGCCAGTAATAGTTTGTGTTATTATTATTAATCTATAAGAGAACAGGACTATATATTTAAATTAAGAATTTAAATCTGTAGATTTAAAATTAATAATTTTAAATCAACCTTAAGTTTAAAATTAAGAATGTTAAACCTTTTTGCTACGTTAACTTTGTCATATTAGGGAAAATTTTTGAAATTTCATCCCAACATTCATAACTACATTTTCCTTCCCTTTTGGATACTCAATGGAATATTCCAATCCTAACATCTTCAGAAGCCCTTTACGCTGCACTCTTGTGGTGATCTTTTGTTCCAAACGATACTTCAAACTCCAATGATCTATTCAAATGATGAAGTGATGTCTTTTTAGATAATGTCACCATTTCTGGACTACCATCAAAATCTCCAAATATTCTTTCTCATAGATAGATAAGCTCATGTGCTTGGGGCTGAGAGTTTGACCGAGGAAAGCTGTTGGTCTTCCTTTCTGAGAGAGAACTACATCAACTCCTTTACTGCAAGCATCTATATCAATGATGAAAGGCTGACTAACTTCTTTGTCAAAGGCTTCTTGAGCTACCACATTCCAAGCCAAAGCACCCTTCTTTAGAAGGTCAGTTAGAGGCTTAGCAATAATTCCATATCTACAAAAAAAAATACTTCTTGTAATATCCTGTAAGCCCCAAGAACCCTCTCAATGACTTAAGGGATTTGGGTGTGGGCCCTTGCCCCATATCATGAACCTTAGAAGCATCAGTGAAACCCCTTTGCAGGAAATAACATAATCGAAGTACTCTCCTTGAGTTTGGGCAAAGGAGAATTTTGAGAGTTTGACAAAATGTTTATGCTCATGCATGGTCTTTAAGACTTAATAGAGATGGGAAATATGGGAGTCAAGGGAAGAACTATATACTAAGATGTCATAAAAAAAAATAAAAAAAAAAATCAAACTTTCTAAAGAACAATTTAAAAATGGAATTCATCAAGGCTTGGAAAGTGGCAGGAGCATTTGATAAACTAAATGGCATAACCACAAATTCAAAATGTCCATGGTGGGTTCCAAAAGCAGTTTTATGGATGACTTGTTCCACCACTTGAATCTAGTAAGATCATTGCCGTAGATCTAATTTTGGGAAGTAAACAAAAATATACAATTCATCAAGTAAATCATCAATTATCGGAATGGGAAATTTATCTTTGATTATGAGAGAGTTAAGTTGTCTATAGTCAATACACATTTGAGAAGTGGCATCTATCTTTTTAACTAGGATTAAAGAGGATGCAAATGAGCTATTGCTATGCTCGATAAAGTAAGTTTTCAGCAGTCATCCACTTGTTTTTCTATCTCATTCTATTGTGAATGGGGGTGTTTATAAGACCTGAGGTTAATGGGATTAGAATTAGTTTTGAGAAGGATTACATGATCTAAGGGTCTTTTAGGAGGAAGGTTAGTTGGTGGATCAAATAAGTCCCTAAAATCATGTGTTTGCCTGCTAATAGAAGGGTTTGAATTCACCTTAGCTCCCACGGGCTCAGCACTAAGGGACTAAAGCTGCCCAATCCATTGGTACGCATTCTTCTTGAACACTCCTTGCAATATTTTACTACTCATAAGCTGCAATTGTCCCTGCTGAGTAATGCCTTGTAGCTTAACTGAGGTTCCATTTCTTTCAAATGACACTAAAAGTTTATAAAATTGAAGATAATTGGGCTAATTGACTTCATCCAATCAACACCAGAACCATATCGCACCCTCCCAACTTCAAGAACTTGAAATCATAGGCAAACTTATGCCCCTGCATCTCCCACTAGAACTGCTTGCATTTAGTCGTAGCTAGCATTGTATTCCCATCTACGATAGTCACTGAAAGTGGGAATGTTTTGATCAATTCAGGGCCAACAAGCTTGGAAACCTTTGGGTCCAACAAACTATGGGTTCTCCCACTTTAAATCAATATCAATAGTGGCTTTTGATTAGCTCCCCCTCGAATTCTTATTATATTGTGTGTCCTGCTGCCTTTCAAAGCTCTCATTGATATCTCAACTTCTTCATCATCAGTCTCACCATTTAACTCCTCAATTTGGACACTGGATCCCGGTATCTCCTCGTGGCATTCATCTATTTTAAGTGCCTATTACTGACACCAGTAACTTAGGGTCGCATTTATGCCCAAAGAAATACCTTTGGTTACATTTGAAGCACAACTTTTGAGCTTTCTTTTCCTCTAAACCCAATTATGTAGATGATACTGGAGCTAATTGCTGCAATTGCTAGGTTGTTTCCACATTCAACTTCCCTTTTTGTCCTCCTTTAGGCAATGCTAAGACTGAAGACTCAATCAACTTTGCTTTTGAGTATGCTTTGAACAAAGTCTGTGGGTTAAGAGCCTTCACCAAATTTTTGATCTTAGGCTTAAGACCACTAATGAAACTTTAGACATAATAAGCCTCACTTGCTCCCGGATTAATGATCATCATTCTTACTTTCAAATGCTCAAAATAGAGTCATATACTCCTTAACAGAATTAGTCTGAGCCACTTTATTGAAATTGTCCACAACATTACTAGGATCCTCATCATCATATCTTTCACACACTCTACAAACTCATGACAAGTAAGGGATGGATGGCTAGTAATCAAACTATGTAACCACACTTCTTGGTCTCCATGTAGATGAATTGAGGCTAATTCTACTTTTTGAGGGTCAAAAATATCATAGAAGCGAAAGTACCTCTCACATATTCTAACCCATGACTGAGGTTGCACTCCATCAAAAGCTTTGATCTCCACCTTAGGTTGTCGAAACCCCGAATTCTTGCCAATGTGCATACTGTGGCCTCCATTCTCACTTTTTTTTTTTTTTTTTTTGGAAACAATGGATCAAGTGGTCTTCCACTAGGACTCAGAGAGGGCAAGATTCCTGCTCCATCTGAACTTGAACTCTTGTTGATCTTATCTCGCCCCCATTCTCACTCTTGTTGAGTTCTTACCATTGATGCATGTTACCCACTGCAATTATAAGTTCTTGAAGCTGCTAGTATAATTGTATCATTTGTTCAGCCGGATTCAATCCACTTGCTAAATTACCTGCCATTGCGGCTTGCTTCTTTCCCTTGGCTAGCTTGAGCAACTTGCAAATCACAAGCTCAAATACCAATTGCTGTGACCTTGATCACAACTGAGAGAGATAGAGTACAGGATGAGGAAGAAGAAGGTTATTTTCTATTTCATTCTATGAATCTTACAAATAACAATTCAACACTACTTCAACTAAAAGAGGCAGCAAAGCTACCTAAAATATCTAACAACAAAACTAACTTTCCGGCCAAAACACTGACTCACGGCTAATACAAGTTTTAACTACAAACCACTCTACAATCCGAGTGTGCTCAAAGGCTAGTTCACTAACAGTTACCGAAGTCTTACGTACATTGAGTAACGGCATAAATTGTGGTAGGAACAGGCATTCAACATGGAATCCATAATCATTTACGTGATACAGATGTATTCTTAGTTAATTTGCAAGTATTTAAATAAATTTAGAAAAACTTTGGCAAAAGTATTCTAGATGTTTGACATTCGGAATTAATACATAAATTGTGTTTTTATATTAATGAATTATTCAAGATAGGTGAGTTGGGAACTAAGGAAAAGTTATAAGAAATACAATGGTAGTTGTTAGAGTATTTTTCTCATGGATATCTAATAGAGGGGTTAATTATTAATATGAAATAATTTGGGAAGCATTGAATAAATACATTTAATTCCAGAGTGCAATAAGTCTTATTCTATGTTTTGCTAAATGGTAATCAAATATTATCATGAAATGATAATTAGATTTGACTCGTTTGGGGCTGAGGTCCCTGCGCAAGCCTTTATATTTTACACCATTTGAAAATATTAAAAGAATTCATGAGATGAATAAATTAATTTTGCTAAAAGTATAATTCATGAGATGAATTTATGGGTGAGAATTTAAACAAAAAAATAGAGAAAAACGGGTTCAAAAGGGCCACGATCCGCTTATTCACACGTTGGCCGATAATTGCAGGAGCAAGTATCGGGTGTGATGTGGGACGGGCCAACCAATGGGAGATACGTCATCCCCACCGTGGCGATTGATGCGGACTAATTAGAGAGAACCATTTGTCATTGTTGATGACATAAAGCATAGCGCATTTTTGGGTTTCTTTTGGATGTTTTAGATTTTTATGTTTAAGATCTGATTAAATTGTTTTAGATAAAAAATAAAATTCTTTCTCACATATTTTATTTATAAATAGTGTCCACCTTCTCAGTTTAGCATATCCAAATAAAGCTAATTGACTTCTCTGTTAAAATAGTTTTTAAGAGAATTTGGACAATAATTCTTAATATTTTCGAAGCCTACACTCTAGTGTTAAGAAGAATTGTGGTCTCCGTCTTGTTGCAGTTGAACTCTGGCCTCGCCTAGCGAGTGGATAGCTTATTTAGCAATTTTGTCTCAATTTATCGAAAAAAAAAAAGAAGAATTGGAGAGAAGATCTTAGCGGTCTCATTCATTTCTAATGGACGATGCCGTGGTCTATAATCAAATATAATTTATGCTCCTTTTCTTTTATGTTTCATTCGATTATTTATTTATAGTATGTATTACGCCAGTTGTTTCTATATAATTACTATGAATGTATTAGAATAGAGGCCTATTAATTTAAAATTTTAAATTTTAAATCTCCTTTCAGCTATGTTAATTCTGTTTATTTTAGGAAAGATATTTTTTATATAACTTTCCCAATATGAAAAACATGCCCCTGCTAACCACTTGTGTTTTAATAGAAAAGCATTTAAATGAATTCAAAAGGCAAGAATCGCAAATGGTTTATTTGCTAGGCTAGTTGCAAATGGAACGATAAGCTTCCTAAACCATGGGTATGAGTTAGAGGATGAAATATGGCATTGCCATATTACGGAGCTTCATCTTACTAACAAGTGTATGATTTTTAAGGTAAATCAACCATCAAGTTGTCCATTGCTGAAGAATTGGCTATGGAAGTAGGCCACACCTTAAGAGAGGCAGTTGGTCTATAAGGTTGGGAGAAAATATCTCAAGACCTAGAAAGGGTCTCTTATGAGCAATGTTGCGATTGTTGTGGAAAGATACAAAGAGTTATGAGGAAACTGAGGCTCCTTATGAATTGCATCTTGCCCATGGATCCTCTCATCGAGATCAAGATGGGATTCGAGAAATCTCAATTCTCTAAGCAAACTAGAGATTTATTCGTAAAAGCTCAATTGATTATGAGAATGGGACACCCCAAAAGGAACTCGAAATACCATCTAGTCTGAGTGTAGACTAATAAGAATCCACAACCAGCAAGACAACAACCCTTGGGTGTCTGTTTTGGTAACATATGGAGGAGAAACCAACCTGATCAAGAGAATGGTCGATCTTCTAAGCTTACCAAGAAACACAAAAAAGAAAGTTAATGCACAAGACGGAAGCAAACAAAAGATCTTTGCTTGACTCTTGGCTAGTCAAGGACCTCTCTGGAGAGGGATCTGACCACAAGAATGCTAAAAATGGTGGCCCAAAGCCCATGCATGTCAAGGATTCAATAGGGAAGATATCTTTAGGAACCACAAACACTGGAAAAGAGCCCCACAGAAAACCTAAGAGATGGACCATTTTTTCATCCTCGGAAGGTAATGAGTCTTGGTGGGACTAATTTGCAAAGGATTCGAGGGCTCGAAGGTTATCATAAAGGGATGAGGATTACAGTCTCTCAATGTCAATCTGGTGGAACCTCCTGATTGAGTTAACCTAACATGGCCAAACTTAGAGAACCATTTCTACAAGGAGGACTACCCCAAACCTATAGTGGAGATGCAGCTTGATAAGGATCTGAAGAAAAAAATGGATGAGAAATTCCACATTCAGTTTGGGTCCTTACCTGACCAGGCTGAAGTCGGGATTGCCTTGCTTATGCCCCTGGAATTTATGAAAAAGAGGACCAAGACAGCCTCAAAGGGGACATAGTGGCAGCAGATGAAGTGTCCCAGGTAGAGCTAGTGGCTAAAGTGGTAGCCCCTGAACATAATCCTAATCCCTCTTCTTTTAAATTTGAACCCACAATCTAAAAATTAGTGGATGACCACCCTAATGTAATGACGATGATGTTTGATGGGCCCACTATTGCTAATAAACTTATTAAGTTTCTATGCATCAAAGCCAAATTTCATAGCCTCCCGGTGAACAAGGTCTTAGTAGATAATGGCACTTCCCTCAACATCCTGCCTTCATATATATTGGGAGTCATTGATAAGTCTCGAGATGACTTGATTACTTTTGACGTAGCAATTTGAGGTTTTATTGGAGCCATCACCAAGTCTAAAGGAATCATCTCAATTGAGTTAACTGTTGGAAATCTGAGCAAGTTAACAACCTTCTTTGTTTTGGCAATTCATGGCTTGCTCAAACTTCATTGAGGCAAAAGTCTATGAGGATGGTGTGGGAGCATTGATAGTAACAAAAATATGTCCCCCTGAAGCCTAATGAGAAAATGTTTTTGCCTTCCTTGAGAGCCCACTCTCTAAAGCAGAAGTAGGGTTAAATGGCTCAGATTTATAGGGATGCATAAGAGAACTCCAATTTGAGAGAGACCTTGAAGGCACACATCACTTGTGGAGTGGAAATGATTCCTTCCACTAAGGACCCAAAGGGCTATGTCTTCAGCCATTGCAAAGCTGATAGCTTGGCTTGCTGAGGATAAGCTATGGACTAAGCAGTCATCCACTTTGGAGAATGGTGTTGAAGTCCAAACTCTACAAGGAAATGAGCTGGCGTTGTTTGACTTGAGAGGGGCACCAACGAAGATGGATGACTTGAGATCAGAGGTCTACAATCTTACGTGTGAAGTCAACCTAGGCTCAGAGGAGAACCCAAGGCCTACATATGTGAGTGCTCTATTTTCTGAAGAACAAATGAAACGATATGTAAGCTAGCTCCTTGAGTTCAAGGATAGTTTTTCCTGGGAGCATCACGAGATTCCTAGCTTAGAGAGGTGGTTAAGCATAACTACTAATCAATCTAGGTCAAGGCTTGTCATTCAAGCTCAACGAAGAATGTCCCAAGAAGTCCTAAATTTTGTCAAGGAGGAAATTGATGTACTCTTAAAAGCCAAATTTATCAAGATCGCTAGGTACGTTAAATGGCTAGCTAACATAGGCCCTGTGATTAAAAAGCATGGCAAAATTCAAGTTTGTATTGACTTTAGGGACTGGAACGTAGCCGCACCTAAAGATGATTATCCCATGCCTATTGATGAAGCTAGAGGCATGAAGTATTGTCCTTATGGATGGGTACTATGGATATTACCAATTCATACTAGCTTTCGACGACCCGAAGATTGTGTTCAGGTGTCTTGGGTCAATAGGAACCTTTAAATGGGTGGCCATGCCATTTGGGCTAAAGAATGCTAGAGTTACCTATTAACAAGCCACGAACATGATCTTTCATGATCTCATTGGTAAGACCATTGAAGCCTATGTGCATGATATCATGGTCAAATCAAAAACCCAAATAGAACACTTAGAAGAACTTAGAGGAGCATTTTTGCGAATGAGGGGCCACCATCTCAAAATAAACCCTTTAAAGTGTGCTTTAAGGAGATGAGAACATTCCTGGTTTCCTTAAACACCAAAAGGGGATTGAGATTGAATTGAATGAGGCAAAAACCATTCAGGATGCTAAACCGCCTCAAACAAAAAGGAATTCAATGTATCTTGGGGCGAGTGAATTTCTTAAGGCGTTTAATTCAAAGGTTGTAGGAAAGACTAAAGTCTTCTTATCATTATTGAGGCTCAAATCCAAAAGGGACTTTAAATGGGAGGAGCAACATCAAGCAATCTTTGACACCATCAAATAATATTTGATCAGGCCACCTATGTTTATTCCACCAAAGGAGGGGAAGTAATAAAAATTTATGTATCTGCCTCTATTGAATCCATAGGCTATATGCTTGTCCAAGACAACATGCAAGGGTTTGAACAAGTTATATTCTACTCGAATTTTTATTGCAATGACTGTGAAATAAAGTATACTTCCATTTAAAATTGTGTCTATGGTTGTATTATGCATCTGTGAAATTGAGACATTATTTTGACACATTTACGATTTATTTAATTGCTCAAATAGACGTGCCTCAAATATATGTTGGATAGACCATTAATGAGAGGAAGACTGAATAAATGGAGCATCGTTTTGCTTAAATATGAATTGGTGTATGTGTCAAAAAAGTTAGTAAAGGCTAGACCTTGGAAACTTTATGGCTAGCCATCCTAATATATTAACAGAATAAACCCACAAATGAGGGGAGATCTTGGTAGTTAAAATTACTCCGTAGAGATTTTACATTGACTGCCTAAAGATTAAGTCTAGCATTAGGAATCATTATTGAATCACCCTCTGGAGTTATTACCAAACTCGTTTTCACCCGCGTGGGTAGATGCCTGAACAATGGAGCAAAATACGAGCTATTGATCATTGGCCTCGAGACCCTTCCGGAGATGGAAGTCCCTAGCATAGTGATTAGAGGGATTCACAGTTGGTAATATAGCAAGTCAAGGGGGAGTTTCAACGTTTAAGTGATGCCTTAAACATGTATATCTCGATAATGCAAAGGCTATTTTAGAAATTTGGTGAGATCATAATTGAGAACGTGCCTTGAGACTAGAATAAGGTATCAAGTAATTTGGCTCAATTAGCCTCTGTTTATAAGTTATGCAGGACTTGGTGTGAGGAATCCATAGTCATCAAGAACAAGGTTTTGGGCCATGACCTTGAGTTTACTAAGGCCTTTATCTCTTAAAGGAAGTTAGTTCAATGGTACCCTTTGACAACCTTAGGGTACAACAAACCATTATAGAACACAATGAAGATTGGAGGAAATCCCTACTGGTGTACTGTAGGAATTCCCATCAGTTCACCAAAGATAGAAAAATGAAAATGAAAGCTCACATGTATTACCTAGATGATGAATCTAGGAAATTATACAAAAAAGATGCTAGTGGAGTGCTTCTCAAGTACCCAGATGCCGATGAGCCATGTTAGTCATGGTTGGGGAACATGGAAGGATTTGTGGATCCCATTTAGGTTGAAACAAGATGCATTAGTTGATCAAACAATAAGGCTATTATTTTCCATCAATGATGAATGATTCCACTAGGTTTGTCGAGCGATGTAGAGCATGCTAGAAACATGGGCATGTCCCCAGGGTCCCCATATCTGATGTGCATGCAATAGTTAAGTCATATATGGCCCTTTCCTAGATGGGCAATGGATATTATTTGGGAAAGTCATCCTTCCTCTAGTAAACAACACTCTTATATCCTTGTTGTCACATATTATTTTGCAAAATTGGTGGAGGCTAAGCCATATCGGAATATCAATTAATATGACGTGATTGATTTCATCGAGTTCCCATCGCAAATACTATAACTGTGGAGCAAGCTAAAGTGTTCAATGCGTCTGAAGTTAAGGAGTTCACCAAGAGCTTCAATATTGAGATTCTAAACTCAACTCCTTATTATGCCGAAGCCAATGGGTAGGCAAAATCAACGAATAAGATTCTCTTGGCAAACATTGAGAAAATACAACAACAACAATCCCAGTGCCTCAAGGGCTCCCTCATAAGTGGGGTCTGGGGGGGTAGATGTGCGCAGCCTTCCTCCTTCAGGGTGTCAACCTGAAGACAGGCTATTTCCAAGGACCCCCAACCGAGAAAATGACTGAAGATAATCCCAGAAAGTGGCGTGAGTTGCTACTGGGTTCTCCATAGGCCTATAGAATGCCTAAAAGGGATGCCACAGGGACAACTCCCTTCCATTTAACGTATGGCCACGATATTTTGCTACCAATAGAAGTAACTTGAGTATAAGCATGCTATGATGGATGAACTAACTAACCTAGATCAAGATAAGTTTGCTCTTCATAAGCTAGAATAGAAGAAAAGAAGAGCAGCCAAGGCTTATAATAAAAAGGTTTAACCAAGGTCCTTTGATTTGGGAGACTTGGTTTGGAAAACGTTATTAGCCATTAACCAGAAAGACCGTGTCTTTGGCAAATGGTCACCAAATTGGGAAGCTCTATTCAAAATTATGGAAGTAATTAGTGGTAATGCCTACTTACTTCAAGATTTAGATGGAAGGACTCATCCAAGGGCCATTAATGGGAGGTTCTTAAAGAAATATTTAGCTTTAATTTGGGATTCTAACAAAGAAGTTCTTAAGTTTATATTCCTGGAATTATGGGCTCAGTTTCTATATCAGTGTATTGAGGATCTAAGTAATGATCCTTGAGATATATAAAAACAAAAACTGAGTACATAACCTTGTATTTGAGAGACATGTTGGCACAAATCAAAGTGTATTTTTCATTAAATAAAATGAGGGAGTACATGGAGTTTATACAAAATATAAGCTTATGCTACTCAAATTACAATTCAATATTCCTTTACAACAACCCTAGAAGAGAGAATTCCTAATTCTAACAAGTGACTCCTCTATAGCTACTAGTTGAGTGGCAGCCTGGGCAAGTTGATTATCAACTGAGAATACTTATTCTTGGAGAACTTGTTGCTCTTCTTGAGCTTCTTTCGTAATCCGCTCTAGCTCCTAGGATTATTGGGATTATTGGCTCTTAGTATGCTTGGCTACTCAAAGCTCTTCAAACAAGAGATGCAACCCTCCAAGGCCTGCATAATGTTTGAAGTCCTGATGGTGGTCTGGCACTGTCAATTCTGCTGTAAAAGTGAAGGAACTTCTTTAGAAGTAAGTACCCCTTCAAGCACCTCAATCTCCTTTGTAATAGAGGGTTCAACCTTTGGGTCTTCTTTCAAAGCCTTCACAAGGAATGGGGCCTCTTGTCCATTGGCCTTTGCTGCCAAAGACTGAATGGGAAGCTGAGTCAGGGCACCCAACTTTTGGAACCTTGGGGATACTTCTTGGTCCAGCAGCTGGAAGGCTAGCCTCCCACTAACTCCCAACCTTTCAAAGGGGGAGGTGATTCTATTGGGAAAAGATATGAATTTTGTTGAAAAAATAAATTCTAATGCCAAGTATTGGGTTCACAGTTCTGAATTATGGTCACAACAATAGGCACCTATTAGAGCACTTCGAATAGGAGACTCTTCTCTCAACCTAAGCCCCCGGTCGGAGAGTCACGCTTCATGACACCACACGTGCGAGAGTTCCCGGGAATATGTTTATCTCTATAAACCCTTTGCCCTTTGCCCTAATACCGATTGTTGGGAGGAATTTCAAAAATTCTCCCTAGTTTTACAATGTTAACGCAGCGGAGCAGGTTTAGAATTCATAACTCTAAACATAGGGTCGATTTAAAATTCCTAATTTTAAATCTACTCACTTAAATTCATAATTTAAATCAACATATCTAAATTCTTAATTTAGATCTACAGGCTTTGTACTCTAATACATTCATAACAATACATAAACTTAAACAGGTATAATAATGAATATTGTAAATAAATAGAAAAGCGATATTAAAAGAAGAAGGAAAAACGAACAAACCTAGAATTGATCCAATTATAAAGAATACCAAGAAAAATGAGACCCCGCAATCTTTTACGTAATGACCTCGAACTACCCGAAGGGTGGGCTCCGAAAAATATTAAACTGAGGAAAGAAAAACTTCAATGGAAATTTTTCTCTCCAATTGGGTCTCTGAAACAATTCCAGAAATCCAAAATAATTTGTTTGAATTGAATGCCAATCCCTTGGAATAGGTACCTCTATTTATAATAGTGTACCAGAGCGAAAAATCTGATTTTTTTAATGTGGGATTCGCTGGTTTAATATGAAGCGTAGCGTATCAATTAAAACAATAGGTAAAACACGACATTTCAAGCACAGGGAAATCGCGTGCTCTCGCCTATCACTGCATGCCACGTGGCACATGATGATTCATCCTCTTACACGGACGCGGATTGCCCAGGGACATCCAACGCCCGACACGTGTCGTGGGCTAGTTTGCCAGATCTTGAGCACACGGATCACCAGCTATTTAAACGTGATTTTATTTTATTTTTTATATTTTTTTTGTTTTGCTTTGTTTCCCATATGTAAAAATTCATCTTATGAATTTTAAATTTTCAAAATTATTATATTTTATAATTTTCAATTTTATTCATCCCATGAATACTGTTTGGCAAAATTAACTTTACCCATCTCATGGATAAATAATTCATCTCATGAATTCTTTAATATTTTTCCGATGGTAATAAATACAAACGCTTGCGCGGGGACCTTAGGGACAATTTTAAATCTAGCTCCAAATGAGTTAAATCAATCATCTCATGAAATAATTTAATTACCATTTAATGAGACTTAATTCCATTAAATAAATCTCACTGCACTCCAGACTTAAATTATTTATTCGATATCTTCCTAATAGATTGTATTGATGACAACAACCCCTCCACTAGATGTCCATGACAAAGGATAAATATAGCCACTACCACTATCCTTCTCACAGCTTCTCCATTAGTTAATGACTCGCCCTTCACTGAATAATTCATTTATACTTGAACATATTCACAGTATAAATTCCAAATGTCAAACACTTAGAATACTTTGGCCAAAGTTCCGAACTATTCAAATATTTGTGAATCAACTAAGGGGACATATGTATCTCATAAGAGACTATAGATTCCCTATTGAATACCTGATCCTTGTCACACTTCACGCCGCTACCTAGTGTACGTGGGATTTTAGTCATTCGTTTAGACCTTACTTATAGTACACCAAAGTAACTAACGCACCATGCACAAGTCCAGAATACCCTCAGGATTTAGAGTCGTCGTTCAAACAGTACAACGTAAATCACTCATCTCCGATAGTAGTCTAGAAATAAGTAACCCACATGGTCCAACTCAATGTGTCAATCTTATTGAACACACTAACCTAACACTTTTGGATTTCTATCCACATGACCAAGATAAGTCATCTAAAGTGTCGCGTTATAGTCTTAACATACAAGTGGTCCAAACTTGTCTTCGACTACGAGTCTTTCAAACAACAATCCATACCATTTGTTCTTAGTCTATCTGTGGCTTAGTCTCATAAACCACTTATAACAAACATGTAAATTATAGTATGAGGACTACACCCATCTCATGCATGTCTCCCAAAAGAAAATCACATGCAGTATAAATGCTCACATACGCAAATTTAACTAGGAAACGACCGGAACTTCAATTTTATTTACTAATTAAAATAATATATCCAGAATAAATAGGAATTTTAGGACACTGTTCTTAACAGATTCTTGGTGAGAAAGGAGATGGAGTAGCCTAGATCAAAAGGTAAGACACATTAGGATAAATCATGTCTTTGGAATAAAAGCCAAGGTCCAAAAATTTGAAGCTCACCTTTAGGACCTTAAGTGGTGTTAAATGGGATGTTATTGCTTGTTCCTTTGACATAGAGACATCTGTCTCAGGAGGTGCTCTATAAGAAAAATGATAGGTTAGAACCAACTCATGGTTTAAAGAAAAGCTCATAAGAAAAATGGAGTTATCACCTTCATGAATCTCTTTAATCGCCATTACCTTAAGGGAGTAGAGAGAGGGGCCCTCCTAATATTTCCCTTGTGCTTCCGGAACTAAAGTGATGGAGCCTTCTCCTTCTTCAACAGTTGAATCCATTGGCTCACTCTCTTGAGGACACTCTATGGCATGACTCCTTAAGGACAAGGACAAATATAGTAGTTTCTCAATCGTGGAGGTTGAAGTAGCTTGAAATCACAAAAGAAGGGTTAGAATAGCCTTGATTTAGGCAAGTAAGAAAGAGAAAAAGCTAATGAAATAGGGCCAATACCACTTGTTGCTGAAGTCTAGCCCTTCACTTCTTCATTAGTTGGAAGATGGGGACTTCATCTTCTTCTTCTTCTTCTATGACTTAGGTGATCCTTATTAGTGGCATGACTGGAGCTTTGCTCCTACTCCTGTTCCTAGAACCACCCGCTGTTGATGTTGATGTGATGGCTTCAGGGGAAGACTCCTCTAAGGGCACTTATGATGCTCCTAATAGTCCTGGGAGACTGTTACTCTTCTCTAAGTGGCAAGACTTACAAAGAGGCAATGTTGGGTAAGTCCACCAAGTAATTTGGGGTGATAAGGCATCTTTTGTACTAAAGCTAGTGGTTACGTGGCATGGCCTACTTGGTTAAGGTTTGCTTCATCATGGTTTGTTGGATAGCTCTTGAACAAGTATCTGCAGACTCAGAAAGCTAGTAAAATGTTGCTCGATGCCTCTACCCTCCAAGTAGAACCAATAGGCTTGGTACCATGCTAGAAAACAAGAGGTGGCATAAGGGGCATACCTAGGAGGTACAAGATCTCCATAAGCAAACTATAAGATCTCCATAAACAAACCTAATTGCTAAGTTGGTTTGACGGAGCTCCTCGAGCTCTAGAAGCTGCACGGAGGCCCTTTTTGCCCACATAAGAGTTTTTGTGCAAACATTAGGGAGATGAACATCCTGTACCAGCCAAAATCGCATGGCAAACAATCCAGCCTGTAAAACTCCACCCTAAGGTGTGTCAGATTAAAGAACAGGACGTCTTTAAGCATAAGATTGCTTACCAATACTGTGAATTGATGTAAACTAAGACCTCAAGATCTAGATTCAGTTTCCTAAAGCAGAGAGGCCCAAGCTTCCACTGCTTAAAAGGAGTCCATTTGACATTAGGTCTTCCATGAGAAGCCAGTATGCGTCCGAAATACTCCTTATAACAGCTAACTGCATCATCTATGGGGACGAAAAGGCCTCTACGACAAAGCTGTGGGAAATAGGCCCCATAACTGGAAAAGCCAAAGGGGTCCTGCTACTAGACAACATAGATTTCACTATGATGTCCCTTAGGCATCCATACACTTGGCCAAAGGTAGTGGTCCTAGAGCCAAAGGACTAGAACTAAAGGCCAATTTAACTGCCTTTCTCTTAAAAGATTTAAGAACGATGTTAGAGGAGTTAGCAAAGAAAAACTTGTTTAAGAAGAACAAGTAAAAAAGAAACCTCTTCCTTCTTGGAACCTTGCCATATTTCTGAAGTTCTTTGAAAAAAGAGTTTACAAATGTTTCATAACTAGTGCACAAAGAAGTAATAAAAAAGGAAGAGGCAAAGGCCTCAACCTCCTTCAGAACAAAAGAGTCAAAAGGCAATATAAACCCTCCAAGTGAAAGACCTTTTGGAGCCGTAATATCCTCAACGATCATCCCAAGAAAACCTTTAGGAAGGACAAAGGTGTTGTGATAGATTTTCTAGCAGTAGTTAAGGGTTGTCATAATGTGAAAATCATACATGAGCGAGACCTTAGATAATCTAATGGCCTCGAAGATGCGAAGACCTTCCATTTTAGCTCGTAGAAAAGCGTTAGCTAGTCCACCCAGTCTGCATATGGCCTCTTCAAGAATGTCCACCCCTTGAAGGGGGGAGACTCTTTACATATGTGTCTTCCTCCCTAAGAATGACCTGTAGACACAGAACGAAGCAAAGGAGACCAGATTGTTAGGGAAGACACCCTCGAGGATTGGCAACTCTTCTGAAGAGTTAAAGACTAGGCCAAGAATACATGGTTTGTGTGAAGAAGAGGGTCCCTTCTTAGGAACACAAGAAGGGTCCTCCTCAATGGAGGTTGAATCCACAGGGACCTGGAGCCTATCCAGGACTACTAAGTTATCTAACTGAACTAAACGCGTCAAAATACTTAATAGGGCTATTAGCCTTGGGAACATGGGTGGGGACGCAATGAGTAATTTGGGCCATATATATGGTCAAGAGTTAAAAGTCATAAAATAAAAGTGCTTAAGACAACAAACGAGTAAGAAAGCAACAGCCTAAGAGCAAGTTTTGAGTGCTTGAAGATTGTAAGAGAGAGAGAGCAGTGCATAAAGTCGAGAATCAAATCCCTAACAGTGAATATATATACACACGTAGGAACGAAGATGATTCAAGCGTCAAACAGTACTCACTCGAGCTTCTTGTAGTCGTTGAGAGTCAAATCAAATGGAATGTCCACCCACTAGGAAATCTGAGATTACCTACAGGTAAAAGGGGGACATTTGTTTACACCCCAAACTCGAGGAAATTTGGACAATGCTGATTGTTAATAATAAAAGGACATATGCTTGACATGGAGCCATACATGAGAAATGAATGGCTTTTAAAATAAGAACACCAATGTCTCAAGTTCAACTGCTTAATGAATTGAAAATCCTTAAAGGATTAATAGCCTTAAAGGATTAATAGCCTCTTAGAATGACTGAGGGGGTAAAAGGGGCTCAAGCTTAAGGGACTGTCATGAAGGCTACAAGAAAGATGGGTTCCATGCTTGGGACGTTTATTTTGAGCACATATCACATAACATAGGCCTCATGCATATCTAGAAGAAAGCGGATGAACGTGGGGAGTTTAGAAGGACCTATAGCACGTGTATTAATGCACAGTCAATGCCATTTCAGTGCAGGAAAGAAGAATTGAGGTTTAAAGTGGGACAAATATGCCTAGGTTTTAGGGCACAATAGTTAGAACTTTGGTCTGTTAATAAGAGAGGCACCATTTTTCTTGTAAATTGTCCAGCACTAGCTATAAAACTTCATCAAGTTTTCTTTTATAGCACAATTGCGCTTCCTTTCATATGAGTGGTGTAACTTAACTTAGCTTTGCATAACTTGTAGCTTCTTGTTTTGCTTTCATTAAGACAATAAAATTCTTGGGTTTAAGGTATGAACTCTTTCTTTTAATTTTGTTCCCACAATCGACAAATTAAGATTTGAGTCATTGGTTTAAGGTATTGACAGCCAAGCTTCGAGCTTGATTGCGTTGATCATAACATTGGTGTCACTGCTTGGTGAGTCAAGTGAATTCAGATTCTCTATTTTAGGGCTTTGAAGGCCAAGTCTTGACCTTGGTTGCGTTGGTCCAAATCTAGTGACCCCAATATAGTTCGCTCAATCTGAATCTTGTCAAGCTTTAACTTATTCGAGTTATCATAAGTCAAGGGTTCCAAGCCTAAAAATCTATAGACTTGAGCTTATGAGTGGACTATTGAGCTCTTAAGCTTGTCTTCACCCTAGTTCTTAGCTCTTAAGTGTATGATGTAAGGTATCTGTGGGCTTTGCTCCATCACTCTAACTCACACTTGGGCCAGGTCCATATATCTTTTTTTACTACATAATTATTAATCCCCAAAACCTATAAAAAAATAATTAAAGTCTCCTTAATTAGGGCAAGTGTAGAGTCCCCATTTGAATTGCAAACCGTAATAGAATTCACCAAAAGCAAGAACCCTCATCATATGTGATTGATTGAGGTCAAACACGTATGTTTCAATAATTAGACTCGCTCCCATGTCGAGTACCATTTTTGCATGTTTGTTTGATTTTGTTTTTATGGCGACCACACATACACACTAAAGCAAACAAAAGGAGCAAACATCATGTGTCCTTGTCACTGAATAAAATAATGAACTATTAATGAAAAATCACCAGTCATGACCAACTAGATCAAAACCATTCTCAGAAATGAATGCTATAACATAAGATCATATGGGACGTGTTGCTGAGGTTGCAAGCATGGACGTGGTCAAGGTCGCAAGCATGGACGTGGTTAAGGTTGCAAACATGGATGTGTTTGTGGGTAAGGTTATAGTTACAGTCAAAATAAGCAGAACCATGGTACCGAGAATGGAACAAATTTCAAGAGGTCCACATACTACAAGGAGAAGTATAAAAAGGGAAAATCCACCCAAAAAAATTGGCAAAACATATGGAAACAAATTGCTATTGATGCACAATGAATGGTCTTTAGTCACGTACCTGTCGTACAACAAATGACCGTGTTGACCTTTACTAAACATCATTAAAAGGGAAAGAAAAACTTGCAGAAACAAATTTCATTGAAGATCATTCTCCACTCAATGTAACACATTTAGATGTGTCTAATTTGTTTGAAGATGCTGGTGAGAGAATTGATGATTTTATTTATAAAGGAAATATTCAACTAAAGTGAAGTTTGTGTTTTCAAGCCTATTTTATATACTACATTATGTTTGATTTTAATAAAATAATGTTTTATTATGAATAAACTAGTATAGTAGTATCTATTTAATATTTTATCCTAATATATTCAATTATGCATGTAAATGTTCTAATTAAATACATATTGTAGCTATGATTTTTAAAGAAACAAAAATCACAAATTTATTACAAATTGAATATTACAACAAACATAACAAAAATAAGATTTCCTAACTAAACATATAATAAAACCCCGTAGCTACAAGGTAGAGGATCTAAACATAAAACTACAAAACCCTATATAGATAATCTCCCTCTATAACATCATGTAAAGTTGACAGAACACCAAATGTAAAAAAGAGACTTATTACAATAATAACAACAAAAATAAAAAAAATAAAAAGTAAGACATATTGATCTAAGATAAAATTGAAGGAACGGAAGATAAAAAGTTTTGAGTAGTTTGATCTATAACGTAGTAGAATGTAATTATACGCATAAAATTATTATTGACGACCATTGAAACAAGCCATTTTTAGCCATTAGATTATTGTTCATGACAGTTAAAATTTAGCTATTTTTACAGCTTAAAATCTAGTTGTTTTCTATTTATTGGAACAATATTTTTTTATTTATCCCTAAATGAAATAATGAAATTATTATGTATATACTAAATATTCTGACTAGATTATGTATATACATTAAAGGTACAATACTTTGTAATTATACACATACATGTTTATAATATGTAATGCTAAAAGACAGGATAAAATGTAACCGAAAAAGTTCAAATATAATTATAAGGTTGAGTTTAGAGCATACTATTATTTTATTATGTTTTATGATGATGCTTATAATTTTTTTAAACTTATATATGTAGAAATATGGATTTGGTTAAAGTCGTTTGTGAAGATTTATGACATCCAAATAGTGTAATAGCACACCCCATCCTCAAAAGAAAAATATAGCTTTCCCAACTACAATTAGCTGAAGCAAAAATTAATACAATAATAGGTGTTTCAAATTTAATTAAAGGCTCCAAAAGAGTACATATTGCATTCCCTGAAGGAACAAAAATAAGTGATGCTCTGTTTTCTAGTAGGTCATAGATAAACCTTATCAGTTTTTTAGATATTTGTCGCAATAATTATCATATTAAAACTATAAATGAGAGTGATAAAGAGCACCTTTACATTACACCTTTTACCTATGAAAAGAAGCATATAATGGACAAGTTGTTAACACTCTCTTTTAGTTAATATTATATTCATATAAATCCAATTGAGTCTAATGTAGTGGTTAACTAGAAGTTAACAGATGCAAAAACTTTTATTTCATGACATGAATACTTGGATCATCCGAGTGTAATGATGACGAGAAGGATCATTGAAAATTCTCATGGACATTCTTTAAAGAACCAAAAGATGTTTTACCAACTGCAATTTTATGTGTTGCTTATTCTAATGGAAAAAATAATTACTAGGCCATCCTCAACTGGATTTGGGACTGGATCTCCTATAGTTTTGAAAAAATACAAGGACACATATGTTGTCCTATTATTCCATTATATGGACCATTTCAATATGTTATGATACTAATAGATGTCTCAACATGTTGGTCACATTTTTGATAATGCTAGAGAGTTTACATCTTAAGCATTTGAGAAACTCCTTGCACACATAATCCGATTACGAGCATAATTTTTGGATTATACGGACAAGAAATTTTTCTTGATAATGCTAGAGAGTTTGCATCACAAGCATTTAATGATTGTTGCATGTCAATTGGAATTACCATAAAACACCCTATGGACCACATACATACAATAACTGACCTTGCAGAATCTTAGATAAATACCTACAGCTTATTACTAGACCACTGCTCTTGAAAGTAAAGTTATCTAGTTCTACAAGGAGACATGATGTATTACATATTCATACTAGACTAACTGCTTATCATAATATTATCCACTTAACTTGTCATTGAACATGAAACAAATATATCACACCAATGAGATTTTTGTTGCCCAACAGATGTTCTAATTCTTCCACAAAGATGGGTCCACAAGATGACATGGAATTTATGTCGGGTTTCAATCCCTATCATTATAAAATATCTTGAGAATTGACTAAAGATGCCTTTATAGAACAGTTTGTTGATTGTAAGTTTAATGAAGCAACGTTTCCAGAACTAGGGGGAGACAAGCAAAAGTTTGAAAATTTTAACATTCTTTGGAATATATCATCAATATCTCATCTTGGTTCCTGCACAAACCCATGTGAACTAGAAGCTTAGAAAATTATTTATTTATAAAAGATTGCAAACCAATTGCTAGATACATTTATTAATACAAAGAGAATGACCAATTTACATGTTCCAACTATATGAGTGACCCTACTCGGATTGATATTCCAAGCGAGTAATATTCCATGACATTGGAAAATATGTCGATTGGACACTAGAAGAGTGGTACGAATATCGATTCCAAAGATAGAATCCAAGAAGGAGAAGGAAGCAAATAAGCATGTTGGACCGTCTATCAAACGAGAACCTCTTAAATAGGTAATAATATAAATACAAGAAAAATGATACAAAAGATGAAATGGCTTCTTAGGAATGTCGGGTTCCTAAAAGTACTGAAACTAAAGAAAATATAGAGAATGATGGATTATGATAAATTAAGTTAATAGTGGAAAGCAATGGAATCGAAATAAGACAATTGTTGATCAGGTATTTCCCCAAGAAATTGCTATTGATTTGATCAACAAAAGTGACGATCTTGAGCCTAAGTCCATTCAAGAAAAGTTAGCAAAGGAGTTGTTGGCCAAAATGGAAAGAAGTAATGCAGGTAGAATTAGATTCACTAACAAAATGAGCAGTGTTTGGGACTATAGTACAAATGCCTAAAAATATAAAATCCATAGGGTACAAGTGGGTATTTGTGCGGAAAAGAAATGAAAATAATGATGTGGTTAGATACAAAGCATGGCTTGTAGATCAAGGATTCTCACAGAAAAAAGGAATTTATAATGAAGAGAATAATTGCCGATAATGAATGCGATTACATTTAGATTCTTAATAGGTCAACGGTCTCTAAAAGACTTTAAATACATGTTATGGATGTAGTAATAGCTTATCCATATTGACCACTTGATATTAACATCTATGCGAAAGTCCCTGAACGACTAAAATGCTAGATGTATATAGCTCAAAACCTCGAGAATTATGCTCAATCAAAATACAAAGATCTTTGTATGTACTAATATAGACCAAGTGAAATGTCGTACAATCATTTACTACATATTTTCTAAGATAGGGATATGTTAATAATCCTATCACCCTATGTGTTTTTATTAAAAAACCAAATTCTGGATTTGCTATCATCGTAGACTATTTTGGTGATTAAAACATTGTTTGACTTGCTAAAGAGCTCGAATATGTTGTTGCATATCTAAGTAATGTACTTAAGATGAAAGATCTCGAAAAGACAATTTTTTTCCTTGATTGAGCACCTATCTGATGAAATTTTAATTCATCAATCCACTTATATAAAGAAGGTAATATTTCATATGGATAAGGCAAATCCACTTAGCCCTGATGGTCGTTCAATTTCCTGATTTAAATAAAGATCACTTTTCTCCTAGAGAAGATAATGAAGAAGTTCTTGGTCTTGTTGTACCATATATAAGTGTAATCGATGCATTGATATCTTACTAACTGTACAAGACTTGATATAGCTTTTCCTGTTAACTTATTAGTAAGATAGAGCTCAACAACAATGCGACGACATTGGAATGTGTATATCTTCGTGGGACAGCTGATGTGCGATTGTTATACTTAAAATCAATCTAACTCATAATTAATTGGATATGCCTGGCTTTCTGTCTTATACCTACAAAGGTCGCTCAAAGATGAGATATTCATTTACATATGGCCATACCACTGTCTTATCCGATTACACACATAATTTTTGATATTCATTAGCAACTTCTTCAAATCATGCTAAGTTTCTTGCACTTCATGGGCAAGTAGGGAATGTGTATTAATTCAACATATTCAAGAAGTATGTGATCTTCAAACAACCAAGGGGAATATGACAATACTATATGACTACGACGCTGCATTTATTGCTCAAATAAAACATGGGTACGTTAAAGGTGACAGGACTAAGCACATATCTCCCAAGTTCTTTTTTCACACATGAGCTTCATAAAAACTAGTGGGAATGGCAAAGGAATAGGTCCTAAGTCAGGTGCTTGTTTTATATGTAACGGTCCCCATTATGCAAGGAATTGCCCTAAACAGACTTTGAGTGCTGTCATTCAAGATATTGATGATGAAAATTAGGACACCGAGCCATCTACATCCCATATGAGGGTAGACTTGACAAAGTTGTTGGACAAAACAGTTTCTGGGTGAGCTTGTAGGTGTTTGGTCATCCAATCAGGCTAATGGTCTGCTGTTTTGTCGATGATGTTTTGATATTTATGTTTCATTGGCTATTTTTTGTTGTTTTGATTTTTCATGTAATTTCTTTTTGTTGGCTTTCCTTTTTTGTTTTGATCATATATATATATTATGCATTCATCAAATGTATGATGAACTATTGGAAGTGTAATAAGTGGTGCATCTAACGGATTAGTATGTGCCCTAATCCGCAATAAACCGTGAATTGAATGTTTGTTAATAGTTAACCTAATGGACTCGAATGCAACGTATTATGTGCTAAGCCCAAAAAAACGCGAATGAAAATATGACAGGGCACCTAACGGACTTTTATGCACTTTGATTATGTTAAGCCTAGTTGGTGCACGTGAACCATGGTTTTTTCGAAGGACTAGTGTTTAGCATGATTGGAACAGGATGTTGCTAGTGCTAATGAATATGACAAAGGCAAAGGATAGCCTATGTTAGTTTCTTAGGGTGCTTACACTTCATGCTGGGTTCTTTTCATAGGGAAGTTTTGCAAGACCCTTGACATTGGGTGCCGCGCACAAGGTGACGCCTAGCATCAAGGCGCATCATGCTTTGATCATTGCGCAGACATGATGACTAGGCATGCAAACATCTTGTGCATGATGGATGTCAGCGCCTATGTGGTTGCAACATGGGACATTATGAGACTTTGACACAATCATAACCCTGTTGAGGCTGGTGTCATTGCATGTAGCTACACCTTAGCCTAGTTAAGTGGCACTGATAAAGCGCATGTTATGCTCAAGCGCGTGCACAATTAGTTGTGTAGTGACAGTTAGGAACGGACCCTTGACTCGGTGCAATGCACATACAGTGGCGATACGAGACGGACATTAAACTGGCACAAGTAATGTGCGTAGCGTGCAACCTTTGTTCTTGTGAACCGGAGCTGATGGAATTAAGCCTAATAATGGCATCGATAGATTGAGGGCTATGTGCTTGTTGCACGGTGCTGGCGGTATGCGCAGGCGTAGGTCAAACACACTAAGTGCATAAGCAAGGACAAAGCATGGAAAGCTAAGTCCAGCGCATGTGAGCACATGGCACTGACTCAGGATGGACTTTGAGTGTGCATGAGGGCATAGACGTTAACCTACGATGGGCCCCCGAACACCCTTAGGTTGGGGCCTTGACCAAAGGACTAGGTCAATGCTTGTGCATGCAGTGCGTAGCAGCAATATGTAGCGTACGGGCATAGCAAATAGTCGCGCAAGCCAATGCATTGGCATTAGGCAACACTTGGAACTATGGCAGGAAACACATGTGCACAGCTATGCGCTTGCATTTGGGATGCACCAGGACTAAGTGGGCAAGCATGTGCATGGTGTGCGCCATGTAACGCACACTTGAATGCTTTCAGCTCACGCACGCAATGCAGTAAGCGCAAGTGGCGCACGTAGCATGCGTGACAGTGGTGACGCACGCGCACTCCTTGCGTGGGCATGGGCTCTAGGTGCACGCATAATAGCATATGTCTGGGCAAGGACAACTGATAGCCTCGCACATACGAAAAGGCCCCTGCCACATGCGAGTCATGCACCTTGATGATTATTGAGAATGGGGCATGGAACCTTGATGGAAGACTTTGACCATGAGCTTGACTGAAGTCCTTGACCAAGATCTTGATTGAGTAAATGTCACAGAGTTGAGTGAAGCTTGGCTTGGGCACCAAGAGCGTCTTTGACCTGCAACCCGCTCCCTTAGGCTGGAAAATCTAAAAGGGTGCCATTTTGACTGAGTCTATGATCTGGTAACCATAGTCAAATGCCCCTCAGTGGAGCACCCCTAATGGGAAGTGGAAAATTAGGATGGCAGGAGGTGCTGCCCCCCAAGCAGTTTTCTTACTGTTAGATCATGAGGAAAGGCTAGGAACTTCTATAAGTAGGACTGTTTTACCCAGAGTTGGATTCATTCAATAACTTACGAGAATCTAAGTCTTGTACTTGGTTTTGAGAAGGGATTGTAAGGCTTTTCATTGTAAATCAAAGAATACTCAATAATAATAGTCATCCCTTATGTCTTGTGTTCCATATTTCGTGTTTATGTTCGTTTATGTTTAATTCGGCTGCTATTGAGTTGTTCTTGTGCTTACTTAGGCTGAGTGAGTCGTAACCTCACTGCTGTTGCAAGTAGTCATAAAGATACATGTGACATCAACCAAGGGCGAGTGATTTAAGTATTATTTGTTGTTGACTAATATACCGCTTATATATTATTTGGGTCTCTAATTGCTTACCCCTTTACTTATTTGTTGAAAGAATAGTGATAAAATAGTGCTTGTGGGACCTCCTATTGATTTTGATGCATTGTGGGGCTCACTATAAAATTTGATGACCTTAATAATGTCTGACTGAAATATGAACAATGCTTTTTCTTTGTCTTATTAATAATGTCTGACTGAAATATGAACAATGCTTTTTCTTTGTCTTATATATTCATGCATAATGTAAGTTGTGTTATATGTAAAAAAAATAAAAATTATATGAGTGAGAGGAGGAATTTTCAAATTCCCTTCCTTTCCAATATTGATACTTTAGATAATGTGTGTTTTATTTCATAATATCAACTTAAAACCTTATTGTTATTATACACTGAATGTTTGCTACTTGCACCAAAACTTCCTTTAAATTTCTTTTTTAAGGTTTTGTTTAACACATTAAATTAGAGCTTGAAATCGAGGTTCGAACTAGATTTGGGATCCCCGATGCACTTCTTCTATTTGTTTCATTTGATAGAGTTAGATTATAATTTTATTGCTTAATTTCACACAATTAGGTCTCAACTAAAAATTACATTTTCCAATTTTCAGAGTAATAGGGAAGATATTATTATTTGATATCAACTCTAACAATCTAAAACCTGAAATGAACTAATTCAATTAGTCAAAATCCAAGATGACTCGAACCTGGAACACCCATCCTAACCTAAATTTGACTAACAACCCAACATAACCTAACTTAAATGACTCGAAGCCAAATTACCCTAACCAACTTGAACCTAACTCAAAGTTGTAATGAACCAACTTAATAGGTCCATTCAAAATGACTCAAACTTAAAATGAGCTTATCTAACTTCAGTGTGGCCCAACTTTGATGATCAAAAATATGAGATAACCGTACCTCATAACCCAAATATTAGAGGTGACTCAAATTGAAAATGACCCAATATGACTCAACATAACCTAAATTTGACTTGACCATAGTTATCTCTATTGGGAACATATTTCAAAAATATTTTCCTAAACTGCTTGAGCAGGCAGAGCGAAAAAACTAATTTAAAATTCTCAATTTTAAACCTAAGCCCTAGCCTAATAAACTATTTCATTAGATCTAGATCTTACACTAATAGGTTCATAATATGATAAACGAAAAAAATTAAAATATTATGTTGAATAATAATTTAGAAAACCCTTAAAACAATTTTAGGGTTTTCTCATTGTGGGAGAAGACCAGGTTCCAAAACCGTAACTTATATATATATTTATATATTTATATATTCTTAAATCTACATAGGCTGCACGTATTTATATAGCCGAAAAGCATGACATGTGTCAACCTCCCATTGGCTGAAGAAGCAGCACACATATAACACCCCCTTGGCAGCCCCAGATCAATGCGCAATTCGTCTACCCACACGCACACAGATTGCGACCTGTGCATTCACACATTTCCTCCATTTTTGTTTGAGTTCCTATACATATAAAATGCATCTCACGAGTATTATTTACTAAAATTAATTTATTCATCATATGAATAAATAATTCCGCTTATGAATTATGTTTAGCAAAATTAATTTATTCATCTTATCAGTAAATAATTTATCCCATGAATTCAATTTAAATATTTTCAAGCAATGCTTAAGTTGAGGCTTGCTAATGGACCTCAAGGACAATCTAACTCTAGCTCCAAATGATCAAATCTTATTATCATCTCATGATAGCAATTGATTACCATTTATTAAAACTTAATTCAATAAAATAATATTTACGCCACTTTAGATTTAAATATATTCACTCAAGAATTTCCAAATAACTTTTATTACGATAATAAACCCCACCGTTAAATATCCCTGAGAAAAAGTAACTTCAGCTACTACCATTACTTTTCTCACGCCTCTCGCCGTAGTTCCCGACTCGCCCTTCTAAAACAATTCAATAATACAGAAATAATTTTTATATTAATTCCAAATGTCTAACACTTGGAACACATTGGCCAAAAATTCGAGAATTTGTTCTATATTTGTGAATCAACTAAAGGGACATCTTTATCTTATTAGAGACTATAAATTCTATGTAAAACAACTGTTCTTGTTACACTTCATGCTACCCAATCTACATAAGATTCAAGTAAATACGCTTTGACTAATCCTTCCAGCATATCAAAGCAACGAACAATCCATGCACGAGTTTAGATTGTTTCCTAGATTTAGAGTTATCGTCTTACAGAACTAGTCATTTTTTTATAGCAGCTAAAGAAAAAACTAATTTAGGTGGTCCAGTTCAGTGTTACAATCATATAGACAATACCAATATAATACTTTTGGATCTCTATCCGCATGACTAAGATAGGACATCTAAAGTATTATATTGTAGTCCTATCAGACAAGTTATCCAAACTCATCACCGACTATGAACATATATTTTGACAACAAATCGCTAGTTTGATTTAAGTCTATCGGTGGTTTAATCTTATTGACCACTTTAACCAAATCTGACATGTCATCTTGGACTACGTTCATCTCATGGAATGTTTTAGAAAATGACCACATGCATGGTTAACTCATAAAATAAAATCAAACAATAAAAAAATAAAATAATTTTATTTATTTAATATTTAAAACTAACTAATTGGATTTTCTAGGACACCAATTCCAACAATCTCCCACTCATCCTAAAACCAATTAACATTGCATTGCATAACTATCTCCTTGGGATCTGTCAACTATTTGACTATAAATTTTAACCAATATTGATCTGTCACTGTCTCATTCTTTTGCTGGCAAGCTTTCATCAGTTACGAACCTACTAAGTCAAGTAGTCTACTTAACAACTTCATAGCTGTCAAGTACCCGACTTCTATAGTGAACTAAGCAATACAATACTGCTTTACTCTTCACCATATAATGACTCCAAATAAGGGTAAACATGGATTTCTAACCTGTAACGTCTAAATTCCCTTTTAAAACAAAAGACACATGACAAACTCACATTCTTTCTTTCAATGTCGCATAAGCTTGATCCTAAGACTATAGTGTGTTCATCTTAGGTCTTTCATTTTTTAACTAACTAGACAATTAAACCGTAATAGCTCATTACAATTCTACTCCATTCTCAATTAGTAGGATCCCATCTATATACAACCCTTAGAAAGTCACCACTTTCAACCATGTCACACGTACTATTGTGGTTCACTAACGACTGATTCAAATCTTTAAGACTTGAAAGACATCATCGAATCTAATGAATAAGATGCTTATTTAAGTCTACAAACAGATTTCCTTAGTTTGCACATTCTATGCTCCTGACTCTTGGCAATAAACTTGTCTGGTTGTATCATATACATAAGCTTTTCAAGATAACCATTCAGAGAATGCCGTCTTCCATTTCCCGTATCTCATCAGATGAAATACAATGGATGAAGGAATCCTTATGGACTTAAGTATAACATCTTGCTAGAAGGTTTCATAAAAAGATGATTCCTTCTATTAGGGTGTAACCGACTGCTATCAATCTAGTCTTTAAGGTCTCTACCTACTCGTCCCATGAACTCTTTACACTTGTTGATCCATTCATATCTAATCTAATGGACTTAATGCCTTTCGACGCATCTACAATTTCCAGACATAGTTAAAATACAATTATTCTAACTTAGCTTTTATTGCCCTCACCTATTGTTATGAATCTTTATACTTAAGAGTTCTATTGTAATCCAAAGGATTAGATTCACCATCATACTTAACAGTTAAAATTGAAGACATGAAATTGTCAGGTGACCCTGACCATTCTTCCACTATGTCAAGGCTCTCATGTACTTAGTGTGACAATCACCTGATTAAAGATATATCTAATACACTATGCTTAACACTTAAAAGCTATATGAACTTCAAGCAATTCTTCTTTTATACGGTTACACAACTTAGCTTGTATTAGACGAATAAATTGTCAATAACATAGTTATGATTAAAATAAGTCAACCATCCACCAATGTACCCTTTGTAATAAATACTTTATGTACTTATCCATCAGTCTATTTTTCAGAAAAATAACTGAACGAATATTTCGAAACAAATAGCAAATAGGAATCAAATTTCTAAAGAAACTGATACAATAAGATAGTTACTAAAATTATATACATTCCTCGACTTAAACTGTTGTCTCTTTGTGCCTTTACTAAAAGCTCACTCACTAGAACACTAGTGAACTACCTACTAGTCACTACTAGAGGAGACAGAATATCGAATATCTTGTTACGTCGGCTTTTCAGTCTTGGCAACAATAGTATCTAAGTTCCTAGGCAATTCCTTCTAAAACTAATGCCTAGTGATTTTGTAAAAACGGAAAAACAATTTTGACTCATGTTTTACTTTACCCTTTTGGGTTCCTAATTCTTGAGATAGATGCTTAAACTAAGTGAACTGTTCCCTTAGTTCGCATGACACCTTTTCTCTCAAATTTTAATTTCATCAGTTCAAATAATGAGCAATCTCTATTACGCAATGTATCCATCCTAATTGATTGAAAGGATTTGATAGGCAAGTCAGGATCATATCTTATTGAGATTGGCTATCAATATTTACAATTCCAGTTCAATTTAATAAGCTATCATCATATGACACACTCTTAAATTGAACTTTCCTAACACAATCGTGTCCCTATCAACTTTCTCATTAGTTGTTCCCATATTACTAGTTCTCCAATCAAACACTTCTTTCACATATTTGATCATCTTTACTACAGTTGAATTTTCAAGTATCTAATGTTAGAAGATGTTCAACATCTAATGTCTGAATCTTGTAACTAACTCACTCTTTAGTCTAGTCTAACTTTCTAAACGCTCTTTTCAACTTAGTAGCCATACTAATAGCAATTTAGAGAACTCCGAGCATCTATTAGTGCTCAACATGTACTAAGACATATTAAATTTAAATGAGCAAAACAGAATAAAAAAGTAACATACATACTAGTATTGATTGCAATGCATAAGATAGCCATTAGTCTGAAATCAAAATTGTAAACAAGTCATATAACATACAGGATAACTTTTCTTACTTTTAGCAAACAATCAAAGTTCGAAGTTCACAAATAAACATTTACATGTATGTCGTGGCGACCCAACCGAACTATCCAAAACACCCTGTTGGCAAGGTCGAATTGAGATATTAGAAGGTGAGAATATTTCTCAAAAAATATATTTTCTTGTAAACTCTTTAATAAATATATTTAAAACATCACTTTTCCCTTAACTTCTAAGGTTATACAATAGAGATCTTCGGGGAGGCTAATGTAGACCCTAGTCAACTGTACACTACTATCTCGCCATCTGTACAAGTCCACAAAGTACTCCACGTCGGCATGGCTGCACCTGCTTTTTCTGCACTTCAGTCTATCCCAAGATATCTAACATTGTATTCTGCAAATGAACGCTCTCCACGAGGAGTCATGCCCACCTATTATATACTGCTAAATCGGTAATGGAGGCCATGAGCATTCACTTAGAAGCTCACTCCCACATGATATTTGAGTCCTATGAGCCTTTTAATAATTTTAGCAAATAAACAAAACATGGAATCCACCTAACCATTCTTTGTATGTGTGCCATGATGAGCTAATCAATCTACCCGTTACTTCATGGGAGAGGGGCGTAACAAATTCTCAGTAAGGAGAGAATAATTCCCAATTTATATGTTTCCTAAACATAATTAACTCACCTTTTCTTCCTTGGTCTCTTGGACAGTATCACAATGCTCTATAGGAGATTAATGTACTATCCTAGTCAAGTGTATACCTTTACCTAGAAATTAGTACAATTAAACAAGATACTCCATGGATACACGGTCACATCTGCTTCCCCGTACCTCAATCTATCCTTAAGAAGTATGACCATGTATTTTCTGAAGAAACGCCCTCCTCGTGGAGTAGCATCTAACCACTATACTATTAGACTGGTAATGCAGACCGTGAGGATTCAACTCGTGGACCTCGCTCTCACTTGAAATTTTAAATGGCAAGTCTTACTTTTAAGTTTGATTATACCATAATTAATAGTAGAAACACATTCTTAATTTTATTTAACAATTAAATAAGGCTATAATCGAGTTAGGTTTTTTTAATTATCCAACCTATATAATCTAATCTTATTAGATATATTATGAGAATTTTTCTGTCATATAATTCAACTTTTGAACAATCTGATCATATTAGATCTCTTTGAAAAAATTCTCCCACTCACTGAAATCAAATATTTCACCAAGTAATATTGCCTTATAACATATTTACATCATACATAATATTTAACTCATATAAATAATATTTGAATATGTGAACTAATATTTAATAAGTAACATGTTATCAAATAATTTGAATAACAACTCTAAAGGCCTAAAGGTTAGAACACTTATAGATTTTTCTAAATACTTTCAGGAAAGTTTATCGTATAATCTTAATTAGAATCTCATTCGAATTAATTATTTATTTACTTAAATTATTTAAATTATAAATTTATAAAAGAATTTATTGAAAGGGAGGCGCTGGGCACTCATCCATATATCTATTATTTTTATAATTTTTTAATTACATAAATAAATAATTAAATCTGATCTTAATCTCATTAGATCCAAATCCGAACATCTAATCCTATTAGACATTTTGTATTTTGGATTGTCATTAATATTCAACAATTGAATATTTCACACTATGGTTCAAAATCTAATCACTTTAGATTACATATCTAAATCATTCAACTCCTTAAACATCTAATCTCATTAGATCCGATTTGGAATTATGCTCCTCGATTGAATCATGACTAATTTAAAACTTTAAGCAATTTAAAATTTTGATGAACATTCAATCTTGTTATTAAATTCTTTAATAACAATATTCAGGATTGTCCTTTTCCTTTAATAAAATTTCCAATATCATATTTTCATAATTCTACATACTCTAATTTTATCAAACTTAATATTTTTATTGTCAATTATGAACGTATTCAGAGTTAGCTATGATACCAATTATTGGGAATGTATTTCAAAAATATTTCCCTCAACGGCTTTAGCGGGCATAGTGGAAAAACCAATTTTAAATCTAAAGCCTCGACCTAATTAAACTATTTAATTAGATCTAGATCTTACTCTATTAGGTTCATAATATGACAAATGAAAAACATTGAATAAAACATTTATACACATTTATAAACATAGTATGTAGGATAAACGAAACAAAGGAAAACAAATTAAATATCTAATACATAATTTTGATATACCTAAAGCCAGAATCCCAACTCTGACTTGAAGATCTAAAAACAAAAGAAAGTTTCTTGACACCTCGACGTCTTCTTCTCAATGAACTCTTTTCGCACTAGAGTGTAAGCTCCCAAAATATTTAATTTAGAACAAAATTTTGAACAAAATTTTTCCTTCAATTTTTCCGAAATCTAGGTTTTCTTGTCTTGGGAGAAAACTAGGTTCCAAAATCCTAAACTTACATTTTTTTTGAGACGGCTTGAACACATTAGATTCGACCAAACTTAATTTCAAACCAAGTTGACCTGAAAATAAACAAGAATTGAACAGAAATGATTCAATCTAAACAAACGCCAACTCTAATTGACTCAAAACCCTGAATAATTTAATTCGACTAACCCCAAACTTGAGATGATGTTATGGGAATTATAATTGTTTGTGATTGTTCTAGAAGAAATGAAACAACATATAGCCTAGATTTGGGACAATTATTGTACAAGGCCTACGCAATTCTAGATGCAGAGAACAATTTGTTTTATGAAAAGAAGATAGCAATGAAATTCTATGAATTGTTTTCATGAGAGTCAACTAATTATATTGATTATGGGATATCAATGAGGAATAGGAATTTGTGTTGTCAAAGGATTTTCTGCCATTATTTCTAACTTTGAAGGACTTTGATTATCCAAACAATGAAGTTTCAATTTTGTCGTGATTTCTATTCCATTGGAAATAAAATTGGAATTGTGATTTCACATTCACTTCCAATTTAACGTGTTAAACGGAACTTTAAACAAATAGTCATTGTTTTGAAATATATGTTAACAAATATTGAAGGAACGAAAGTTTGTTTCATCAAAAATGAACTATGATGTTTTACTTAGGGGCAGTCAAGATTTCAAACAACTCCAGGAGTTGTTCTTGGCCACCAATTTGTCACAAAGACTCATTTTGTAAATTAATTATATTATTAGTTTTCTTGAGCTACAAATTCTACTGCATATTATTATTCATAATTGGAAAAAAATGATACATTATAAACCTTCATGTGATATGTAATATGTATAATATTAAAAATTAGTATATTAGTTGGTATTACAATATAAAATAAATTGTTTAAGATGTGTTTAAATTGATACGGACGTCTCGATTACTAAAAGGACGAGCTCATCGATCAATACCTACTTTCCGCCCCTAAAATCTTAGGACTAAACTTGGCTTCCTTCTCACCTTCATGGCCTTTGTGTATAATGGTTTACAAGCTCAACATTTTATAACTAAAAAAATCAAAGATTTAGCAAAACTAATGCTTAATGGTTGCATCACCTTTTAATTATCCATTAAAATGCAATGGCCTATAAAAGCTACCATATCTTTTATTCTTATGACAAAAAAATTCCCTTCATGCCTTTGATATACATGAAAAGTATAGTTGACTAGTTCATTCTCTTATTTGCATTCTACAAAATAAATAAAATGCAAATATAACGTATCATGATAAGAACTACAGATCCTCATTATGTAAATGAGTATGATTCCTTTTTTATCTTTAAAAGCATAAAACACAACAACAACTACGACAAACATCCATGATAAGAACATAAACAAAATTGGAAGCAATAAGTGCCACGATTTATGATCGTCCTCCTCTTCATGATGGAGCTTGACAACCATATGGCTACTTGATCAACTTTCAAGGGACCCAATGAAAGGATATACAACCAAAACATAAAAAAATGTTCATGATGTCTTTGATAATGGACTCGATCTGTAAGGCAATGCTTTTGGCCTGCTTATTGATGGCCTAGACCACCTCTTAGTTGTTGAACTTAATGATGATACTGCTTCATGCCTTCCTTAGGTCCAAGAAGTAAGTAGCCCTCACTGCTATGGATTTAGATATAGCTGCAGATCTGGTTGGAAGAAAAGAGCACAAACCACCCATATTACACCTTCATGGCTTCAAGCTAAGACAACAAAGCAGCTTTGTTCATTTGGGAGAAGAACGTAGCATGCCAATTAACCTTTTACGGTTCCTTTCGGTGGGCAACTCTAGGCAGCAAGTCCAAGAGCTCGGACTTGCTAATTGATCCTCATCCTGTAACTGTTCAACACCCTCTGCACTTCCTCAAATTCTTCATTTTTTATCAAAGCTACCTACGTTATATCTCCTTGTCATTTTCTTTGGTAAAGTCTTGTGAGCCTAGATTGGGCTTAGTGGACCTTACACCTGTGCGCATGCACCTCGCTTCTCTGCACTAGACAGCCGACGCCGTCATAGTGTGGTGTGCACTTTTTCTGAACCGGACTTTTATTTTTCTGGCCATTGCATTTTTGTGGTAGTAAAGGAACTCGAGGCGAGTTTTTTGGACAGAATCGTCTAAGTACTTTTAAAATATTTAAGACTACGAAGTATTTAGAATGCGTAATAAACATTAAAAGTAAATAAAATTATGTTACCTATCAAAGACAGCTTGTAGCCAAATGAAGATATGGAAAGGAGTATTCAAAACGGTGAGATGAAATTTTTTCAATATCCTATTTTTGAATATCCTCATTGAGATGCTTCAAGTATTCATCACGTTAGTAACCAGATATTCATATTAGTGTCATACATTAAATTTAGATTAAATATTATTGAATTAGAATTTATAGTCTAAGAAAATTAAACACAATGCTTAAAAATTCAAAAAAGTTGTAGCGAAATTTTAAAAACTAAATACAAATACCTCTAAATTAAGTACATATACATACAAATAACAATTTGAAAATAAAAACAGCCTACGGGCTACAGCCATAACTCATCACATTGTCCAATTCCCACCCCCAAGAATGATCTGCAATTACTCAATCTCACCAATAATTGATAAAGTTAAGTATTGCATGTAATCAAAATGATACATGGTATATCAATATATAATGTAAAATATAATGTCACAATAATTTTTTAAATACATATGGTTATTATTAACTTAAAATGACAATGTTATCCCGATAAAAATATTTTTTTGCGCTGTATTAATAACACTTTGTAAAATAATTAATTCATAGAAAATAAAATATTTAATATTTTTTTATAATATAATAATTTTATTTTTATTGAAGGAGATAATTTTGCAATAATTTGAGTCATATGTGGCAAATACCTATACCCTTTGCGAATTAGAACCATAATTGAGGACATGTGGAATATGTTAAAGTTCTTGTTGTAATATAGAGTCTCTCAAGTTTTTGGGGAAGGAAATGAAGCGGTCAATATGATAGTCTGTGGCGGGTCTGGCTTGGAAAGTTCAAGGACGTCTAAAGAAGAAATTTGTATGCAGCTTCTTTAAATAATCCAACATGAATCACTAGATTTTACTAACTTTGATTAGAAAATCCAACTTTCTCTTTACCTCACTAAAAAAAATAATTTCATATTATATATTTAAATGATAATAGCATGTTTGTTATTAGGTATATATATTAGGATAATATTTATAGAGATCTCCGAACTATTGGTCGAAATTAAAGTGACCCCCGAACTACTGGTAAAAATCCATCTGATCCTCCAACTTCTAGTTTAATCAAACACAAAACTCGAACTTATAACCAAAACCAATTTGACCCCCTAATTTAAATAAATTATATCAAAGACTTTCATAATAATTAAAAAATAAATAAAATTTGGTACCTAGATATCCTTAGATTCGATTTTATAATTTCCAGGTATCCTGAGGTTTCAAAATATTTCCCCAATAACTTGAGTTTTGGTAACTTTTTTTTCCATATACAATCCACACAACTCCTTTAGGATTTGATTATATTAATCTAATTTGACACTTCAAATATAATATAACTAAGGGTAACAATATAAATCATATATAAAACAATCTTACATACAAAAAATATTTAAAATAATTATAAGAATAAAAATTTAACTATACTTTTTAATTTTTAAAATTATTTATTTGTTCTTTTAGGAAGTTTTATTTTTTTAAAAATAATTTTAAATATTTTAATTTTTAAATATAAATAATAATTAAATTATATTTGAGGTATATTCTTTTTATTTTAGTTGTCACATCCGAATAATTTAATGAAATCATAATGGAGTGATAGTGGGAAATATTTGAATTAAAAAATTATGAAAGCATGAGCACCTTAAAAATATTCCAAAATCTAAGTCTTCTAACATTACCAAATGTCAGCAAAGATCGATACCAAGAACTACGAATCCAATCAAGTCAATTACAATCTAATACAAGATCGATACCAAGAGCTACGGGATAGCTAGATTGCTATCCCGAATTGTATATATGTATAGTATAAACTAGATAAAAGTATAGGAAGGGGAGAGATTGAAGAAGAAGAAAGGGGAGAGATAGAGAGAGAAGATTTTAGACATCATAATTGGCATGGGAAACCCTAGGCGGATCCTACTTATTTAAACTAAGCACAGTTAGTTATGATGAGGTGGGGGATGAGAGTCTCTAGAGGAGACCTGGGTTGGCACGAAGGGGAGACGAGTGGGGCGGACCCACTAAGGTTGTCATTTGTAACAATACCCCCCGTGGGACTTGACCCTTGTCCACATAGGTCGAAGTGTGGTAAGCACAGATGGAGATCGTAGAGGAACTCCCAGGTGGTGACCCTCCCACTAAACCAGAACTTGAGCAGCAACAAGGCGCCTGTGGCAAACAATCAGGCGATCAAAGAAGCACTCAGGTTGAGGCGGAAGGGAGGTCGGTAGCCACTCAGTTGGAAGCGGAGTAGAGCTAGTAGGGACACTAGTGCAATGCTTGAGAAGGGAGACGTGCACAGTATGATGAATGGCGGCATGGACAGGGAGATTGAGATTGTAGGCGATTGGTCCAACATGATCGATGATACGGAAAGGAGCATAGAACCGTGGGGCATTCTTGTGGTATTGGCAACTAACGACACTGTGTTGCCGATAAGACTGAAGTTTTAACTACATGTGGTCACCAATTTGGAATTCGTGTTTGGAGCGATGGCGATCTACCTGTTGTTGGTTTTGGGCGCGATGGAGGTGGTGTTTGAGACGATTTATAGATTCTTCCCAAGCAGTGAGGGTACGATCTACCATGTCGACGGTATTCAAGGGGAAGATATGGGAGATGGACTGGCAGAGTCTAACCATATAGGATCTCATAAGTACTTGCTTGAGCGGCGGAGTGAAAGATAGTGTTGTACCACCATTTGGCTAATAGAAGCCAACGTCGCCAATCGCGAGGGCACACGCCAGCCATACAGCATAAGTATGTTTCAAGGCATCTATTGAGCACCTCCGTCTGATCATTAGATTGCGGATGATAAGAAGAGGAAAGATTCCACTGAGTGCAAAGAAGAGAGAAAAGCTCCTGCCAAAACATGCTTATGAAGATCGAATCGCAATCACTGATTATGAAATCCGATAAGCCATGCTGAATACGAATGGCAGAGAGCATGGAAATGAGCGTATTTGCTTAGGCAATCTACAACCACAAGGATTGTTGTGTATTCAACATAAGACGGGAGGCCATCTATGAAGTTGAGAGACATGATACTCCACATAGTACTCAGAATCGATAAGGGCTGCAGTAATCTCGGAGTAGCGACAGTCTCGTACATGTTTTGTTAGCAAACGACACAATTGCGAACATACTCTTTTAAGGCCGGGCCAATCAAAAAGCATCTGAGTTTGCCTATAGGTTTCTTTCTTGTCCGAGTGTCCTCCTTGGGAGAATCATGGATCCACAGAAAGATGGTTTGGCGTAGTGTGGGGTTGGCGCCAACAAAAAGTAGCCCACGATGGCGAAGTTGATCTTGCTTCCAAGTAAAGTGACAATGTGATAGAGGCTCTTCCAATTTGTCAGCAATAATCTGGTGGAGAGCCTGATCTCGATGCCAAGAAGCCTGTAGAGAATCATAGAAGTCTAACAAGATAGCTAATAGCGCCATGCACAAAACCTTTGAATAGATAGGTGGGATAGAGCATCAGCGGCCCGATTTTCAATTCCCTTTTTGTAAATGATATCATAATCGAAGCCAATCATACTAACAAGCCACAAGAATTGGAGAGAAGTAGAGAGATGCTGCTCCAAGAGGAACTTGAAACTGTACTGATCGGTGCAAATGATGAAGTGGCGGCCTGTCAAGCATTGTTGCCACTTCTCCACTGCAAAGACCACGGCAAGAAGCTCGCATTCATATAACAACAAAGATTGAGGCCTTTGGGACAAAGTCCTACTAATAAAAGAAATTGGATGTTATTTCTACATAAGAACGGCGCCATCCCAAATCCCGAAGCGTCCGTTTCAATCACAAACATCTTCCCAAAATCGGGAAGTGCCAAAATCGGCGTCGATGTTAGAGCGCGTTTGAGGTGTTCAAAGGCGGCTTCAGTTTCCGGATTTCCCCCGAAGTTATCTATTTTGAGCAACTCAGTCAAAAGGAGAGCAATGACCCCACAGTGTGCAATAAAACCCCTGTAGTATCCCAAGAGTCCCAAGAACCCACTGAGCCATTTTATTGTCAATGGGCAGAGCAATCCAGCTACTTCCGCCAACTCTTTTGGATCTGCCGCAACCTCGTCGCCTGACACAAAGTGGCCAAGGTATTCAATTTGATGAGAGCCAAAAGTGAAATTCCCTTGTTTGCCACGAGGCGATGTTGTGGAGGACACCTAGAACTGTAAGAAAATGCGCCAAGTACTGAGGCCATGGAGCACTGTAAACAAGTATGCCATAAAAAAATACTAGCACATAGTGATGAAGGAATGGGTGGAATATGTCATGTATAAGGCTTTGAAAAGTCGATGGCGCACTGAAGAGGCCGAAAGGCATGACGGTAAACTCATAACGGCATGAGCAAGTCCGAAATGCCGTCTTGTACATGTTTTCCGATGCCATATGTATCTGCCAATAGCCGGACTTGAGGTCCAACTTAAAGAAGTATGAAGCCCCTTGAAGTTCATCTAATAACTCTTCCACAATCAGAACCAGAAACTTGTCGTCATTTTATTTAGGGTGGGATAATCAACACGTAGTCGCCAAGACCCATCCTTCTTCTTGACCAAGACAACTGGCAAGGCAAAAGGTGAAGTACTGTTACAGATGATGCCTACCATTAACATCTTTTGAATTAAGGCATCAATGATATCTTTTTGGAATATCGGGTACCGATACGAGTGAAGGTTAACGAGGCTACGACCCTCTTTTAGAGGAATACGGTGGTCAAACCCGGGTCTAGCTGGCGGGGATTCTTTGCTCAGTTGGAACACGTCAGCAAACTCTTCCAGAAATACCTGATGGGCGAGAGGATCCTTAACTGAGTTAGGCGTGGCGGTATGTAAACTGAGGAGAGAAGGCTGATCAGGATGATCAACTATTAAGACGAAGAATGAAGCCGACTGAGAGAGAAGCGATGAGATGGTGTTCTCTAAGATTGCCTTACGACTTGTATTCTGAATTCCGCAAAGAGTGTATTCCTAACCCGCTAAGTAGAAATTCATAACCAAAGCATCGAAATTCCAATGAGCTTCTCCCAGAGTACGGAGCCAATGGATCCCTAAAACCATGTCATAGCAGGACAGAGGGATCAACAAAACATCCAAAGAAAATCGGGCATTTCGAAAGGGTCAGCAGAATCCGCGGCACATACCTGCACACAAAATCTGTTTACCATCAGCTACAGTGATAAATGGCTGATAATCACTGTCAATTTAGCAACCCAAGTTATGACCCAGATGAACATCAAGAAAGTTATGGGTACTCCCACTATCGGCGAGAATATTCAAGGGTCGCTTGCCATGGTAACCTTGTAACCACATGGTTTGACACTGGGCTATTCCATGGAAAGCATGCATGGATATATGGGGATCCGGGGCAGGTTCCGGGTCGAGTTCCAAAGGTTTAAGACCCGGCTTGTCATCTAACGCCTCGATTCAGAACATCTGCACTTGGCGCCGCATCGGGCACACATGACCTGGCGTGAAGGGTTCGTGACAATCGAAGCAAAGATTGCAGACCTAAAGATCATCGAGTTTAGCAGGTAACAACCTCATGTGGGACAAGCAATTGGTGGATTTCGAGTTGGAGGTGCTGGCAACGCCAAGGGTCTATTTGGCGACATCCGAGTTGGCGGTGGCCACCTTAGCGATATTACTCGGTAGCGGCAAAATTGGAGCTGTTCTGGCGGGGTTTTTCCCTGTCACTCATTCAATGTACTCATAGTTCTTTTATTGTAGCTGTGCTAAAGTGATGGCCTCTTGTAACGTGTTCGGGTTAAAAAAATTCAGCCAACTTGCCAAGTCCTCACATTATCCCCCTTGAAGACACCAACTCTAAGTTCTTCGTTTAGCCCACTACGGCTAACCATGGGCTTAAATGCGGCTAAGTGCTCGTCAAGAGTGCCTGTTTGTTTGAGCTTAGTAAGCTCGATAAGGGGGTTTTGGGTGACTTTGGAGAACCTCTTCTTGATCTCAGTCGAGTACACATCATAAGGGATGGTGATGCCAACGGGCCATGATTGCTGATAGGCTTTATGCCAACCAAGGGTGGTGTCTTCCAGGGCTACACTAGCTAGCATGGATTTCAGTTCCTCCGGCATTTGATCGAGGAGGAAATACTGCTCACATTGGTATATCTAGTTTACCACTTCACTTCCGTTGAACCTAGGAAAGGCTATCTTCGTAAAGCGAGTAGGAAACTAATAGTT
The DNA here is from genome assembly GCA_018398585.1 of Simmondsia chinensis. Taxonomy (NCBI): domain Eukaryota; kingdom Viridiplantae; phylum Streptophyta; class Magnoliopsida; order Caryophyllales; family Simmondsiaceae; genus Simmondsia; species Simmondsia chinensis. The sequence continues at coordinate 24,185,835 of JAGTTD010000007.1, read as the reverse complement.
AACCTCTCTGATGATGACGATCGAGAACCGGGGACAGGGATCTATTTTTTAACCCCTGATCACCACTGTGCTGAGATGGCGGAGCAGGTGGAGCTGGTCTTGTGTGATGCATCCCGACGATTATCCTCATCTGTGGAGACAATCCATTCATCATCTGTCTCATCTCCATGATGGCGTCTACCAGGTCATCACAGCGCCGATCAAGCTTTTCATCCAACTCCCTCATCGACATTTGCTGCCGGGTTCCGTCCGCCATTGTCATTGATTGATCTTATCCAAGGAGTGAGTGCTCTGATACCAATTGATAGGATCCGGGATGGAATCCTATCTAATCAATCAATTCCACACCAAATCCAATCAAACAATCACAACCCAACACAAGATCGGTACCAAAAACTATGAATCCAATCAAGTCAATCACAATCTAACACAAGACCGACACCAAGAGCTATGAGATAGCTAAATTTCTCTCCCGAATTATATATATATGTATAGTATAAACTAGATACAAGTATAAAATTGGGGAAATATTGAAGAAGAAAGGGGAGAAAGAGAGAGAGAATTTAGGGGGTCGTTGGGGGGGGGGGGGGGGAGAGAGAAGATTTCACACATCACAATTGGCATGGGAAATCCTAGGGGAATCCCACTTATTTATTAAGTAAAGTTAGTTAGGATGAGGTGGTGGGTGAGAGTCTCGAGTGGAGACCTGAGTTGGCACGATGGGGAGACGGGTGGGGTAGACCTGGTGAGGCTGTCGTTCGTAACATATGCGAACAAATTTTTTTTTCCTAAAGTTTTTAATAGTTTAGACGTTTTTGATGAAATTGAAATTAGTAACCAAATTGTTCTTTTTTAATAGTTTGGAAGTGTGCTTGATATAATTTAGGAGTTGAAGGGCATATATTGATTTTATTTAATAGTTTGGGTTTGTTTGATAAAATTAAAAGTTGGTTGGGGCTTACATTGATTTGGACCCATAATTTAGGGGTGTCTTTTGATTAAACTAAAAGTTCAGAATATTATTTTGATTTTAACCAATAATTTAAAGGGTCTCCAAAAATATTATAATATTATTTCTATATAATAATAGTCATTAGTGTAAATACATACGTACCCCCTCGATCAACTACAAAAAGGGATCAGATCAAAAAAAAAAAAAAAACACTCCAAAAAGGTGAAGACCCAATCATCTCCGGCAATCACAAGTCATCAGAGGAGCCACCCACGCAGAGACAAAGATCGCTCGATCGACCCATCAATGGCGAAGAAGGCGGTGTTGATAGGCTGCAACTATGCGGGCACAAGGGCAGAGCTCAAAGGCTGCATCAATGACGTGCGCCGCGTCCGCGGCCTCCTTGTTGACCGCTACGGCTTCGAAGAGGACGACATCACTGTCCTCATTGACACCGACGAGTCCTACACTCAACCCACCGGCAAGAACATCCGCTACGCTCTGCGCCACCTTGTCGAGTCCGCTGAGCCCGGTGACTTCCTGTTTGTGCACTACAGTGGGCATGGTACCCGGCTTCCTGCTGAGACTGGGGAGCCTGATGATACTGGTTATGATGAGTGCATTGTGCCCACTGATATGAATCTCATTACTGGTTTGATCTTATTGCTCTTTGTCTCTTTCTGATTATAGTTTTTTAATGGGTTTGCTTTTGGGTGTGATGGGGCCTTTTTTTTTTTTTTAATTGGGATAGTCTACGGTGTGTTCATGGAATGTGTAGATCCTTGAAAAGGGGGTTGACTTTGGTGCAATTCAGAGTGCAATGATTCTGTATTCTGTGATGGATGAATGGTAATTGAACTGACCTGTTTTTGAGACAGGATTTTTGGGTTTTTGGGTTTCAAATTATCTGCTTTTCCGTCCTTTTCTTGCTGTTTCAAGATCCATAAGTTGATCCAGTTTTTCATTGTTCCTTTCTAGAGTATTGGGATATCAGTGATATGTTTGTGGAATCTGCGTAGGCTTGAATGGGGATGAAATTCGTTATAATTCAAAGTTAATTTTTTCTTCAGATGGATTCTCTAGTTGCTTTGTGTACTTTTTCTATTTATGTAGTACAACAACAATAATAAACCCAGTGCCTTGAAGGCTCCCGCTAATGCAGGGTCTAAGGGATGAGATGTAAGCAGCCTTACCCCTTCAGGCAGCTACCCCAAAGGGTAGTTGTTTCTTAGGACCTTGTTGTATTTATGCAGTGGAATCTATTTTCACGGTGCTTTGCTCTATCCCCTGTGGTAGAGGATTATAGTGAAGCAAAGCGATGGACTTAATAATATGGAAACGAACACTTAGATTATTGTTGGTATCCTAGGGTGGTCGGTGATAGTAGATGTTTTAAAGAATCAATCACACAGATCGCGAATTCAAAATGGTGTTTCACAAATCTAATTGTAATCCTTGTGGAAGAAGGCTTGAGGGGATATTCATCTTAGCCAAAATTTACTGTTTTTTCAAATAAACTTTCAAACCTCTGTATTTTTCAGGAAAAAAGGTTCACATTCAGGGGGCTTATTTCCCAAAATTTGTGGCAAACAACGTTTTTCCAGTTTCTTTGTTCTGATAATTGGAATAGGCATGTTCCTTGTTTTGTAATTGAATCTTTAATTTCCCATATTTTCCTCGTGTTACAAGTATTATCTTGTTTTAGAGTTTTCACAGAAAATACTATAAAACATACATAGAAAACTCACAGCATTTTGGGCATGCTCATGCACATTCATTATTGCTATTTCATTGTGCTCAATGGTTTACTAAAAGATGGGTTGTTTTTGAGTATTGAAACAGATGATGATTTCAAGGAATTGGTGTGTGATGTCCCGGATGGATGCCGGATTACTATTGTATCAGATTCATGCCACAGCGGTGGCTTGATAAGCGATGCTAAGGAGCAGATTGGAGAGAGCACGAAGAACAATGAGCAAGAGCACAGCAGCTCAGGCTTTGGCTTCTCAGGCTTCTTAAAGCAGACCCTAAGAGACACTGTCCAAGATGCATTTGAGTCCCGGGGAATCCGCATCTCCTCCCACCACCACCACCACCATGGCCACCACGGTGACCCAAACTATAGTGTAGTTGAGGAAGGGTACCAGGACCGCGGCTATGTCAAAAGCCGATCTCTTCCTCTCTCAACTCTCATCGATATCTTGAAAGAGAAGACTGGGAAGGATGACATTGATGTTGGGAAACTCAGGCCTACTCTCTTTGATATCTTTGGGGAGGACGCAAGCCCTAAGGTGAAGAAGTTCATGAAGGTGATCTTGGACAAGTTACAGCACCGCCCTGGTGAAGGCGGTGAAGGTGGGTTCATGATGATGGTTGGAAGCCTTGCGCAAGAGTTTTTGAAGACAAAGATTGAGGAGAATGATGAGGGATATGCGGAGCCAGCATTGCAAACTCATGTGGAAAGAAAGGAAGAAGTCTACGCTGGTACAGGTATTAAATTCCAAAGACCTCAGGCCCAACGCTTGGGCACAAACGAGGTCACATATATGCCCAAATAGGATTTCATTTTAAAACTAATTGGCGTTAGGTGGAGTTGTTCACAAAACTTATATGTTGATCTCAGCTCTCTCGTAGTTCCATTGTGAGATTTCTTATTAGACTCATATATAGAGTATTTAACAACAGGAAAGAAGGAGCTGCCTAGGAATGGTGTCTTGCTCAGCGGCTGCCAAACCGACCAGACATCAGCGGATGCTAGCCCCTCTGGCAATGCTCATGAAGCATATGGAGCTTTCAGTAACGCGATCCAGACAGTGCTGTCTGAGTTGGATGGTTCTGTTACTAATGAGGAGCTCGTGACAAAGGCGAGGAACTTGCTCAAGCGACAGGGTTTCACCCAGAGACCGGGCCTGTATTGCAGTGACAATCATGTTGATGCTCCTTTCATCTGCTAATGTGGTCAGTTATTGTTTGTTATGATATTGTGAGCGATATAGTGTTTACTATTAAATGGACCATCTATGTCACGGGATTGTTGTTTTTCTCTCGTATTGGTTATTTGAATGAATAAATCTTGAAACTGAAGCTGGCTGTAGGTGTTTTACAATTTGTTGTCAGTGTCTTGAGTCCAAGCAAAATTTGCCCATTTATCAAAAATTGTCATTATAATTTCTTAGAGGATAAAAATTATATCAGATGATTAATAACTATAAGCCATTAATCAAACTTTTGATGGATTAAATCAGGTCAACCTAATTTCATTTGAATTCCCAATTGTAGCTTGGATTGTAATTTTATCGAGTTATTTGCCCTATTAGTCCCTCATGCTTATAGATTTGTTCAAGTCATAGTTGCACGAAGCGGGAGTGGAAATAGGGAAGCGGATAGTCTTAAATGTTTATAAAGTTAGGAGAGTGTCATGATTCAAGATAAATCTTGATCATAACCTAGCGATAATAGAGTATGAGATGTGAAAGAAGTGAAATCAATAAGAGAATTAGAGAGAATATAGATGAGATAGAGGAAATTAGAGTTGAAAGAGAGAAAAGATATCAATATCATTCAACAGTGAGTATTACAATAGAAGGAACACTACTTATACTAATCTTAGCTTAGAAAGATTACAAGAAAAATATATCTAACAATTCATTTCACCTAGACACAACTAATCCACCACCATACTCACATACATTTCACCTAGACATGACTTAACTTCTATTAACTACCACTTAACTACACTAATAACCGACTTTCCGTCCTTCACATATAAGCTACCGGCTAAGAAGTTAAACTACTTTATTACAACCAATGGATAATTACTACTTAATTTCATATACCCCATCTTCTAAAATCATGACAATACTCCACCGTTTAAAGAATCTTATCCTCAAGAGTCTAAGTAGAGAAGAACCAGCTTCAATCCTCCTAGCTATTCTGGTTGTACAACTTCATCTTCTTAGTGGATCGGTATTTACACTTCAAGAATCTTGACCACTCTGCCAACATCTTGTATCTTGCCTCAACCAAGAATTCCACTCTAGTAGCCACTTGGAAACTCTAGTAGTCAAGCATGAGTTCCAATTCAACTTCTTAGTTCACTGCTGCAGTGATTGGGTGAAAAGAATTTGCATATCTCCACCCATTTGAGAGGTTTCCCTATGAAATTTCCGTTGCTCTTGACCATGGCATGAACGCGTTGGAGCTTTGGTGATTTTCATAAGCTTGCATACCAATCCCCATCCTCCACCTCAAGTCTTTTCTAATTGCTCCATTTATGACAGAACAAACCTCAACATCTCATGCCCATCTTTGAACTCTTTCCTCAGCAGCAGCCTTCCTTCTTTCCTTACCATATCCTTCCCAAGTCACGAATGCCAACTTTTGCATCAATCTTTGACATTGTTCCCTAACTTCAGAGACAAACAAGTCGCAAACATCGCCTTGAAATCGCTTCCTTGTGCACCAATCCAACATACATTCTTGAGCAATTGAACACTTAGTTTGAAATATGTGAACTTTATCCAACCAAGACAAATTCTCAAGTGTCATGGCAGAGCTACATTGACATTCATTCCTGTTTTGATCCCTGAAGTAAGTCCAACACGCTTGACTCAACCTGCAACGCAAAAACTTTAGATCCTTCTCAAGGTCTGCAGTGCCTGTATGAACATCCATTTGCTTCCTGCATTCTGATGAATTTTCCAAGCTAAGCTGATTCCAGTGAGTATGCACTTCAAGCATTTTAAACATCTTTTCTCCTCTCAAGATCATTAACTCTGCCCTCTTGTCGGCCAGCACAAGTTTTCCTTCAAAAATACACATGTACTTGATGTAACTTGAGTATTGCAATAGCTTTGAATCTCTCTCTATCCATAGCTGATCTGTGCATATATCCTTTGCTGGACTGCTGCACAATTTTATCAACTTGGAATACTCCTAATCCTATTCTTAGCTCCTGCAGTTCTTGATCAAAAACAGTTTGTTGCTTGCTATCAAATTGACCAGCAACTGTATTCCCTTCGCAACCCATTTCATAGTCTGCTTATTGCTTGCAAGGAGAGTTGGCTGCTTCATCTAGGTTATCCACTAGCTTTTGGAGCAAAAACCAAGAGAATTCAAGAGGCCTTACATTAGCTTGGACCCTTGGAAGATGCCCTTTACTTTTAATTTGACTCACACGAGCATCTAGCTCCTGACCAAACAGCCCTGCTGCTTCAGCATCCGAAGCCTTCAAATTCAACGAGAATTGACATTTTAGTCTAAACTTGAGCTCTTGATTGCCATTACATTCCATCCATTGGGCCTTCCTTTCCTTATTCTTCACTTTGGAGCTAGTTTTGAGCTCAAATCTTCCACTTCCTTGGCTCTAAGAATGAGGTTGATGAACTAAAGTCTCTTCTAACACCTCTTCTGTGCTGAATATTTCCCTGCTATAATTGCCAAATTTCTCCAGTATTCTTGGCTTAAGGAGCCTCTTGTTGGTGCTCTTTTCTCTATAAGTTACTGCTGCAGCCTTCTAATCAACCTTAGGAACTTGTATTTGCAATTCCTTATCCAGCTTAAGACTTATAGCAGCATCATTAGTCTGTTCAGTTTTAGCTGTAACATCACCAGATCCCTTCTGTTGGGCAGGTTGCTCATATTCTTGCCAACAATGTTGTTCAACTCTCAAAGGATTACTAGGATTGAGAGGCTTTAATTTCTCTTGATGTGCATTACCCTCCACCAACTCGAAAGGCTCACTTGGAGAAGGATTTTCTTTTGTTTCTTCAATTTCCTTATTGAGATTGAGAAGTTGAATATCTAACACACAACAATTGTCATAGATATTTCTTCCATGTAGCTGAATAAATGCTGATTCAGCTTGTTTTCTTGTAGAAAAGGTCACATATGCTTCATCCTCCAGGGTTGATATTGAATTGACTTTAATTCTTTCAATATGACCAAAGGGGTAAAGGATATCTTCGGTGATAGGACAAAGGACATTCAAAATTTTTTTTCCAAGAGTGTAGTGTTGTTGGAGACTTTTCTTTGTATGAAGCCTACCTTGTTATGTTCGATAGTATCAGTTGTTATCCATGGACGCCACACATGAGATTGAGCATTCATCTTGAGCAATGTGTACTGCAGCTAATTACCTCGGCTCACTCGTAACCAACACTCAACACCTCTACTCAACCGATATCTATGCAGCAAGATTGATTCAAAGCTCCAGTAACAGCTAGTCAAGAGTAGCGAATTTCAGTTAACAATATCTTCCAAAAATGGAGCTCGATTTGAGGATAATCCAGCAAATGCAATTTGAAAGCTGCTGGATAGAATGCATATCTTGCCTGATTGATGATCCAATGCCAATAGATCACACAAAGCAGTTACAATTCACAATAACAGCAAGCCTTCTGATTGAAATCTTGATCACAATCACGATCTGATACAAGAACGAACTTAGAACCGAGTTGATTCAATGCTACTGCAGCACGATCGAACAATCTAATCAATTCAAGACGATCAATAACACAGCACTTCAGCTCAACCTGATGCAAAATTCCTAAGTACAGCTGTGCTTGAGTGTGATTCAGCTAATTCGAATACAATTTTAGAAGAACCGATTGCAAGTATCAGCAACTAATCACAATGGCGGCGAATCAGGCCAATAATAAGTACTGAAGCTCGGTTTATGTAATTCAACAACTTCGATCCCATGTACAATGACCTATGATACCAATTCCAACTAACTCTTCACAAGAATAGTAAGATTCAAAGCACTGAAACGAAGCTTTCAGCTAGATCAAATCAAACACTAACGATAAGCGAGGATCAATCCGATCAAACAAATTTTGTTTGATTAAACAAAAAAGACTGATCAACTGAACAAGAACTTAATTAAACTTGATCAATTGCTCAGCCAATCAAATGGGATACAACTCAACTCAATCGGAAGCAAAATCGCAAGCTCTGATACCAATTGTCATGATTCAAGATAAATTTTGATCATAACCTAGGGATAATATAGTATGAGATGAGAAAGAATTGAAATCAAGAAGAGAATTAGAGATAATATACGTGAGAAATAGAGGGAATTAGAGTTGAGAGAGAGAAAAGATATCAATATCTTTAACAATGAGTATTACAATAGAAGGAACACAATTTATACTAATCCTTGCTTAGGAAGATTACAAGCAAAATATCTAACAATTCACTTCACCTAGACACAACTAATCCACCGCCATACTCAAATACTTTTCACCTAGACATGACTTAACTACTATTAACTACTACTTAACTACACTAATAACCGATTTTCCCTCATTCACATATAAGCTATCGGCTAATACACTAAGAAATGGCTTAATGTGGCTAATACTAACGAGTTAAACTATATTACAACCAATGGATTATTACTAATACTAATGAGTTAAACTACTTTATTACAACCAATGGATTATTACTACTTAATTCCATATGCCCTATCTTCTAAAATTATAACAAAGAGTTAAGCTACCCCAATAATAAAATTAGATGTGCATGAAAAATGACTAATTTACTAATGTAAATTCTAGTGCCACTTTCCATATGATGTTATTATCTTTTTAGGCAAAAAGTTCTTTTGTCTTGGATATTTTAATGTGATTAATCTTATTACAAGTTTCCCTACTCATCATAAAACACAACAACTGTTATTATTATAATAATGTTATGCTTAAAAACTTGTTTAGTTTTATTATTTGTGAACAATTAAGTAAAATTAAAATAAAAGGAAAAAATGTGTGGTTCTCATTAATATTTTCATTCCCATGGGAATGGATTGCCAAACCTAACCCCACCTTAGCCTTGTTGGCAACTCGGTAAAAAAAGGGTAAAGTAAGAGGGTAAGATGTTATCCTACGCTTATTTGATATGTTAAATCAAGAGGCATAAAGGTAAAGAATAGTAAATTAGTTATCCCTCGGGTTGGGGGTCCTAGGAAACAGCTTCTTTTCAGGGTAGCACTTAAAGGAGGAAGGCTGCATACATCTACCCCCGAGACCCTGCGTCTGCGGAAGCCCCTGTGACACTGGAACTGTTGTTATTATTGTAATAGTAAATTAGTTAGCTTTGTTTGACAATTGGGTAAAGAGATAAGGATATAGAGATTTATAGTTAAAACAAAAGCAAAATGATCCAAAAATTTTTAAAAGTTATTTTACCCCTATTTACTACCCCCCAAATTAAAAAAAAAAGATAAAAAGAATACTAGGGGATCTGAACACAAGTAAAAAATCCTAGCACTTCCTTGCTCACTACCTTGTCAAACTCTATTATGATGCCTTCTACTATATCATCATTTATGCACTCCTGTACTGCTTTTAGCAGCCATCATATCTACAGCCCTATTACCCCTCATGATAAACATGCTTAACATTCGTCTCCTTACAGTTTGCCCACAAATACCTAATGTCTTCTACAATCATTCTTATATGTTAGGGATACTTGAATTCACCTCGAATACCTTTAATTACTATAAGGTTGTCGCCTTCCTCATGAATCCTTCTAAATCCTTTTTTAATACAATGCCAAATCCCATCTTGTACTGCTGTGGCTTCTGCAACTAAAATGGGAGCATTACCCGTATTCCTCTAATGATAGTGAATTACTTTTCCTTTGCTATCTCGAGTAACAAAACAACAAGAGCTCCATCTCCTTTCTTAACACCATCGAAATTCAATTTAATCCGTCCTCTCGCAAGAGCCATCTATATTGCCTTTACCCTTTTCTTCTTTCTTTTTATCCATTTATTTAACTCCATGATGTCTCATCTAAAATTTTCCTCAATCTCCAGTCATTAATCTTGGTAGAGGCCAAAAAGACCACCCTTTCTAAAGTACTTGGAATACCCTAAACACTTTATCAGTGTGGCATTTCCATACAGACCAGAGTAAATAGATCCAATTTTGAATCTCATTAACTCACTTCTTTTGTGCCTCCGAACCTTAAGCAATTCCTCGACTAATTTATTCTTGAAGAGGTGCCCTTGAGCCATCCCCTTATTTTTAGCAAGCATCCAGCAATGTTTGGAAAATCCACATCTAAAAGATAGATGCTTCATGTCTTGCTCCTCCATACAACACCGAGGACATCGATTAGAAATGTTGATCCTTCTTCGGTGTAATTCTTTCCTTGTGGGCAACGAATTGTGTAGAATTTTCCACAAAAAACACCTTCACCTTAGGCTGTATATCCAGACTCCAGATCCATGTGTAAGGCCCAGCTTTCCTATCCTTCCGCTCGAAATCATGAGCCAACCACTGGTGGATTTAATCGAAAAAGTACCGTCGGTTGTAAAGCCCTAACAAAATTGATAATCTCTTAATCTCACAGAAATAGGAATGGCTAGTATAAGAGGGATGATATGCTCTAGAATCATCGAAGCCAATTAAGAAATGTGCCTACTTTGGAAGATCCTTTTCCAAGCCCAAGAGTTTCTAGATTTAGGAACATAGTCTAAGAAGCAAGTATGGGAAAGATATTTAGCTTTCACCATTTGAACACAAAGATTCATCAGTTGAGTGAGCACCATCCAACCCAATTTACACAAAAAGGCTCTATTCATGGTGGCAGTTCATCGAAAACCAAGTCTTTCCACTGATTTAAGCCTACAAATCTTGTCCCAAACCACCATAGAAAGACTCTTAGCCTTATTCCCCTTTTCTTATAGAAAATTTTCTTATATGACCCATCAATGTCATTAGCTATTGAGATTGGAATTTGAAAGCACTGCATGATATGGGCCGGAATGCTTTCTAAGTTAGCTTGAATGAGGACACTCATTCCTGCTTTAGAAAGCAGATGAGCTTCCCACTATGCTATTTTCTTATAGACCCTATCTCTAAGCTCCATAAATCCATTTTAGTTAAGACATTAAAGTTAGGCTCTTCAACCATTGCTAGGTCAAACTAAAATGTCTTAACTTCTTAACATTGGTCGAGTTCTTCTCCAATCATATAGGAATATGGTCAGATACCAAAAAAGTACCTGTATTCACTACTGCCTCCAGGTGTAAAACAAACCATTATTTAGTGGATAAACATCTATCTAACCTTTCAAATACCACTGAATCCACAAGATAAAGCTTCCAAGTAAAAGGGTGATCTAAATAGGGAATATTAATTGAGTTAGTTGCTAAATAATAGGCATTAAGTCTTTCAAGGTGGAAAGGTCGAACAGGAAGACCCCATTTTATCATCTAGGATGAGAAGCTCATTCAAATCCCCGATAATACAATACGACATTGACAAGGATAATACAATCCTAGTTACACCCGCCAAGAAAGCATCTTTTTCATCCTTCTATGCCTAGGCATACACAAAGAAAATTATAAACTCTAGTGTATTTTTCAGTTTCTGAACTTTAGATCCTATTGATTTCATTAAAATAGTAATTTCACATAATAAGTTGTTCCAGAAAAGCCAAATGCCCCCAACAAGATTAATTGAGAGTGAGAACTCAAAATGATGAAAACCTAACCTGGGGTCCTTAATATGTGTGGGTGGTTCATTAACTCTAGTTTTCAGCAAACATAAACAGTCGGGATTAAGTCTATTCTTTATCCATTTAATCTCCTCATGGACCATCTCCTCTAGATTAAGTCTATTCTTTATCTATTTAATCTTCTCATGGACCACCTCCCATTGGAAAATGATACGAGATTAAAAACAAAACAAGCAAGAGTAGCAACTACAAGGAGGTACATGTAAACCCTCCCATTTGAGTTAAGTCATAGGTGAGAGACTGGACACCACACGCGCGCGCACACCGCCTGCCCACCGTGCCGTGGTCGAGCGAGGGTGTGGGTCGTCTTTTTGTAAACGAGTGCTTTTATTTTTTGGGAAAAATAATAACGTTTGCTGTTAAAACAAACCAGATATTATGAGATTTTCACTGCTTTATTTACACCCACTAAGACCAGTTTTTCGGCCACTAGCCGTTGCAGATATGACTGTTAATCACGATTTTATCTGCTGCCTTTTTAGGGCTTGCTTACTGCAGAATTTCGGCCGAAAATAGTATAAATAGGGCTTTGCGTACTATTTTATAATCATAAAAAAAAAACAACAACAGTTCTTCTTTCTTCTTCCTTTATCCATTCTCTCTCTCTTCAAATATTTGGGCATTGTTCTTGGGCTCTCCTACCCAACTATTAGTGAGTGCGCGCTATTAGTTGGACCATGTTAATCCTGGAGGTCGGCTGCTAATACAGCTATTTGCACCGAAGCAGCAGCGAAATCGCCTTTTAATACAGTGGTATTTCCCACGGCTCGGTATCTTCGATATTTTATTAATCTTTCCGCTTTTTAATGTTATTTGATTGATGTGTTTAGGAATAGAAAGTGAATTTCTTGCTACAATTTTTCAATAGTTTTATCATTGTTTTTGCTAAATTTTTTACTGGATATTATTGCAATTTTGTTACAATTTTTACTGAAATTCGTTGGAAATTTTATTGAAATTTTTTTCATATTTTTCGTTGCATTTTCTGCTTTTATTTTCGCTTTTTTTTGTTTTGCTATTTTTTTATTTCTGTAATATTATAAAAATATTTTTACAATATTTTTCAATAGTATTTTACCCTAGTTTTATATAGCATTATTCTACTGCAATTTTAACTATGGCCTCATTTGCAATATATCGGTATTTAGCTATTATTTTCAACAATCTAGAAGACAATTTCAGTTTTACATATCTATACTTAAACATGGCAATCAAATTAACTCTTCCCGACATGTCTAAGGTTGGACCCCTTGACGAGAAAAATTATACGAGGTGGTCTTAGAAAATTTTATTTTACCGAGAACAAGTTAGTATACACTATGTACTCTACGGAAAAAAGAAACCTGAGGGTGAAAATCAGAAAAAGGCTTATGAAGAAAACTTCACTGCTGATAACCAAACATGTAGGGGCAATTTGCTGCATTATATGGGTGACGGTCTTTTCGATATTTGTGTAAAATTAGACTCATCAAAAGAAATATGGGATTCTCTACAGAAAAAGGGACGTGATGATGCAGGGACTAGAAAATATACGGTTAGTAAGTGGCTAGATTTCAAATTCATAGACAATAAACCAATAATTGATCAAGTCCATGAATATGAAAACATAGTAACTACTCTATTGTCAGAAGGTCTTAAAATTTGTGAAATTACACAAGCATATGTTTTGATTAAAAAACTTCCACCTTCTTGGAAAGATTATAGAAACCTACTTATGCATAAAATAAAGGACCTAACATTAGAAGAGTTAGTAAACCACTTGAAGATTGAAGATGAGAATACACTTAAGGACGGGAGGTATTCATAATCAGATCTTTTCAAAGCTAACATTGTAGAGGCTAGGACCAATGCATCTGACAGGTTTAAGAATAAAGGAAAACAGCATTATTCAAATTTCAAACCTAGTGGAAAGATTCAAAGGCCAAACAGCAAATTCCTTAGAGATTGTTATCACTGTGAAAAATGTGGATATATGGCCAAGGATTGCAGAATAAAAAAGAACCAGTCTAAGGATCCAAAGCACAAAGCACATCTTGTAGAAACAGAGAACATTGTAGCTGTTGTTTTAGAGGTGAACTTGGTGAAGAATATGACTGAATGGATCGTGGACACCGGGGCTACCAGGTATATCTGTACAAACCGAAGCATGCTTCAAGAATGCAAGAAAATGACCAATGGGGAGGTAGTCTTCACGGGCAATTATGCAGCAGCACCTATCCTCGGAAAAGGGAAGATTTCTTTAAAACTCACTTCTAGAAAATTTTTTAATTTAACAAATGTGCTGCATGTGCCTGAAATGCTAGGAATCTGATTTCAGGTAGTCTTTTGATTAAACCTGGTTTGAAATTGTCAGTTGGTTCAAATAAACCAGTGCTAACTAGGAATGGAGAATTTGTGGGCAAGGAATTTTGTAACATTGGTCTTTTTGTCTTTGATGCTATTTGCATGAATAATAATGGTTGTGCCTCTTCTGCTTATCTTGTTGAATCTCTTGAATTGTGGCATACTCGCTTAGGACACATAAATGTTGAGTCAATTAGACGACTTAAGAAAATGAACTTGATTCCTTACTTCAGTGATACCAACTTTAATAAATGTGAAGTATGTGCAGTAGCTAAACATGCTAAAAAACCTTTTAACTCCATTGAGAGACAATCTGAACTTATTGAACTAATTCACACTGACTTAGGAGACTTTAAAAGCCAAATGAGTAGAGAAGAAAAAAAGGTACTACATGACTTTTGTACATGATTACTCTAGATGCATGATGGTATACCTCCTAAGTACTAAAGATAAAATAGAAGAGATGTTTTTAAAATACAAAGTTGAAGTAGAAAATCAACTAGGAAGGAAAATAAAAAGAGTTAGGTCTGATAGAGGAGGAGAATATGATCCAACTTCTCTAGAAAAATTTTGTGAGAAAAATGCGATAAGACATGAGCGAAGCCCTCCTTTCTATCCACAATCTAACGGCATCGCTGAAAGGAAAAATAGAACTTGAAAGAACATGATGAATGCAATGCTCATTAGTTCTGGACTACCTGATAACATGTGGGGGGGAAGCGATATTATCTTCTTGTCACGTGCTAAATAAGGTTCCTCATAAAAAGCTAGATAAAACCCTATATGAAATGTGGAAAGGTCAAGCACCTAATCTAAAATACTTGAAAGTGTGGAGGTGCCTAGCCAAGGTCGGATTACCTAACTTTTAACAAAGTAAAATTGGACCTCAGACCATTGATTCTATTTTTTATTGGGTATGCTTATCACAGTGCCGCTTATCGTTTTTTGATCAAGGGATCTAACAATTCATATGCATGCGGTAGTGTCATTGAATCTAGAGATATTGAATTCTTTGAACGTATATTCCCCTTAAAATCTAATGATGCACAACCATCTAGTTTGCCTTCTCATAATGTGACTATTAACCATGATCATCCTAACAATATAGACACTTCTAAAATTAGAAGGAGTAAAAGAGCAAGGAAAGAAACAAATGTTTGGGCCCGACTTTGCTACCACTTTCCTAATAGAAGATTACTTCATAAATGAAGAAATAGATATGTTAGAGGACGACCCCAAAACCTATGAAGAGGCTGTGAGGTCGGTTGATCCAACTTTTTGGAAAGAGGCTATTAATAGTGAACTAGAATCAATCCTAAACAGTTATGCGTGGGAATTGGTAGACCTTCCTAGAGGATGTAAACCAATAGGTTGTAAATGGGTCTTTAGAAGAAAAATGAAGGCTGATGGGACAATAGATAAGTTTAAGGCAAGGTTAGTGGTTAAGGGTTACACCCAGAAAAAGGGGGTAGACTATTTCAATACTTAATCACTTGTCACTAAAATAGCAACGATTAAAACTTTGTTTGCTCTTGCATCTATTCATGATTTGGTAGTACATCAAATGGATGTCTAAACAGCATTTCTTAATGGTGACCTAGACGAAGAGATTTACATGGAACAACCTGAGGGTTTCATCATCCCTAGTAATGAAAAGAAAGTTTGTAAACTTATAAAATCTTTATATGGTCTTAAACAGGCACCTCAACAATGGCATGAGAAATTTACTAGCACGCTAATTGCTAACAACTTCCATGTAAATAATGGAGACTCTTTTGTGTATCTTAAGACTGATTCAAATGGATGTGTAATAGTTTGTCTATATGTTAATGATATGCTGATATTTGGCACGAACTTGAATGTTGTCAATGATACGAAAGCTTTGTATGCTATAAATTTGATAGAAAGATATGGGTGAGGCAGACATGATTTTAGGAGTTAAAATTGTGAGAACTCCCGAAAACATAAGCCTAAATCAATTCACTATGTTGAGAAGATACTTAGAAAGTTTGATATGATTAATGCCGATCCTGTAAGAACACCTTATGATCCCAGTGTACATCTAACTAAACATCAAGATGTTGCTATGTGCCAAACTGAGTATTCCAAAATAATTGGCAGTGTTATGTTTTTAATGAACTATACTAGACCTGATATTGCATATGCTGTAAGTAGACTCAGTAGATACACACATAATCCTAATCAAGAGCATTGGAACGTATTAAAAAGGTTGTTTAAATATTTGAAAGGAACTATGGATTGGGGACTTCACTATGGAAGGTTTCCCACTGTTTTAGAAGGATATTATGACGCCAATTGGATGTCTGATAATGATGAAATTAATTCCACCAGTGGATATGTGTTTACACTAGCTGGAGGTGCTATGGCCAGGAAATCTTCCAAGCAATCTTGTACTGCTACGTCTACAATGGAATTTGAGTTCATTACTCTTGAGTTGGCAATGAAGCGGAGTAGCTAGGAAGTTTATTGGAAGATGTGCCATTGTAGGGGCTTCCAGCTCCGTTAGTATCACTTCACTATAAAAGTCAAGCTGCAATTATTGTAGCAAAGAACAAGGCTTATAATGGCAAGAGAAGACATATTCGTCTCAGACACAAGATTATGAAGGATCTTCTAGAAAGTAGAGTGATATTACTGGATTATGTAAAGTCTGAAAAGAATCTGGCGGATCCATTGACAAAAGGCCTTTGTCATAAAATGATTGTAGAAACATCGAAGGGAATGGGATTAAAGTCCGTACATGAATAAATTGTAATGTATCTAACTTGATTTTAACAGGTTCAATGTGAAAAGTCATAGTTTCATTCAAGAAATACACTGTATTTTATGTTGTCCCTCCCTATGGTACGACAGTGCGAATACAGGTCCATAGTCATATGTTTGGTGGTGTAAGTGAGGCTTGGACACTGTCTGTATGTTATCAATGGGTGTCTACTACAATTCAAAATTGTTGCTGTAGACTCAAAACTATAGTTGTAGGTCTATGGCAACGGTTTTTGAACAGTTTAATACATAGTTGTTGTAGCCTATGGCAAAAGTTTTTTACACAACAGCAACGTAGGAATCGTTGCAGTAGATCTATCAATGGCAACTGTTTTTGAATTTCATATGACAACGGTTATATTTATTCTAAGCAACGATTTTTTTTTTTAAATAGAAATGCCTATAGCGAGGTATTTGTTGAAATAACACTGATTTTTAGATACCTATTGTAGCGATTTTTTCTATAATGGCAACAATAGTTATGTTTAGTTTTATTTATCGCAACAGTTTTTTAGTTATATTTAGTTTTATTTATCGCAACATTTTTTTCATAAACTACAACAATTTTGGGTATCTTTTACAACAGCTTTTCCCCCTACAGCAACAGTTTCCATGAGTAATATTCTTGGCAACACTTTTTTACTATTAAACACAACGATGTGGGATATCTATTACAACAATCTTTTTCTCTATGGCAACAATTTTTTAGCAAACAAGCCAACGGTTTGGGAAACATGTTGCAACAATTTATTACCCATAACAATCGATCTATATATGTTTGTGATCCTTTATTGCAATAAAATTCATCGCCCAATACACTTGTTTCAAACACCAAATATGGCAAAGTTGATTTTTGATACAAGTAATATTCAACTTCATTCATTGATAACAAAATTACTACGTACTAATTGTCAGTAATATAACATAAATCAAGTCCAACATAAAGCCAAATTAGTTGACACAACAACCTATCAAAGCACAAAATAGCCTAACACACTCCATTGTTACTTATAAAAATACGCATGACCTAACATATTTGAGGTTAACTACATACTAATCTGAAAACATTCTCAACATCGTCTTCATCATCATTTTCAAGATCATCATCATCTACTTGCCATAAGAAAAAAAATTAAATCCTGAGAACAAAGTTAGGAACAACATTTAATAAAGGACACATTCCATCTTTATATTGACAACAAGATAATATTCATCAATAAAGTCCAACAAAAAACCCAATTTAAAAACTTAAGAACTTCATAGTAACAAATCTCGAGCCACATTCAAAAAAACCAAGAAAAAAAAAACAATCTTACCAAGAAAATAAAAAATAATAATCTTAATCAACGTGAATATAAGTCATATTGTATCTCATTTATCATTCGGTCTCTAATCTCTATTTGAAGTCCACATTTCTCACACATTCTCAAGCCTTAATATATAAAGTAGATCACAATACTAAACAAATATATAAACTAAACAAAATGAAGCACACGTTTCTCATACATTCTCTAGCCTAAATACATAAACAAGACCACAATACCCAACTATAAATCATATTATATTTTATTTATCACGCGGTCTCTAATATCTAATTGAAGCACACATTTTCTAAAATGTTCTCTAGCCTAAATATATAAAATAGACCACAATATCCAAATAAATTTCATAAAATGCTAAAGCACCAAACCGATTTCCTCAATTGATCAACATAATTTCCAAACCTGAAAGCACATTCCATCAACAATATCACAAAATCTCAAGCCAATCTCAAGCCACATGACCCTAAGAAGGAGAGAAGCATAAACATAAATTGAAGAAGCACACCTGATTCTGTCGAGGATTTCTGGCACCAGATGAAGAAGCACCATTTTGATTGAGAGCATTAACAGCATCACTAGGTGATTCAACTAATCCTTATAGCACTTCAAGTCCAAGATTACTTAAGCTTGGGACAATGGCTCAAAGCTTTGAAATAAGTTCCTTCAAAACTTCTTTTGACAAACACCCCTCCTACAAAGACGGAGTCCACCGGGATGTTCATCAGTCATAACCTCAGCGATGGCATCCCTATTCTTGGCGTTTGCATCATCCTCTACATTAATCTTGTCCTATTGGGATTGAACTTCACCCTAAATAAGTGTACACATGAATGAAGAGTCAAGCAAAGTAAGATATCAGTCGTTAACTTGTT
The DNA here is from genome assembly GCA_018398585.1 of Simmondsia chinensis. Lineage (NCBI taxonomy): Eukaryota > Viridiplantae > Streptophyta > Magnoliopsida > Caryophyllales > Simmondsiaceae > Simmondsia > Simmondsia chinensis. Next base: position 24,167,035 of record JAGTTD010000007.1, on the reverse strand, counting down.
AATAAATCAACTTACAATTTTAGCAACGGTGCTCTCTGCATCTTCTTTATATTCTCTACCAGGTCTTCTTTTGCACATTAGAATGAACATTTCTGCTCATGAAGGAGGTTGCTTGTATGGATCAACTTGTTGCGACAAATGGCATCAAAGTAAGAACTGTAATAAAATCTTAGTCTTTAGTAATTGTAAGAGCGGGCAAAGATGGAAACAACAGTTAGAGAGTTCTTTTACATTCCATAACTTATACATGCAAAGCTTTTTCTCTTAGCCGTGTGCCTATATTTCTACATAAGCAAATTACAGTTGTTGATTGCAGCCGCACTTTATAAAACATATATGAGAAAAGATGTCATAAATACAATTACAATAAATATATAGTGAAAATATGTTCTTTTAATCTATTATAAATATCCAGGCTACCTGGGTCTTCCATAGCCTAAAGAGAGCTCACATTTGATAATCAAGAATAACTCCTCTAAAGCAGTTAGCCTACCTGGTTGCATCGTCTTCATGCTTGTCAAAATGATCTTGTTTGTATGACCTCCATGTAGAACTCACTGATGGTAACACCCACTTTCAACTCTATGGTGGAATTGCGTACTTTTTCTGTAAAATTAATATGAAGCACCAAGACAAGTATTAGTAAATTAAGATAGTAAACAATTAAAAATTGTACCTCTACATAGTTGAATATACATAGCTTGGGTACTTTTACTCCAATGGGTATGACTTAGTGGGCAAATGCCAGGATCTTGGCCCAACGTTTCCAAGAAACTACTAAATTCATTAACAATTTTATCCAATGGATCAACAACTTGGTTATATCCATTCACAAATATGAGAACTCGATCCACTGAAGATTGAGTATGAACATGTTTCATTTTAGTGGCCCTCTATGCCTCTTGATATGAGAGGACGGATCTACATATATAGACAAAAAACATTATTGAACAAAGCATTTAAAAATTTGATTAATTTACAAATTTTTGATTTAATCCAAAGATGCACATTCACCGTTTTGAGGATTACCTTCGGTATCCTCAAAAGACAAATTTCATTAGTTCTGCTAGGATACTTGTTCTCATCTTTCAGAAGCTTGATTGGCTAGTTTTAAAGTTCTCGAGATCTTTCTTTGTTCTTGATGTTGAGAGGCCTGGCTTGGTTGATTTCCAACTTCTTGTTATCTTTGACTCTGATGAGTTCCTTTTGATTTATGTTCGGATACTTGTTGTCGAGATCTTTTGCTGGCTTGAACTTTAGTAAAGAGATTCCTACTCACTATTGATTGAAGCTCTTGTGCTTCAAGATTTGTTTCTGTTGGAAAAAATAATAAATTGTACGGGAAAAATAAACTCTGATGCCGACTATTGGGTTTACAATTCTCAACTATGGTCACAACAATAGGCACCTATTAGAGCACTTAGAATAGGAGACTCTTCTCTCTACCTCAGCCCCCGGTCGGAGAGTCACGCTTCGTGACACCTCACGTACGAGAGTTTCCCGGAATAGGTTTATCTCTATAAACCCTTTACCCTAATTCCGGTTGTTGTGATGAATTTCAAAAATTCTCCTTAATTTTATAAAGTTTACGTAGGGAAATGGGTTTAGAATTTATAATTCTAAACCTATGGTTGATTTAAAATTCCTAATTTTAAATCTACTGATTTAAATTTATAATTTAAATCTACATATCTAAATTCTTAACTTAGATCTACAGGCATTTTACTCTAATACATTCATAACAATACCTAAACTCAAACAGGCATAATAACAGATACTGTAAATAAATAGAAAAGCGAAAACTAAAAAAGAAGGAAAGAAGAACATACCTGGAATTGCTTCAATTATAAAGAATACCAAGAAAATCGAGACTCTTTGATCTTCTACACAATGACCTAAAACCGCTCATAGGGTGGGCTTTGAAAAATATTAAACTGAGGAAAGAAAATTTTTAACGAAAATTTTTCTCTCTAATTAGGTCTTCGAAACTATTTCTAGAAACCCTAAAACTTGTTTCAAAACTGAATACCAAACCTCGGAATAAGCATCTCTATTTATAAGAGTATAACAAAGCGAAAAATCCAATTTTTTCAATGTGCAATTGCCCAGTTAAAAACAAAAAGCGTCATTTCATAGCCAAAAAGAGGTAAAACGCATCGTTTCAAACGCAGCCCAAATCACGCGTTTATTTAATTCAAAACATGTGCCACGTTTCGGCACGCTGTTGGTCCGTGCCCGAAGGCGCGGATCACCCCCCTTATGCAGCCTCAGCGTGTGAAATGTGTAGCGTGCTGATTGGCTGCCAGCGAAGTACGCGGATCACCACGGTTTTAAACGCGAATTTTTTTTTTTTTTTTTGCTTTGTTTTCCACATGTAAAAATTTATCTTATGAATTTTAATTTTCTAAAATTATTTTATTTTATAATTGTCAATTTTATTCATCTTATGAATAATATTTGGCAGAATTAACTTCACCCATCTCATGGATAAATAATTCATCTCATGAATTTTTTAATATTTTTTCGATGGCAATAAATACAGAGGCTTGAACAAAGACCTCAGGGACAATTTAAATCTAGCTCCAAATGGGTTAAATTAATCATCTCATGAAATAATTTAATTACCATTTAGGCTCCGTTTGTTTTGGAGGAAAATGAGATTCTAGGAAATGGTTTTCATATTCTCCGTCGTTTGGCGCGCTTTCTTTGACGAAAAAGTTTTTCCTACAAAAAATGTTTTCCTCCAATGGAAGGAAAATTACTTCCCTTATAAAACAAGGGAAGTCATGATTCCAAGTGGCACAAGAGCCTTCGCAGTAATTATCTTGTGAATAAGGATTGATCCGAAATGAACCGAATTGAAAGGTAAATAAGGTATTTTTCGTCAAAATTTGGTAGATTTTAAATAAAAAATTGCTGACATGGAACACAAGTTTCAACAACATATATGTATGCCTATCATAATCTGGTGATTTCTTTTGTCAGAAAATGCTAGCATGACACATTAACAAAAATTCGCCAATTCGAACGAAGAGCATATTTAGGTGATAGATTATCGTATCTCGGGATATCTTATTATTTATGTTAAAATGATAGAATATTTAGGTAATAAATGCTCGAATTTTAAGGTATACAACACATAATTTTCCTATTTTATATGCCTTTGATCGTTATTTTTATTTTTCAATTACTTTTCTTATATGTTGTATTTCTACTTATATTATCCTGTAATACTATTTCTTTTAAACCATATAAGAAGGCATTAATGTGGAAGCAAGTTTTCCTTAGAAACAAACGAGGGAAAACCTCACTCGGATTTCAATTTTCCTTGGAAAATCTTTTCCAACGAAAAACTATTTCCTAGAATCCACTTTTCCTGTGAAACAAACGGAGCCTCAATGAGACCTAATTCCATTAAATAAATCTCATTGCACTCTAGACTTAAATTATTTATTCCATATCTCCCTAATAGACTATATTGATGACAACAACCCCTCCAATAGATGTCCATGACAAATGATAAATATAACCACTACCATTATCCTCCTCATAGCTTCTCCATTAGTTACCGACTCGCCTTTCACTGAATAATTTACATATACTTAAACACATTCACCGTATAAGTTCCAAATATCAAACATTTGGAATACTTTGGCCAAAGTTTCCGAACTATTCAAATCTTTGCGAATCAACTAAGCGGACATCTGTATATCATAAGAGACTATAGATTCCCTATTGAATTCCTGATCCTTGTCACACTTCACGCTGCTACCCAGTGTACGTGGGATATCAATCATTCGTTTCGACCTTACTTATAGTGCACCAAAGTAACTAACGCTCCATGCACAAGTCCAGAATGCCCTTAAGATTTAGAATCGTCTTTCAAACCGTACAATATGAATCACTCATCTCTGATAGTAGTTTAGAAATAAGTAATCCACATGGTCAACTTCAGTGTGTCAATCTTATTAAACACACTAACCTAACCCTTTTGGTTCTCTATCTACATGACCAAAACAAGTCATCTAAAGTGTCACATTATAGTCTTAACATACAAATGGTCCAAACTTGTCTTCGACTATGAGTCTTTCAAACAATAATCCATACCATTTGTTCCAAGTCTATCTGTGGCTTCGTCTCATAAACCACTTAGAACAAACATGTAAATTGTAGTCTGAGGACTATACCCATCTCATAGATATTTCCAAAAGAAATCCACATGCAGTATAAATGCTCACATACACAAATTTAACTAGGAAACGACTGAAACTTCAATTTAATGTATTAATTAAAATAATATATCCAGAATAAATCTAGATTTCAGGACGTTGTTCCTAACAATCTCCCACTTGTCCTAAATCCAATTTATTACAAAGTTCATACTCACCCCTTTTAAGTTTGAACCAAAGGTCTACTAAACCTAACTCTTAGTGAGCTCAATTACTCTATTGTGAAGTGAGCAATACAATATTACTTAACATTCCTCTCACTAATGGCTCCCACTCCAATTGTAAAGACATGCTTAGATGTCGAACGTCTATCATTTTAATCTGACTGGAAGTCTTAAAACAATGTATCCAACTGGAACCAGCTCGTCACTTTGAAAGATCAGCATAGGATCTCTAGTTCTTCTCAAGAACTAGAGAAAACACTTGACTACCACCTAGTCCATTGGACCTAGGTTAGACTAGCACCTGCTTACTATACCATAGCATAGCAGACATCAAATCTCGTGCACAGCATGGTATATCTGAGGCTCCCACTGCCAAAGCATATGGAATATTCCTCAATTGCTCCTCCTCTTGAGGTGTCCTAGAACACTACTCAAAAGAGAGAGGGACTCCATGCTATACCTTAACAATGTCTTGTCAATATAAGTGGCTAAAAAGAGATCCAACATCCTACTCTTACGACCTTGCAGAAGCTTAATCCTAAAGGTAGAGTTGGCTTCTCCGATGTCCTTCATATTGAACTTTCTTGACAACCAGACCTTTACAGCTATGACTCCCCTACATCATTCTCAATGAGTTGTATATTGTTGACATATAACACTAAGAAAGTCACTACTTTCTCTTAATGTCATTTGTACACCCATGGTTCGAGCAATCGATTGCACAAAACTAGAACGCTTAATTGCTTTATTGTTGCTAAAAGGATCAGATTTAATGCCACGATCAACCACTAAGGCTCCCGCCATGAACCTGTCAGGTGTCCTAACAATCCTTCCACCACATCTAAGCTCTCGTGTATCTAGAACATTCTCATTCCTATGAGTAGGTACATTTAATGCATCCACTATGTCTTAAGTTGTATCTAGCTGTTCAGAATTTTTGTCATTTTGCTTTTATGCTATTTTGTTTTTGCTTTTGTAGTTTACTTGCAAAATTCTTCTCTAAGTATTTCACATTTTTCACATATATAAGGAGAACAACATGAATAAATCATAAACACATGTTCCTTAGTAAGTAAAAATTTTATTTCTTGTAATAAAGGTTCACAACTATATTCAAACTGAATAACAATTATTCTTCAAACCACATAAATGAAATCCCTGTCCAATGCAGGTACAACTCAATAAGAATTTTTCAGAAGCAAAAACAAAATTCTAACACAAAAATCTAAGCTATCGCTTCCTACTACTAAGACTGCTACTCTTGTACGGCCTTCAGTTGTCAAGTACAGCTCCCGTCATGTAGCCTCTTGGTTGGCCTGAGCCCCTGCACCATATTACAGACTTGATTAGTTGAACCTAAGTCCACACACTAGGAATCTGGTGGACTCACAACCACGCAAGACTCAAATCAGTGAGATATCAACATACCTTCACCGGATGCCTTAGTAGTCTTTGCAAGAAGAGTAGCCATGTACTTTACGCAGTTTCTCTTCCAGTGGCCCATCTTTCCGCAAAAGTAACACTTTTCTTTTGCTGGTCTTTTGTTAGGATTAGTCGTTACACTAGCAACCTTGCCTTTGCCTTTCTTTCCAGTCAATCCGTTGTTGAGTTTGCTCCCACTAGCCCTTGATACCTGAATCAAGTGAACACTCCCCTTGGCTCGCATAACACCCTCTACCACCTGTAGCTCCTTTATCAACTTAGGCAATGAATAATCCTTATTATTCATTATATAGTTGAGCCTGAATTGAGTAAAAGAGCTGGACAAAGAGTTGAGGATGATGTCCTGCTGAGACTGACTATCAATCTTAGCACCTAGAATCTCCAACTCAAACAAGCACGCGATCATTTTCATGACGTGCTCCTGAACTAGGGACCCTTCTGACATCCTCAAGTTCAAAAGCTTCCTCATCAGCTCTTGCCTAGCTGCCCTATCTTGACCACCAAACATTTCCTTCAAATATTTGATCATCTCAGCTGCTGTTTCCATCTCAAGCATCTGATGCTTGAGTACATTGGTTACGAAGGCCAAAATGCAGCATCTCGCTAACTCACTAGCCTTATTCCAGCGTTCATAATGCTCTTTAATAGCAACTGCAGAATTATTAGTGGACACCGTAGGTCGAGCTTCTGTGAGAACAAACTTATGACCCTCATGTATTAATACTATGTCCAGGTTTATTTTCCAGGTGAAGTAATCCAGTTAAGGCGTAATCTTTCAGAATTGAATGAAGAGCACCAGTCGCAGCCATTTCAAAAACATTGTAAATGCAAACAATAGTGCAACTACCTTATATGAGTCATGTATAATGCAGTGATATATATTCTTTCAATTTAGCATACACAATAAGTCAGATATCCGCCAAACTGTACTATCATGCATACAATGATGACCCAAACACACCACTCTCTACTCCCCCGCAGCGGGGTCGCATAAAGCTGGTTCAGGTCAATTAACCTGTTTTCTTGTAACTCTTACAAAATATGATTAACTCACCACTTTACCTTAGCCTCTAACAGCACAAACAGAGCTCCTCAGGGAGGCTAATGCATCACACTAGTCAAGTGTAAACCATTACCTAAACCTCCATACAAATATATGAAATACTCTACGGCAGCGTGGTTGCATCGCTCCTTTGCACTTTGGTTTATCACAATAGAAGTCTAACCCTGTAAACTACAAACCGACATCCTTCGTAGGGAGGTCTATCGATCTACTATACTGCTAGACCGGTAATGGAGACTGTGAGGTTACAACAATTGAAACCTCGCTCCCACTTGATTTTTATAACTAGTGTTTTGTCTTAATTAACTTGCATTTACAACCTGAATTATCTCATAATTTCCTTTAGAATCTCGTTCTAAAATTAACCATAATTAATTAATTAATTAATTCAAAATATTATCGTTTTACAATATCGATTATCTCATAATCTTGCTTTAGAATCTCATTTTAAATTTATTAAATAAAATTAATTAATTAATTTTACTTTTAAAAACGGTACCATGGATTATCTCATAACCAATTATTTAGAATCCCATTCTAAAAACTAAATTAATTTATATAAATTAATTTAATCTTTTTAATTTGAAATAATACCAAAAATTTAGATTATCTCATAATCTATTTTTAGAATCTAATTCTAATATTAAATTAATTAATTTTATTTAAAATTAGTAACTTCTTAAAATTTAGACTATCACATAGTCTACTTTAAAATCTCATTCTAAGAGTTAAATAAGCTTAGACTATTAAATAGTCCAGTTTAGAATCTTATTTTAAAAATAAAGTTAACTATTGAGACTACCTCATAGTCTATTTTAGAATCTTATTCTAAGACTAATTTAAAAATAACTGTTATTTAAAATTAATACTGATTCACAACTTAGATTATCATATAATCTGATTTAGAGTCCCAATCTAAAAAAAAATTAATTAATAAATAAATCAGTAAATAAAATTTATAAAATTTAATTGCTAAAGCTAACGTCAACATGACGTCAGCATGATGTCAGCCTGAGGCGTTCTGATGTCAGTTTTTTTTTTTTTTAAATTAAAATATTTAATCTTAAAATAAAGTGAATCTAATCTCATTAGATCAATTTTATCTGATTTTGTATAAAATAATTGAATCTAATCTCATTAGATCTAATCTCATTAGATCAACTTTATCCAATTTTATAAAAATTAATTGAATCTAATCTCATTAGATCAATTTTATCCATTATTGTTAAAAATATTTGAATCTAATGTTATTAGATCAATTTTGTCCGATTTCGTAAATCATGACTGAGAACGTACAATCTCATTATACGAACAACATAATCACAAATTTATGGGTTGTTCTGAATTAACGATTCAAACAATTTTAATCACTACTATAAACAACCTAGTTAACTATTAAATCTTTTAACCGATTCAAACAATTTAAATTGATACTTTAAATAACTGTTATGATCCGAGAATCCGAGGCATGAACTCGTGGTGGTTGTGTTGCTGTCCTATTGCTAGGCTGCTGCTGTTAGCTAGTGTGTGCTGCGGAGGAGGCTGCCTTGCAGCCAATTTATGATCATTTAGTTGTATTAGAGTGTTGGTATTGTAATTAGTAGTATAAAGCTTTGGTTGAGTCATGTAATAAGTGAAGTCTTGAGTTGTTAGGTTGTGGTGGTCAAGGTCGTTAGTTAGTTAGTCAAAGGTGGCGGCTGATTCATGAGTCGGTTAGTCCTTGTGGCTAGTTTCAATGTATTAGCTCATATCATGTAAGTAGTATAAATAGGACGCTCTAGCTTGTAATCTCATAATTTTGATGAATGAATTGATATCTTTTAATATCTCTCTCTACTTCTCATCTCCTTTCCCTTCTTTCTCATCTAAACTCTATATTCTTTTCTCATCTCATACTCTCTCTATCCCAACCAAGGTTAGGTTTCAAGAGAAATCTTTGAAATCTTAACAATGGGTATCAGAGCCTTGATTTGGCTTCCGAATCAAGCTCATATCCGATAAAAATACAAAATCTGATTAATTGTATTACAATTAATCAATCAAAACAATTGTGTTACAGATTTTGTGATCAGTATTCAATTCTGAATTTTGAAATTTGATATTGGCGGTTATTGCTGTGCTGAGCTGCAAGGCCTGGGAATTGCTTCGGTTGGGATTAGAATTGATGCAATTACATTGAACAAAGGTTAATTGATCAGTATTTGTTGACTTCAACATTAAAGTTGATTCATAGTGAATTCAGCAGATTCGATCAGCATTAGCTGCTGAATGTTAGTGCAGAAGCAAAATTTCAGCTGCTGAAGTTGAGTGCTGAGCATAATTGATCTTGAGGAAATATTCATCTGATCTGTTGAGAAGAAGTAAAGTGATGCTATTTGATTAACATTACACTTGATCATCATGAAAAGATCAGAAACAAGTTGAATTGAGGTGATTTTAGGTTCTACAATTCAAAGTTGAGGTTGAGGTAACTGTTTTTCTAAACTACAAGTTATACACTCGATCCAAATCTGCTTTTGTTGTTGAATTGTGAAGAAATTGTGTCGCTAAGCATAGAAGTGGTGAGAATTCATCAGAATCGGCGTTGAATTTTAAGATTTACATGTTATTGAGTCGGGATTAGCTTAGGCAAAATTCTGACAATGAAGGTGAAATTCTGACAACGAACTTAGCACCGAAGGTGTTGAAATCCGCTATTGTTCTTGAAGATTGTTGTGTATCGTGTGTTTAAATCATCATTACATACAATAATCGAACCAATTTCAGATTCTCAGTCCGAATTAATCAAGAAAGTATCACTGTCAGAAATCGCTTGAAGTTAGGGTTTGTTCGCGAACTCTGCAAGTTAGGGTTTATAGTCAGTGACGATCGTGGAACCAATAGCAAGGGTTGGATTGTGCGTACGAAGGAGTACAACTTCGTTAAGCAATCGATTTTTGAAGAGTTACGAAACAAGTCTCACTCTCTGCGATTGTCGAACTCATACTCTGCGAACTAAGTGTTCAAGATTGAAGTTGTTGTTCATTGTCAATATGGATAAGTCGAGTGAGGAGTTGATAAAATTGAGACAAGAACATGAAAAATATTTCCAAAAGAGGGCACAGGAATGGAAAGAAAAGATTCAGTGATGGATGATTCAGCATTGTTTAGCTTATCCAAACATCAGTATCGATAGTGCTGATGTTCTTGATGCAAATGAGTTTCCGAGCTATTGGATAGCGTTAGACAACGGAAGTTCCGTGTTGAACGGAAAGAGGGAGTGGAATCTGTTGCCGTTGAAGATAAACTAGTGTCCGATAATGCTGAAATTGATGAACACGAGCTAGAAGAACCTGAGTTAGAACAAGATGATCCTTATGAAGACTCTATGCTAGAGTTAGAGTATCTTGAAGATGTTGAGGCGCAGTATGAAATGCATCCGGAATGGGAATACGATTTTTATGTCAAAGGAATGTTAAAGAAAGCAAAGAGTAAGGCCAAGAGGAATCATCTAAACGAAGCATTGAAAGATTTTTGGGGTTAAAAGAAGATTACTAAGCCAAAATTGAAGCGTGAGGTTGTGTGTCAGCCTAAGGAGCTTCTGAATTCGCAAGAACAGTATAATGGACAACCTGTGGTTGCCTTAATTGAATCCAATTCAGTTAGGGGACATCAGGATGATTCACCGGTAGAAGTTAGGATGCTTGTTGATCAACAAGAACTAACTCAAGCTGATTTTACCGATGTATATGTTGGTATATTACCACATTGGTTAAGTATGACTCCATGGCAGGCTTATATGCAGAATCAAAGCACTTTCACTGCCGAGCAATGTTATTCTGTTGGGAATTCAATTGTTGCTACTGCAGTGTCATCAAATATAGATCAGGGTACGCCTAAGTTCACTTTTGGGCGTGCTGGAGTGTTAACTCAGGACCAGAACAACATCAACTTGAATGCTTTGCAAGGTCTCTTATGTTGGGTGAAAGATTACAAATGTATAGAGGTTGTAATGCACTGTCGGCGTGCCGATCGGCAAGTTCGGGATGATTTATTCCTTTATGTGAGTGGAGTTTTGACTTATCCAAGTGCAAGTTCTTATGATAAGTTGCCTCCTGATCCGGGAGAAGATTCTCAAGACTATATGAAGCTGAGAGGAGTCGAATTTTTGCTGAAAAGAAGCACTCTAACTGCGAGAGTGCGTTTCAAGGTTCACAACAAACAAAGCTTGATTCCTATTCAAGAAATTGAGTTGTTGGAGGTGTATAAATTCAGTAATGTGCTGGAGCTGAATTCTGTTCAGACCAAAATCTGTACAACAAGTGCTTTGATTGATGTGTTTGAAGTTGGAAGTTCCCTTGAGGCTTTGGTGGAATCTGGTTTCTGCCATTGGGCTGGAATGACAGTTGAGGCAAGTGTATTGAGCTCCAAATTTAGATTGTGCATTCATCTAGCTATGGACAAAGATCATGCTCCAATTGTGCAACCAAAAGTGAGGCCTCCTGAGTTCAATGCGGAGGTACAGTACTTGGAAGCTAAAATTGAGCCATTCAACCAAGATCAAGTAGTCCTTGCTGCTGCTGAGATCTTGAGACATGATCTGGATTCGAGCACTGCGATCAGTAGAGTAATGCTGCTGCAGCTTAATACATCAGGTGGTAGAGACAGTACATGCATCAGCAGTAGAGTCTTGAATGGATCAGGCCTTGTTCCTGAATTTTACACAGCTATGCTAGTGTACTTTGTGTCCATACTTGAGCTCATTGACAAGAAAGCAAAGCTTGATCATTTGAGGCAAGTTGGGTGGCTGGAATTTGAGAGCTGCAGAACAAATTCTATCAATGGGGTTGCTTGAAGAATTCAAGTGAAGACCTTGTGTTCTTGGAATTCAAGTGTGACTCATGAGTTCTTAACTTGGTGGAGCATAGGACCATATTTTCGAGCCAAAGTCACAAGTGTTCAAATGAACAAGTTTGGACAGCAATGTAATCAAAATTTCTGGTGCATCCTCTCTATGTTTAGTCAAGATCAAAGAAGGGGAGCCTATGGTGTGATGTAAGCAAGATTGTTGGAAGAGGAACTAAAATTTCCAGATCTTACAAGTTCACACTCAAGATTCAAGCAATAGAAGTAATAGGGGCTGCTGAAAATTCTGGGGGAATTGCACTTCCTTCACTGTCAGCAGAAAATGTGTTGCTCAAATGGAGAGTGATTGGTGTTATTATGACTTTAGGAAGATGTAATAACTTGTTCACATCAAGGAGCCTCCATTTGAACAAGAAACGAGGTGAAATCCGTCAATATGAGTTGCATCGGGTTAGCACTGCTAAATTTCTGAGTTCTGCAGCAAATTATGTGCAATTGGAAAGCAATCAAGAATTTGTTGAGCATGTTATAAGTTGGTTTAGTATGTGGATGTGTGAGCAATACAAATTTTGGATAAGATCTAAGATGAAAGATTGGCAGCTGCACTCTTATTGGATTTCAATGTGTTTGGTTGCCATTATCAAGATTTGGGTATGTGTCAACTGCAATGGGAAATACCTACAAGCAGATTTTGATGTTGGGTTCTTTTGGTTTGAGTTTGAAAGGCCTCCCAAGGTGTTAAAGGACTTCAACTGCATTTTTGCGTGGCGAATGACATACAAAATCTGTGGTGCAACATTCTACAAGCTGAAATTCAGAAGTTCTGATGCGTGGGATGATTCTCAGCCGCAAGACAGGGTTTTGAGCTGTGTTAACTGCAATATGAGGAGATGTGGGTGTGGTGTTGACGTTTGGTTTGAGCAAGGAAGACCTCCTGAATTATGGTACCGAGATAAATTACATACAATGTGTTGTTGAGCTGCTTAGTCTTTTGCATCGAGCTGCTGATTTCAGCAAGGGATTCATCACTTCAGCTAATTTTTCATATGCAATTAGAGTTATTCATTGTAACAACTCTCTTCTATTCTTAAGGACAAGAATGTTTTCAAGGGGAAGGGAATGTTATGATCCGAGAATCCGAGGCATGAACTCGGGGTGGCTGTGTTGCTGTCCTGCTGCTAGGCTGCTGCTGTTAGCTAGTGTGTGTTGCGGAGGAAGCTTCCTTGCAGCCAATTTATGATCATTTAGTTGTATTAGAGTGTTGATATTGTAATTAGTAGTATAAAGCTTTGGTTGGGTCATGTAATAAGTGAAGTCATGAGTTGTTAGGTTGTGGTGGTCAAGGCCGTTAGTTAGTTAGTCAAAGGTGGCGGCTGATTCATGAGTCGGTTAGTCCTTGTGGCTAGTTTCAATGTATTAGCTCATATCATGTAAGTAGTATAAATAGGAGGTTCTAGCTTGTAATCTCATAACTTTGATGAATGAATTGATATCTTTTGATATCTCTCTCTACTTCTCATCTCCTTTCCCTTCTTTCTCATCTAAACTCTATATTCTTTTCTCATCTCATACTCTCTCTATCCCAACCAAGGTTAAGTTTCAAGAGAAATCTTTGAAATCTTGACAATAACCTAGTTAACTATTGAATCTTCTAACCAATTTAAACGATTTAAATCGATACTTTAAATAACCTAGTTAACTATTAATTCTTTTAACCAATTTAAACAATTTAAATCGTTACTTTAAAATAATCTAATTAACAATTAATTACATTAATGATTTGAACAATTTAAAACACTAATTCAAACAAGTTTTTTCTTCTTTAATAAAATCTCTGTTTTATTAAATCGCAAATTTATTTATTTTGATCTTATTATACGTAGTCATGTATATTATGAATGTAATCAGAGGCCGGCTCTGATACCAATTGTTGGGAAAAATAATAAATTTTGAGGGGAAAATAAACTCTGATACCGACTATTGGATTCACAGTTCTCAACTATGGTCACAACAATAGGCACCTATTATAGCACTTAGATTAGGAGACTCTTCGCTCTACCTAAGCCTCGGGTCGGAGAGTCACGCTTCGTGACACCTCACGTGCGAGAGTTCCCGGAAATAGGTTTATCTCTATAAACCCTTTGTCCTAATACCGGTTGCTGGGATGAATTTCAAAAATTCTCCTTAATTTTACAATGTTTACCCAGCGGAACGGGTTTAGAATTAACCTAGGGTTGATTTAAAATTCCTAATTTTAAATCTACTTATTTAAATTCATAATTTAAATCTACAGATCTAAATTCTTAACTTAGATTTACAGGCCTTTTACTTTAATACATTCATAATAATACTTAAACTCAAACATGCATAATAACATATACTGTAAATAAAAAGAAAAGCGAAAACTAAAATAAGAAGGAAAGAAGAACATGCCTAGAATTGCTCCAATTATAAAGAATACCAAGAAAATCGAGACCTTGTGATCTTCTACGCAATGACCTTAAACTGCCCGAAGGGTGGGCTCCGAAAAATATTAAACTGAGGAAAGAAATTTTTCAGCGGAAATTTTTCTTTCCAATTAGGTCTCCTAAACTATTTCCAGAAACCCTAAAACTTGTTTCAAAACTGAATACCAAATCTCGGAATAAGCACCTCTATTTATAGGAGTGTACCGGAGTAAAAAAATCCAATTTTTTTCGATGTGGGATTGTCCAGTTAAAAACGAAACGCGTCATTTTATAGCCAAAAAGAGGTAAAACGCGTCGTTTCAAACCCAGTTCAAATCGTGTGTTTATTTAATTCAAAACGCGTGCAACATGTCGGCACGCGTTTGGTCCGTGCCCGAAGGCGCGGATCACCCCCCTTAGGCAATGTCGCACGCCGATTGGCTTCCAGCGAAGTATGCGGATCGCCGCTGTTTTAAACACAATTTTAATTAATTTTTTTTTTTTTTTTTTGCTATGTTTCCCACATGTAAAAGTTCATATTAAGAATTTTAATTTCCTAAAATTATTTTATTCTATAATTTTTAATTTTATTCATCTCATGAATAATGTTTGATAAAATTAACTTTACCCATCACATGGATAAGTAATTCATCTCATGAATTTTTTAATATTTTTTCGATGGGAATAAATACAGAGGCTTGCGCAAGAACCTCAAGGACAATTTAAATTTAGCTCCAAATGGGTTAAATTAATCATCTCATGAAATAATTTAATTAGCATTTAATGAGACTTAATTCCAATAAATAAATCTCATTGCACTACAGACCTAAATTATTTATTCGATATCTCCCTAATAGATTGTATTGATGACCACAACCCCCCCACTAAATGTCCATGACAAAGGACAAATATAACCACTACCATTATGCTTCTCACGGCTTCTCCATTAGTTACCGACTCGCCCTTCACTGAATAATTTATATATAATTGAACACATTCACAGTATAAATTCCAAATGTCAAACACTTGGAATACTTTGGCCAAAGTTTTCGAATTATTAAAATATTTGCGAATCAACTAAGGGGACATCTATATCTCATTAGAGACTGTAGATTCCCTATTGAATACCTGATCCTTGTCACACTTCACACCGCTACCCAGTGTACGTGCGATTTCAGTCATTCGTTTAGATCTTGCTTATAGTACACCAAAGTAACTAACGCTCCATGCACAAGTCCAGAATACCCTCAGGATTTAGAGTTGTTGTTCAAACAGTACAATATGAATCACTCATCTCCGATAGTGGTTTAGACATAAGTAATCCACCTGGTCCAACTCAGTGTGTCAATCTTATTAAACACACTAACCTAACACTTTTGGATATTTATCCCCATGACCAAGACAAGTCATCTAAAGTGTCACGTTATAGTCTTAACAGACAAGTGGTCCAAACTATTCTTCGATTACGAGTCTTTCAAATAACAATCCATACCATTTGTTCCAAGTCTATCTATGACTTAGTCTCATAAAATACTTAGAACAAACATTTAAATTGTAGTCTGAGGACTACACCCATCTCATGGATGTTTCTAAAAGAAATCCACATGCAGTATAAATGCTCACATACACAAATTTAACTACGAAACGGCTAAAACTTCAATTTTATTTATAAATTAAAACAATATATCTAGAATAAATCTGAATTTCAGGACATTGTTCCTAATAGTTTCTTCATTTTTAGAACTAAAATCATCACCTGCATGACCAAAAACATCATTTTCATAATTAAAATTATCATCTTTAGCATTAAAATCATCATTTCCAGCACTAAAATCTTTATTTTCAGCATTACATTCTTCATTTCGAGCAAAATCATCCACATAATCAAATTAGGGCAAACTCAAATGAACTTAAACCGAAACACATGAAAATGGAGAAGCCATTCATGTCCATTTTAGGTTAGTTACTATGAAAATATGCATGAAATCAATTTAGAGTAAACTCAAATGAACTTAAACCTCAACACACAAAAATTGCAAAGCTATTTCCATTTTAGGTTATTTACCATGAAAATATACACGAAATCAATTCAGGGCAAACACAAAGCTATTTATCATGTTAGTGAAGTTCAATGTTGATTGTTATTGAGTCAATAGTGCCGGCTAGCAAAGTAAGTCGGTTAGCTTAGAGTTGTCTAGGTGCAATGTATTTCATTAGTGAAGCATTAGTATAAGTAGTTGAGTCTCTCTTGTAATCCACATTATTGATGACTGAAAACATTTGATTTCTCTCTCTCATCTCTAATTCTCTCTCTATTTCTCATCTCCTTCCTTTCTTTTCTCATATAACTCTATCCTATCTTAGGTTTTGATCCGGGAAGGATAGAATTAAAGGTTCCTTGGGAAATAAAACAGGCATTGCAACGAGAAACTGAGTTTGAAGTGATACAAAATGATGTTGACAGTGTTGATTTCAGTAGAAATTTAAGAGCTGCAGCTATAATTCATGACAATACTAATGTCAAGAAAAGGATCAAATTGGCAAGGGAAAGATGGGATCAACTCAGCAAGAATGCAAATTTAACAAGAACTCAGGGAGTTTCCATTGCAATCCATGCAACTCCTAACAAACCACTTTCAGTTCTAGATTTAATGTATACTGCAGGAACATTTTATTTAGCAGCAGAAGCATTTGAGCCGGGAGATCAGTAAGGTCCGAGCAAAGTGCAAGATAAATTGCTTAGAGCTGATGTAAATACATTAAAAAGACATTGATAGTAGGCCTCTTGATCTAAAGCAACTGCAGCAAACTGATGAGTTCAGCAGAGAAAAACTCAGCAGTAACTATATATTATTTAACAACTTATTGGCTACCTTCATTCTTGGAGCAAAAAGGGCTGGAGGAACTGAGGTTAAAACAAGCTCTAAAATGAAAAGCGAGGAGAGTAAAATTCAATGGATGGCCTACAAGAGAAATCAAGGGAAGTTATTTGGAGACAAATACAAATTAGCTGATTGTGCTGGGTTCTGTTATTAGTTCAGCAGGAGCACTTGGTCAAGAGTTAGAAGCTTGTATTGGTGAAGATAAGAGTAAAGGACATTTTCCTAGGGTCCATGCTAATGTAAGGCCTCCTGAATTCTTTTGGGTTACGTTCCAACAGCTTCTGGATGATTTGGATACATCAACTAATTCTTCTTGCAAGCCACAAGAACACCTTGAAAAGGATTTTGGGAAGAACACTACTAGAGGGCAAATTGATAACAGCCAACAGGATGATTTTGATCAGCAGCTAGGGATGAGATTAAGGGCATTCCAAGCTGAAAGTATTGAGCAGTAGCTCAACAAAGAAGGCATGCACAGATCCATTGTGAAAGTTGAGAAATTCAGAGCTGCTGCACTACTCAAGTTTAATCAGGCATAGGTGCATTTCGAAGGGAGATTTGTGTTGGTTGTCAAGGGGGTACAGTTGGTAATCTTGAGGGAAGAAAGCATGTCCCAAATGCTTGAAGTGAAGGTCAATGTCGGTTGTTATTGAGTTAATAGTGGCCGCTGGCCAAGTAAGTTGGTTAGCTTAGAGTTGTCTAGGTGCAATGTATTTCATTAGTGAAGCATTAGTATAAGTAGGTGAGTCTCTCTTGTAATCCACATTATTGATGAATGAAAACATTTGATTTCTCTCTCTCATCTCTAATTCTCTCTCTATTTCTCATCTCCTTCCCTTTTTTTCTCATCTAACTCTATCCTACCTTAGGTTATGATTCAAGATTGTTCTTAAATCATGACACACAAATGACCTTAAACCGCAAAACATGATAATGGCAAAGCTATTTATGTGCACTTTAAGTTAGTTACCATGAAAATCTGCACGGAATCAAACTAGGGCAAACTCAAATAAACTTAAACAACAACACGCAAAAATGGAGAAGTTGTTCATGTCCCCTTTAAGTTATTTACTATAAAAATATGCACCAAGTCAAATTAGGGCAAACTCAAATGAACTTAAACTACAACACATAAAAATGGAGAAGTTGTTCATGTCCATTTTAAGTTATTTATCATGAAAATATGCAGCAAATTAGATTAGGTCAAACTCATATGAACTGAAACCTCAACTCACAAAAATTGCAAAGCCATTCATGTCCATTTTAGGTCATTTACCCTGAGAATATGCACGAAATCAACTTAGGGCAAACGCAAATGAACTTAAACCGCAACATACGAAAATTGCAAAGCTATTCATGTCTATTTTAAGTTATTTACCAGGAAAATGTGCACCGAATCAAATTAGGGCAAACTCAAATAAACTTGAACCACAACACACGAAAATGGAGAAGCTATTCATGTCATTTTAGGTTATTTACCATGAAAATGTGCACGAAATTGGATTAGGGCAAACTAAAATGAACTTGAACCACAAAACTTAAAAATGGAGAACGAAAAAGAGAGTGACAAAAAATTGAACAAAAATAGAGCAAAGTGAAGTAAAGCTTACCAGAAGGAGCTGAGAGTGCGAAGCGAAGCAAAGCAGAGAGTGACGAGAAGGAGATGCAATGACCTGTGAGAGAGAGAGAAGGAAAGGTAAAGGAGAAAAATGAAGAGTGATGAAATTGCTTTTTGGATTATTAATATTTAATTTAACTTTTTTTTTTACCAATTATAACTTAGTACATAATTTTGTTATTGAAAATTTTGGCGGCTAAATTTTATAAATTTGGCAGTATATTATTAAAATTTTTATTTACCCCCTTTACTAGATCTTTTATATTGTAATTTGTGATGAGTAAAATCTCAAAACTTACAATAAGCAATCAATATTGTCACAAATTATGCACAGTTTTGTAATTTTCCAACAACTGATATTTTCCGTCATAATTGCCCTATGATTTATGATTCTTTTTACTGTTTGTCGTGATGAGTGGTCATAAATAAGAATCAAATTGAGTTAATCATTAGGAACTGATCGAGTCGAGTACTAAACCACTCGACTCATACTCGTTTATTAGTTATGGACATATTACTTGATACTCGATCGAACTCGAATTAGGGTATAAATGGAGGAGATAACGTTGATCAAACAAAATTAAAAATAAATGAAGGAGATAGCAGTTCAAATAGAAATTAGAGAGAGCACCAAAAAAATTACCATAAAAAATTAAAAAAAGAAGAGCATTCAACTTAGAAAATTTTAACATTTTCACCACGAGATTATATAACTGTTGTTAATCACTATAACAAGTGTCATTTTAAAAAACCATTGTAGCAAACCATTGCCGTATGTACTTGTGTGCAACGGTTACTTTTTTGTTATGAAAACTGTTGCTATAATTGTCCTTATGCAATTTAGAATCATTGCAAAACTGTTGCATAAATGTATCTTATGCAATGGGTTTTGAACTGTTGCAAAACAACCATCGCCAAAGGCTTGTTTTGTAGTAGTGAGGTTGAGCTAGAGCTCTTAATGGACCCATATCTATATGTTTGGTGGTATGCTGTACCACACACTTGATGGGATCCACCAATGTAGGTGGTAGAGTGCGGCCACTCCCTATGAAAATTTAAGACTTGTCTTCTAGAGCACCTATGAATATCCAGGACGAGCGTATGGCTAATAAAACACACCAAATAGCAAGAGTTGCCAAGATCTAGAATTTGGTATGTGTCCAAGTGGAAAACTATACAACACCTTGTGAGGTTCAACACGAAAGTCACCTTGCAAAATGTTGGTCCTAAATTTGGGTTACACTAGGTATCGATTCAAGTCGCGAGACATCGACACTAAAAGACCAATGACCAAATTCCCTTTGCCCAATCTATTTTCCTTCTTCTTCTATGCTAGTATCTTTTATGGGGGATTGTTGGAAAATGATACAAGATTAAAAACAAACCAAGCAAGAGTAGCAACTACAAAGATACAAAACCATATCCCATATATACAAAAGAGGGGAGGTTATTTGGGTTTATATAGGTACATGTAAACCCTCCCATTTGAGTTAAGTCATGAGCGAGAGAATGGACACCACAGCACACCACCCACCCCCGTGACGTGCTCGGGCGAGGTTATCTTTTTGTAAACAGGTGCTTTTATTTTTCGGGAAAAATAATAACGTTTGCCGTTAAAACAAACTAGATATTACGAGATTTTCACTGCTTGATTTACGCCCCCTAAGAGCAATTGTTCGGCCACTAGCCATTGCAGATATGACTGTTAATCATGATTTTATCTGCCGCCTTTTTAGGGCTTGGTTACTAAAGAATTTCGGTCTAAAAATTAGTCTAAATAGGCCTTTGTGTACTCTTTTATAATCATAAAAAAAAAAACAACAATTCTTCTCTCTTCTTCCTTCATCCGTTCTCTCTCTCTTCAAATATTTGGGCATTGTTCTTGGGCTCTCCTACCCGATTATTAGCGAGTGCGCGCTATTAGTTGGACCGTGTTAATCTTGGAGGTCGGCCGCCAATACAGCTATTTGCACCGAAGCAACGACGAATTCGTCTTTCAGGACAATGGCATTTCCCAAGGTTCGGTATCTTCGGTATTTTATCAATCTCTCCACTTTTTAATGTTATTTGATTGCTGTGTTTAGGAATAGAAAGTGAATTTCTCTCTGTGATTTTTAAGCAGTTTTATGGCTGTTTTCGCTGAAATTTTTGCTGAATATTGCTACGATTTTGTTACAATTTTTTTTTACTGAAATTTGCTGCTATATTTCGTTGGAAATTTCACTAAAAATTTCTTCATATTTTCCGCTACATTTTCTACTGTTATTTTTGTTATTTTTGTTATTTTTTATTTCTGCAATGTTATAAAAAAAATTTTATAGTATTTTTCAGCAATATTTTACTATAATTTTATACAACAATATTTTATGGCAATTTTAACTGTGACATCCTTTGCGATATATCGGTATTTAGCTATTATTTTCAACACCTCCCTTCTAGCTCCGCTTACATTGTAACTAATAAATTTCATTTGAATAGTAATCGATTAATCAATGTACATCCCGTACACCAACATAATGTCTCCCAAGAACCCACAAGTAAGGAACGACTAACAAAGTTCAAAAACAAATTCCTCAGTAATTAAATAATGAAATAGATGTAGATATAAAGGATGCAATGTAAAATAGAAATCTAGAATTCAATGATCCCCTACAAAGCCACCAAAACACAAACCCACACTTGACATCTAATGTCATGACACTAGCCCTGCGCATGTCCAGTTGGGCCCTTGACATGGCCAGGTCGTGCCCATGAGCCGCGCCCAGCACTCCCAGCTCAGCAGCAGGCCCTTATCAAGACACTATCATGATAGTGTCATGACACGGTCAAGGCCGAGCCCAGCTGCGCACAGGCAGCTTCCCAGGGCCTTGCCTTACCCGCACCAGCTGGCACCAGGACAGCTCCAGCCAGATCACCAAATTGTACTCAAGGACGGTACTATTTGGGAATTATCCCTTTATTTTCTGATTTTATTTATATTTAGGTACATATTTAGGTATTTTGGCATTTTCTCTTGTAATTATCCCTTATTTTTGGATTTTAGTAATTTAGGGAATATTTTTCAGATTTAGATGGTATTTTTTTAGATATTTTAGAAGATTCTAGAATTTTTTTATTTCTCCATAAATAGAAGGTCGGTCATGTATTCAAGAAGATATGAATAATGATGAATTAATGAAATATTTTCTCTCTTCCTCGCGTCTTTCTCTTCTTCCCATCTCTTTCCCTTCGTCTTCTCAACTTAACCCTAAATCCTTCTTTTCTCATCTAATTTCCATCTTTATTTCTCTTCTCACCTTAACTCTAAATCTATCAAACCGTCACGAATCATTAGGTTCATGACATCTAAATAGCTACAGTAGCCACAATTCCTCATGTGTAAATCCCAACATAGCCATACTAGCAGCAAGCTAAGATTTTCCAGAAACACATCACTATAAATGGGCATTTCATACTCAACGATGCCGGAGCCTCGGGCCAATATTTGAGCAAGGCATGTAGCCTATCCCGCATATGCCCAACAAAAACATTCCATGTCAACAGAAATAACAAAGCCAAGCAGAAAATAACCTTAGGTATGATCCAACACAAAGATAAGCAATGTAATACATTACATTCCTTACAACCATAATTTATACAAAAAATTACATTACAAACCCAACAAGCCATATTATTCCAACATAAAACATTCACTACCCATCTCCTTAGTACAAAAAGAAAGGATTATTTACACCAAAGGTTCCTATGCTATGCCTATTGTGTCAATCTAGTCCTTATACTTTTAATTGTGTCAATTGGGCCCCTCAACTATTTACTTTATGTCAATTTAGTCCAATGATCAAATTCAATTTAAGTTAATGATACAATTTTTAGTGGTACAATCATGGTAGATGAAAGTAATCAATTACAGATCCATTTATTGACTCAATTTAACCCAACCTATAGCTAAACTATTAAAAATTTCATCAAGAACTTAACAAAAATTTTATTCTAAGGACCAAGTTGACAATTTAAATAATGGAGGGACCAAATTGACACAATTAAAAGTAAAAGGACTAAATTGATACATTAAGAAAGTATAGGGACCCAAAAAGAAAAAGGTGATTAATAAAAGTAATTAGGAATCGAAATAGAATTGTATTGCTAAGGCCATACAGTTCTAATTCGAGTCCCAATAGAGGAGTACACCCAACTACAAAAGAATCACGCCAACCAAAAGATGGGATCAAGATAACAAAGGGATCCATTTGTCAAAGGCTAAGAGAAAATCGTATTTCTACATAGTTTAGTACCTTGAGGTTCTTGCTACATTCTTACGAGTCTTCTTAGAAATTTGAGAACCGTCCTCATCATCATTAAACCTGCATTTACCAAATTCTATCAAGGGGGCAGAGAGTTTGCACGTACAGGCTCTTCACCCTCCTCGGATGCAACATAAGGCAGGTTATTGATAGATTCAAGCATCGCTAACAAATCGGTAGGAGAGAAACGTTCCTCGTCAAGGGTAGCCGGAATACCCTTTGGGACACCTAGAACCTGATTTATCCACTCTATCTAAAGGGTTGGTTCATAGGGCCCTAGATCCTCAACTTCATCTGCAAATTAATCAATTGGGTTGACTTAGAGAGAATCATAGCCAAAAGGATAGGTTCATTAACATCTATAAGAGAGCCCATGTTTTCCACCAAGGCTCTAGGTTCGTCACAATCCCCTTCCCCTTCAGTCACAACTAGAGTGGGGTTCAAGTCCCGTGGTTCAAAGCTAACAAGGTTAAAGAGCACATTAAATTTATTAGCATTGCTTTTTGTGTCCTAAGGCTCCTTTTTCGCATCCGTTTTAAGGCCGGATTTAGTACCCTTTTTAGGTTTCACATGGACCCAACAGTCTTTAGGATTCTCTAAAGGTGATTTACTGTTAGATTGAGATTCAAATGACAAACCCCACCTCCCCCAATTCCGGGATCTCGAATTGAATCGGTATTCGCGCTAAAACTTCTCTACCACTAACTCAATTTTTCGATCTAGAATATAGTTAGGACAACAAAACTTCTCTAGCACTAACTCAATTTTTTGATCTAGAATATAGTTAGGACAACATTCTATAGCATGGTCAAGCATTACCACTTAGAGCACAAACCTTATAAAGACGTTCATATGTGAGGGGAAATTTCTTAGATACCCCACTAGCCTCAACCCAAACTGAACCAAGAAGTGGATGTGTGATATCATTATTAAGGCAATCCCGTGCAAACCTATCTCTTGTATGAGCTAAAGTGTAATCATCTAGTTTAACATTTTACCCACATGTCCTAATATTTCGGTCAGGGACTCAATACTCTAGATTGTAGAGACTGCCTATCAATTCTCACCCATTGGTCAATATGGGTGATATTATCAGCAAAAGGGTCAAAAAATGGAGTCCAAGGGAACAAAGACAACATGAAGGCCTTGAACAAACCAAGGTCTCCCCTCCCCAAACAAGGTCCTTATTAGAAATTATTGAAAGGGTGACTAATACCCACTCATTACCCAGTTCAACAAACCTCAAAAAAGACCCTTAACCATATTCCAAGCCCTTGACATTTTTGACTCAACGATAAAGTTAGGGAAAACCTCCCTTCCACACCTTTCCCAAAAGGCACAAGTTTAACATAGTTTCAACCTCCTCCCCTAGACAAGTTCTACCCTTATTTCCCCCAACCGTCCTGGAAGTGTTTGCATTATCCTCCTCCGTAGAAGAGTTAATGCCAGAAACTAGGTTTTTTATTGGTTCTATTAGATTAGAGATTTTGATTTAAGGGCCCTTTTGGACCACTTCCTTAAATGAGTGAAGGATATGAGATGAAAAATGAGATGAAAAAACTATGTTTGGGGCATTAGCCATTTGAGAGTCTGCCATTAAAAAACAAAGTTGGCAACCAGTATAGTAGATGATTGGAAGCCAAAGAGAGTGTGGGAGAAGAACGAAGAAGCCATTATTGGAATAGATGTCCTAGGAAAACTCAATTAGTTAGTTTTAAATATCAAATAAATAAAATTATTTTGTATTTATTATCTGATTATGTTTTATGAGTCAAATATACATGTAATTATTTTTTTTCTAAAATGTTCTATGAGATGGATGTTGTCCAAGATGACATGTCAGGTTTAGTTTAAGTTGTTAATAAAATTAAACCATGGAAATACTTAGATCAAACTATTGACTTATCTAATAACATTTTATTTACTTATACATCTGTCTATTTTTCAGAAAATAATTGAAAGACTATTTTAAAAATAAATAGCATAAAGAAATCAAATTTCTAAAGATACGAGAAGATTAAGATAGTTACGCAAAATCAAAACTATAGTCCTGAACTTAAACTACTATCTTTTGGTGCCCTTGTTGGAAAACCATTACCATAATACTAATGAACTACTTGCTAGTCACAACTAGAGGAGACACGATATCAAATACCCTGCCATGTTGGCTTTCCGTCTTGGCAACTATTGTATGTAAGTATCAAGGCAATTTCTTTTAAATACTAATGTATAGAACTGTTATGAAAGATAAAACTATTTTGACTCATATTTTATTTTACCCTCTTCGGGTTCCTAATTCCCGAGATAGATGCTTACACTAAGTGAACTCTTCCCTTTGTTCTCATGACACCTTTTATCAAATTGTACTTTCATATGTTCAGACAACGAGTAATCTCTATTACTTGATGCATCCAGTCTAAAATAATTGAAAGATCTTGATAGGCAAGTCAAGATCATATCCTGTTGAGATTAACTATCAATATTTGCATCAAGAATTCCAGTTCAATTAAATAAACCATCATCATATGATGCGCACTTGAACTGAACTCTCTTAATACAATGTTGTGTCTATCATTTTTCTCATTAACTGTTTTCATGCTACTAGTTCTCTAATTAAACACTTCTTTCAAATATCTGATCATCTCTACTACACTTAAATTTTCAAGTATCTAATACTAGAAAACATTCAACATCTAATGTCCGAATCTTTAATAGGACTAACTCATTAGTCTGGTTTAACGTTCCTAACATCCTTTTCAACTTCAGAGATATACTCGCAATAAACTAGAGAACCCTAAGCATTTACTAGTGCTTCACATGTACTAAGACATATTAAATCATAGCAAGCAAAACATAACAAGTAACATACATACTCGTATTGCTTGCAATGCATAAGATAACAATCAGCTTGAAATCAAAATTGTAAACAAGTCATATAACATACATAATTATTGTTCTTACTTTTATCAAATAATCAAAGTTCGGAGTTCACAATTCGACACTTACATGTATGCCGTGACGACCTAACCAAACTACCTAAAACTCCCCATTACCGATGCCGAATTGAAATATCAGAAGGGTGAGAACATTTCGCAATAAATATGTTTTGTTGTAAACTCCTTACTAAACATATTTAACACACCACTCTATCCTCAGCCTCTAAGATCATGCAATAGAGCTCCTAGGGGAGGCTAATGTAGACCCTAGTCAAGTGTATACCATTACCTCGACATGCATACAAGTCCACGAAGTACTTCAAGTCAGCGTGCCGCACCTGCTTTCCTGCACTTTAGTCTATCCTAAGAGACCTACCCTTATATTATGGAAATAAGCGCTCTAGTTAAGGAGTTGCGTCCACCTACTTATAATGTTAGAACGGTAATGGAGGCCATAAGCATTCATTTAGAAGCTTGCTCCCACTTGATATTTTGAGTCTAGTGAACTTCTATAATAATTTTAGCAAACACAAAAAGTATGGAATCCACCTAACACACTCTTTGTATATCTGCAATGATGAGCTAACCAATCTACCCGTTACTCCATGGGAGAGGGGCATAACGAATTATCAGTAAAGTGAGAACTATTCTCAATTGATATGTTTCAAAAACATAATCAACTCATCGTTTCTTGCTTGGTCTCTAAGATAGTATCACAATGCTCCCTAGGAGACTAACGTACTATCCTAGTCAAGTGTATACCATTACCTAGACATTATTACAAGTAAATAGGATACTCCATGTCAGCGTGGCCGCATCTGCTTTCCGATACCTCTATCTATCATAAAGGAGTCTAAACTTTTATTCTGCAAACGAACGCCCTCCTCGGGGAGTAGCGCCCATCCAGTATACCATTAGACAGGCAATGGAGACTGTGAGGAAACAACTCATGTACCGTACTCCCACTTGAAATTTATAATGGTGGATCTCTCTTTTAAATTTGATTATATTCATAACCAATATTAGAATCACATTCTAAATTTCATTTAACCATTAAACAAAACTCTAATCAAATTAGGTTCCTTTAATTATCCAACCTATGTCATCTAATTTCATTAGATACATTATGAGAATTTTTCTTTCAAATAATTTAACTTCTGAATTATCTAATCATGTTAGATTTATTTGAAAAAATTTCTCCCACTCGATGAAATCAAATATTTCACCAAGTTATATGGCCTTATTACTTTATTCAAATTGTACATAATATTTAACTCATTTAAATAATATTGAACATGTGAAATAAAATTTAATAAGCATCATTTTATCAAATAATTTGAACCACAACACTTGAGGTCAAAAGGTTGGAATAATTAAAAATTTTTCTAGACACCATTATAAAAGATTATCATATAATGCTAATTAGAATCTCATTAGACCGTAAATCAAACATCTAATCTGTTTAGATATTCTATGTTTTGGATAATCATAAAATATTCAACAATTGATTACTTCACACATTGATACAAAATATATTCTTATTAGATTTAATAATCTAAATCATTTAACTCTAATCTCATTCGATCTGATTTGGAATTGATTAAATCATGACTCATCTAAAATTTTAAAATAATTTAAAACTTTAATGTACCTTCAATGTTGTTGTTAAATTCTTTAATAATAATTTTTAGGTTTACTTTTTCCCTTTATTGAAATTCCTAATTTCATACTTTTTGTAATTCTACTTACTCCAATTTTATTAAGCTTGATATTTTTAATGTCAATCATGAATGTATTTAGAGTTGGCTCTGATACTAACTATTGGGAACATATTTCAAAAATTTTCCCTAGACCGGTTCGAGCTGCCACAGCAGAATACTAATTTAAAATTCTTAATTTTAAATCTAAAGCACTGACCTAATTAAACTATTTAATTAGATCTAGATCTTACTCTAATAGGTTCATAATACAACAACCAAAACATCGAATAAAACAAGTATAAACATAGTATGTAGAACAAATGAAATAAAGAAAAAATAAATTAAATATCAAATACTTAATTTGGGCATACCTGAAGCATAAATTCCAACTATGAACTTAAATATCTGAAATTGAAAAAAGATTTTTTGACACCTCAAGGACTTCTTCCCAGTGACCTCTTCCAGCATCGAGAGTGTTGGCTCCCAAAATGTTTATTTTAGGAAAAATTTCGGACCAAAATTTTTCCTTTCAATATTTTCGAAAAATAATTTTTAGAAAAATTATGCTAAACAATAATTTAGAAAACTTCTAAAATAATTTTAGGGTTTTTGTTGTTGGAGAAAACTAGGATCGAAAACCCTTAGAGCATTAAATCTCATGGCTCAAACTGTGCCTATTTATAAAAAAGAAAACGGCCATGTGTCATCACGCAATTCGTCCACGATTCAGCACGTGGATAATCATCTTCGCCGTCCATCGCTAGGTGCATTATAACTTGCCACATGGCGGCCAGTCATTGGTCCACGCCAAAGAGCGCAGATAAGTTACATGGAGCCACTCAGGGATTACAGTCTATTTTTGCTGATTTTTTATTTTTTTTAAACAAAATATAATTTATCGTGTTATATATTCATCTCATGAATATTTTGTTTAGTTTAAGAACTTATTTATCTCATAAACAAATAATCCATCACATGAATTCATTTTTTTAAATATTTTCAAAAGATGCTTAAGTTGACACTTGAGAAGGAACCTTAGGGATAATTAACTCTAGCTCCAAATGGGTCAAATATTAGTATTATCTCATGATAACAATTGATTACCATTCAGTAAAACTTAATTTCAGTAAATAAATTTTATTACACTCTAGAGTTAAATATATTCACTCTAGAATTTCCCAAATAAC
Source organism: Simmondsia chinensis (assembly GCA_018398585.1). Classification (NCBI taxonomy): domain Eukaryota; kingdom Viridiplantae; phylum Streptophyta; class Magnoliopsida; order Caryophyllales; family Simmondsiaceae; genus Simmondsia; species Simmondsia chinensis. The sequence goes on along the minus strand of JAGTTD010000007.1, from coordinate 24,138,220 downwards.
TTCTATTATTATAATCAACCCCTCTATTATATATTCGTGAGCAAAAGTAGCTTTAACTACTATTGTTGCTTTTCTCACATCTCTCACCGTAGTTCCCGACTCGCCCTTCTTGAACAATTTAATAGTATAGAAATAATTTCCATTGTAATTTCAAATATCAAACATGTGGAATACTTTGGCCAAAGATTCTAGAATCTTTTCATATGCTTGTGAATCAATTAAGGGGACATCTTTATCTCATACGAGACTATAGATCCCACGTAAAACAACGATTCCCGCTACACACTTCATGCCTACATTTTGACTAATCCTTTTAGCACATCAAAGCAATAAATAATCCATGCATGAGTTCAGATTGTTTCCTCAATTTAGAGTTATCATCTTATAGAATTAATTATTTTTTATAGCAGTTAAGAAATAAATAATTCAAGTGGTCCTGCTCATTGTTTCAATCATATAGACAACACCAAACATAATACTGTTGGATCCCTATCCATATGATCAAGACAAGCCATCAAAAGTATCATATTATAGCCTTATTAGACAAGTTATCCAAACTCATCACCGACTACGAACATATATTTTGACAACATATCACTTATTTGATTTAAGTCTACCTATGGCTCAATCTCATTGACCGCTAAAACCAAACTCAAAATGTCATCTTGGACTCTCCTGGAACATTTTAGAAAACAATCACACGGATGTTTTACTCACAAAACATAACAAGACAATAAATAAATATAATAATTTTGTTTATTTAATATCTAAAACTTATAATTGGTTTTTCAGGACGCCAATTCCAACATCATGTGTGTACTCAAAGCATGTTGATATTAATTGTGTGATTATATGCTTATATGTTGATGACATGCTTGTCTTTGGCACAAGTGTGGATATTGTGAATGATACTAAGTCTTTCCTGAGTACATATTTTGATATGAAATACCTAGGTGAAGCCGATGTGATACTTGGCATTAAAATAATTAGAACACATAAGGGTTTGACTTTGATTCAATCCCATTACATGGAGAAAATATTGAGAAAGTTTGGTCACTTTGATGACATACCTGCTGAAACTCCATATGAGCCGTGTGTTCATTTGAAAAGAAACATAAGAGATAGTGTATCATAAGCTGAATACACTAAGATAATTGGCAGCGTAATGTTCTTAATGAACTACACTCGTCCTGATATTGCTTATGCCATTAGTAGACTTAGCCATTACACCTATAACCCTAGTAATGAGCATTGGAGTACATTGACAAGGTTGTTAAGATATCTCAAAGGTACCATGAATTGGATTTTACACTATTAGAAATTCCCTGTTGTAATAGAGGGATATTACGATCCTAATTGGGTGTCTAAATCTAGTAAGTACATTGTACTAGTGGTTATGTATTTTTGCTTGCTAATTGTGCTTTCTCTCCCCTCTCTCTCTACTCTCTCTCTACTCTCTCACTACTCTCTCACTGACACACAAATAGGCTCTGAGCCCCCTACCCCCTCTTATGTGAACGTCACATCGGTCGACTCGCCAACGCTGCTAGTCACCCCCCAACGGCAATGCCACCTAGATGACAACAACTGCACCGCTGGCCCAAGCGAAGTCACCACCACTGAGCACCCCCTTAACCACCACCACTGAGCACCCCCTGCCTCGACCCACCCACCACCACCACCGAGCACCCCACCACCTCAAGGTAGCCCCCTTGACCAACCACCGCCACCGAGCACCCCCACGACCACACCTGACCAAGGACCTCATACCACCACCGCCGCCACCATCTCACGGGAGCCCCTGACCACCATCACCTTACGACCAACCCTAGACCACCACCACCACCTCAAGGTAGCCCCTTGACCACAACCACCTCATGACCAACTCGCAGTTGGCCGGTACCAGGTAAGCAATAATCGGACTACCGTGGGTTAGACTTCTCCTCCTTATAACTATATGCTAACGACATTGGGTTCTATTTGATTTTTCCTTTCTCCTTCTATTCTGTTATCCTAATTGTTGTTGCTATTGCTAGTGTTGTATCTACTATACCCTTATATTTGGTGATTGTATTACGTGTCTAATCGTGCCTACTGACAGTCAGTTTATGAACTTTTCTAGTAATGGAGCTCAAAACTTGATGCCATCTTCAAAAGGATTAGGGAACGGATGGAATAGTGAAGCGGTGAGGGGAGCCTGCGATTTGGGACATTAAATGTCAGCACACTAATGAGGAATAGCTTTGAGGTAGCCCAAATGATGATGAAGAGAAAGATCAACATCGTGTGCCTCCAAGAGAAGGGGTGGGTGGGCACAAAAGCAAGGAATGTATTAGGATATAAATTATGGTATGTCAGCCAAGCCAAGGGGAGGAATGGAGTCGGTATTATTACGGATAACTTCCTTAAGGACAAAGTAGTAGGGGTTACTAGGATTAGCAATAGGATTATTAGCATCAGATTAGTTTTAGATGGGGAGATATTGAATGTTATAAGTGTCTACGCACCACTGATTCGGCAAACATAGTAGGAGAATGCTAGATTCTTGGAAGACATAGACTTAACAAAGCAAGGCATACCTCAGAGCGAACAAGTTGTGATTGGTGGTGACTTTAATGGGCATATGGGAGCGAACACATAAGGATATGCATCCTACCATGGAGGCTTTGGTTTTGAAATGAGGAATGATGAGAGTAAGGCCCAGTTAGACTTTGCCGTCACTTATGATTTACTGGTTGTCAACACCTTCTTCAGAAAATGTGAGGAGCACATCATCAAATACTGGATGACTACATACTATTAAGGAAGATGACTCAAAAAGATTGCAGGGATTGCAAGGTTATCCCTGGTGAGGACCTCTCAACACAAAACACAGGGTAGTGTGTGCTAAGGTCGAGGCTAAGAGAAGGGGAAAGAAAACCATAAAACTATCATAGCTACGCAATCGTTGGAGGAATCTGAAGGGGAAAAAGTTTCAAGTCTTTAAGGAAAGAGTCGTGGGTGAGCTTAGATGGGATTGTGAGGAAGATCTGAACCACATGTGGAACCAAGAAGCCCAAAAGATCAGAGATGTGGCATGCAAAGTTCTAAGCGTATCCAAGAGTGGAGCACCAAACAACAGAGAGACCTGGTGGTGGTGTAGGGAGGTTGAAGAAAAGATTAAGGCGAAAGAGACTGCTTCAAGGAGTGGGATCAAAGTGGAGATGAGGACAAGAGACAATAAACAAGCCAAGAAGGAAGCTAAGATAGCAATAAGAGATGCACAATCTAAAGCTTTTGTGGACTTCTATAAAAGGCTGGATATTGATGAGCGAGCTAGGGACCTTTATAGAAATGCAAAAGCGGGAGAGAGGAGAACTAGAGACTTAGACCAAGTAAGGTGCATAAAGGGGACAAAAGGACAACTTCTCGTGGATGAGCAACAAACTAAAACTAGGTAGAAATCATACCTCCACGATATGTTCATTGAAAAGGGAGATAGAGATGCATTCCTAGGAGAACCACAATCACCCGCAGAGCACCACACCTACTGCTACTGCACGAGAATTAAACCCGAGGAAGTTAGAGAAGCCTTGAAAAAGATGGGCAGGGGTAAAGCAGTTAGCCTAGATGGAATGTCTATTGAGGCATGGAAATGCATTGGAGAAATGGATATCAGATAGTTGACCAAACTGTTCAGCCAAATTCGTTAAGGGAAGAACATGCTTGATGAGTGGTGGAAGAGTACATTAGCTCCTGTCTATAACAACAAAAGAGACATTTTAGAGTTGTGCCAACTATAGAGGAATTAAGCTAATGAGCCACGCTTTCAAGATTTGGGAACGCGTCATAGAAAGAAGGCTTCGACAACGAATAGGGGTTTCAGAGAATCAATTTGGATTTATGCTTGACAGGTTGACGATAGAAGCCATCCATCTCCTGAGGAGGTCGATAGAGTACTACAGAGATACACAAAAGGACCTCCACATGGTTTTCATAGATTTGGAGAAGGCATATGATAGAGTATCAAGAGAGGTCCTATGGAGGGTCTTGCAGGAGAAAAGCATCCCCCAGCCCCAAATACGAGTCATTAAAGACATGTAAGAAGACGCTCGAACCAATGTGTGCACAACGGAAGGGGAGATAGACGCTTTTCCCGTTATAGCTAGGGTACACCAAGGATCAGCTTTGAGTCCCTTCCTGTTCATTTTGGTTATGGACGAGCTAACTAGGAACATCCAAGGGGATGTCCCTTGATGCATGCTTTTCGTGGATGGTATAGTCCTTGTGAGAGAATCTACGAAGGTAGCGAATGAGAAGCTAGAACTTTGGAAAATGGCCTTAGATTCGAATGGTCTAAGACTCAGTAGATCTAAGATCAAGTATATGGAACTCAAGTTTTGTACCTCTACCATACCAATCAGAGAAGACGTCAAGATTGGATTAGAATGCATACCACAGAAAGCATGATTTTAATACTTGGGTCCCATGGTGCAACAAGACTGCAAAGTAGATCCAGATGTCAACAATCGATTTAAAGTGGGTTGGCATAAATGAAGGATGGCCTTTGTGATACTGTGCGACAGGAAGTTCCTGTTAAAGTTAAAGGGTAAATACTATAAGACGGTAGTGAGACAGGCTATGTCCTACGGGGTAGAGTGTTGGCCAGTTAAGTATCATCACACTCAAAAGCTGAAGGTGGAAGAGATGAGGATGTTGAGATGGATGTGTGGATACACAAGGAATGATAGGATTAGAAATGACGTTATAAGAAGTAAATTAGGAGTGGCCCCCATCGAGGATAAGTTGAGGGAGCAACGTCTGCGGTGGTTCGGGCATGTTAGGAGGAGACTGACCATTGGCCCTATCAGAAGATGCAAATAACTCCATATTACATATGGGAAGAGAGGGAGAGGGCGGCCTAAGAAGAGCTGGATGGAGGCAATTCGACAAGACCTCGCCTATCTCAACCTAAAAGAGGAGATGACCCTAAATAGAGCTCAGTGAAGGATTAGTATAGGTGTCACCCATATAGTGGTTTAGGAGAATTAAGCACTTCTAAGATAGCTCTAGTGCCATGAGGCTGCTTGCATGTTTGTTGGTATATACACAGTCTTTGTCATATGTTTGACACTTAGTGCTCTTACGGTCTGTCACCTTGTGATGTATAGCTACTAGCTACAGATACTCTCTATACTCTCTATAATCTCTATACTCTATATACTATATGCTTGCGTTATGTCATATGTAGCTTTTTCCCCCTAGATGTGTAATTGCTTTTTGCCTTTTTCTCTTGCTTTCATGTTTCCATGCTTCCACCCTCCCATGCTTTCATGCTCCCATGCTTTCATGCTCTTCATACTCTCCATGCTTTCCATGTTGTTTATGCCTATCAGGTCAGGGCTTCTCGGAAACAACCTCTCATTAGGGTACCGTCCCGAGGGGGTAGGGCTGGGTACATCCTACTCCTCCCAGACCCTACTTACGTGGGAGCCCTTGAGGCACTGGGCTTGTTGTTATTGTTGTTGCTTGCTAATTGTGCTATTTTATGGAAATCATGTAAACAAACCTGCATCGCTAAATCTACTATGGAATCTGAATTTATTACTCTTAAGATGGTAGGTTTGGAAGCTGAATGGTTGAGGAGTGTCCTAGGAGAAATTCCATTGTGGGGGAAACCCGCGACCTCAGTATCATTACACTGTGATTCACTAGTAGCCATTGGAGTTGCTCAAAGTGAGGTTTATAATGGCAAGTAGAGGCATATTCGCCTCAGACGTGGTGATTTATCATGAGTAATGTGATTTCACTTGAGTATGTGAGGAGTGACAAGAATTTGGAAGATCCATTAACAAAAGGCCTTGCAAGAAAATTGATAAATGAAATAGCAAAGGGAATGGGGCTAAAGCCCATTTGTGTGTCCTAATCCTGGCAGATACCCATATTGGGAGTTACTCTCAATATTCAATGGGTCAAATGAAGTCAGTGACCAGGAAATTTGAGATAGTCACTCAAACCCATCCCATGTTTATTGTATGGGCGGCTCTAGGATCTGCTGAATCTGCCATGATAGAGGTTAAGCTTAAGGCTGTTAATGTTGTCCATGGCCAGATGTGGGGTTGTGACTGTGAGGCAGTACACCTGATGGACACACCGCTATTGCCAGGATGTGAGGATGAGCCTAAGGCTCTTAATGATGTTCATAGCCTCTTATGATGGTGTGAGGCAGTGTAGCTAATGGACTCACCTACGAGATTGAGGAGGTAGAAAGTCTTCTTATCAAGAGTAAGGGCTTACTCTCCAGAGCATTTCTGAGAATATCAGGCTTCAGATTATTTTTAAGGGACCTTATACATCCTAATCATGGAGTGCATCTTAACCTCGAGAACCACATGAAGGGGTTAGATATGTTCTTTAGAATGATTGGTCATGGTTCAAAACCTTGTTCACTAATGGGTGATTGTGTGACATGCTTTGTCACTAGGGGCTAATTCAAGTGCAAAAGACATTAGTATCATCAAGTGTGGGTCTAACTGTTCAGTAATACTCTTTCTTTCTTTCTGTTTTTAAATATTGAACCATGCAGGGGATTGTTAAAAAATGCTTCAATTTTTGTTTAATTTCTGTGGAGTGGTGACCAAGTATTTTTTGGAGTGGTGACCAAGTTTTTTCCGGAGTAATGACCAAGTATTTTTGAGTGGTGACCAAGTACTTTGAGTGGAGTGGGGAGCAAGCATCGATTTTTTCTGAGTGGAGTGGGGTGCAAGAAACGACTCTTGTGTTTTCCTTTACATTTGATGTTCTTTGCTTGAAATGAATACACCAATCTTCTCTACTCTCTTCTCTTCAAATTCTAACTTGTTTTATTCAATTATTAAGCAAGTTGGGACGTACTTTAACCCATTTCCCAAGAGTACACTGAAGAGGTCAGTGCTGTGTTAACCTTGGGGTCAGAGCGACGTTCGTCCCACTGTACCACTATGGGGACATAAAAGACTTATGGCAGTTGATTCTCCAGGGCGCGATTAATTCTTTGGTCAATTCCTTCCCTTATGGGGGCATAAAAGACTTATGGCTGTTTTGTAATCTTCGAGAATAAGTTGATTGTAATTAGAGTTATATTTATACTACTCATTTACTTCATATTTTCAAAACTAGTGACTTACTATTGGAATTTAGCAAATTCTCGTTCCAAAATGCTAACATTGCATATATATGTATTGCATCATATTAACAATTTCCTTTAATAATTCATAAAATTTTGATAAAATTCAAGCAATTTTAGTAGAGGTTACCTATATAATGAAAATTTTAAAACTTCAAAATATTTTATTGTATATGCTGTAAAATATCAAAATATCTGTGTGTTGAATCCACAAGTGTCAACAATAATAGTCATGATCAAGTGCATTCTTTAAAAATAAGGGTACATGTACTTTGCCATATGAAATAACTTTATATATATATATATATATATATATATATATATATATATATATATATATTTACACACACATAAAATATATGACAAAATGCATGATGTGTTCTTTTAACAAAATGAATCTAACCTTTACCAATACATTCTTTCTTTTGTTATTATTATCAAAATGAAAAATATTATTGCTAAAATAATAATGTACCTATAATATAAATAATAAATAGAATATTTCATAAAGTTGCATTGATTTTAACAATTTTACTTTGTTAATAACATTATTATAATTTTAGGATATTGATAATGCAAGAGCTCAAAACACTATAGCCAGGGCATATTGTGTTTTCTATTATTTTTTACACTAAAATATCCCTCTATCTTTTTGTGAAACTTTTAACTTTCCTTACCCCTCTGTGGAACAATGATATTAGATATTTTAAAAATATATATTAGAAATAGATAATAAAAAGTTATTAACATACCAAAATAATTATTTTATTTTTATTTTTAATTGGCTAATAATTATATTTGACATCATTAAGTACACAACTTAATAACTAAATTAGATATATACACTTTAAAAATTTTTTAAATTTCCTTTACCCCTCTTTTTTTCTTTTTAAGGGTAATACTGAAGATACCTAATTTGTATATATTTAGTTATTTGCTTAATTATTTACATAAATTACATATACTTAGCATATTTTTCTATCTCCTTGTCTTCCTCACCTCCCGATTTCATATTTTTTTTACCTTGAGAATAGACTAGTGCTCATAAATCTCATGTACTATATTGTGCTTTGAAGGCAAAGATATGAAGACATATTAGGTAACATGAAGATGGAGTTGGAAACCCTGAAATTAAGGAGTGAAGAGATTAAGTATGGGATGGAATAAACGGAAAGAAACATAACAGAATATTATTTAAGGACAATGTTATAATAGTCAATTTAAGTATAATTTATGTACTTAATAAATTAATACAAATTATTATCATGTAAAAATAATATAAAAGGTTAATTTTCACAATATGATAAATTTTTAATGTGTATTGGATATATGATCTGATACCTAAAGTATCACTCATTGCTTGAAATAGATGGACAATGTGATACATAAAATAATTAATTAAGAAATAAAAGACAATAGTAAAATAATTGTTTATTTACAAATTAATATCATATATATTGGTTATGGGAATATTATTTTATAAATTTATTTAGTTATATATACAAGATACCTAATATGGTTGTTTGCTCAAAATAAAATCATACAGGAGTCTGCAAGGGATGAACAATGGGCAAGGAAATTGTTGAATATGATGACTTGGGAGTGATATTTAATCGACTTCGAGAACATCAGCTGAAGATTCCATTAAAATGAGCATTTGGAGTCACATATGAAATTTTCTCGGCTTTATGGTCAGACATCGAGGAATTGAAATTGACCCTGACAAGATTAAAGTAATTGTGGAGATGCCTCCCCCAAGAAATTATGGGAGCTTTGTGGTTTGCAGGGAAGGCTAGCTTGTATCAGATGCTTCATTTCAATCTATTAGGGAGATGCCAACCTTTCACAAGGTTGATGAAGAAAGATGTCCCCTTTGTTTGGGACCAAACTTGTCTAAATGCATTTAACAACATTAAAGAATATCTACTATAGAGGTGCACGATGTGCCCTAAGGGTCCAATTCATGGAACAATTCACGACAAGGGACCTAAAATCAAGATTTGAAGGCCAAATCTTGCCGATGGGTACTTTTTCCACAAGTGGTCGGGTTTCTCAAAATAGTCTTCAAGTTTGTTTGTTTTAGCTCATTCTTCACTTGCCTTTGCTCCAATGCGCTCCAAGCCTAAATATATATAAATTACAACAAAATCCACTTGTAATAGCCAAATATGTCAAGCAAGTGGGCCATAAAATAAATATATTTGAGACACATCAACCACCTATCTTGATGGCACCTGCTCAAGGGAGACCTTTGATATTGTATATTGCAGCACTTAAGCAAATCCTTGGAGTGATGTTGGCACAAGAGAATAATGAAGGAAAAGAAAATACCCTTTATTATATCAGCAAAATGTTAGTGGGGGCAGAATACAACTATTCATCTATCAAAAAAATTTGCCTAGCGTTGGTGTTCGCTGTGCAGAAATTGAAGCATTATCTTATGTCTCATTTAGCTACCTTAATCTCGAAGGTCGACTCCCTGAAATACATATGGGCAAAAACAGTGCTGTCAAGATGATTAGTTAAGTGGGCAATGTTTTTAGCCCCGTTTGATATAAAATTTGTGCCACAAAAGACTATAAATGGGCAAGCTATAGCTGACTTATTAATAGCACGTCTGGCTCCCGATGGCAAACAATTTCCAGATGACTTTCCGTATGAGGAGGTGCTCCATGTAGAGATGATATCGTGGCAATTATACTTTGATAGAGCAACAAATTGAAAGGGGGCAAGTGTAGGCGTTGTCTTTGTCACACCATTTGGTGGACTCATTCCTTACTCCTTTACCTCGATTGAACTTTGCTCTAACAATGTGGCTAAGTATCAGATACTAATCATTGGTCTAGAAATGGCCATTGAAGTACGTATTGACTATTAGCAAGCATTTGCTGATTTTTAATTGATCAGCAAATAAATGGTCAATATGAAGTTAGAAATGCAAATTCAATGTCTTTGTACCAAAGAGTGAACTATTTGATGTAGCAGTTTAACGATATTAAAGTATCACATGTGTCGAGGGTCTCAGAATGATAAAGTTGATGCCCTAGCAAAGTTTGCTGCATCGATCACTCTGCCTGATGAAAGAGAAATTCAAGTCACTGTTAGGGAGCGTCACTTGCTGATGTCTGTAGTGGATCATTTAAACCAAGTAGAGATGGTGAACTCGTTCTCAGCTGACGAAAGCAAAAAAGAGCCAGATTGGCGACAAACTTTGATTGAATATTTGCAACATGGTGTCTTACCTATTGATTCAAAGAAGAGGGTGGAAATAAGAAGACGAGCACCTAAATTTGTGTTGAAAAATGACACTTTTGTATCGATGGTCCTTTGATGGAATCTTATAGGGGTGCTTTTCAAAAGAAGAGGCTTCTTCGCTCTCAAAGAAATGCATTCTAGCATATGCGATGCTCATCCAGCGGGACAAAGCTCGCTGATCAAGTCAAAAGGTTAGGCCATTATTGGCCAACCATGGTGTGCGATACAATAAAATTTTCAAATACTTGCCAAACTTATCAAATCCATAGAGATTTCATTCTCCAACCACCACAACTTTTACACCCAAGCATTTTGTCTTGGCCAATTCGACGCATGGGGCTTCAATGTTATGGGTTCATTCAAGTCTTCACCGTCATGCCGGCATCAATATATACTTGTAGGGACTGATTACTTTTCAAAATGGGCTGAAGCTTCTACCTTAAGAGAGGAGAGAGGGGGGGGGGGGGGGGGGGGGGGCAAAAGAGATTTTAGATTTCTTTCGAATTCATTTGATCTACCATTATGGAGTCCCGTCAAAGATAATCTCTGATAATGAACTTTATTTCAAAAGTCAATCAGTGTTTAATTTGATATAGAAGTACAAGTTCAAATATAGCTTCTCATCGAGCTATAACCATGAGTCCAATGGTAAAGCTAAAGCATTCAATGAGGTGCAATGCAATATCCTTAAGAAAATGGTCTTCAACACAAGAAGGGATTGGCATGGACGACTACCAGAAGCTCTATAGGCAGACTGAACTACAGTCCAAAATGCGACAAGATGCACTCCTTATAATTTGGTTTTCGGGTTAGAGGCAATTTTACCCCTGGAAATACAGTTTCCTTCCCTAAGAGTAGCCATTCAGCTCACTAATCTTGACGAGAATGTCAAGATTAGGCTGGCCAAGCTTGAAGCCTTTGGACGAATTATAGATTAGCTACTCAACAAATACTTGAAGTTTACCAAGCTCAAGTTGCTGGTGCATTTAATAGCAGGGTGAAATTTTGCTCATTTTTCGTTGGTGACTTGATCATTGCAGTTAGACGATCAATTTTTATAAATAAGAGGGAGCAAGGCAAATTCAAACCGAAGTAGGAGGGATCACATGTTGTAACAAAAACCTATCTGAAAGGTACTTATGAATTGTCAAATGCCCATGACGAGGTCATATATTCCATTGTTAATGGGAATTTTGTGAAGAAATTCTTCTTTTAAAAAAACAGAGAGATACTAAAGTCTGGATAGTTGAGTTGTATTTAACTACGAAAGGCTTGCACTCTTAAAAGGGTACGTAGGCAGTCTAGTCATGAATTAAATCCAGCCCCAACAGAAAAATAAATCTTTTTCCCCCATGTTAAAATTATGAGGGGATAGTGAACCAGTAAATTAAACAGGCTTAACTCGAGCTAAAAAACAAAATCCCAAATAAGTTGCATGTTCTATCTCCTGTGCATGTCAATCTAAAATCCAAATAACTACCATGTCAGGCTCAATTCCAAATGAATTCAAATTCAAATGCAAACTCCAAAAAGAAAAAAAGGGGCATGCCCCTATAACCTTATATCATCTTCATAACTATACTTACTAAATTTTTCTCATGTATGGTTCCGTTTGCAAACCACAAGAACCAAGCACACCCATTAAATAGAGTCACTCATATAAATGTAACATGTCCAACTTCAAGGTCGAGCGTCATCCGTGTTCAAATGTTCATACATACCATGCTCGAGGGGAAACTATTGAACATAAAATTTTCGCAAGTTTAAATACTATGGGTTAATTTAAATTATTATAAATGAACCTATACGAATTCAAATTAAAATATAAGGTGGACCCAAAATTATAGCTTAAAGCCCAAATTAAAATGGAGCCCAAAGTCAAGCCCGTAATATATTTTTAAAAAAAAGAAGAAGAAGAAGAAGTCATGGTTGGAAAGTTACCTCAATCCTCTCCCTTCACCTCTACTGCTACATGATGGAGGGGTGGGGTTAGTTTAGCTATAAAAAGGTGGGTAGAAAAGGTTTAAAAAAAGAGTTATTTAGCAAATTACCCTATTTCAGGAAAAAAAAAATTTAGAAAAGTAACCTACTTCCAAAATATTTCGCAAAATGACCTGATGTGATAGTAAATGTGTATAGACGCCGTTTGAATTGGCGCCTCTAACAAGGAGGCACCATTTGAATCGGCGCCTATTGTAAAATTTATGAACTCCTAGTCTAAAATTATGGGAAGCACCATTTCCCTTACTTTTACCAACAGGCGCCATTTTGAATGGTGCCTATTTGCAGGGATAAATATTTTATGATAAATTTCAAAAATATGGAAATAATTAATATAAATAATCTTGACGTGCATCTTTGACTAGGTTAACTATCTTCTTCGGATAAGACAATGAACTATCGATAAATTGAAGAACTGCGTACTAGAGGATGCTCACGTCAACTTCCGCATCTACTTCTTTCCGTGCGATTAAATAAACAGTAGTCAACCCCTTCTTGCTGTAGGATATGATGAAATTGGTGTTTTTCATCGGTAGCATCTAGTACACTACTAAACCTGTAAGCCAATTGGTGGAGACTGGCTATACAGTATGGCCAACACTGTTATGTAGTGCCCTGGCTGCTTTTCTAGTCTAATTGACAACAAGATCGACCTAGCACATATTACTTATAAATTTCAATAAAACATAGTGTTGAATAAGTAAGAAAACAAATATTTTTGAAGTACATACTACTCATTGAAGACGGTTGTGACTAGGGTCAAAACCTTGGGTTCTCGCAGAATGTATAGGCCGTAGATCATCTGATTAAATGTGTAGTAAATTATAATTCAATACGTACATAATATTAAATATACATTAAAGTAAGATTTACAAAATATTTTCTCTTACCGAGTGTCCAATGGCGGCTTCGGATCATTTAGCACAACTTGTTGACAGTAGATGGTGACAATTGGTCGACCTATGTGTAACTGCTTCCATGAACATAGCTACAAATGATAAAGTGTAAATATTAGAAATATAGAACATTAAAAAATTAAACATGCATATCATTGTGGTTCATACCCGGAGCAATAAAACACATCCGCCGAGTTGCTTGGCGCCCTTCATGCAACCTCGACACATTTGTCCGTAAAAGTTGGCCAAAACTGCTGACCCCCAGCTGTATGACCTATACTCCTCATCATCTCAAGCAATGGGAGGAAGATGAGGCGATGTTTGATTACTAGTATTGTTGGTAAATAGCACAGAGCTGATCAATTGGAGGGCGTAGCCTCTAGCATGCTGTAATAACACTTGCTCCCTTATGTCATTTGCGAGTCCATGTTGAAACTATTCCTTCAACCATTGATTTATGACTACACCACCCTTCAACAGCCCAGGAAGGGGAGATGCACCCAATAAATGCTAGCACACTTGCCTCCAATCGTAAATTGAGGCACTAGTGACTGCCACGCTGTTTATTGGTAGACCAAGCAAGAAGACTACATCTTGTACTATTGGCATCATCTCATCAAAACGTAGATGAAATGTGCGAGTCTCTCATCTCCACCTCTCTAACAAAGCATTAATCCAACAATTATCAATTTGAATATGACTTATTTGGGTCAATCTAATGAAACCGGCCTGAATGATATAAGGTCGTACTCTATTGTGAAGGGGTACAGAACAATGGTGCCTCACCCTGATCTCATTATCGTTTTGTAAAACAAGGCATCATATATATCACTCAAGTAGTCAAATAACTAAAATATAAAATATTATGACATTATATAAATTGTTAACATACTGTAATGACCCAAACAATCTTTGATCGATGTTGGTCTTGAAGACGCGGCATTAAATTGTAGTTTGGACTCGAATTTTTACAAGAAAATCGATACCACCAGATGTATGTTCTCCTCGTGACCTTACCATTTCTCTAATAACTTTAAAAATAGTATCAAGTTTGAATACAAAAGGACATAATCACCAAATATTGATGGTCTAAAATTAAAATTACATGTATTATAACTGTCTAATAGATCACAACACAAAAATAAAATTAGATATATTATACCAATGTCACATTCATGTGTTCTTATAATTGCTAATAATTGTAAAATCACAGCAAAGCATGAAACAAATATCAAGCTATGAACCTAATTATAAAATCAACGTTGTCTACTAGGACAAGTTTTTTTTATTATGGCCTCTCCGACTACATATATTACATTTATTCTTGGACCAGCCTCCCTAATGTCCATTTCATTTATGTAGCCAAGTTGATTTTGGCCGCGCTTTACCAACCTCCACCTAGTATGATTTGCAACCACCGTAGGCCTAGAGTACTCCATCTATAAAGATTGATCAGGAAGAAGGTGAAACAATGGAGAGTACGAGCTTGCGTACATGTCAAGGCTATACAACAAATCAACAAACTATCCATAATCGATCTTAAATGCTGCACAACATGTCATCACATGTGAACATGGATGATGGGACAGTTGCCATTTACCACAAGTGCAACTTGATTTCATTAATGCTACAGCGTGGTGAATATCCCCTCTTAAGCCTGCTTCCGTCTGACGCACAGGAGTTGTTACATGAAAGCACATGGTATCTCGATCAAACAGCATGACCGTATGGTGTCTTGATTTTATGGTGGCTTGCTCTCATTCAGTGACGACAATATGTGGCCATGGAGCACCCCGTGAAAGGAACTCCCTAGCAAGATCCCTATGACTGATAAAGTATTTGCTGCATCTAAAAAATTTTAGTTGCACAAGGGCAGTTACTTGGAGTGCTTGTCCATCTTTCAAAACACTGTTGAACACTTCAGATAAATTGGTGGTCATGTTACCATAATGATAACCATCATCGTACTAAAGCGCCCATCATTCTTTCGACTCTCTCTTGATCCATTCTTCCACCTTATCATTAACGTGGATGAATTGACCTTACCAAGCATCAAACTTCCTCCTAGAATGTTCCCTCACCAGCAAGCTCAACCTTCTCTTTAGGGTAGGATTGCTAAATTTGTGGTTGAAGTTACTAACTAGGTGACGAGTGCAATATCGATGTTACCATACAGGCTCAAACCATATCAGTGACATCCCATTCTTGATTCCTACATGTCGATTAGAAATTATGCCAATTGGGAAGTGCTCACCTGTCACATAGGTCCGTAGATACTGCAAAAACCAAGTCCAACTGCATGTGCTCTCCTCATTCAGTAAAGCAAAACAAAATGGATATAGACCTTTGTTTGCATCAAATGCGACCACAACTAGCAACTTCCTTATGTATTTCCCATATAAATGGGTACCTTTAATGTTGATCAAGGTATGACAACACTTGTACCCTTCTATGGATGCCTCAAATGCCCAAGAAACTCTGCCAAACAGTGTTTCACCGGTTGCTTGCCTCATAAACTGCCAGTTCACAGCAATGCCTGGATTGATTATTGCAACTCATTGAGCAGCTTAGGTAGCATTGAAAATGTTTCCTCGTGCAAGCCAAACAACCGCTCAAGCATTTGTTACTTAGCTTTCCATGCCTTGGAATACTAAATAGTGTACCAGTGTTATTGTTTCACTATTGCTCATATTGCTTCAACATTCAGTCTAAGATCAGCAGTAAGAATGGGTAATACTATATTGGTAATAACTTTTGAGGATATGAGTCGATAGTTTTCTACCAATACATTGGTAGAACATGTATGTGGCCCCTACAAAACTGATATCCCAAATAACCCTGTCCTCTGTTTTAGTGCCCCACAAAGATACTCACGTTGTGGTGCTTGTACACACTTTAAGGCTACGAATTGAGGTGTCGACTTGTACACCATATGTTGCAGTTTGTTCTTAATGTGCCATAAGCTTACTGCATGAACTAACTCATCCTTTGTTTGGAACAATAGCCCCTGCTCCAAGCCAGATCCCATGGATCTCTATCTTCTGCTTGTCTCCCAATTAGAACATACTGCCTAGACTACCTAACTAACATCTTTAAACTTAGGAACAGGGACTTGAGAGATTGTAGGCCCATCAACATTATTTGGTATAGCCTCACAAGCTTTAATTACTAGCATCTGCATTGTCATCATATGCGTCGGAATCATTGTTGGCATAAGCCCTATCAAACATACTTCTGTTCTCATTTGCAATGACTCCATCTATCAATGAAACATCAACATTAAGGCTTCAGACACATCAGAAGCTCTTTTGGAGGAGCCAGAAGATTTAAATTGAAAATGTGCTACATGATATTGAGACCTGCCTGAAACATCCACATCATTTATATATAATTCTATGCATGTTGTCCTACTTTCTAAGGCCACTTCGAACATAGAACTCAAAGTCACTGGACAATTGATCTCAATAGGTGCATAACGCATACGATTTTGGGATACCAACATTCTCCATATAATCACTATTTCAGTTGTATTACTATTCCACCCAATAGCTTCATGCATCATCCTCTTCAACTCTGCAAATGAATTTCCAGTTTGGGCCCTAAGTACAAACTATCTTCCACCCATGTAATAAACACCATAAACATTTTGTATCATATTTCTATCATAATGACACAACAATGTCACTATAGTGCATGCCATAATTTCTAGTTTGATTACCCAAGAATAAAACAACCAACAATCAGTAAGTATAACTAAAACCTATAGACTAATGAATTATTTTTCAAAGTTTCTGATTAAATATCTACAAAAGAGATTTTTACTTTAAAATAACTATAATATATTTTTTTAAATATCCAAAAGATATATAAATATTTAAAAGATAATTTTTATAGTTTAAGAAAAAAAATTTTAATGTTTACTCAGCAAAAATTAAAGAATATTAATGATGTTATGTTAAAGAGTGATATTGGAAAAATTGAAAACTTTATGGGGATTCTTAATCTAAATTTAGGTGATTTTATTAAAAATTTTAAATATATCGTACAATATAATAATTTTTCTAACAATAACGTCAGTATATTAACTAACCCATAGTAATATAATATTTTGTAAATTAAATTTATTACATGAATAAAACTAATATAGCAAAATTAAAATAGTAAATAGATGATACATACAACTTTTTTAATGTTAAACCTCAATGTTAATACTATTAATATTTGTTATTTTGTTAAAATAATTTTAAATATCTTGAATATTTATAAATTAGAATTTTTGAATTTTAAAAATTCAAATTTCACTTTAAATAATATTAATATATATTAACAATAATTTTAAATATCTAAAATATTTATAAATTGAATATCAAATAAATAAATTCAAATTTTATTTTAAAATACTTTTAATATATCTAAAAATATTTTAAAGATGTAAAAAAAATTATAAATATTTAAAGGATAATTTTTATACTTAAAAATTAACTTTTTATATAAATTTTCAACAAAAATTAATGTATATTAAGGGTATTACATTAAAGTGTGATATTAAAAAATTAAAAACTAATGGATATTATACAACAATATAGCATAAGAATTTGTTCAATAATAATTTGTCTATATTAAGTAACGTCCTTTATAATATAATATAATATTTCATATATTAAATTTATTAGATGAAAAAAAATAAATAATCTAACAAAATCAACATAGCAAGCAGGTGATATAAAATAACATTATGGTAGAATATATAAGAAGAAATAGAACTAAAAAAATTATAATTCTAACTTACTTGTGAGTGAAAATGAAAGGAACAAAAGAGGTGAATGAAAGTATAAGATATTAGTACATAAATATGTAAGTAAAGAATATGTAAAATGTGAGAAAAGTGTGAAATGGGGGATTTACTTATATAGAGATTGTGGGAAGAGAAGAAAGTCACAAATGTAAGAAGTAGAGGGAAGTCACGGGTTGCTTGGGAAGGGAAAGTCATGGGTGCTTGGGAAGGGGTGATGTCGCGGGTTGCTTTGGAATGGGGAAGGAATATGTCAGGGGAAGTCAAAATGGCGCTTGCTCGTAAAATTGGAGCCTTCTATAATTTTACACTAAAGTGCCTCCATAAATTTTACAATAGGTGCATTAGAGGCAAAAATTCAAATTGCGCCTATAAACTTTTACTGACACGTAGGTCATTTTGCTAAATATTTTTAAAATTAGGTTACCTTTCTAAATATTTTTCAAAGTAGGGTACTTTGCTAAATAACTCTAAAAAAGGGAGAAAATAAGAAAAAAAAGAAAAAAAAAAGAGAAAGAGAGGGGAAAAAAGATGAAACGAAAAGAAAAAGGGAGAGAGATTATTAAGGGAAAAAAAAAAGTGATCATGAAAAAAAGTGATCAAGAAAAAAAGAATATTCAATTGTTTGTACAAATTTGCAAAACAAAAAAGCCTAAGGTATTGATACTATGTTATTCATTTTCTTTCTACATCTTCTATTATTTTACTCTTATTTACACTTTCTCTACTCCAAAATTCCAATTCTCTACACTACTTTTTAAATTGGTTTTAAAAAAAATGATGGTCAATTTCTTGGAGGGGTTAAAATTTTTTTTTTTTCCTTCCTCATCTTCTTCCAAATGCTAAAAGATTTTCAGCCCACGATGGGGTTCGCAAGATTCTGCATGGGTGTGTACTAGAATATCCCTTTAACCTACGATGAGTTCGCATGATTATCTTTTGGGGGGGGGGGGGGGGGGGGTACTAAAACCTATGATGGAATTTGCAAGATTCCACGTAGGCGTAAGCCCAAAAGGCATTTCTTTTAATCCCGGATGAGTTTGCAAGATTCCATGTGAGGGTATGATCCTATGTGAGGTGTTAAAAAATATTTTAGGGCAAATTATGGAAAGACCTCCTGAACTTTACTGTTAAATACAATACACTTATTGCACTTTCAATTCATAAAATAGCCTGTTGAACTTCATAATTAAACACAACATACCCTCTGCACTTTTAATTTTATAAAATAGCCTCCTAAACTTTGTTATTGTACACAACTCACCCTTAAACTTCGTTACTAAATACAACTCACCCTTTAGACAAACTTGAAATTAAAACAATATATGAAATTTAAAAATTTAAAATAAATTATGAAAAAAATTTTGAAAAAAATACAATAATACTTTTTACCCTTGGTAAAAAATAGATTAAGAAATTTAATAGTAAAACCGAATCCTTCAAATTTAAAAATTGGGATTTTCTAGTTTTAAACAATGAAATAAATTTATGATTTTAGAAGAAAGATAGAAGATTGTTTCTAGGCAAAAAATACGAGGATTTTTTGATATTTATATAAAATAATTATTTTAATTAATTATAGTAATAATATTACAAATTTAAAAGTTAATAATTTTTTTTAATTTTTCAGAAAAAATACTGTAAGATAAAATATAATAATTTTCTTAAAAAATAAATTTCAAAATTTGATTAATAAACTTAAAATTAAAAAATTATATAAAATTAAAAATGTAAAAATAAAAACTAAGAAAATACGTTTTTTAAAAAAATTGAAAAATAAAATAGAAAAATATTATTATATTTTTTAAACTTTTTTCAAAGATATATTCTTCCATAATTTGTTTCAAAATTTTAATTTTGTACCCTTTTTTAATTTGGGTGTGGTATGTTTAGTAATGAAGTTTAGGAATGAGTTATGTGTAATAAAAAAGTTCAGGGAGCTTTTTTTTAAAATTAAAAGTGCAGGAAGTGTTGTGCTTAATTGCAAAGTTCATGAGACTATTTTATGAAATTAAAGGCGTAAGGTTTTGAAAGTGCTGGGGATATATTGTGCTTAATTATAAAGGTTCAAGGGGCTGATTTTTGAAATTAAAAGTTATGGGGGTGTGTTGTGTTTAATTTGAAAGTTCAAGAGGTTTCACTATATTTTGCCAAAAATTTTATTATAAATAATTTCAACCAACAATGAGGTTGGGTTCACTTTTGATATGAATTCTTCTACATCCGTGAAATTTGCTTAAAATTTTCCTAAATCCTTTTTTTTAACATTAAAAGAATGAAAATTTATTTTTTTAAAAAAAAGAAAAGACACTTTTTTTGACTTAAAAGAGGAAGAAGAGAGACATAAAAAAAGGCAAAACACTTTTTTTGTTTAAAAAAAAAGTTAAATCAGAATAAAAAAAAAGGAAAAGGAGAAGGAAAAAAAAAGCTTTGATAAAATAAAAAAAAAAGTTTAATCGGTTGTAATTACAAATGTTTATTTTACTTTTAGAACTACGTTAACTTGATCCCGAAAAAGGTACGTATGAAACCCTAGATAAACAATTGGGTGCGGTTATGAATATAAAAAATCAATTTGGAAAATTCGATGTTCTATTTTCATAACTACATTGACTTGATTCCTGAAATGGATACATAGGAAACCCGAAATAAAATATCGAGTGCAGTCACAATTACTAAATATCAAATATGAAATGTCGGATTCATGTGGTTTGAACAAGGGTAACCTGAAATTAAGCTTGATTTGGCGGGATACAAAATAACAAAAAAAGGAAAGACTCCGAGCTTGAAATTCAAATGGAAATAAAAAAGGAAAAATACAAATGAGTTGGACCAAATATGTTTTAATTAGCTACATGAGTTCCAACACCTTTAAATCAAATTTAGACATAGAGTGGAACTACAGATTGCTTAATTCCTTAAGAGGGTACATAAGCAACTTATTTCAGGTGCAGCGCAAATACTAAAATAAATATTTTTTTTTTCTCTCATGGGATTAATATTACGTCAACATTTTGATTAGTTGACTAAATTTGATTTGACCCAGGTAACCTAAACTAAATGACTTCTATGTCCGATCCAAATCAAAATAGTTTATGTCTGACTTAGATCCAAACCAACTTCCTTATTAAATCGAAATCCAAAGGACTTCATGTCAAACCAAGTGCCAAAAAAATGACTTCCATGTTGAATGCCAAATTAAATTTCATTTTGTATCCCAATCCAAATTTACTTATTCAAAATAACTTAAACCTCAAATTGACTTCAATGTCACACCTAAACTTAAATAGCCATTTATGTCATACCTAAAGTCACCCCGACTTTTATGTCAAATTCAAGCACAAAAAAGTGACTCTCATGTCAAATTTAAGTCTATACCAAGCCTAAACCAAATTGACTTCTATTTCATACTTAAGTCCAAATTGACTTTTATGTCAAATCCAAATTTAAAAGGGCGGCTCCCATGCCAAATCTAAGCACTAAATGATGTCAAACTCAAACTCAAACCCAAATTCCAACGCCAAGTTAACTTCTATTAAAATCAAATTCAAAGTGAATCTTACGTCAATTCCAAATCCTAAATGCCAAGTCTAAACAGAAATGTCTTCCAAGTTAAGTTCAAATTTAATTGACATGTTAGTCAATTTTAAGCCTAAATCAAACCCTAATCCAAATTAATTCCAAGAGAAACCTATCTAAAATGGCTTCCCGGTCAAACTGAAATTCGAGACTACTTTCATGTTTAACAAATGGAGATTGCTTCCAAACCACACTTAAATCCAAATTACTTCCAAATGAAATCTAAAGTCAACTTTCCAAGTCAAACCTAAACCAAAGACAAATCAAGTACAATATGAATTCCAATTCAAACCTAAACCAAAGTCAAACTCCAATCCAAAAAAAAGACTTCCAATTTGAGTCTAAATCCAAAACATCTATCGTGTAAAACCTAAGTATAAATGACTCCCAAGTCAAAACTAGACCTAAATAACCTTCAAATTGAATGCAAACACGAATAAACCTAAAAGGCCCCTCTTAGACTTAAATCAATTAATCATCTCATCACTTAGTCAATTGATTAAAACATAAACATATCATCAGTAGGAATCAAAGGGTATTATCCTACGAGAGATGTAATTAAGAGTTTATATCATTTTGAATAGGATCGTTTCATAAATTAATAAAACCTATCTGCATTTTGTATATAAGGAAATTCATGTTTTGCAAATTTCAAATTTTTGCTCAATAGCCATTAAGATATAGATGTATGAATATTGGAATTTAGGTGCATGAAAACCAGGTCTGTCCAAAGATTGAGCCATTGCCTAAAATAAATAATATTTTCAAAATTAACTTATGAAGAAAAATATTTCCCTAAGTGACATTAGTGTCATCATTTCACTTTTTTTTTATACCTTTTTTTTTTCAAAAAAGCTAAATTTTAATGCATAGTTTTCAATATATGTGTATTCTATTTTTCAAAATTTAAAATACTTTTTAGTTATAGTAAATAAATTAAAATTATTTGTTAAATATCTAAATTAAATTTGTATACAAATAAATCAATTCAAATATTCAATAAACAATTTACTTTACATATTTAATAAATAATTTAATTTAATTTGTTTATTATATTTGAGAAAATACCACAAATTTAAAAAAATAAAAGTTACATGGGCTGAATTTCTATAATAGCATGTTTGGTAACTTATGTTTTCAAAATAGCATTTTAAATATCTTAAATAATTCAACTACTTTTTACCAGTAATTTCAAGATAATGTCTTTTTTGTTTTTACTTTTTTATACAATAATAATATTTACATAATATTAATTTTAATATATGATTTATCCCAATTTAATAAAAAGCTAATTATGTAAACCTATAACTATATGTATAATATACGTTATATTAATGTGTAATACTTATTTAATTTTTATTTTTAATTAGTCACTATTTAATCACATTAAAACGTTTGTTACAATAAACTTCGAAATCACATCAAAACTTTTATTATAATTTCTTTCTCACATGGTTGACTTCAATCACATACCAATTTTGTTTTTTAATAAGTGAAAATTACCATTTTACCCTTGCATACGTGGCATGTAGGCCATTTGTGCTACTGATTAAGCATGCTATTTTTATAATTTTAAATTTTTACATGCTATTTTAGATAACTTTGAATCTTCACATGCTATTTTGGGAACAAAATTTAGTGAATATCATCCATGTATCTTTTTTTTCTCTAAATTTGTAATATTTTTTCTAATTATAATAAATAAATTAAATTAAATTATTTAATAAATATCTAAAGTAAATTGTTTATTATATTTTTGAATTGAATTATTTCTATACAAATTTAATTTAGATAGTTAACAAATAATGTTAATTTGTTTATTATATTAAAAACTATTTTAAACTTTATAAAACTAGAACATACATATACTGAAAATTGTACATTAAAATTCAGTTTTTTAGAAAACAAAGTTAAAAAAAGAATAAAAAAGTGAAATGATGACGTGAATGTCACTTAGGGATATATTCTTTTTAGAAGTTAGTTTTGAAAATACTTTTTTACTTTAGTGATATTTGAGGCAATAGCTCCCACTCTTGACGGACCTAGTTTTCACGCACCTCAAATACAAATTTTCAAGCATCTATATCTTTGTTGCTATTGAGCAAAAATATAAAATTTACAAAATATGAATTTTCTTACATATAAAGTGTACATAGGTTTTACTAATTTAGGAAACTATCCTATTCAAGGTGATATACACCCTTAAATATATCTCCTTGAAGAGAATACCCTTTGATTACGACTGGTGATATGTTTATAATTTAATCAATCAACTAGGTGACTAGATGATTAATTGATTTAAGTCTACAACATGTTTTAGGCTTAATCGTGTTTGCATCAACTTGAAGGTTATTTAGGTCTAGTCTTGACTTGGGATTTATTTATTCTTAGGTTAGACTCGATAGGTTTTTTGGATTTAGCCTCGAGTCAGAAGGCTTTTCTTTTTCACTAGAGTTTGACTTGGGCTTAGATTCGACATGGAAATTATGTTGGACTTGATTTAATTTTGGTTTAAGTTTGACTTGGAATGTTGAATTTAGTTTTGGTTTGAATGTAATTTGGATTTAGGTTTGGTTTGGAAGCAATACCCATTTCTTAAACTTGAAAGTAGTCTCGAATTTCGGTTTGACCAGGAAGCCATTTTAGATAGGGTTTTACTTGGAATTCATTTGGATTGAGGTTTGACTAAGGCTTAAAATTGACTAAAATATCATTTAAATTTGAACTTAACTTGGAAGACATTTTGATTTAGACTTGCCATTTATGATTTGGAATTGACGTGGGATTCACTTTGAATTTGAGTTTGACATAGAAGTCAAGTTGACTTTGAAATTTAGGTTTAAGTTTAAGTTTGACATCATTTAGTACTTAGAATTGGCATCAGACGTCTTTTGAATTTGTGTTTGACATAAACATCAATTTGGATTTAAGTATGAAATGGAAGTTAATTTGGTTTAGGTTTGGTATAAACTTAAATATGACACGAAAGTCATTTTTTTGAGCCTGAATTTGACATAAAAGTCAGGGCTACTTTAGGTGTGACATAAATGACTACTTAGGTTTAGGTGTAATATGGAAATCAATTTGAGATTTAGATTATTTTAAATTTGAGTTTGAGCTTGATATGAAAGTAAATATGGATTTGGATACAATGAAATTTAATTTGGCATTTGGTTTGACATGATGTCCTTTTGGATTTGGACTTAACAAGGAAGTTGGTTTGGATCGAAGTCAGACATAAAGCTAACTTTATTTGGAGCAGGCACATAAGTCATTTGGTTTAGGTTAACTGAGTTAAATCAAATTTAGCCTACTAATTAGAGTGTTGAAATAATATTAATCTCATGAGGGGAAAAAAAAAAAAAAAAGAATTAAGCATATTTAGTTTAACTCATTTATATTTTTTTCCCAATTTAATTTTGAGCTCAAAATCCCTTTTTTTTTTTGTTATTTTGGATTAAACTTAATTTTAGATTGTCCTGGTCAAACCACATCAATCCAATATTTCATGTTTGATATTTAGTAATCGTGATTGCACTTGACATTTTATTTTAGGTGTCCTATGTACCCATTTTATGGATTAAGTCAATGCATCTATGAAAATAGAACATCGAATTTTTCAAATTGATTTTTTGTATTTGTAACTAGACCCAATTCTTTATCTCAAGTTTCCTATGTGCCCTTTCGAGATCAGGTTAACATAGTTCTAAAAGTAGAATATCAAATTTTCAGTTTGATTTAAAACATTTGTAATTGCAATCGATTAAACTTTTTTCTTTATCGAAGCGTTTTTTCTTTTCCTTTTTCTTTTTTATATTTTCTTTTTTTTTTTTTTTAAAAATTTTTGCCTATTTTTTCCTCTCTCTTCTTCCTCTTTTTATAAGGGGGGAAAAAGAAAGGAGAGGGGGAAAAAAAGAGTTGGGGAGTATAGTGCCGTATGCCCTCTTTCTCTTGCTTTTTTTAAAATTTTATTTTTTAATTTTTTTAAAAACTTATTTTTTAGTATTTATTTTCACATTTTGGTCCCAACCATCTTTTGTTGTATAAAACAATAAAATTCCTACTTTTTAATTTGATAGATTTTTCTTACTTTTAAATTTATTGATGTAATTTTTACCAAGGTTAAGAAACATTACTATATTTTTAGAAAATTTTTCAAGATTTTTTTTACCTAATTTGTTTTATGTTTTTAAATTATATATATTTTTTAATTTCAAATTTCTTAATGCCTCAAGGGTGAGTTGTGTTTAATAACAAAGTTTAAGGGGTGAGTTCCGTGTAATAACAAAGTTCAAGAGACTTTTATGAAACTAAAAGTGCAGGGAGTGTGTTACGTTTAATTATAAAGTTCATAGGGCTATTGTATGAAGTTGAACGTGTAAGAGGTGTGTTGTGGTTAATTATAAAATTAATGGGGTCTTTTCATAATTTGCCCTAAAATTTTTCTTAACACCTCACATACGAGCATATCCACATGTAGAATCTTGCGAACTCATCGCGGGTTAAAAGAAATGCCCTTTCGGGCTACACCTACACGGAATCTTGCGAATTCCATCTAGGTGTTAGTATACTGATGCCGGATGAATCAAAAATGGATAAAGAATTGCATTAACTAGTACTGTAACAAGCAAGTAAATGAATCAAGAAGAAAAGTTAGGGAGAAACAGAAGGGAAGTAGTTAGGGAGAAAGAATAGAGATTGTTATTACTATTTTGGATACATCCATACAATTACAATTCATCTATTTATATGTAAGCAACAACCTAAGAACAACGTAAACTACTAAAAACAATTCTACTAATACAATTACCATAAGGAATACAATTACCACTACTAAAATGGTAAATAATTACCAAAGGAATACAATTACCACTACTAATACAATTCTACTAAATGTCCTATATCAATAGCCTCCCCTTAAAAAACACCCCTGTCCTCAAGGGTGAAAGTTGAAGCATTACCCTCCTGAGTCAAATACTATGGGTACCAATTGTAAGTCTATAAAAGAAATAAAATGAAGCATAAAAAATGAAAAAAATGGACTAGGTCTAATACAATATTTTTCCCTAAATCTAACCCAAGAGGTAGAAGAAAAAGTTGGGCCAAATATAGGTAAATTTAGGCCTAGGAAATCAAAAACATGGAAAGACCAAACAGGGATATAATGGTAGTTGTTTGGTATGTGAGGGGTATATCGGTAATTTTGCTTTATTGACTCTTTGTCTCCCATTTGGAAGTTTAGCTGCAGCACCTCCTCCGGCACCGCCATCCATCCCTCGTCATCAACCACTAGTGGCGCTAACAACCTTGGCCACACAAGCTTCGATTGATCACCCTTCAACATCCTCAACCAAATCAATTCATTGGATGAAGACATTTGGAACCCTAGCAATGGTTGAGGAAGTGGCTTGGCCTTTTTGCTCGACCTCTCCATGCTCACCACTCTAATAACCTCTGTAGGTACCACCTTTGTCTGTTATCATCTTCGCCATCATCACTCTTGGCCTCTTCCTAGCCTCCATTTCCATCTTCGATGGATCTTCACATATCATGTCTTCAATTTTCCCCTCCTCCTTCTTGAAACTCTTCGCAGGGGTTACTAACACCATATTCTCATAAGAATCGGGAATCGCCATCTCAATTTTCACCCCCACCGACTTTGGTTGTTTAACCGTCAGACTAATAGGTGTCGTATTTTCCACATTTTTGGTGTTTGAGTGTGTGGATTTACGTCTATTGACCAATTGATGCTCGAGAATTTTGCCAAATTTTCCATCAATGGATCCATTTTTAGATCCTTGAAATTCATTCTCCTAAATTGCTTAGCCATTTTAGCTCCTCAAAGTCTCAGTTCTTCTGTTATTCTGTTTTTGAGCTCTATACTTATATTGACCGCTATGACATCTCTTTTCCATAGGTTGAGAGACTCGCTTGGCTTTGATACCATTGTTGCAGCAGAATTAGGAAGGATCTAAGCCGTTCAAAATTTAATGTAAATCCAACAGAGAGAAATTGAGGAGAGAAAGAATCAAGAAGTAAATGGAGAAAGAGAGATTATTATTATCTATATTCATTCATGTCTACAATTAACCTTCAAATCACTATTTATACGATACATGTTTGTCTAACAACCTTAACTACTCAACCCAACTAAACTAACTCTTGCAAAACTAATAGAAATAATAATTATTCCCTTTGAGAGTATACTTATGTCATGTGTTAAGCTTGTTTAATTCAATGCCTTCAATTATCTTGTATCAATTGATGCAGTAGAATTAGGAAGGAACTAAACCCTTCGTAATTCAATGTAAATCCAATAGAGAGAAACTGAGAGGGAGAGAAAGAATCAAGATGTAAAAGGAGAAAGAGAGATTATTATTATCTACATTCGTTCATGTCTACAATTAACCTTCAAACCTCTATCTACGCAACACATATTTGTCTAACAAC
Organism: Simmondsia chinensis; assembly: GCA_018398585.1. Taxonomy (NCBI): domain Eukaryota; kingdom Viridiplantae; phylum Streptophyta; class Magnoliopsida; order Caryophyllales; family Simmondsiaceae; genus Simmondsia; species Simmondsia chinensis. Next base: position 24,110,103 of record JAGTTD010000007.1, on the reverse strand, counting down.
CTTAACAACTCTAGGTAAATTTAGGCCTACAAAATCAAAACCCTGGAAAAAACAAAGAGGGATATGATGGTAATTGTATGGTATGTGACGGTTCTATTGGTTATTTTGCATTATTGACTCTTTGTTTCCCATTTGGAATTCTACTGTATGGGTGCACCATCCCCTTAGCGACAAAACCTCCTCAGGCACCGCCTCCCACCCCATGTCGTCAACCACTAGTGGCGCCGACAACCTCGGCCACAAAAACTCCGACCAATCACCCTTTGACATCCTCAACCAAATCAATTCGTTGGATGTAGACATTAGAAACCCTAGAAAAGGTTGAGGAAGTGGCTTGGCCTTTTTGGTCGACCTCTCCATGCCCACAGCTCTATTAACCTCCATGGGAACCACCTTCTCTGTCATTATCTTTGCCTTCATCACTCTTGGCCTCTTCCCTGCCTCCATTGCCATCTTCGATAGATCTTCACATATCACGTCTTCGATTTTCCCCTCCTCCTTTGTGAAGCTCTTCGTAGGGGTCACTAACACCATATTCTCGAAAGAATCGAGAATCTCCATCTCAATTTTCACCACCACTGACTTCAGTTGGTTAACCTCCACATTAACAGGAATCATAATTTCCACTTTTTTGGTGTTTGAGAGAGTGGATTTACCTCTATTGACCAATTCATCAACATTTCTTGAAAATTTTGCCAATTTTTCCATCCATGGATCCATTTCTAATCCTTGAAATCCATTGTCCTAAATTGCTCAACCTTTTCAGCTCCTTGGCGTCTCAGTTCTTTGGCTATTTTGTTTTCAAGCTCCAGACTTATATTGACATCCATAGCAACTCTTTTCCACATGTGAGAGGTTCGCTTAGCTCTGATACCATTGATGCTGGATGAATCAAGAATGGATGGAGAATTGCACTAATTCGTATTGTAACGAGCAAGTAAATGAATCAAGAAGAAGAGTTAGGGAGAAATAGAAGGGAAGTAGTTAGGGAGAATAATAGAGATTGTTATTACTATTTTGGATACCTCCTTGCAATTACAATTCATCTATTTACATGTAAGCAACAACCCAAGAACAATCTAACTACATGCAGCTAACTACTAGAATGGTAACTAATTGCCACAAGGAATACAATTCCCACAACTAATACAAAAAGGAAAAGGAACATACCTAGTGCCTCAAGGGCTCCCACCTACGCAGGGTTGGGGGGGGATGGATGTGCGCAGCCTTCCCTCTTCAGGGTGTTAACCTGAAGAGAGACTGTTTCTCAGTGCCCCCAACCTGAAGGTGGGGACTTCTCAGGCGGTCACCCATCCTGGTACTATTCTCGCCCATGCACTCTTAACTTTGGAGTTCTAATGGGATCTGGTGACGGCGTGTTGGTGCCCTCTTTGGTAATTCCCACAACTAATACAATTCTACTAAATGTCCTACCATTATACCCCCACGTAGAATCTTGCGAACGCATTGTGGGGGAGAGGGACTTTCTAGTATACGCCACACTTGCGAACCCAATCGTGGTTTGAACATGTTTTAGCATTTGGAAGAAGACGAGGAAGGGAAAATATATATATATTAAACCATCTAAGAAAGAGATCAACATTTAAAAAAAAAAAAACAATTTAAAAAGTAGTGTAGAGAATTGGAATTTTGGAGTAGAGAAAACATACTTAAGAACAAAATAATAGAAGATGTGGAAAGAAAACGAATAACATAGTATCAATACCTTACTTAGGCTTTATTTGTTTTGAAAATTTTGCATGAGTAACTGAATATTCTTTTTTTCTTGATCACCTTTTATTTTTGTATAATCTCTCTCTCTTTCCCTTTTCCTTTCTTTTGGGAATGCAATAAAAATTTTTAGCGAATTTACTAGCGCGGGCACAGCGGAACACCAATTTAAAATTCTTAATTTTAAATCTAAAGGCATGACCTAATTAAATTATTTAATTAAATCTAGATCTTACTCTAATGGATTTATAATATAACAAACACAAACATTGAGTAAAATATATATAAACATATATAAATATAGTATGTAGAATAAATAAAATAAAGAAAAAATAAATTAAATATCAAATACTCAATTTAGACATATCTGAAGCATGAATCTCATCTCCGACTTGAAGATCTAAAATTCAAAGAAGAATTCTCGACACCTCAAAGTCTTCTTCGTAATGACCTCTTCTAACATTGGGAGTGTGAGCTCCAAAAATATTTGTTTTAGGAAAAATTTTGAAATAAAATTTTTCCTTTAATCTTTCCAAAAATAATTTTTTAGAAAACTTATGCTAAACAATAATTTCGAGAATTCCTGAAACAATTTTAGGGTTTTCTTCATGGGAGAAAAAAAAAAAAAAACTAGGTTCCAAAACCTAATAATAATTCTCACATGAACAGATATATATAATACAACACCTGATGTCAGCTAGAAGGAGACCCCAGACACGTGTAACCCGTGTGAAATCTGTCTCGCTAACGTTAGCATGACATCAGTAACGCAGATTTCCCTTTTTTTTAATTTTGGTGTTGAGTGCGTGCAGTGCACGTGCCCACCCTTTCTCAGCACCAGCCTTCGCGGGTATGCATTGCACCCTATTTGTGGTGTTTAGTAGGTGCTTGGAAAGAAGCTAAACTCAAGCTATTTAAAGATTATCGAGATTCCCATTATCCCTTTGCTTTTTTGGTCCTTCTTTCATTCCCTTTTTTTATTTATAGTGGTGGGATGATTTTTTTAGTTTTTAGATAAGTGTCCTTTTCTCTTTCTTACAAATTAAGTTTTAAATGTGTTTTAGAAGAAGTGATGGATAAGTTTACATGGTATTGTCATTATATGGGCGAATTACATTAATTTTTTCCCTTACTGGGCGAATAACATTGATTTCTACCCTTACTGGGCGATTGATTTTTTCCCTTACTGTGCAAATTGTGTTAGTTTTTATCTCTACTAGCCGAATAACGTTATTTTGTACCCCTACTGGGCGAATTGTGTTGTTTTTTTTACCCCTACTGGGCGAATTGTGTTTTTTTTTACCCCTACTGGGCAAATAATATTGATTTTCACCTCTATTGGGTGAATAATGTTATTTTTTACCCCTAGTGTTGATTTTACTCTTACTAGGCGAATTGTGTTAATTTTTACCTTTAGTGGGCGAATAATGTGGTTTTTGTTCTTACTGGCCGAATAGTGTTGATTCTCACCTCTACTAGGCAAATAATGTTGGTTTTTACCCCTACTGGGCGAATTGTGTTGATTTTCACCCCTACTAGGCGAATAGTGTTATTCTTTACCTCTATATTAGGCGAATAATGTTATTTTTACCCGTACTAGGTGAATGACATTGATTTTACCCGTACTGGGGGAATTGTGTTGATTTTCACCTCTAGTGGGCGAATAATGTGGTTCTTGTTCCAACTGGGTGAATAGTGTTGATTCTCATCTCTACTTGGCGAATAATGTTGTTTTTTACCCCTACTGGGCGAATAGTGTTGATTTTCACCCCTTCTAGGCGAATAGTGTTATTCTATACCTCTATTAGGTGAATAGTGTTATCTTTTACCCCTATTGGGCGAATAGCGTTGGTTTTACCCCTACTAGGCAAATTGTTGTTAGTTTCACCTCTAGTGGGTGAATAATGTGGTTTTTGCTCCTATAGGGCGAATAGTGTTGATTCTTACCCCTATTGGGCAAATAATATTGATTTTCATCTCTACTGGGCAAATAATGTTGTATTTACCCTTATTAGGCAAATTGTGTTGATTTTCACCCCTAATGGGCGAGTAACGTTGATTTTCACCTCTACTGAGCAAATAATGTTATTCTTTACCCGTACTGGGCGAATAGTGCTGATCTTACCCCTACCGGGCGTATTGTGTTGATTTTCACATATAGTGGGTGAATAATGTTGTTTTTTACCCTTACTAGGCGAATTGCAATAATTTTTAGTTATTTTTCTGAATTACAAACATATTAGCCCCTCACTTTTCAAACAAATTTTGTTCTTTTGTTTAGAAAGTATTAATCTACTGTTGTTCCCTATTTTTTCTATAAATACCCCTTTTGGAGTATAATTATTTCTACAATGACATTATAAGAAGTCAATTAGGCTTTGCTCAAATAGAGGATAAGTTAAGGGAGCAACGCTTGCGGTGGTTTGAGCATGTTAGGAAGAGACCCACCACTACCCATGTCAGGAGATATGAACAACTTCAGATAACAGATGGGAAAAGAGGGAGAGGTCGGCCGAAGAAGAGTTGGATGGAGACTATTCATCAAGACCTCACATATCTCAACCTAAGTGAAGAGATGGCCCCTAGATAGAGCTCAGTGGAGGATAGTGGTGGCCAATGGGCCGGGTTGGCCCGGAAATCGGCCCGGGCCCGGTCTACCTCGGGTCGGGCCACGGGCCAAAAAAAATATGCCGCTGGGCCCAACTCTTAGAGAGCCGTTGCCCCAACTTTCAAATTTAAAAAAAAAATTATATTTTTTTTTCTATAAATACTTAGTCCTCCCCAACCCATTTCCTCACCAAATCTTCAATCCTCTCTTCTCTCTCTATACATTCATCATCTCCCATCTCCTTCAACTTTGCTAATTGCAACATTATGCTCTAAAGTTCGAAGTTCATAAAGTGTTTGCCTGAAGTTCGAATTTCATTGTTCTCTTGTTTCGGTAATTTTAGTATCACAATTTTATTTGGTTCGCATTTTAGTTATTTAATTTGCATTACTACTTGCATTTTATAAATACTAATCACTTATACTAATATGGCACACAACTCTTCATCATCTTCTGGAGCAGGTCGTGCTAGTTCTAGCTCTTCTAGGCCACCCATAATCCCTAAAAGGAATAGAATTGTCATACTTAATACGGAAGAATAAGCTTTTATACAACCAGGCCCATCACCCCCATACACTGATGATTGGGACTTTGAACAACAACAAGATTATCATGAGTCGAGTGGTGGGGTTGGAGACTCATAAACTGATGAGGAACCCATGCCCACCACCGAAGCCCAGCCTGAAAGTAGTACCTTTACTTGTAGGTGTACAACTAGTGGGGTATGGAATTACTTTACCCTTAATAGGACAACTAATAAAGCAACTTGTAAATTATGTGACCCACCTAGAACTTTTAGCCATCAACCTGGCAGTGGGATAGGCACATTAAGCAGACATATACTTAGGTGTCACCCCGAGCAATGCCCAGATAAGAGCCAACGACGTCTAGTACAGTAAGTGACTGGTGCACTTGCTAATTTTAGGTTCTCTCAAGAGAGCAACCGCAATGGGCTAGCTAAATATATAATTTTGGGTGAAAGGCCTTTCAATGCCGGTGAAAACCCATATTTCGTCGACTACCTCCAACAATGGGTGAACCCCGCCATTGTGAGGGTTCTTCGGAACATCGTAAATCGGGACGCTTTTACGTTGTACCACATGATGAAAACTGAGGTCTTAACACTTTTTGCGACGAACACGAGCATGTTCTCGTTGACGTCGGTCATATGGAAGTCGAAACCCGGCCAACCTTATATGTGCATAACGGCACACTAGATCGATGACTCCTACATCCTCCAAAAGAGAATAATTCATTTTGGTATTTTAGATTGCCCCCACACTGCCGAGATAATTACGGGTGCAATTATGTCGGCAGTCCTCGACTGGGGCATAGAGCGACGTATCTTCGGTATTACGTTCGATAATGCTACCAACAACACTGCATCCGTTACACATTTAATTAGGCACATGAGACCCATGTTAGGTGGGAAGTGTTTCCATATTCGTTGCATTTGTCACATTTTGCATTTAATGGTAATGGATGGTTTAGAGCTTGTAAACGCATCCCTTAACACCTTAAGATCCATAATAATATCTACTAAATCATCCGGCACTAGAAAAATAGATTTAGAAATTTATGTAGGTTACATGGCATAGAATATAAACAATTCAAATTAGACTCCCAAACTAGGTGGTCGTCTACGGTAGAAATGTTAGAGCGCATTCTACTATATTAAGACGTTCTGATGGAATTCGCACAGGACAATCGTTCAGAATGGAGCGATTACAACCTGAACGGTATACATTAGGAGATAATGGATGAAATTTGTAAATTTTTTACATGTTTAAAGAGGCCACAACATTTTTTTCGGGTTGCTACTATCCGACCATGCCTCAAGCAATATCAAGATTGCTTGATATTGTAAATTGGATGGCGAATAATGAATTCAACCCCATTTTGTTCTAATCGATTAAGGCAATGAAAGAAAAGTTTGCTAAATATTATTCTAAACTACCTCTTACATACTGCTTAGCAACTATTTTAGATCCTCGTTGTAAACGCGGGGGTTTAAACTTGTTTTGCTGACATTTTTTCAAATATTTGTATCCTAGTCTCGATATTGACACTTTCACTGTCGAAGTCGATAACGACTTGCATAGTTTATTTTCCCAATATTCCCGGAAATTAGCGTCCAATAATCCATATCCTAGTACTGCTGCAGTAGGATCTTCCACATCTAGAGGAAGTAGTTCACACACGTCATATTTGTGGAAACTGTTGGAGCAATTTACGCCCACAGTAGCCCCCACGTCATGTGACGAGCTAGATTATTATTTACGGACACCGTTGCTCCATATTTTCGCGACGCCGGCCAACCCGCATTTTGACCTTTTACAATGGTGGAACACAAACCAAGCCCAGTATCTCGTGCTTTCCACTATGGCACGTGATATATTAAGTTGTCCGGTGTCTTAAGTAGCATTGGAGTGTGCTTTCGGTCTTGGTGGCAGGTTGCTTGGAACGAAGAGGGCAAAGCTATCACCATCAAGCTTGGAGATGTCCGTGTGCTTGAAGGATTGGCTGCTAGCTGAGGCAAGAAATCAACAGAGAATGAAGCTGGATTCATCGAGTGATGAAGAAGACGACCGCACCATTGATACGTCAAACGATGGCACTGCAACCCCCCCATGTGACTGATATCAACACTTTTGTATGTTAATTATTTACTTTTAAATATTTACGTCAAAGACGACCGCACCCTCCATACGTCAAATTTTGTATTTTTTGATAAACAAATTTGTTCTTGTAAATATTAGGCTCCAATTGCGTTGTATTTGTACTTGTACTTGTTACGTTGTATTTGTACTTTTAAATGTATTTGTATCTCATATTATTTATCAATGAATTATAATAATTTTAGTTCAAAACGACTTTGTATTATTTAAATTTTACTTTTTTTTTTAAGCTGACGAAAGCGGGCCAACCCGGGCCCACCCTGCCCGGCCCGCACTGTAGTGAGCCTGGGCCTGGCCGGCCGGGCCCCGCCCCAGGCCCGGCCCGACCCGACCCAGCTTGTGGCCACCCCTAGTGGAGGATTAATATAGGTGTGCCGACATAGGGGCAGGAGCATTGACCCCATAGAAGTAATGAGCACTAGTAGGATACCACGAGGTTGCCTGTATGCCCGGCTATCAGTGCGGGCATTGCCGGGTGATTAGTGCTCCTAGGGCTGGATGGAGACAATTCCACATATGAGGAGAGGAAGAGGCCGATCAAAGAAGAGTTGAGTGGAGTCCTGCCCCTCCATATTATAGTTTGGAAGAAAGGAAGAGGCCGGCTAAAGAAGAGTTGGACGAGGACAATTCATCAGAAACTCGCCTACATCGACCTAATTGAAGAGATGATCCTAGTTAGAGCTTAGAGGAGAGTAGTTTAAGGGATACCCGATTGAGCAATGTAGGAGCTTTGAGCTCCCGCAAGCTAGTTCTCGTACCACGGCACTGCTTGTATGCTATTTTGTACATCTGCAGTACTGGTGTACCTTGTCCGCTTAGTACTTTCTATACTCTCTCTCTCTCTCTTTCTCCCTCCCCTTCTCGCTCTATCCCTCTACTGTCTTTCTCTCCCTCTCCCCTCTCTCCCCATGCTCTATGGATGCTTTATGGTGTTTGCTTTTGCCTTTTGCTCCTGCTGTTATGCTCCATGTCACTACAAGAAAACTGGTTTTTAACGACCGAAAACAACAACTGGAATTTGTTTTTGTCGTTAATAGTATGTGTGTAGTGTCTAGTTGCAACGGGATTAAAACACCGTCGTTAAAATGTGGTACATGTTGGGCTTATAACAAGGGGCACTAAATAATGTTGTTAATTCTACTCACAAACCGTCGTTGATAGGCTCAAGCAAGTGGTAAAATTTCTGTCAAAAAAGTTAAAATTCGTTAATTTTTAAAAAATGGGCCCTTTTTTAAATTTGTTATTGTCAATTTTTTTTATTCTCTAAAATTTTCTAATTGACATTACCCATCCATACCGTAATTCAAGTTCGAGAATTAAATAATATCCGAACTAATACTTAATTCGATATTTTACTCTTTCAGTATATTTCTATTATACTTGATAATTTTTTATTTTAGATACTAAAATATAATATTTTAATCAATTAAAAAATGTAATAGGTATAATAATTTCACAAAAAAGACATTATATCAATTTTGGGTAAAACCTTTTCCCACCCTTTCTTCCCTCCATAACCCATACGTATAACTTCTTCCCTAAAAAACCCTAGCACTTCACAAGTCTCCTCCTCCTCATTCAAACTCCACGAGCAGTAGGGCAGCGACGCAGGAAGCAAATCTTCGTCGGCACTTCGTGAACCAGCCGCACAACAGCGAAATCGAACCTCAGGTGATTAATTAACAACCTTGATTCCATATTTTACAGTATTTACCTATTGTACCAAGATTTCAAATGATTTTTTACTAGAATGACGAAGCTTTAAAGCGACTTTGTCTTGTTCTTTGGTAGTCCGTGTTGTATTCGCTGAATTAACAAATTAGTTGATAGTTCATTTTTGTTATAAGCTCATGTCTATTGTTTGTTGGTAATTAACAGCACTATTTCAATTCTTCACTGTATTGACCCACTATACCCAGAATTTGTATGATTTTTGCTAGATCGACAAAGCTTCAAAACGAATTTGTCCCCTTTATGTTGGTAATTCATGTTATGTTTGTTGAATTAACAAATTAGTTGGTAGTTTGTGCTTGTTATAAGCCCATGTCTATTGTTCATTAGTAATTAATAGCCCTAATTTAGTTTTTTGCTGTATTGACACATTGTATCTAGATTTTGAATGATTTTTTGCTAGGTTGTCAAAGCTTCAAAGAGAATAAGTCCCTTTTATGTTGGTAGTTCATATTATGTTTGCTGAATTAACAAATTAGTTGGTAGTTCGTGTTTGTTATAAGCCAATGTCTGTTGTTCATTGACAATTAACAGCCCTATTTTGGTTGCTTTTTAATGTAAATGACTAATTTGAACACATATGTTTGACATTGCTTTTAGAGTGTGTGATTAGTTATATATTAGGGTTTATAATTTATAGAGATACTAATTTTAAGATTGTTTTTAACATTGCCCTTGTTGTTAACATTCAAATTGAAAATTGTGTTGAAGCATCTTACACTAATTGAATTGAACTATACTTTTTAGGTATATTCTTGACATAACTTATAAGACTATGGTGTCTAATAAACAATGGATGCATTTTTTTCATGATCGGGTTAGTTTAATATATCAAAATGGAGTTCAAAATTTTTTAGATTATGCCGAGGAAAGAAAAGGGAGAACTTTTGCTTGTCCATGTACTAAATGCAACCTACGTGACTCTAGAGATCGCGAATGGGTAAGAGGTCATCTCCTCAGATATGGAATAGTGCCAAGTTATACTTTTTGGTATGACCATAGTGAGAGTCAAGTTGAAACCGAATATGATTTTGAAGGAGAGAGTGATGATGATCTTAAAGATGAAGATGATCTTGAACTTGATACAGATGGTGCTGTGAATGATATTTTAAGGGATAAATTTCTTTACTTTGGTGACATAAATTCTAATTATGCCAACATTGGTTCCTCAAGTCACGTTGTGCATGAAGAGAAGCCAAATGAGAAAGCTAAGAAATTCTATAGGTTGTTAGAGAGCTCTAAACAACCACTACATGAGGGGTCAAAGATCTTTCAATTTTCTGCTTTGGTGAAATTGCTTCATATAAAGACCCTAGGCCATTTGAGTAATGCATCATTTACCATGCTATTGCAATTCTTAAAGGAAGCGCTATTACCCGAGGGTTCTACTTTGCCAGATTCATATTACGAAGCAAAAAAGACTATTCGGGACCTTGGCCTTTCTTACACTAAAATTGATGCATGAGTAAATGATTCTATGCTATTCTAGAAGGAGGATGCAGAGTTGGATGACTGTAAGATATGCGGTGCTTCGAGATGGAAGGATGATAAGCATAACGGGGAGAAAAAATGTAAAGTAAATGGTAAAAAAAATACCATTTAAGACTCTATGTTACTTCCCACTAAAGCCGAGGTTGCAATAATTATATATGTCAACAAAGACTGCTTCTTTGATCAGATGGCATCACGATACAAGAAACAAAGATAATGTAATGAAGCACCCTGTTGATTCGCTTGCATGGAAATCATTTGATGAGTCACATAATGAATTTTCCGTAGAACCCCGTAATGTTAGACTTGGTCTTGCTAGTGATAGTTTCCAACCCTTTGTGAATTCAAAGACACCATATAGCATTTGGGCAGTCATATTGGTCCCCTACAACTTACCTCCTGAAATGTGTATGAAGCAGTCTAATATGATTTTTATCAATGCTTATACCTGGTCCTGAGGCTCCTGATAATGCAATTGATAGATATCTACAACCTTTGATTGAGGAGTTGAATAAGCTATGGGAATCAGGTGTTGAAACATTTGATGCATTGAGAAAACAACACTTTCTATTATGGGCTTCTTTGTTATGGACAATTAATGATTTTCCTGCTTATGGGAACTTATCGGGATGGAGCACCAAGGGTAAGTTAGCATGCCCTATTTATAATACAAATTCCTACTCTATTTGGCTACAGAATAGTGCCAAACAATGTTAAACAATGCACCGATGTTGGATACCTAGTAATCATAAGTGGCGAAAAGATAAAGACTCTTTTGATGGGACGATTGAGAAGAGATTTCCACCAATGCCATTATCCGATGATGATATCCTTTAGAGGATCTTGAGAAAATTACATTAAATAAAGCTCCACACTAGAAGGTCAAGCTGACATATGATACTAGGGGAGATAATTGGAAAAAGAAGAGTATTTTTTTCAAGCTTCGTTATTGGAGGACCCTTTTGTTGCGGCATAATTTGGATATGATGCATATTGAGAAGAATGTATGTGACAATATTTTCGGCACTCTTCTGAGCATCAAAGGGAAAACAAAGGACAATGTTAAGGGTTGTTTGGACTTGCAAGCAATGCACTTAAGCCGAATTTACATCCTTATCAAGAGGGCAATAAGACTAAAATAAATGATGGTTCATATACGTTTTCTGTAGCTGAGAAGCATAAATTTTGCCATCTTTTAAAAGATTTAAAGGTTCCAAATGGATTTTCTTCTAATATTTCTCATTGCGTGAATATGAAGGAGAGTAAGATATCGGGATTGAAGAGTCATGACTTCCATATTATTATCAAACATCTACTTCCTCTAGCAATACGCAGTCTACTTACAAAAGTGGAGCACGAGGCACTAATTGAGTTATCAATGTTTTTTAAGATCTTGTCTGCTCAAGCAATAGCTATGGATGAGTTGGATCAAATTGAGGCTCAAATTCCATTTATGCTCTGCAAGTTAGAGAGGATCTTTCCCTTTTCGTTTTTTGATGTTATGGTGCATTTGCCTATTCATTTACCTTATGAGGCTAAGATTAGGGGCCCAGTTCAATTTAGATGGATGTTTCCTATAGAGCAAGAATTATATCATCTAAAGTCTCATATTCGGAATGGAGCTCGTCCAGAGGGCTCAATTGCCGAGGGCTGCATAGCAGATGAGTGTATGACATTTTGCTCTAGGTATTTGGAAGACATGAAGACGAAGTTTACTTGCCCTAGGAGAAATGAAGAAGAATATAACTATGAGGGAGGCTTATATGTATTTTATCATTCTAGATGAGCATTAGGAGCTGCTTCATTTCCTAATATTGAAAACGATGAGTTGGATAAAGCTCATGTGTACATATTGAGGAATTGCGTTGAAGTTGAACCATTTCTCAAGTAAGACCCCATAACCTTATGACAAACATAACTGATTTTTCTTGTTCTTAGTCACCAAATTAATCACTTTTGTATGATTTCGTAGCTAGTTTGCTGAAGCTGTTGTATTCAGGGGTGTTGATTTACGTGGAAAGGATTATGATGCAAAATTTATGCATTGGTTCAAATATGAGGTAATCACACTATTTTGGATTTTAAATTCTTGCACAATTAGGCCTCTTAGTAAGTCATTCATATAAGTGAAAGCAACTAATTTAAGTTAAATGTTTGTTAGTGACACGTCTTTCTGAGCATGATAAAAGTAAAAAGATGGAAGAATTGTTGGCGTTGTCTCGTGGCCCTACTCAATATGTTACAAGCTATCAAGGATATATAGTTAATAGACATCGGGTCAATATAGAAGATCATGAGAAACGCTTGAAGACTGAAAATAGTGGGGTGCTTGTTGTTAGTAATACTGATAATAGAAGTGAAAATGTGGAATATTATGAAGAATTCATAGAGGTACTCCAGTTACAATATCTTGGTTGAAACAGAGTAGTATTATTTCGTTGTAAATCGTGGGATGTTTATGGAAAGGGAATGGTGAAAGATGAATATGGGATTGTTAGTATTGATCCTAAGCATAAGCTAAAAATAGATGAGCCATTTGCCTTGGCAAATCAGGTAAGACAGGTATTTTACATCGTAGACAAAGAGAGGAAAGGTTGGTATGTTGTTGTTGAGGCTCAACTGCATGACTTATACGAGGTCGAACAAAATGATAATTCCAATAATGTAGATCCTTGTGAAGCATATCAACAAGGCAAGCACTCCAAGCTCAATTTAATCTCATCCACTGTTTCAACTTTGGATGATACAATCAACTGGATGAGGATGGATATAGAGCCAATGGCTGTTGATTTGTCTGAGACCAATGAGATTAGAAAGAGGAAGAAAAGAAAAGAACATGACCTTATTTTCTTGTTTCATAGTTTATAATTTTGATGTTTCTCTTTGTTTTATAGTTTAGTAAGGAATAATAATTTGACTTCTCTTTTACTTGAGTTTCTATCACATCAGCTGACTTGTCTTCTACTGGTGAAGCAGTTTGCTAAATAAAAGGTTATGAAATCAAACACATGCCAAATTGCTAGGGGTTGTTATTGTTGTTGTACTGACTTGTTTTCTTATGTGACAGGACGATGTTTGATGACTTACTATTTGATTTATTTTTCTTTCAAATTTCTTTTATCCAATCTTTTTGATTTTTTTAATAGTTAAGTGCGCATAATAGAGAAAAAAATCCTAAGATAATTTTTAAAATCAAGAGGGAAACCCCTTTTTATTCTTCTCGTCCAGGATTACGTCATGGATCATTAGATAGGAATCCAAAAATGAAGAGAGAAACAAAGAATATTACTACTGTGTAAATGAAGAGAGAAAGAACACATGTTTGCAGTAGTCCTGGTAACTTAACTGTGTAATGTAGCTTATATTTTCATTTGTGAATAATTATGCGATGATTGTTAGATGTCTAATTTACAATGGCAAAATTTGATTAGCATGAAAAGAAATTGAGTTTACTTATTTGAATTAGGACAAATTTCATGACAAGAATACTGACTTGAAGGAGTATTGCAAAGAGATCTTAGATCATATGCGGTACTTGTGGAAAAATTAGAGAGGGGACTTGTATCGATTTGAGATTTTGAAAAGGCCTAAAATAGAAAAGCAGCCTCCGCCGCCTCCCAACTTCACTGTAAAATAAGCTTTGAGAAAGGTCTTGGCATATCAGCTTCCAGAAGGGTGGGATAAGGAGGATTGGGTATGGATTGTAAAAAATTTTTATGCATTTGATGAGTTCTAGGTATAAATTTTCTTCTATTTTTTGATTTTATTTTTTGTACTTCTATTCATGGACATATTAACTTTTTATTATTTGAAATATAGGCAAGGAGTGCCAGAAAATCCAAAAATAGGGCTGCGCTTTCGAAAGAACTGCTTCATCGTATTGGTTGCAGAGCTCATAGGCAAATTTTTAAAGATATAGTATGCAACTGACAACTTCATTATTTTATTTTTTAATTTTTTTCTCTAGTGGACAGTCTAACTATTCTTTGATTGTAAAGACTCAATAGAATGGGAAAGGTCCGAATCTTGGGGAGATGTTTCTGGCTACACGTTCAAAGGGTTATAAGCTGGCGACGCCAGAGCTTAGTCAGCAATATGTATATAGAATTTAAAGAATTTAAATATTTAATTACTTGTTTTCAAATATACTTTACTCCATTCTTGGTTCACCATATTTTGTAGGATAAAATTGTAGATGTATTTGAAGAGGATCCCACCTTATCTAACATTGAAGTTACTGAGAAGGTCTTCAACAAATGTCAAGCTCATGGTCATGTGTTTGGTTATGGGGGAGGAGTAATGCCTGGTGATTTGAGAGGACCATCTTCTACCAAGGCCGAGCTTCTTGAATAACTTCGTCAATCTAAGAAGGAAAACCGAGCACTTCTTAAGGAGAATAAACAATTTACTGATTTGGTAGCTAGAGTAAAAGCACTAGAGGATGGAGGTCTTAGCAACGAGTAAAATACTCCCTCCCTATCTACTGAGATGGATGATTACATTGATTAAGTATTATTAGGTATGTGGTAACCTTCTTCTTTTTCTTCTCTCTTTTTTTGCCCTTAGTTTTCACTTATGTATGTTAATATATTCATTAAGAATATATTATTGAGTCATTTGGAATTATTGTGGATTTGGACTTTGTGATTAATTTCTATGCAGAGTTTGAGAATGTTGTTGATTTATGACTCAGATTGTGTACTGTAGAGTTCAAGTTTGTAATGTATATAGCAAGGAGGTTTTGAATTGGCATTTTGAATTAAGTGTGGGTAGTAGTTTCTGTAATGATTCAAGATCAAACTTGAATCATAACATAGGTTAGATGATGAATTATACTAGGAAAAGGATAGTTTGATATGAGAAAGAAGAGAATTAGTTAAATATAAGATGAGATTAAGAGAGATTAAGTTGAGATTGAAGAGATTAAAGAAGAGCAGTTAAGAGAATTGATAGATAAGTAGAGAAAATTCTAACTAAGAGATAGAAATGAGGTCAATTATCATTCAACATATCAAGATTACATACTAGAGCTAATACATTGCACTTGGACACTAGACTCAACCGACTTACCTACCCCAAGCCGCCAACATTGACTTATTCCTATCTAACTCTTGACCAAGACCAACTAACCAACTAACCAACTAACAATTACTTCATATTTACATCATTGCATTATTAATATTTTCCTACATCTTGAATCATGATAATAGTCCCCCCTTTAGAGATTCTTGTCCTCAAGGATTTTTTTAGAGAGCATTAACTTGAAGGCCATTTTTAGTGATGCTGAAAACTGTTGAATTTGCAGCTGGTGAGCATTGGCTGTTGCAAAATTGTTGCTGGAACTGATGTTAACCTGAATATGATCTGAATGATGCAAATCACAAGTTCCTGCAGTAGTATTAGTTAGATATGCACTTCAAGAACTTCTATGCATTTGAATTCCAAGCCATAGTGTCCTCCAATTTGGTGCTCCAGCAGTATCAATTCAGCATTATGCTTTCCCACATAAACAACACACCTTGATTCTTATGTTCAAATTGATCAATTGTCACACCCAACCACTTGTATTCTCGTAATAAACCAGCCAATTGAACATCAAATCCAAGCTTAAGATGTGGTTTTCTTTGAAAACCAGCTTTTACTGAGGTCTAATTTCCTTTATGACACCAAATATCATGAAGTCTTACTTGTGGATGCACCACTGAAGTATGTCCCTTACTGCTAGCTCGATCAACACAATTCACCAGCTCAATGTCCTACTGCGTTTTATGCCCACTATCCCAAATGACCATAAGTTCCTGATTAAATTGTATAGGAGCTTTGCATAACCAAACCTTTGGTTCCATTCCCGTGATCGCAGGCATGTCTTCATTCTTAGTCCTTTTCTCTTGATGTGCATTACCATCTACCAACTCTGAAGGCCCATTTGGAGAAGGATTTTTTTTTTGTTTTCCCAATTTCCTTACAAGCATTGAAAAATTGAATCTCTAAGCTACAACAATAGTCATAGATATTTCTTTCATGTAGCTGAATGATTGCGAATGCAGCATGATTCTTTGAGGAATAGGTCACATATGCTTCAATTTCTAAGGTAGGTATTGAACTGACTTCAATTTCTTCAATATAACCATAGAGATTAAAGACTTGGTAGAAGATGTCTTTGGTGATAGGATAAAGACCATTCTCAATTTTTACTAATAGAGTAGCATCTTTGGAGCCTAGGGAAGATTGAGCATTCATGTTGACAATGTGTACTGTAGATCTTTTGTACAAACCATCTCAAGTGTAATGAGATACTGATTTAGTGCTTCTAATCACCAGAATCCAATTGTGTGAATGTGCTCCAGGTATCGCAAGTTCAACAGATCTGTGAAGTAGCACTAATGAAATGTAACAAGTTCAATTAAATCAATCTGGACAACAACAATTGAAATGTACTCAGATGGATCTAATTTCTCCAAGCACGGAACGATCTCTAAGATGATGTAGCTAGCGTAAAGTACATTCAACTCGATCGAGTCAATCTCAACACTTCAATTCAGAACTTAATATAACTAATCACTGAATTTAGCTCTGTTTTGCTCTGGATTCTGTATAGTTGATCAAGGTAATTGTCATGCTAAGCTATGATCAATCTGAAGCATGTGTATTAATTGAAGTATAAACCATGCTAAGCTAAATTCAAATCGTACTATCAAGAATCTGAATCAAGAATTCAAGTGCTTAGATCTTAAGAACTCAATCTGATCAATCACTGCTGATTTTAGTTCGGTTCAAATCTAAACCATGAGATCAACAGCAACAGATGCAATTAGGTGTCAACTTGGCTGAACTGAAGCTATTACAACTAAATTGAAATGATTCAACTCAATTGGAAGCAATTTGCAAGCTCTGATACCAATTGTTAAGATTCAAGATCAAACTTGAATCATAACCTAGGTTAGACGATGAATTATACTAGAAAAGGATAGTTTGATATGAGAAAGAAGAGAATTAGTTGAGAATAAGATGAGATCAATAGAGATTAAGTTGAGATTAAAGAAGAGAGGTTAAGAGAATTGATAGAAAAGTAGAGAGAATTGGAACTAAGAAATAGAAATGAGATCAATTATCATTCAACATGTCAAGACTACAATGCAAGATCATGTACTTATACTAGAGCTAATACATTGCACTTAGACACTAGACTCAACCGACTTACCTACCCCAAGCCGCCAACATTGACTTATTTCTAACTAACTCTTGACCAAGACCAACTAACCAACTAATAATTGCTTCCTATTTATATCATTGCGTTATTAATATCTCCCTATATCTAGAATCATGATAGTTTCACTTTATTTTAAGCTTGCATCTTACTAGGTCATTAGATGTGTCATGGCATGTGGGTTGTATTTTGTTTTATTTTGGTTTTGGTTGTTTGTTCTCCCGGGGCCCAACTTGGCAGATGCGTGCTATTTTGTATTATGAGTTTTTGCTTTTATCAAGAAAATTGTCACTCTTCAGTTGTTTGAGATTGTTAATGCGTTTGGATTGTATGATTTATTTCTATGTGAGTTTGAGATTTGTGGATTTAGGACTTTGTGTTTCAATATGAAGTTAAGAGTTTGTAATCATTTTGGTATTAATTAAGAACACATTATTGAGTTGAGTTATTTGGAAGTGTTGCTAAGTTTGGACTCGATGATTGAATTTTAGATGGAGTTTAAGAATTCTATAATGTGGAGATCAGGTCTGCGATTGTTTTGCATTAAAAAGCATAGGAATTATTTCCTTTTTAGCCAATTTTATGCTGATTACCTTAATATAGTTTTTATATGTTGTATTTTTGTTTTATTGCTGGTCAGTGGTGTGCTTGTACTATTGATTATTGATTCTCAAGGGGGCAAAAATTTCCTAACATGAGTGTTGTATTTAATTTTTTTTAGGTGTGGGAAGATTGCACTGCAAATTCTTGTTTTTGTTGGTACTTTTATTTGTGAACTTTTGTCGGATTTTTAATTTTTGCTAAATTGTTAGGTGATGAATTTTACAATGTCTGCGTTCATTGGTTTTTGTATGTAAATTGGCTTTTGTGAGTACTTGGATATTTAAGTTTCAATAACATTTTTATTTTAAACTAGAATTGTTGCTACATTGAATGATATGTAAGAGTTATTTTGTATGGTTGTACAATACTATTCTACAGGTATTATAAAAGAATTGAAATGTTTTTATGCTATATTTTTGAACAGGTGTTATGAACAACCAAAAAATTGTCCTTATATAGATGTATAGACTTTGTAGACAGCTAGAAATTATCATTATATTGTATAAATGTACAGATATTTTTGAATACATACTATGCACCATATGAATGTACAGGGTCTTTAACATTAATAAATTTTTAGTTATAATTGTCTTTGACAGGAGAAGCATTTTTAACGACAACTTTTTTTTATCATTAGTTGGTGAAAAATGTTTTTACGATGGTTTATTGTTGGTCCTTTTTTTTTTTTTACCAACAACGGTCTATAATGTCGTTACTATTTTCGATTAGTAGAGCGAAAATTTTAACGACGATTTTTGTCGTCGTTAAAACTTTTTCCTAAATGGCGGTAATTATTTGTAACGATGCCAATTGTTTTCATTATTAATCAACTCTTTAACCACTGTGCCACCTTACATTAACGACTTTACTTTTAGCAACAACTTGTGCCGTTGTTATTGATTTCACTTTTGATGACAGGCATAGTATACTGTCGTAGATGTTTTTTAACGACGGCTCATTTTAGCTTGATCCCAGATAGTATTAACGTCGAAAGCAATAATGATGACAAACGACGGGAAGTTTCCCCCATCGTTAATAGCACTAACGACGGTAAACTAGACTTTTAACGACGATAATCACTGTCGTTAATAACCTTTTTTCTTGTAGTGTGTGTACATGCTGCATACTTACATGCTTGCATGAGTATTTGCTTATATGCTTATATGACTAATTGTTTGTATTCATACATGCCACGCATGACATCTAGGCCCTACATGCTTCTTTGCTTGCTCCTTTTATGCTTCCCTCATGCACCATACTCCCCCTTTTTCATGCTCTATATACAAGTCCTTGACAACCTCTCATCTATTAGGCTGGGTCCTTGGAAACAGTCTCTCATCAGGGTCTCACCCTAATTGGGTAAGGCTGTGTACATCCTAACCCCTACACCCCGCGCAAGCGGGAGCTCTTATGGCACTGGGCATGTTGTTGTTGTCGTTGGAGTATGATTATTTCTCTTTGATTTACATGTTTCTCTCTTCCACTTTTTCTTTTTATAAATATTACCTTAATGTGACAATTTTTCTTTTACTTTCAATTTTCACATGTAATGTTTAAGTGACTTCTTTTTTTCTTTCCTTTATAAAAACAACTTTTTGATGATCGTTCCCTTATTCTCCTTTTTCTTGTTTGTAACATTTTAGGATGGAAAGGTTTTCGGTAGATATTTTGTCTCTAATATTCCTGTGGTTGTTTGTTAAGGCCTTAAATCGATGTCGTGCAATTTCTCAATTTTGTCTTCAGCTTTTCTCATGGTCAAATTTTTTCAAAGATCAATCGATGAACTGCTTTCATTGTCCAGCAAACAATGTTCTTGTCTTAAATGGGTATCATACTCCCTTTGGTGAAAACGTGGAGATGCATTCGTTGCACCCACCTTTTTTCGCACCTTACCTTCTTCCCCGGTCCCTACATCTTTTGACGAAGGATAAAGAAATCATGGTGGTGAGTAATGGACTAGTCTTATCTCAAGGCATTCTTTTTTATGGGCCTATGGGCTTATCTATATGTAATCCAGCTACCATAACATATCTTTCATTCTTCTGACCTGAAGAATTACGCTATTTGAGTAGTACTCTTAATGTGGTGTTTGTTTGTTCTGAGGATTTTTCTCTTTACCCTTTTAATTACCATATTTTGTGTTTGCTCATAACCTTGAGGCCAACTTAAGAAGCGACTCTTAGGCTGAAGGAGATTGGTATTCCCTTTTTTACTTTGATTACGGTACCTTGCGTCATCAGGCAAACATTAATACAGGTGGGGGTATAATTGATTTTACTCGTCCTGTGCTTTGTGACTAGGTATTGTACCTTTTATTAGAATGCAGTGGTTATTTTACCCTAGACTCCCCGTATTGTGTCGTGGGACATAAGGGAGGGCTCTGCTACACCCTTATTCCTTCCTCCCAATTTTCGTGAGGAAGTCGTTCGTAGTCAAAGTTTAGGAATTTTCTGTTCGAAAGGACGTCTTTGTTTGGCCACATTGCATGGCTTGGCTCTCTTCTTGTGGATCCTTTCAGATTGAAGGGATGCAAATTCATGGTTTTTGGTTCGAAACATTTTCTTCAATATCCGTCATCCGAACATGCAGGGAAATGCAGGTGTAATAGGTTTTACAGTGACGGAGTCTCTCGTAATCTTCTATACTTAATTTAAAGTTTATAGTTATGCTTTCTCTGGGCCTTATCATTGGGCACTCCAGGTCATATGTCCACATGGATAAGGGGAATGGGTGTGCTTATATGCATATCTGAGTTCACTCCATCCTTGTGGTGCCCCAGTTTATGCTCGTGGGATACTTTGTGACTAGGATGCATTTTAAAATTTACCTGTATAAAATTGCTTGTAATTTCTTTGTTTAAGTGTGTTTATTGCTATTTTATTTCGATGACTTCTTGTATATTGAAGGTAGGTGTTGTAGATAAATAACTTTGTACTTTGTCGTGGTTAGTCTTAAGCTATCGGATGAACTAATCTCAGGTATGTTATGTAAACATGTTTGTATGAATGAAAAACAGTGTTTTGGGTGTGCCGTGAGGAAAATGAAATAGATGAATTATATGAATTAGGGATGTATAATTTTTTGATAATTTTTATTTGGGTACTTACTTAGGCAATTCTTTTGTTTTACTTTCCGTGGCAAATAACTTGGTCATGAACTCTAAATAATATTTAATGTGTGAGGTTATCCTTGTTTTTAATCTTTAATGTGTGAGGTTATCCTTTGTTATGATCTTGCTTGATGAGGCTCAATTCTGCCGAAGTGTTGCTGTTTGCTGTAGTGTTGATGTTTTGCTAGCTAAGGCTTGATGCATTAGTCTTTAGTTAAGTGTTGCGTTTTGAGGTTAAGTTGTAAGTTGGTTAGTAGTGCGGTTGGCGCCAATTCTTCAATTGTTAGTTAAGTCAGTTGTCTAAGCTAGTTAATTGTGGCGCCTATGTGATTGAATAAGTCGGTCATAAGTTGTCATGGTTCAATGTTTCTAGATTGTGTTTAAGTTGCTTGTCCAAGTGTAATATTGATTCATTCAATGAAAATACAAAATATCTATTTTGAGATCTTCTCTCTCTCATCTAACTTTCTCCAATTCTCATCTCTTTCACTTTTTTTCTCATCTTAACTCTTTCTCTATCCTATCCTTCCACAAGGTTAAGCTCAAGTTGAACTTGAAGCTTAACAATTGGTATCAGAGCTTTGTTGCAACCGATCAAGCAAGTTTTTTTTGTTCATTGGAGCTGGTAAAGCACTTGGAGTGAGAATCAATGGCATGTGTTGTTACAACATGATTAGGAGCTGCAAAGGCTGTTACGAATCAATCTTATGCTGAGGTTGTTAGTGCTAATGCTGCAACAGAGCAGGAGGTTGTTACAGTTAGTCAATTGAACATTCATATGAAAGAAATGCTCGCTCAGTTACAGTAGTCATAGAGTGAATTGGTGTGAGAACTAGATCAAAAGTTTAATGATCGATTTGATCAGCACGTAAAGTAATTTTAGGAAAAGATTGCTGATCGAGTTAATCAGCAATCACAGGAGTTTGAGGAGAAGATTGCTAATGGATTTAATCAGCAAATGCAATAGTTTAAGGAGAAGTTTGCTGAACTGTGCAATCAATTCAGTAAACAAAATGTGTCCTCCAATACGAGACCTTTGCTACCTGCTAGTCTGTTACTTGCGAGCCAACAGATGCGACCCCCTGATGAGGTGAATCCTCAAATGCCAAATGTTGCTGCTAGGCCACAAGATCGACCTCCAGTAGCAAAAGTGACTGTTAGGTCTCAGGATCATCCACTTTATCAAACACACTCTCCATCTTTCAGTATGAATGTGGAACAGAATGATCGACCACCTGATCAGATGCAACAGCAACATTCAGATGCTTCTTTGAGCAATAGGAGTGATGGCTATAGGCACCAAGGATTCAAATTGAGCCATTCGATGGAAAACAACCAGAGTCTTGGATAAGGAGATGTGATCGGCATTTCCATTTCTATCACATTGATGATGTGGAGAAGGTCGAATTGGCAGCTGTGTATCTTCAAGAAGACCATGAACTATGGCTTTATAGTCTATTGAAGAGCAATCCTACACTTTCTTGGGCTGAGTTTGTGGAGGAGCATTGTGAGCGTTATGGTGACGAAGATTCAAGTGACATTGTTGATAATTTCAACAAGGTAGTTCAAGTATTAACTGTGAAAGAGTATATGAGAAGATTTGAGAATCTTAGAGCTAGTCTATTAGCTACTCGTCCTCAAGCAAGTGAGTCATACTTTGTATCAAGTTTTATAAGTGGCTTAAAGCCAAAGATCAAGAACCTTATCAAAGCACTTGGCCCTAAATCTTTGACCCAAGCCTATGCAAAGGCTAAACTCTTTGAGGCTATGGTTCTTGCATCCAGTGATGGACTAAGGTACAAAGAAGGAAGTTCCCCGCAACATCAGAAGGGATCAAATCGATCCAAAGTTACTCGTTCTATTAAAAGGAAGAATCAAAGGCTCTGTTTTAAGTGCAATTAGCTGTATCAATTTGGCCATAAGTGTAATCCTAAATTCCTCATGACAGCAAGAGGAATTAGTGCTGATGAGCAGTCTGGAAGTAATGAGTCAAAGGTTGAAGCTGATAGTTCAAACCATGAATCTAAAAAGGAGTGAATTGAGGATGAAGTTGAGATCTCCATGAAGGCTTAGACAGGATCAAGGGAAAAGCTGGCAAGAGGTCTATGATCATCTTGATTGACAGTAGAAGCACTCATAGTTTCATTGATCCAAAAGTGGTAAGGAAAGTAAGCCATAAAGTGATTAAAACTCATCCCTCAGCCGTGACTGTCGCTGATGGGAATTCAACCTTGACTCAAACTAAATGCCAAGGGTTTAACTGGTCTATGCATGACTTCAAGTTTGAGTATGACTTCAGGATCTTGCCATTGGGTGGATGTGATATGGCTCTTGGAGTTGATTGAATGAGATCCTTCAGTCCCGCAATTTTTGATTTTGCTAAGCTGACTATGTCTTTTCAAAGACAAGGATCAATTGTTACCTTGCGAGGCATGGAGGAGCAAGCTCAAGTACAGTTGATTAAGGGAAAGAGCTTAGCTGGTGCTATTAGAAGAGGAGCTTATCAGTGGGTTGGTCATTTCTTTGCAATATCACATACTGAATTGGGAGGGTTTTCCCTGCCTGAGGTGAAAGCATTGATAGAGGAATTTGAGGATCTATTTGAGCAACCTACGGCTTTACGTCCCAAGAAGAATTTGGATCATGCAACTCCTCTGAAGTCCAATTCTGAACTTGTAAAGTTGAGATCTTACAAGTACCCTCATGCACAGAAAATAGAAATTGAGAGGCAGTTGGAAGAATTACTTAAAACATGCTTCATAAGACAGAGTCATAGCCCTTTCGCTTCTCCCGTCATACGTGTTGAGAAGAAAGATGGTTCAGCAAGGATATGCATAGACTACATGCAACTTAACTCCTTGACAGTTAAGGATAAGTTTCCAATCGCAGTTATTGATGACTTGTTGGATGAGTTGCAGGGTGCACAATACTTTTCCAAGCTGGATTTGAGGCAGGGCTATCACCAGATCAGAGTAATGGAGTAGGACGTGTATAAGACTACCTTCAGAACACATCATGGGCATTTTGAGCTCGTGGTTATGCCTTTCGACTTAACTAATGCTCCAGCCACTTTCCAGGCAGTGTTGAATGATGTGTTCAAGCCATTTTTGAGGAGATTTGTGTTGGTATTCTTTGATGATATTCTGATTTACAGCTCTACTATGGTGGATCATCTGAAGTACTTGAGGGAAGTGTTCTTGGTAATGCGCAATCACAATTTGTTTGCTAAATTGGCTAAGTGCTCATTTGCTTAAACTCAATTGGAGTACTTAGGTCATGTGATCTCCCATGAAGGAGTCTATACTGATCCTTCCAAGGTTCAGGCAATAAAGGAATGGCCCATTCCTTTGACATTAAAGCGGTTAAGAGGTTTCTTGGGTTTGACTGGCTAGTACAAAAAATTTATAGCTGGTTATTGAGCAATTGCCAAGCCTCTAACTGATTTGTTTAAGAAGGATGCATTCAAGTGGTATGACAAGGCTCAGGAAGTATTTGAAGCTTTAAAGGCTGCTATGTGTACAGCGCCTGTTCTTGCAATGCCAGACTTTGCAGTGGAGTTCGTATTGGAAACAGATGCTTGTGGGAATGGCATTGGAGTAGTCTTATCATAGAAAGGAAGGCCAATAGCCTACCTTAGCCAAGCATTAAGTCCTAAGCATCAAGTGTTGTCCACTTATGAGAAAGCGTATCTGGCAATCCTTCAAGCTGTTGATAAATGGAGACATTACCTAGATGGGCACCGATTCATCGTCAAGACGGACCACCAAAGCCTAAAGTATTTACTTAAGCAGAAAATTGTTACAAGAATTCAGAGGAAAGGCTTGATGAAGATGTTAGGACTTGATTATGCCATTAAATACAAGAAGGGAAAAGAGAACTTAGCAGCTGATGCTTTGTCTCGCAGGATGGAAGAATCTGAGCAGGGTTTTGTGGAGCAATATCAATCATTCTTCCATCATGAGTTGGAGAAGTATATAAGTCCTATGAGAATGAAAACTTCGCACAAGAATGTTTAATTGCATTCAGTATTGGAAAAACAAGCAACATAGCTCCTAATGCAGATGTTTCTGTTGTTAAGGGAATTATCAGACTAAAAGGCAAGTTGTACATTGGAACCTCCACCGACCTAAGGCATCAGATTATTATTGCTTCGCATGACTCTGCTTGGGGAGGACATTCAAGGGTTGATGGAACATATCAGAGGCTTAAGGCCTATTTCAGCTGGTCTGGTATGAAGAAGGTAGTGGAAGACTTTGTTCAAGGTTGTGAGACTTGTCAACAAACCTAGTTGGGTGATAGCAGTTATCAAGGTCTTCTCCAACCTCTACATATTCTTGATGGTGCTTTACAAAACATAAGTATGGATTTCATTGAGGGTTTGCCAAAATCAAAAGCCCAGGAAGTCATATATGGTAGTGGTGGATCGGTTTACCATGTTTAGCCATTTTGTAGCCTTGGTTAGACCTGTCATAGCTAAAAAACTTGCAAGACTCTTCCTTGACAACATTTACAAGGTTCATTGGTTGCCTCAATCCATAGTTTCAAGTAGAGATAAGCTCTTTACAAGTCATTTCTGGAAGGAGTTATTCAATATGTTGGGGACTACATTGGCTCTTAGTTCTTCATACCATCCATAGACTGATAGACAAACTAAAAGAATCAATCAATGCTTAGAACAATACCTTAGGAGAATGGTATTTAGTCATCCCAAGGTGTGGGTCAGGTGGTTGTCCTTGGCTGAATATTGGTACAACATTCATGCTCATGCTTCGATTGGAACTACTCCTTTCAAGGCCTTGTATGGGTATGATCCCCCAACACCCTTGATGCTGCAAGGAATGGTATCTTCAGTACCTGAGGTTACTGATTTGCTGCAACAAAGAAAGCAATTGGTACAGCTTTTGAAAGACAATCTTCATCAGGCTCAGGCTAGGATGAAGTTGTATGTAGATAAGACACGTGTGGATAAGGCTTTTGAAGTGGAAGACATGGTGTATTTGAAGCTTCAACCGTACAGACAAACTACCTTGGCTTTGAGGAAGAATGTTAAGTTGTGTGCAAGATTCTTTAGGCCCTATAAGATCTTAGAGAAAATTGTCAAAGTAGCTTATAACTTGGAATTGCCTCCTAACTCTTACATTCACCTTGTTTTTCATGTGTCACTTTTAAAGAAACAGGTGAAGAAAGGCCATGGAAACTCAATTCAACATGCCGAAGTTGATCCTAACGGGGCTTTGTTGTTGCAACCTACTGCGGTTTTAGATTCAAGGGAGCTGTGTGTTAATGGCAAAACGATCCAAGAAATTCTGATGGAATGGTCCAACTTGGGCAAGAAGATTACAACTTGAGAAAAGCCACAGTTCTTGAAAACCCAATTTCCTACATTTCGTTCTTGAGACAAGAATGTTTTTAAGAAGAGGGGAATGTTATGATCTTGCTTGATGAGGCTCAATTCTGCTGAAGTGTTGCTGTTTGATGCAGTGTTGCTGTTTTGCTAACTAAGGCTTGATGTATTAGTCTCTAGTTAAGTGTTGCACTTTGAGGTTGAGTTGTAAGTTGGTTAGTAGTGCAGTTGGCTCCAATTCTTCAATTGTTAGTTAAGTCGGTTGGTTGGTCTAAGCCAGTCAATTGTGGCGGCTGTGTAATTGAATAAGTTGGTCATGAGTTGTCTTGGTTCAATGTTTCTAGACTGTGTATAAGTAGTTTGTTCAAGTGTAATATTGATTCATTCAATGAAAATACAAAATATCTCTTTTGAGATCTTCTGTCTCTCGTCTAACTTTCTCTAATTCTCATATCTTTCACTTCTCTTCTCATCTGAACTAATTTTTTATCCTATCCTTCCACAAGGTTAAGCTCAAATTGAACTTGAAGCTTGACATCCTTTTTTAATTTTTATATTAGTAAGCGTTTTACGTAGCACCTCGGGGTGCAAAGCTATTTGCCATTTTAATTACTTATGCTATCCATTTGCACATTGGTTTTAACGTAACTCCCAGTGTATCAATTTATTTATAATTTTAACTACTTATATCTCTCATTTTAACACTAGTGGGAGTTTAACATAGCCCCTAATGTATAAATTTATTTATGATTTTAATCACTTATATCTTCCATTTTTACACTAGTGGGTGTTTAACGTAGCCCCCGGTTTATAAAATTATTCATGATTTTAGTCACTTATATCCCCCATTTTTACACTGGTGGGAGTTTAACGTAGCCCCCAGTATATAAAATTATTCATGATTTTAATTACTTATATCTCCTATTTTTACACTGGTAAGAGTTTAACGTAGCCCTTAGTGTATAAAATTATTTAATATTTTAATTACTTAGATCTCTCATTTTTACACTGGTGAGATTTTAACGTAGGCCCTAGTGTATAAAATTATTTATAATTTTAATCACTTATATCTCCTTTTTTTTCTTTTTCCTTTTTCTTTCTTCTTTCTTTTTCTTTCTTTCCCCTTCATTTCTCCCATTTTTCTTCTTCTCCTCCTTGCCTTCATTTCCCCTTTTCTTCTTGGTCAAGCTTTCCTTCGTTTTTCCTTCTAGTGGTGGTTTAGTCATTTTTCTTCCACTTCTTGTGATTTTCATCGAATTTTGGTATTAGGTATGGTATTTTTTTTTTTTTTTATATCTCATTTGCCCTAATTTCGTGTGAATATATGATGTTGTTTACCATATGTTGAAAGTGGAAGTTGTTGGACATGGCTCTTATGGTTTCAGTGTGGATTAGGTTTTAGTTTAGGTTTTAATATTGATATTGCCCTAGTTTTGCAGAAGAGCCTGTCTTTTGAGTATATAGCAGTTTTACGAGTTACACCTGCTTTCTTTTCGTTGTGTTAACTTGTTAGCATGTGGCCTATTGTGATGGTTTGTTATAGTTCGATTAAAATCTCTTTTGTAATCTCTTTTGTAGTGTGTGTCCTGTTGGCTTACAGATGTTAACAACTTTAGTTTACGTCTTTGATTAAAATCTCTCATGTTTTAACAAAACATGTGCTTTGTCATGCTAATTTATAGATGTTATTAACTATTTGTGGATGTTTTTAGCTGTTAATTTGGTCAAAATCTCCTTTGTAACATGTGCCTTGTTGGCTTGCAGGTGTTAACAGCTTCATTTTACCTAACTTCCTTATTGTGTCCTGCTCATCTTAAAAGACATAAAGTTTCTCTTTTTGTTGTGGTTAAGGTGGTTTTATTTGTGAAAATGAGCTCGGGTGCCAACAACTATAGTTCTTCCTACTATCAGCGTGTTTTAGATAACCGCAAATCCCGGTAGGCTAAAAGGTATTTTATCTCCTACGAATCAGGGATCGGTTATCACATCGCCTCTACCTTCTTTTCATATCTAGAGGGATGAGCATAGCCTCTATTCGCGTATGTATATGTGTTCTTTGATTCATGTTACACTTATCAGGGTTATTTTAATGCAGATTAAAAATGGTACAGGGTAGAAGTAGGACTCAAAGTATGAATCGAGGTGATTAAGCTGAAAATTGGCCTTCCACTTCTAGTCCTGCATCTAATCTTGCTTCCACTGTTATGTCTTTTAATGAAACTAGAGTGCGGGCTGAATTCCACATATTGCAGATATTAGGCCCTTTAAACAGTTTGCTCAACGTTGTTTGAATGTAGAGAAGATCGCTTTTATTAGAGAGAAGTACTATTTTCCTTTGGAGTACGAAATATGGGCTCTTAAGGAAACTGACTGCATACTATTTCCCCCTCGGCATGATTGTTTTGCTGTGACATTGTAGTCTTTGAGTGCTGGGCTTAGATTTTTGCTTCCTTTTTTTTGTCTTATTTATTGGCGCGGTATACCCTGTGCCCTAGCTAAGTGACCCCTAATGGTCTTCAGAATGTATCCAAATTTTTGATTACTTGTTTTGTTAAGGGTTTTACAGCTTCTGACAAGGCTTTTGACTCTTTATTTAAGGTCAAAAAGAGCCGAAGCACCTTTTCTTTCAAGAGTCTTGGGAGTTGGCGTTTTGTTGAGGATAATCTGTCCAACCTTAAGGTGGCTGAACAAGTTTTTGTGGGTTCGCCTGCCTACTCTTCCTAGTTATCCCGTGGTGTGGCATAAACTAATCCGTGCCCTCAAACCACGTATAGAAGAGTTGGCTCCTTCAGATTGGGCCATTATCAACTATTTTGGCACAAATTCTGATGAAGATCATTTTGTAGCCACTCGCTCACTTCTTAGTAAAGAGATTGCGCTTGCAAAGGCCGAATTAAGCGGTAGACCTTTCCCAAGCATATGAGTCTCGAATGTTTGACATTTTTTTGTTAAATTATTATATGTTTTTACTATATAATGGTGAGTGTCTATTGTTTTTGACTTTTGCTACTGTTTCTCTTTTTAATGCAGCGGAGGAAGTAGATAACTTGAATATCCCGGTTACTTGGTTTCAGATTCTCATTGGGGCAGCTCGAAGCATACCGATATGGGTGCTTCTGCCGAACCCTTGGTATAACCTGCTTCTGAGGACCCCCTCTTCATGTTACATAGCCAATTTCTTAGGGCTCGGCTCGGCTCGACATCGCATACGCAGCGGCATTACACTGCTACCTCCTCGGGGTCGGTTTACTCAGTTAGACTTACATTCTCAAGGGAGGAATGTTCAGGCACGTTCCAATTCAGTGCAAAATCCTACTGTACTGGATGCATCCGCTGTAATTTCCTTTGCCGCCACCTCCTTCCGCTCCTCATGTGAGAGATTTTCTTATAGATGAGACCTCGGCTCGCGGAAGGGATACTTCGACTTCCCTCGTCCCCTAACAGATTTTGCGTCTTTGCTCAAGGTTTTTGAAGAGCTGTCACTTCCTGGGACCATTCGCCCTTAGAGTTTTTTCACCTCGTCAGAGGTGATGACTTGTGCTTACTTTATTCATTCCTATTCTTCTCTTTTTTCTTCCTAGTACTATTACTTACTTTTGGTGTGTTTATATGGCTTATTTTTGCAGCGTCTAGGTTTCCTGGGTTATTTGAGTCAAATGGCCTCATTTTATACAGACGCTGTGGCTTGTTGTCAGAACCTTCAGGAAGAGCTCCAGGCTGTTCGAAATGCATCTTTGAGGCAACAAGAAGATTTTCATTGTGAAGTGGAACAGCTTCAAAGGCGATTGGATGAGGCGCGGGTTGATAACTCTCGTCAAGCAAATGATTTACGTAGTAAGGATGTACAAATTGACGATCTTCGAGTTGCACTTCTTTGAGCTCTTGAGGAGGCCGTTGCTAGCTTAAAGTCTATCTCCAAATTTCAAATCATCCAAAGTGACTTTTACTGGGCTGGTATGGATTCGACTTTTGCTCATTTATCCCAGAAGCTTGGTGATGGTGGTCCCAACTTTACTCGACCTACGATAGATTCCTTAATCTCTCAAATTACTAATGAGATTACGAGGAGTTATCTCAGAGGGATGCTTCTCCCTCTGCTGGAGGTAATGCTCATTCACGAGCCGTTATAGCTTTCTTTCATTCTCTATTCTTTTCCTGTTGGTAGTGTGCTAGTTTTTTTGGCTGTATGATGGATAAACATGCATGATGGTATCTCTGTGTGCGAGACACTTGTACATTCAAATGGGAAGTTTGTTTTTCAAATGGGTAGACTTGACTTTGTATAAGAATGTAGGGTTGTACTTTTAACAAGTGTAGGATAGCCTTTTTAACAGGTGGAGAGTTGTGTTGTTTACTTAACAACATCATGTTGTTTTGTATTCTTGATATGTATATGATAGTTCTGTCATTTTAACAGGTGAAGGGTTGTATAGTTAGTTGTCAACTTCGTGTTGTTTTGTGTCACTGACGAGTGTACGGTATCTCTCTTTTTAACAGGTGAAGAGCCATATCGTTTGATTGATAATGTTGTGTTATTTCATATTGTTGATAACTGTATGGTATCTTTCTTTTTAACAGGTGGAAAGTCATGTCGTTTGATTGACAATGGTGCGTTATTTCATATCGTTGATAAGTGTATGGTATGTCTCTTTTTAAAAGGTGAAGAATCATGTCATTTGATCAAGAATGTTGTGTTATTTCGTATTGTTGATAAGTGCATGGTATCTTTCTTTTTAACAGGTGAAGAGCCATGTCATTTGATTGACAATGTTGTGTTATTTCGTATTGTTGATAAGTGTATGGTATCTTTCTTTTTAATAGGAGGAAAGTCATGTCGTTTGATTGACAATGTTGTGTCATTGCATATCGTTGATAAGTGCGTGGTATCTCTCTTTTTAGCAGGTGAAGAGTTATGCTGCTTGATTAACAATGTTGTGTTATTTCTTATCGTTGATGTGTACGGTATCTTTCTTTTTAAAAGGTGAAGAGTCATGTCGTTTGATTTATAATGTTGTGTTATTTAGTATTGTTGATAAGTGTACGGTATCTCTCTTTTTAACAGGTGAAGAGTCATGTCGTTTGATTGACAATGTTGTGTTATTTCGTGTTGCTGATAAGTGTACGGTATCTTTCTTTTTAACATGTGAAGAGTCACGTCGTTTGATTGACAATGTTGTGTTATTTCCTATTGTTGATAAGTGTACGCCATCTCTCTTTTTAACATGTGAAGAGTCATGTCGTTAGATTGACAATGTTGTGTTATTTCATATCGTTGATAGCCGTGTGGTATCTTTCTTTTTAACAGGTGAAGAGTCATCTCGTTTGATTGAAAATGTTGTGTTATTTTGTATTGTTGATAAGTGTACGATATCTCTCTTTTTAACTGGTGAATGGTTGCACCTTTAATAGGCGAATGGTTACACCTTCAATAGGTGAAAGGTTACACCTTTAATAGGTGAAGGGTTGCACCTTCAATAGGTGAAAATACGTAGTTGCACCTCCCCTTTTTTTTTTTGTTTTATTATTTATAACTTTATTTACCTGTGCTATAAGAAGAATCTGATATCTGTCCACTTAAATTTGTCTTTCAATATTTAGCGAAAAAAGAAAACCTTTACGCTTTACATAGCCGCTGTCACATTTATTCAACGTGTATTTACAAATGTACTAGACAGCTAATGTACGTTTATACAAAAAGAAAGTTCTTTATGTGCCTAAGGATATGGCATAGTTACTGGTAAAATTCTGAGGTTTTGCGCATTCCAGCTTCTGGATATCTCGGTTTCATCTAACCGGCATAGTTGATAACTTCCCTCTCTTAGGACTTGGATTACTTTGTAAGGACCTTCCCAATTAGGTGTGAGTCTTCCAAATTTCGCACCTTTTCCTGTACCTTTTGTGTGTCTTAAAATGAAATCTCCTACTTAGAATTATTGCAGTCTAACTTTACAGTTAAAGTATTTTTCCATTGCTTGTTCTTGTGCTACCATGCGTAATAGAGCTTCAGATCAGACTACTTCTACTAGATCTAGAGAGTTTCCCATCAGTGCTGCATTTTCTTCTAAATGGTAGTACTTTACACAGAACGTAGGGTTCTATATTTCTATCAGCAGGATAGCTTCTGCTCTATACGTCGGCATAAAAGGGGTTTCTCCAGTTGCTCTTTTTGTGGTGGTTCATACAACCATAGTATACTGGGCAGCTCTTCAACCCATAAACTTTTTCCTTTATCTAGCCTTCTCTTAATGCCTTTTAGTATTTCTTTGTTAGCTGCCTCGAAATGTCCATTACTTTGTGGGTGGGCTATGGCAAAAAAATGAAGACTGATGCCCACTTCTTCGCAATAAGCTTGAAACTTGGTTGACCTGAGCTGAGATCCATTATCTGCTACAAGTATTCTGGGTACTCCAAAGCGGGTAATAATATTTTTCCACAGGAAGCGTTGTGCTGCTGGGTCTGTAATTTTTGCCACTAGTTCGGCTTCAACCCATTTAGTGAAGTAATCGATGGCTGCTATCATGAATTTTCTTTGTCCCGAGGCTACAGGAAAGGCACCCAATATATCAATCACCCATTGCACAAAAGGTAGTGGACTAATCAATGTGTGCAGAGTGGTGGGAGGTGCATGACAGATTGGGAAAAATCTTTGGCAAGCTTTGCAATGACATACTAATTCTTTGGCATCTTTTTTCAAGGTGAGCCAGAAGTATCCTACTCGCAGAGTTTTAGTTGCAAGTGCATGTCCCCCTATATGTCCTCTACATTTGCCCACATGAATTTCTTCTAGAATCTCTTATTTTATATACGTTGGGTAACGGCATGAAATGTTGCGAGAATAGTTGGTTTACTTGAAATATATAGTCCTTTTTTGGGAAAATGTTTACTTTGTAGTACACTTACAAGAGCATATGAAATATAGAATACTGGAAATGAAGGAACAAAGAATGACATTAAAAGTAGTTGTCCATGAAATTTACTAATAGTTCCTGTACCATATCTCTATCAGGCATCCTCCCCGCTGCACCATATATTGGGCCTAGCCCTCTGCTTATCGGACCCGGATTCGCCTTTACAGTCAGCACAGACTCCTTCAAATCCTTCAAGAAATCATTGACCACTTGTACATGTTGAAGGGTCACGCAAATATGAAGGTTGTTGGGTCTTTGCAGCGCATTGAGATGCCACCCTTTAGAAGACATCACGTCATTCACTTCAAATATGTCAACCACATTGCATCCGAATGCCACAATCATCATGTCAAGCTTTCCAATGATAAACAGCTTGGGAATTGCCTTTATTCCTTCTTCTATTTTCTTTGATACTTCCATAATCTGTCTGGGGTTCTCCAAGTAACCTTCTTCCCCCAGTGACATCATTGCTGCCCAGGCACCGATAATCAGAGCTCCAGGTCTGCTACCAGCAATGGTTGGAGAAACATAAAGACCACTAGACCACTCAATAACAGCAATAAATTGATGCTTCCTAATTTTGTGATCTCGATATAACACCACTCTAGTTCCTTTTGGAGCTAGTCCATATTTGTGCAAATTAACTGATATAGAGGTAACCAAGGTTGTCAAAATTGGGATTCTACATAGAATCGATGAGGGATCATCAGAATCGGAATTGTAAATCGAATCGAGAATCGTAAGATTCTACTTTAGGTGTATATAAATTATTTATACTGACAAAATTAGTATAATAATTCTCAAATATAAGATAAAAAAACATCAAAAAGTCTAGAACATAGTAATTTTACAATATATTGGACCCAAAGATAAGAAAAAGAGTAACATCATTCTAACATTAACACGGTGGAGGGTGTCCAAACAACAATGGTGGCGCCGGAGGAGAGCGTGGTAGTTGGACACATGGACAACCAGAGTGCGGTGGTTGCATTTATGGTGACTGAGTGGGAGGGGGAAGAAGGAGGAGTCGGAACGCAGGAGGAGAGAGACTGAGAGAGTGTTTAATCTTAGAGGTTTTTGGCATTATTTTGATTTTGACTTTTTTTGTACATTAAATAAAGCTGACAACAAGTATATGACTAAACTTGAATAAGAATTGATGTAAAAAACAGAAGTAGAAATATATAACTTATATGATCTAAGTACAAAGTTGAGACATACAAACTAAAATTTTTGAAAAGTGTGTATGAATAAGTTATTTATAATTTGAAAGATTAGCATATAAAATATTATTTTGTTTTAATTTTTGCCAAAATGTCTAATATTTAATATTATATATAAAAATACAAAAAAAGCTCCAGAATTAGAAATATATATAAAGCTCAATGATCTATATGGAATTAGAAATATATGTAAAGCTTTAGAATTTCTGCTAAAATATATAATATTTAATATTATATGTAAAAATACAAAGAAAAAAAAAAGCTCTAAAAGAAAAATACAAAAAAAGGGACCTTAGATTGCTTAGTTTAGGATTCTAACCCGCGTGCAGCAATTCCCAAGCCAGGCCCCTCACCACCAGGCCAATGATGCACAAGAATTCATTATATCACAATAAATATATGTGAAGATTTGTTGGGTTTATAGCTTGAATCGGTAGAATCGCTTGTAGAATTGCGATTCAACCGATTCTATTGCGATTCTACCTATTTTTGACCGACTCTATTCCGATTCTACTTAAATGCGATTTTTTAAGCTATTTGAATTGATGGACTAAGGTAGAATCATAGAATCATACGATTTGAATCGCGATTTTAACAACCATGGAGGTAACCCTTGGACAAAAAAAATCAAAGGGTGGAATTGGGTACCCAAGTTTACACGAAAATGGCAAGATAAAACCACCGAGACAAAGGTCAATGTGGAAGCACACACTAAAGTGCATTGCTAGCTGCCCTAGCTCCTCAATAGGGTCAATAATACCACGTGGAAATCCAAGCGCAAATCCAACAATCAAAATGGTATTTTTGTTGATAGATCATCTTTGCCTTGACATCTGCTCGAAATTCATTATTGACAGGAACATGCCTAAGTTTACTGTTGAAGTACTGTGCGGCCTTATCATATGCTGGATGTACGGATTCTGCAATGATCATTTCTAGTTTTGTGATTCCCTTCTTAGCTTCCATGTAGTCAACTTATGTTTTCACAGCTAGTAATATACTCTCTGTGCTCCCTAATGTCATGTTTCCACAAATTTGTCCTCCGAAAGCCTTTTCTTTGGCACCAAGCAGTGCAGCTGTAATTGCAACGACTTCTGCCTCATACTTCACCACACTTTGTAAAGCATCCAAATGTAATCGGTTGGTGTGGGCAAACATTGAACATGCCTCATTTATCATTGAAAAATGACCATCAAATTCATTGCCCCCAATGTATATTGTACCACAGCATTTTCCTTGCCATGCTGCATCCTTCTTTTTCTCCTCGTTCCTCATTTCTGTTAGGAATATGCCTTAAATTCTTAATCCTAAGTGGAGGCAAGCAAGGAGTACCCCGATCGATCAAGGGAAGAGGCCGATCGATCGGGAAATGTACGTAGAAGAATCCTGAGTCTAGAGGGTCCACCGATCAATCGGTGAACTACCGATTGATCGGGACCCCCATTGATCGGGAGCCGAAATTACACGCGAGCATTTATACATGCCATAGGGTTATGTATTGAGTATCCAAT
This sequence comes from Simmondsia chinensis, assembly GCA_018398585.1. Lineage (NCBI taxonomy): Eukaryota > Viridiplantae > Streptophyta > Magnoliopsida > Caryophyllales > Simmondsiaceae > Simmondsia > Simmondsia chinensis. The sequence continues at coordinate 24,073,959 of JAGTTD010000007.1, read as the reverse complement.
TCAGAGCGTGCGCCGTCATCCTTGAGAGAGAGAGAGAGAGAGAGAGAGAGAAGTGAATTGTAATTCTTGTGTTCTCAAATTAATAAAAGTCTCCATCTCCGCTCATGGTTTTCTCCCCTCTCGATTGAAGGGGGTTTCCACGTAAATCATTGTGTTCTTGTTTTTTGTTCTCTTTTATCTGTATTACTTCTCATTTGGTCTTAGTATTTGATTTCAATTAAGTACTTTGGATTCCGCATTTCCTCACAAATGGGTATCAGAGCCCTTGTTGTTCGTTTTGGTACTATGACGTTAGTGATTAAATCTGAAGTAGGGAAGTTTGGCGGTCAAGGGAGTTTGAATTTGTGGCAAGTCCACGTTAAAGGTCTCCTGACATAGAATGGCTTGAAGAAAGCACTAGATGGAAAAGAGAAGAAGCCGAAGAGTTTATCTGAAGCACAGTGGCAGGAGTTAAATGAGAAGGCGCTTATAGCTATTCAGATGTGTCTTACAAATGATGTTCTGACAGAAGTCTTAAAGGTGAAAACCGCTAAGGAGTTGTGAGAGAAGCTGCAGAAGATGTTCTTCTTCAAACCGATCTCCAATAAACTCGCAGTCAAGCACTGGTTATTCATGTTTCGTATGTAGGAAGGTACATCTCTTAAGAACTATATTAATGAATTTAACTCTATAAATCAAGAGTTAAAAGAATTAGATGATGCCCCTAAAAATGAAGATCAGGCCATGTTGTTATTATGTTCACTCTCAAATTCATATAAAGGCTTTGTAGAAAGTGTGATATATGGTGGTAGGTCAACGTCACAATTGATGAAGTTAAGAGGAACCTAGTGAGTCAAGAACGAATCGATTAAGAGTTTTCTGACTCTGTGAATGACTTTGGTAATGGTTTAGTTGTGAGAGGTAGAACTAAGAATAGAGGGTCTGATGGTGGAAAGAAGTCAAGGTCTAAGTCTAGACACAAAAACCTGTCATGTAAGTTTTGTCACAAGAAAGGGCACATAAAGAAAAACTGTTATAAGCTTAAGAATAAACAAACAGAAGACAACAAACACGACCATAATAGATGTGATAAGTCTGCAGAGGCTAGTGTATTTGAAGAAGAGAGAGATGCTAATGTTCTACTAGTAACCGAGTCACAGCCCAGGTCCAGAGATAAGTGGATCATGGATTCGGGTTCTGCTTACCGTATTTGTCCTAATAGAGACTGGTTCGCCACTTATAAGTCAATTCAGGGCGGAGTCGTCTTGATGGGCAACGATGCCGCGTGTAAGGTGATGGGTATTGGAATAGTTCATGTGAAGATGTTTGATGCTACTATCAGGACACTTAGCCATGTGAGACATGTTCCAAACTTGAAAAAGAACCTTATCTGTTTAGGTACTCTTGAGCCCAATGAATACAAGTACACAGCCGAAGGTGGAGCTATAAGGGTCAGTAAAGGTGCATTGATTGTTATGAAGGGTAGGAACCTTGTATGAGCTTGTAGGTTCTACCGTGATAGAAACAATAGCTGTTTCCACACCGTCTATGATAGATACAGAGATCACTAAGATGTGGCACATGAGATTGGGCCATATAAGTGATAAAGGGCTGTTAGAGTTGAGTATAAGGGGTCTATTATGTGGTCAATCAACAGAATCGATGGATTTCTGTGAGCATTGTATATATGGGAAGCAGAAGAGAGCTAGCTTCAAGCAGGCAATGCATCAGACTAAAGGAACGTTGGACTATATACATTCAGATTTGTGGGGACCGTCCAGAGTTGCTTCCAAAGGAGGTTCTAGGTATTTACTAACGTTCATTGATAATTATTTAAGAAAAGTTTGGGTCTATTTCCTTAAGCAGAAAAATAAAGTTTGTGAAGTCATTAAGAAGTGGAAGACGCTGCTTCAAAAACAAACAGGGAAGTAGATAAAGAGGTTGAGGACTGATAATGGTCTTGAATTTATTGAGGGTGATTTCCTCAAATTCTGTGAAAACCAAGGCATTATCAGACACAGGACTTGTACAAGTCAACCTCAACAGAACGGAGTGGCAGAAAGGTTAAATAGGATGTTACTGGAGAAGGCTCGATGTATGCTTTCAAATGCAGGACAAGGGAGAGAATGGTGGGCAGTGGCAGTTAACATGGTTTGTTATTTAGTGAATCGATCTCCTCATTCATCGTTTCAGTTGAAGATTCCAGAAGAGGTATGGTCTGGTCCTTCTGCTGATTATTACGATTTGAAAATATGTGGTTGTCCTGCTTATGCTTATGATAATGATGGAAAGCTAGAGCCTAAGGCCAAGAAGTGTATCTTTCTTGGCTATACGTCCGGTGTGAAGGAATATCGTTTTTGGGATCCAAAATCTCATAAATTTCTAACTAGTAGAGATGTTACTTTTGATGAATCTGCTCTACTAAATCCGCCACACACGCCCTCCCTAGTTCGTGAATCAGTTTAGGCGCAGAAGCCTGAAGAAAGTTAGATACAGTCAGAAAGTTCAAATCAGCAGAAGGTAGTTTAGTTTGAAAGTATGCAGACACCTCTAGTATAGGTTTCTGATGAGGATGAAGCAACAAAAACAGGTCCATAGTTCGAGTAGCATACAATTGCAGGTGGTAGGCAGAAGACATAGATTAGGCCGCCACAAAGATATGGGTATGAGGAGATGATAGCCTATGCCCTTACTAAAGCTGAGACAGTGGAAGGTTCTGAACTGTCTTCATATTCAGAAGTTGTATCTAGATCTGACTCAAAGAAGTGGCTAATGGCCATGCATGAAGAAATGGGGTCATTACAGAAGAATCAGACTTGGCAACTAGTCAAGCCTTAAATAGGAAAAAGAGTAATTGGGTGCAAATGGGTCTTCAAACGAAAAGAAGGCATTCCTGGAGTCGAAGATGCAAGTTTAGTAGCTAAAGGCTACAGTTAGGTACATGGTGTTAATTTCATGATATTTTTTCACCTGTTGTTAGACATTGTTCCATACGAGTGATACTTACTTTTGTAGCTATACATGACTTAGAGCTTAAGCAGTTAGATGTGAAAACAACATTTTTGCAGTGAGCTAGAGGAGAGTATTTACTTGCATTTACCTGAAGGCCTCGTTGTTGAGGGTAAGGAAGATCATGTTTGTTTATTGAAAAGATCTTTATATAGTTTGAGGCAGTCACCTAGGCAGTGTTACAAGAGGTTTGATCAAATTATGACTAGCCATGGGTTCTTTAGAAGCAAGTATGATAGTTGTGTGTATTTGAGAAAGATAGATTCAGGCTCTTTTGTTTATCTTCTGTTATACGTTGATGGTATGTTAATTGCAGCCAAGGACATGACAAATGTTGATGATTTAAAAGCAATGTTGAAAAGCGAGTTCAAGATGAAGGACTAAGGAGCAGCTAAGAAGATTCTTGTCATGGAGATCAGTAGGGACCAAAAAGCAGGAAAGTTGTACTTGTCTTAGGAGAAGTACATTGAGACGGTTCTGGACCGATTTCACATGAAGGATGCTAAACCTGTTAGCACTCCCTTAGCAGCTCACTTCAGGCGTTCAGCATTTAATTCACCTCAGACTAGGGAGGATGTCAGGTACATGTCACAGGCCCCTTATTCTAGTGCTGCGGGTAGTATTATGTATGCTATGGTATGTACTCGTCCAGATATTGCATATGCTATGAGCAAAGTGAGTAGATACATGGCGAAACCAGGAAAGGAGCATTGGCACGCTATTAAATGGATTCTCAGGTACTTACGTGGCACTTCTGATGTATGTTTGGAATTTGGGAAGAGTAAATGGTGTTTAGTAGGGTATGTTGATTCAGACTATGGTAGAGACCTCGATAAGAGGAAATCTACTCTGGGTTATGTGTTCTGTTTAGGTGACAACGCTGTTAGTTGGAGAACATGTCTACAATCAGTTACTGTACAGTCCACTACCGAGGTCGAGTATATGGCAGTGATAGAAGCGTTTAAGGAAGCCGTTTGGTTGAGAGGTTTGTTTAGTGAGATCAGTGTTAATCCGGGCAATGTTGGGGTTTACTATGATAGCCAGTCAGCGATTCACCTTGCTAAAGATCAGATGGCGCATCATGACAGAACGAAGCACATTGATGTCAAGCATCATTTTATTCGAGATATGATCGATAAGCGGAAGGTGGAGTTAAAGAAGATTGGTACTGAAGATAACCTAGCATACATGTTCACTAAAGTTCTTCCCGGCAAGAAATTCGAGCATACTTGGCTGGGCTCTCAGTTTCAGTTTTTTAACCCCAGTTGTGGAGTGTTAATGGAAAAGGTGGAGATATTTTATTTCGGTGATTGAATTTGAGTCAAGGTGGAGATTTGTTAGGAATACGCCTCAAATTCTTAGTTCTAAGTGGAGGCAAGCAGGGAGTACCACGATCAATCGGGAGAAGAGGCCAATCGATCGGGAAATGTACGTAGAAGAATCCCGCGTCCAAAGGGTCCACCAATCGATCGGGACCCCCCGATCTATTAGGAGACGAAATTACACACGAATATTTATATGTGCCGTGGGGTTACATATTGAGTATCCAATTTAGAGCGAGCGCCGTCATCCTTGAGAGAGAGAGAAAGAGAGAGAGAAGTGAATTGTAATTCTTCTATTCTCAAATCAATAAAAGTCACCATCTCTGCCCATGGTTTTCTCCCCACTCCATTGAAGAGGGGTTTCCACGTAAATCATTGTGTTCCTATTTTTTGTTCTCTTTTATCCATATTACTTCTCGCTTGGTCGTAGTATTTGATTCGAATTAAGTATTTGGGATTCCGCATTTTCTCACAATTTCAATAACTTTACTTCCTAGGCCTATCATGGGCAACTTATTTCTCCAAACCATCTCTTTTAGATTTGTTACCAGATTGCAATTTATCCACAACCTTGACTTATGGTTACATCAGATAAAATCCCTGGATCCTAAAGCCAACTTAGCAGCTGAGCACCACGCTGATGTATATGCACGTGTGAACTTGGGCAATAGATGGCTAAACTTTTTTTTCCCTTTGTGACTACTGTGGGAACTATTTCCCTTTATGCCAATTTCAAAAAAAAGAATTCTGCGTGTCAATATATAAGTTCGTATCATACAAATGACACAATGGCTAATGATAGCGGATGAAAGACTCTTAAAATCCATGGTTCATTCCTTTTCAAGAAACACACGCTATTGTTATGATTCTTATAATAGGAGGCATATGAAAAAGAATGTAAATGTAATAAGTAGTATTAGCCTAAGGATGTTTTGTTAGTCTAATTAGTTGAGGTCGGTTATGCCTTGCTCTTAATAGTTAACAATGGCGGTTAGGCATGGGTTAGATTTTTATGTAATAGATCATGTCATGTTAGTAGTATAAATAATAAGGCACTAGCTTGTAATCCCATCACTTTGATAATGAAAATATCTCTTTGAGATCAATTCTCTCTCTCATCTAACTCTTTCTCTATTTATCATCTAATTTCACTTCTTTCTCATCTCATACTCTCATCTATCCTCAATTTTACTTGGCTTAAGCTTTGTGATTTAATCATGAACATAACAGCTGTCAACTGACCAGAGGAGTAAATTCGGTAGCAAAACACAATCAAAGTCCAGACAATAAAACAAAAGGTTTGAAATTCAAATCCCTCCACCTCTCTCCTACCTTACCCAAAAAAGGTGCTCCAGGAAACTAATCTAACAAAACATAAGTTTTGAATACCTTTATGCTCAAATACACAAAATTTCCCATTCAGTACGCCCATACGGAGATGTGCAACCACGTGACCAATTCCTCCATTCCTGACAAATTGACATTGCTGTGCGAATGCAAACCATCTGCTGACCATAGGAAACGGGGAATTAAGGGTGTTCAGTCTCTAACGAGATAAAGATATCCCCTTAGTTGATTAACAAATATATACACATATTCTAAAATTTTTTGCCAAAGTATTCCATATGTTTGACATTTGGAATTAATATGAAAATTGTCTCTGTATTATTGAATTGTTCGAGAAGGGCGAGTCCTGAACTTCGGCGAGAGATGTGAGAAAGGTAATGATAGTAGCTAAAATTAATTTTGCTCACGAGAATTTAATAGAACTGTTAATTGTCCAATAACAATTATTTGGGAAATTTTTGAATAAACATATTTAATTATAGAGTGTAATAAAACTTATTTAGTAGAATTAAGTTTTACTAAATGATAATTAATTGTTATCACGATATGATAATCGGATTTGATCCATTTGGAGCTACAATTAGATTGCCCCTAGGTTCCCTTCTCAAGCCTTAACTTGAGCAGTATTTGAAAATATTTAAAAGAAATTCATAAGATGAATAAATTAATATTGCTAAACATAATTTATGAGATGAATTATTTATTTATAATGAATTATTTATTAAATAATTATTTATTCATATTGAATAAATTAATTTGTGAGCAGTTAAGCATATCCGATTATGATATAATTGATGTGCTACACTGATTTTCATATCTTCTCGACAATACTTATCCAATCCTCAACTACAAGTCAAGATCCTCGGTGAAGATACAATCCGATAGGATTTTGTTATATTGTTTAGATTTTGGTAGATTGTCATTTTTCTATATTAATTTTGTACTCTATAAATATGTACTATGTGCTTCATTTTGAATATATAAAAATATAGCCTTCAATCTTCACATAATATTAGAGCCTAAAGACTCATAGTCAATCATGGCAAGCCAAACCCCTTTATCAGAAAACACCCAATCCACAAACATCAACCAAACCAACCAAACCACTCAACAAATGCATGGACCAATGTTCAATCGTAATCATCAACCATCCACCAAACTCAAAAGAGACAATTTTCCAGTTTGGCAGACATTAGTTAAAGCGCACGTTATAGCACTGAGTCTTACCGGACACTTAGATGGATCAACCCCTTGTCCTCCAAAATTTTTACCCAATGATCAAGATGTTGACTCCAACTCAACACTGCAAATCAACCCAGCATACACATTATGGCAACAACAAGATAGTTTTCTGCTTGCTTGGTTGCTTTCTTCACTTTCAGAAGAGGTTGTAATGAGAGGTTTTGGTCATTCAACCACTGGTAGTCTATGGAATGCTCTTGAAAAGGCCTTTTTATCACATAGCCGAGGAAAAATTATGCATCTTAAAAGGTGTCTTAGACAAAAAAATTAAATCTCTCCATGCAAGTTTATCTTGACAAAATGAAGAGCTTTGCAGATTAACTAGCTCTTCTCGGACACATTATTTCTGAAGATGATCTAGTCCAGTATGCTTTGGATGGCCTAGGAGATGAATATTCACCCTTTGTAACTGCATATGATCTACTTCAAGATTTTAAGACCTTTGAAGAACTAAGTAGTTGGCTCTATGATCATGAAAGAAGACTCTCTGAACCTCAACAACTTGCTCCTTGAGCTAATGTTGCAACAAAGCATGACCCCAACAAACATCATTCCTCTGCTTCACATTCTGCACATGTTGGACAACAACAAATGGGGTATAGAGGCTCAAATTCTCAACATGGAAGGCGACGTTCAAGTCCTCATTATCACCAAGGACGTGGAAATAGAAACGGCGGACCTTGCATCCAATGTCAAATTTGTGGAAAGCCAGGGCACAATGCCCTCAAATGCTATCATTGTTTTGATCACAGTTACGCTGCCAAAACCTCCATGACTCCTGCTGCGTTGCTTGCATCACACCAAAATCGCATGACTTATAGTTGTTCAGAGGTTTCTTGGCACCCGAATTCTGGAGTAACTCATCACATCACGGCCGATCTAAACAGTCTCAATCTCCACGACGAATATAGTGGCGCTGTATAAGTCCTAGTTAGTAATGGTAATTCTCTACCCATTTCCGATACTGGATCTTCCGTTGTTCTTTCTCCTTCCCGACCTCTTCACCTTTCACACATTCTTCATGTTCCCTCTATTACTCACAATTTATTAAGTGTTTCCAAGTTGACCTCTGATAATAATGGTTTTCTTGAATTTCATCCTGATGCATGTTATGTCAAGGACCGAGCCACGGGAACTCTTCTACTCAAGGGAAAAAATAGTCACGGCCTCTACAAACTTCCACTCCAACTTCAATCCAGCTCATCACCTTTAGCTCTTATTGGGGTTAAGGCTTCCTGGGACACATGGCATCAACACCTTGGACATCCATCTACTTCTATAGTTAGTCGTGTTTTAGAAAATAAAAAGCTTGGTGTTGGATCAAAGGATTTATCTTTTTGTGATTCTTGTCAACTAGGCAAGGCACATTGTTTGCCCTTTTCTAGGTCTTGTTCTATTGCTAATAAACCTTTAGATTTAATTCATTCTAATGTTTGGTGTTCTCCAGTTGTCTCTCGTAATGGTTTTCATTATTTTCTCTTGTTTATGGATGATTATAGTCGCTTCTCATGGATATATCTTCTCCGATCAAAACATGAAGCCTTACCCATGTTTCAACATTTTAAGCTCATGATCGAGAATGCACTTGAACGAAAAATAAAAACCTTGCGTACAGATTGGGGTAGAGAATTTCGAAATTTCTCCTCTTTAGTCCTTGACATCGGTATTACACATGAAGTTAGTTGCCCTCATACCCAAGCCCAAAATGGTAGGGCCAAAAGACGCCACCGTCATCTTAATGAGGTTGGCCTTACTCTTCTTGCCACGGCCTCCCTTCCTCTCGATTTTTGGGATGATGCTTTTCAAACTGCATGTTACCTTATTAACCGCTTGCCAAACCCGATACTCAACAACGATTGCCCTCTTTTTCGCTTATTTAGTACCAAACCTAATTATTCATTTTTGAAAGTTTTTGGGTGCTCATGCTTTCCTTGTTTACGAACTTACAACAACCATAAGCTTCAATATCGTTCTCTACGTTGTGTTTTCCTAGGTTATAATCCTTCTCACAAGGGTTATAAACGTTACCACATTCCAAGTAATCATATATACATTTCCCGTGATGTTGTTTTTAATGAAAAATTCTTCCCTTACTCTACTTTTAGTTCCTCTCCTAAAACCAATTCTACTGATTTTCCATAGTCATTTACCACCACAATGGTAGGTCAACCCCTTTCTTCTACTGCTCAAACTTGTAATTCATCTCCCACTCCTGTAGTAACATCTCCAAACCCCTCTCCTCCATCTTCACATCCAACATCTATCTCTCAACCTCTACTACCTCCTCCATCCTCTGTACACCCAATGCTCACTAGGTCAAAAACTCATTCTCTAGAGCCTCGGGTCCCTTTGTCCTTGACTGCCTCCATTAACTCTCCTATACCTACCACTAAACCAACTAGTTATAGTGAGGCGTCCAAATATTCGGAGTGGCGATCGGCTATGGATGACGAATATAATGCTTTGATGAAAAATGGTACCCGGGACTTAGTCCCTCATTCTCCCTCCTACATTGTTGTTGGATGTAAGTGGGTGTATCGTATTAAGCGTAATGCTGATGGCACAATTTCTCGGTATAAGGCCTGACTTGTAGCAAAAGGCTTTAATCAAGAAGCTGGTATTGATTACCACGATGCCTTTAGTCCGGTGGTCAAACCCACTACCATTAGAGTTATTCTTACTTTAGCACTTACTTGTGGTTGGTCTATTCGACAAATGGACGTACAAAATGCCTTTTTGCATGGTACACTTGATGAAACTGTTTATACGAAACAACCGCAGGGATATGTTCATCCGCAGTTTCCCAATCACGTATGCAAACTTTAAAAGGCACTATATGGCTTAAAAAAAGCTCCCCGTGCTTGGTATTTCAGTTTGTCTTCCAAACTACAGGAACTTGGATTTGCTCAATGCTTTTCTGATTCATCTTTATTTATATTACGCCAAGGTTCCCATGTTATATATCTTTTAGTTTATGTGGATGACATTTTGATAACCGGCAGTGAGCCTACACTCATCTCCCATATTATGCAGCAGCTTGGTCGTCATTTTCAGGTTAAGGATCTTGGGTCACTTCACTATTTCTTGGGTCTTGAATGTAATCGAACCAACCATACTCTATTTATCTCGCAAAGCAAGTATATCTTCGACCTCCTAAAACGAGCAAACATGACAACAACAAAGGGTGTTGCTACTCTAGCTTCTTCATCATGTGCTGAAGCTAACGATGATGACCAACTTTTTGACAATCCCACACTATACAAAAGCGTTGTAGGTGGACTGAATTATGTAACCATAACACGACCAGAGCTGTCCTATGCTGTAAGTAAAACATGCCAAGCCATGCACAACCCTGCCAATAAAAAACTGGAAAGGAGCTAAAAGAATTCTACGATATCATCAAGCAACCTCTTCTCATGGTCTTCTTCTTCAACCTGCATCATCCTATACTCTCAATGCCTTTTCAGATGCAGATTGGGCTGGATGTACAACTACGAGAAGGTCTACATCAGGTTATTGTGTTTATTTTGGTCCCAATCTAGTTAGTTGGTCCTCAAAGCGCCAACTGACGGTCTCTAGATCTAGTACAGAGGCAGAATTTCGAATTTTGGCTAATGTTATGACTGAGCTTTGCTGGATACAGAACTTATTCCATGAACTTGGCATTCCTCTTTCCCGTGCTCCCTCTATTTGGTGTGACAATATTTCGGCCATTTATCTTGCAGCTAACCCAGTTTTTCATGCTCGAACAAAACACATTGAGAATGATTTTTATTTCATCAGTGAAAAGTTGTGCAAAAACCTCACTATTCATTTTATTTCAAGCACTACCAAATTGCGGATGTGTTTACAAAGTCTTTAAGTTCGAAGCGCTTTGCATGGTTGCGTTCCAAGCTCAAGGTAGTTTCACCATCCTTGCACTTGAGGGGGGATGTGAGCAGTTAAGCATATCTTGGATCCGATTATGATATAATTGATGTGCTACACTGATTTTCATATCTTCTCAACAATACTTATCCAATCCTCAACTACAAGTCAAGATCCTCGGTGAAGATACAATCCGATAGGATATTGTTATATTGTTTAGATTTTGGTAGATTATCATATTTCTATATTTTGTACTCTATAAATATGTACTATGTGCTTCATTTTGAATATAAAAAAAATATAGCCTTCAATCTTCACAATTGTCCAATAATAATTATTTGTGAAATTTTTGAATGAATATATTTAATTATAGAGTGTAGTAAAACTTATTTAGTGGAATTAAGTTTTACTAAATGATAATTAATTGTTATCGTGCTATGACAATCGTATTTGATCCATTTGGACCTACAGTTAGATAGCCCCTAGGGTCCCTTCTCAAACCTTAACTTAAGCAGTATTTGAAAATATTTAAAAAAATTTATAAGATGAATAAATTAATTTTGCTAAACATAATTTATGAGATGAATTATTTATTCATAATAAATAAATTAATTTTTTTAAATAATATTCATGAGGTAAATTCACACATGTGGGAGTTTAATTAAAAAAATATAAAATTAAAAAAGAAAAAAAAAGGAATCGAATTTGAACTGGGCCGCATGTGCTGCCCAACTACAAAACATGCTGGCATGTGCATTGCACGTGCCAGGGCAGTCACAATCCGCACCAGCAGGTGATAGACAATGGTGAGCTGCCACGTTTCAGGCGCCCGGAGCAGACCTGCCAATCTGCACAAAGGGCTGTCAGCCAATCAGAGGTTGGCACGTGGCATGGTCAGTTGTTTATCTTTATAAATAGGAGAAACTAGTTTCATTCCAGTACGATTCACGATAATATGTATTGATCACTGTATTTTATATCTGTAATTTTTGTATGGAATTAAGATCTTGTGTGATCAGCTGTCCATAATTTTTTTTAATTTATATAATTCTCATAGTAATAACCGAAATAGTTTTCAGTAAAAAAATAAGACAAACTATATTTTCCATTTGAAGTCTTTAACAGGGGCTTGAAATTTTCTTTGTTTTACCAATTTTTTTTTTTATAGATTAAACACAGAAAGTCTTAAATTAAGAATGTATTATTTTTCTATTTTTGATTATGGGAGGTATACTTGCTTTTTTCTTATGGACAAAATACGAAAAGTCTTAATTCGAAATTGTTGGAGGTGTAATCAGTATCCTATTCTCGGATTACATAAGTGAAGTATTAAAATAATAATATATTGGCTTAATATTTTCTTTATTATATTCGGTTATCGGAGGCCCCTTTTTTTAGAACCCTTTCTATTTTTTTATAGGTTAAATACGAAAACTCTTAAATTAAAAATATGTTTTCCTTTTTAATTTTTGGAACTTTAATGAATTAAGTCTTTTCGTACCTTAGTTTTGTTGTGTAATGCGAAGCGAAATGTTGCACTTCGTGGACTAAATACGAAAAATCTTTTTTTTTTTTTTTGGTTGTCGAAGGTCTAACCCGCGTCCTATTCCTGGATTACATAAGAAAAGTCTTAAAAAAAAAATTTATTGCTTTATGTATAAATATACATTTGGCATAGTATAACACTCTGGTTTATTTTGATAGAAAAGTTGGTGGTGGGTAATTTTGTGAGTAAGAAATATTGGGATGGCAATGGGCTCCACCTAATAGGAGCGGGTATAGATAAATATTTTATACGTACATTAAAGAGGTACGGGGTAGGTAATAGATACCCACAGGTAATGAGGCAAGTAGGGGTACACACAAATAATTTAAAAGGTACACAATATCTTTATGGTATTTCATATAAATAAGTTTAGGGTCACTTTGATTTTGATTAATGGTATAATTTGAAAGGTCTTTATGGTATTTTGTTATCTCATATATCTTCAATGTTTGCCAACCACAATATCTTTATGGTATTTCATATAAATGAGTTTAGGGTCACTTTGATTTCGATTAATGATATAATTTGAAAGGTCTTTATGGTATTTGTACTATAACAAAATTAATATATTATAACTTTGCTTAGTGTACTCAAAATATCAAGTGAAGTGTTAAGATATGGAGAGATTTACGTGTAATTATGGTTGGCGAACATTGAAGATATATGAGATATCGGAGGCATCGTGGCAATTTAGGAATTTTTTGAATCTTAGGTTAAGAAAAGACCTCTAGAAGAGTCTAAAATATTGTTTACTTTATATTTTTCAATCAAAAATTATATTGGATATTTTTTTTAATACTTTCTTATATTTTTTTCCTTTTTTTTATTTTTCTTTTTTCAATTCTACTCTTAAATACCCTTTTTATCTCCCCTTTTTTTTTTCTTATTTTTGGTTTGTGAAGAAAAATTAATAAAATAATTTTGTCACCCTATTATATTGTACAATATTTTATTAAATAACATGAACTAAAAATAAATAAAATAAATAAAATTTTAATTTAAGACTTTCAGTATTTAATTCATAAAAAAGAATAATCGGTAAAAGAAAAAAAGGAAAATAAATTTCCTATTGAAGACTTAAAATAGGAAATACATTAGTCATATTTTTGTCTAAGAATTTTACGGTATACTAATAGTTTTTTCACTAAAATTGACTCAATACTCTTTAAGTTCACCATATAAAGATATACATTATTTTCATGCTATTTATAACCAAGGAAATATTCAAAATTCTACTTTTAATATATGAGATACCGAACGCATTGTGGGCAATATTATAAAAGAAAATAAGTATAGATAATCATACCCGTCCTATTGTCATCCCTAAGTTCACCATATAAAGATATACATTAGTTTCGTACTATTTATAACCAAGAAAATGTTCAAAATTCTACTCTTAATATATGAGATGCCGGAGGCATTGTGGGCAATATTATAAAAGAAAATAAGTATAGATAATAATACCTGTTCCATTGTTATTCCTTTAATACGTTGAGATATAGTTGTACTACTTTTAGATTAATTGTTGTTGTTTAATCTACAAATCAATACAAAAAAAGCAAAATAAGAAAAAAGGAAAAAAATAAAATAAGAAAAAGGGATTAGGGTTAAGAGAGCATTTAAAAAAAAGGGAAAAATCTAAAAAAAAAAGAATTGGGGATTTGGATGCTTTTTAAGGGGGGGACAACTTCACAATGAACATATAGTATAGATAGTATATATATATGTAGATAAGTATAGATTGTTCCCCAAAGGTGACCCATTTTAATTTCATTTTTTTATTATTTTTTGCACATTTTCTCTCATTTGTTAATGAAAATTAAATTATTTTCAACCTTTTAGAAAATTTAAGTAGCAATATGTGAAATTAATTTTTAATTTGACACTATTTCTCAATAAGTGTATTTCTAAAATTTTAATATTTTGTTTAAAATTTTTTGTGGGTATCAGTTTTTTAAATTTTTAATATTTAGTTGTAATTTAAGTCATTAAATTATAAAAAGTAGCATCTCTCTCTTCTTGCTTGTAGATAGCCTTCTAACCATAATTTAACAAAAATATATTGAATATAAAACTTTACTAGATTATTACAAGTCAATTTGGATCAAAATACAAAATAAGTCAATAAAATGTGCATATAATACATAAAAACTACATAAATTAAATTCAAGCTCCAACAATACACTAACTCAAAAACATTTGTTGTGGTTGTCTCTCTGATCTATTGCCTAAATGCGTAGAAGAGTCATGTAATAAGAACACATATTCAAATGTAAGTCATAAGTTATCTCAATTAAAACTTTAATAGAATTTTTATTTACTTGACTCAAACCCTGCATAGTCAATGTTGTATTTTGTATCAAGCTTTCATGTGGAATACTTGAAACTCCTTGATTCCAAATTGGCCTGGGCATACCCAGTTATCTCCTAATAGGCATTAAACCTTGATTTTAGTACAAGGCATAGTTTTCAGCATACAAGCCCATTGAATTAAACTGAAAAGAGCACATGTAATAGAATAAGTGAAAAACTTAATTTTCAAAAGTTTTAAATTATTATATTAAGAAGTAAATACCATCATTGGCTGTAAAGGGGTTATCATTGCCCCACCTCTAGGAAAAGTTGTCATAGGACTTTGCATATTACTTAACGCAGGGGCTTGTATAAAAGGTCACTGATTGACTTTCAGGGGTTGCAATTGGGTTTTGGGACAATTGACTGCTTTTAGTGCCACTTTCTTTCATTTTCCTAAAACATTAAATAAATAAATAAATAATAATAATAATAATAATAATAATAATAATAATAATAATAATAATAATAATAATAATAATAATAATAATAATAACAGTGATAGTGATAATAATTATAATAATAAAAATAAAAATAATGATGATGATAAAAATAATAGTAGCAGAAGTAGCCACATACTTGCTTTTCGTTGACGAATTTCAAGTGGACTCTTAATATGAGCATTTGAGCTACCATTTGGCGTTGCTTTTGGAGGATCTTTCAAAGGAGGGTACTGAGACTTTTTAGAATCTATATCCACTGCATCTGCTACTCTAACATGTTTCCCACCTATCTTTTCTAATGCCTTGTCAATTGCTAAATGAGCTTTATTCAGTACATACTCAACAATGTTCCATGTGCTATCATGAAGTGCACTCTTCAAAGCAAGATTGTATAAGACCTTACTATATGATTATAGTACACTATATTCATTTCGTTCCTTCCATGCTATTTGTTTCAGTGGAACTCCTTTTCTTACTAGTATATAAACCATCTTTTGGTTTTTTAGTCCAACGACGAAGAATATACTATTCAGGGATTTTGGATACATTATGCAATTTCAAGACCCATAAAGCATGGCAACATACGATACCCATCGATTCGAACTTCTTGCAACTACAAGTCACGTCCAAGTTGCATTTATCAAAATTAACCATATGTGTCCTCGGATTTTTTTTCCCCTCAACTGTTCCTTCATATGTGTACTTACAACCATCCCTTTGAACTTCTTTGTAACTTGTTCCCAATGTATGAAAAATGCTCTTTTAAACAGTTTGAATATGGTAATAGTATATACTGGGCTGCATGATTCAAAATCAGATTAGTTTGAATATCAAGGTGAGGAGTACCTTTCTTACAATGAAAATCTTTATCTGACTCATTTCTTGCCAACCTCCAACCAACTTTTCAAAAGCAATAAAAAAATTAGTGAGATTGGTAGTGGCATTAGAAATTCTCGTAAGAACTTTATTTGTACTTTCACTCCTCTGTGAAGCTTGAAGCTCTGAAGAAAATACATCATTATTTAACCCAAACGACCACTTGTGACAAATCTTGTGCAGACCTTGCAACCATGAATTGTTGGTACAGTTAAAATCTTTCAGCATCTTTTCCCAAGTTAGACCAAACTCCATCCTATCATCACATTTATACATGCACTTACCAAATAGCTTCATAATCTTATGATTTGAGACAAGTCTGGGTAAATGTGAAGATGCATTTTTTACAAATGTGCCATTTGCAAGCGATGTCTAGTTTTCAGAAAAACTATTTCAATTGCCTTCATCATATCCTGATCCTGATCTATATATATACTTTTTGGCGCTTTCCCACCCATTCACTCTAAAAATGATTGAAATAGCCAAACAAATGAGTCAATCTTCTCATCTAATAAGAATGCACATCAAAACATGACATTCTACCAGGGATTATTTGACCCTACAAATGGAGCGCAAATCAAATTGTATTTGTTGGTGCAACAAGTTGTGTCAAAAACTACAACATCTTCAAAAGCATCATAATCAATCCTGCATCTTCCATCCCTCCAAAAAAAATTAGCCAACCTATTTTATTGGTCAACTTGTGAAAAAAAGAAAAACATTGGGTCTTCCTTTAGTCTTCTCCTGAAGAGATTGAATAAACTTTGAGCATCTCGAGCTTCAATTATCATTATTTTCTTCCTATTAACATGGTCATAACAGTCTCTTTTAGTGAATTCTAATTTTTCAACACCACCATCTTGTGCAGACATTAAGTTATATGCTTATATGGTGTTGTAACCCGAATTTATTATTGTATTTATAACATCAGCCTTTTCTTTATTAATGTTGCGAGCAATTCTTAGCTAATGCCTTTCTCCTGGAGTGGAAAGCTCATGATTATGTCCCTTACATGATGGGAGACCACCCACTCATGTTGTTCTCTAGAAACATTAAATCGAATCAATGCTGGACACCCGCATCTCACGTTTAATTTATGACACGAAACATCATCGTCATCGTTTGGTTTTTCATCATATTTGTACCCCTGACAACTACACACATACACCTTTTGCCGAACAAGTTTAGTTCCATAATAATGACGGGTTTTAAAGTCCACAAAGAAAATCCAACTTGATACCCATAATCAATACACAATTTGTGTGCATCTGCTTCACTAGAGACAATTCGCCCGATCAAGCTCTGATTAACATCATTTCCATCTCGATTTGCAAAATAAATGATTCCCATAGTCTCCAACAACATCTGTTTTGGCAATAGTATCATCATTCTCATCATTAAAGGATGTAGCGTTTCCTAAGAGCAAATGGAGAAAATAAAATAAGATGAAAAGAGAAATAAAAGCAAACCATCTCTATTACTAAGCTTATATATATGTAAGTATATTACCTTTATCCATTCTTCAATAAAAATCTACAACCTACAATGAGTCCCTACACATTGATTATATCAAGCATGCATCATGAACATTTAATTGTATAAGATACACTAAAAAGAAATTTAAAAGCAAAGTGGGTACTGTAATTTTAGCCTTCGTGTATAGTTCTCCGAAACTTGAACTTAATTGATTTTGAGTGGGGTGACTGCCTTTTTTTTTTTTTTTTGAAGAACAACCTCTTTTCATCTGATTTCTTCTTCTTTGAACTTAGTTTTCTTCTTCTTTGAACTTAGTTTGTTTTTTTAAAATTTTAAGAAGAATGTTCAATAAATTAAAAATAATTTAATTTAAATAATATTTTTTAATTTCTGGGAATAACTTCCCAATAACAATATAAGTGGGAAATGGGGTCAAATATTCTAACAAATTAAAATAAAAAAAAAAGTTAAAAAAATATGTGAAAATGGGGTCACCACTTGGTGACCTGGGGTATGGATATAATTTCTCTATAAATAGTGAGTTATACTTAGGTTTTTGGTTCTTGGTTTTCTCTCACGATGATATTTTTAAAATTATTTTAGGGGTTTTCTAAATTATTGTTTAGCACAATTTTTTTGAAAAAATATTTTATGGAAAGATTGGAGGAAAAAAAATTTCAAAAAGTTTTTTCTAAATTAGATATTTTGGGAGCCCACACTCTGGTGCTAAAAGAGGTTATTGCAAAAAGACCTTGAGGTGTTAAGATACTTTCTTTCAATTTTAAATATCTGAGTTAGAGTTGGGATTTCGAGCTTTTGGTAAGTCTAATTTTAATATTTGATATTTAATTTATTTTCCTTTATTTCGTTTATTAGACATACTATGTTTATATATGTTTTATTCGATACTTTTTGGTTTGTCATATTATGAATCTATTAGAGTAAGACCTACATCTAATTACATAGTTTAATTAGGTTAGGGCTTTAGATTTAAAATTAAGAATTTTAAATAGTTTTTCAACTGCGCCCAATCAAGCCGATCTAGGAAAAATTTTTAAAATACGTTCCCAACATATACTCCTCTTCTAAAGTCACTTCAAACTTCTTGGAAGGTTTGGCTATCTTCTTTTTGTTCTTCTTTTTGGAAGGATTTTGTTCTCGAGTCTTTACACTTGGAGGACTAGAGCTTAAAGTGACATCTTTTCTAAATGCTCTCTTGCTAAAACCGGTCTTCCACCTATACTCGTCATCACCATCATCATCTTCGAAGTCAAAAACCCAAGCCTTTAGTTCAGTCATAAGTTTGGAAAGAGCGGGTATGACTATCCCAAGCTGAGGCATAGTAAGATGAGCCCAATGAACTATGGCTTCTCTGTTAGCACTAAACTCGACCTGCACAGCACCGGGAGGTAACTCCACTATTGCTAAATACTTCTCCTTAAGCGGTTATCAAGCACCATCTCCGTCCTCTACCTGCCATGTTGTATTGGCGAAGCCATTGTCCCCTTGGAGGCTGTCGCGACTTTGATCAATCTATCCTTTGTTGATCAATGGCTTTGCTATGTCTTTAAAGACATAAAATTCTTCAATTGGATGGCTTACAATCTGATGGTAAGGGCAAGACTTGGGGTATCGGTTTTGTTAAGTTCATGTGGGCATTTTGGCTTAGGGAGGGTAATTGCCTTTGTAGATATCAAGTCATGAAGAATACCCTGCACAACATCATTATCGAAGGGGTATTTCTTCTCCGTTCTTTCTTGGAGAGTGATCCTTTGAACTTGTTTTCCTTTGACTTTCATCATTTTTTTCTATCTACAACATTGTTGGCTTTGTCAGTTGTCTTAATGAAGGTGGCCATGGCCTCCCCTCTTTTTACCAACCTGTTACTTTCTCCTTTCCTTTCATCGACTGTTCGAGGCTTATGAGAAGCGTTCTTCTGTCGAGCAATTTACCTTTTGATATTACAAGCTTTGTTAACGAGCATGTTTGAGGCTTTGCAGTAAGGACATATGTACCTATCTTAAGCTCAAGGTTATTGGCACACATCTGAACTGTAGAGGGTTCACTCAGTTTCTCAGGACATTGGAGACTCAAGCTCCTCCATCGTGTGATGAAGTCATTTGCACTCCCTTTTAGCTTTTGAATTGCATAAGCCAAATCCATTATCAATACTTTCATCTCAGAACTCACGAACTAGTCTAGAAATGCTTTCTGACAGTCATCCCAAGTCTGACTTGACTCGGGCTGCAGTTGAGTGTACCATGTAAATACTGATCCTTTTAAGGATTTAACCAATTGTCTTATTAGTAAGGCATCACTCAAGGCTATCTAGCTACACACAAAGTGAAAGTGGGCTAAATGCCCTCGCGATGACACATTGATCCCGTCAAATTTCTCAAACTTCGGCTTTTGATACCCATGAAGGAACGACACCACATCATAGTGTGTGGGATATGGCTTCTGATAACCCAAAATGGGTGGGTTTATAGAGGCTTGATATTCCTTTATCCCTTCTACTATCATGGCTTTAATGTTTTGATGTGTCAGCTTAGACAGCTAACTCTAAGCCACTTCCTATGACTGTGATGCTCGTGCTGATGCACTAGCTTGATCAGCTACTAGTGCAGTGAGTGTGAAAATTTTAGGTTCGTTTTTAGCAAGATTTCACTGCAATTCCTGTAACTGGTCCTCTATGTTCGTGGTGGCAATCACTAAAACTGGCATATTTTTTTACTGATCATGTATCTATTGGGAAATATTTCAAAAAATAGTCCCCAAAAAATAATTAGAGCGGAACAACGACAGACAAATTTAAATTCTTTTAGTTTAAATATGGGATTTGATCTAATTATATGTTTTCATTAAATTTAGATTGTACTCTAATAGGTTCATAATGACAAAACAAAATATAAATAAAACAAGTATAAACAGGATATGTGGAAAAAATGAAATAAGAAAAATACCAAATTAATACTTTAAATATATACTTGGAGAGATACCCCATTTTGAATTTGGGTACATGAAATTTGAAAAAGAAACTCTCGACACCTCAAGATCTTCTCCCCAGTTTACTGTTGACACTTAGTGTGGGCTCCGAATATATTTAGTTGTAAGAAATAATTTCGAAGCTAAACTTAGCTCCCAAGATCCCTATTTATAGAAAATTAAATAAGAAGAAGAGCAGGGGGTTTGGAGTGCCGGGTGCGACATGTTGTGATGCCATTAGGCCGGATAATATTTTTTCTTTTTTTAGGCCAGAGAGAGATATTGGTTTTCCAGTACACTGTGCCACTGGCCCACTCACAGCGCGACATGTGTCACTTCGTGAATGGGCAGCGATTGGCCTTGTCATAGCACGACTTGTGTCATGCTAGGATTAAGCTGCTGCCCTTTTTCATGCCTTTTTTTTTTTTCTGCCTTGTTTTGTTTAAACTATCACATGCATAAATTCATCTTATGAATATGTTTAGAAAAAATTAAATTTATTCGTCTCATGAATAAATAATTCAAGCTTAAATATTTTCAAATCGGTGTATTACTAGAGGCTTGCAGAGGGACTTCAAGGATAACTTAATTCTAGCTCCGAATGGGTTAAATTGAACTATCAACTTTTGATAACATTGTTTACCATTTAACAATATTTTGTTCCACTAAATAAATACTGTGGCACTCTAGAATTAAATATATTCAATAAAGAATTCACAAACAGTAATTATATGAATGACCGACCCCTCTATTATCCGTGAGAAATAATAATTCAAAATACTATCATAATTTTTCTCACCACTTTTTTCTTAAGCTCCCCACTTTCCCTTTCTGAAAATTATAGGATATGAAACATGATTGTTTTTGCATCAATTTTAGGGACAATCACTTGGAATACTTTGGCCAAAGATTTTAAAATTTTAAACACTTGCAAATCTACTCAAGGGGACATCCCTGTCTAAAAAGAGACTACAGATTCCATATTTATTGTTTTGTTCTCACCACACCTAATGCTATCACCCGACATACAAAGTGTCACACACTACATCCATGAGTCCAAGACAATCTCAAGATTTAGAGTCATCATCTTACTAGGATGAATTAGTCATATTTGATAGCAGTTAAGAAATAAATAAGTTAGGTGGTCCAAGCTCAGTTTTGCAATCTTATTGACCAACGCTAACATGACACTTTTGGATCTCTATCCACATGACCAAGACAAGTTATCTAAAGTATCATATTATAGTTTTATCAAATAAGTTATACAAACTTATCACTGATTACAAACATGATTTGAGAACATGTCACAAATTTGATTTAAGTCTATCTGTGGCTCAATCTCATTGACCACTTAAACCAAACTTGACATGTTATCATAAACTACGTCCATCTCATGAAAAATTTTAGAAAACAATCATACATATATTTGACTTGCAAAAACATATCATTGAACAAATAAAAAAGCTTTATTTAATTAATGATTAAAAACTAATTTATTGGGATTTGAGGACAACGATTCCAACAATATTCTCAACTTTTCTCGAAACTCCCTCGAAAAATCCTCTCCAGCGGAATGAGAGCTTATGTCTTTATACATGAGAAATCTTGTGTCCTCCATCAGGCTGGTTGACCATTTGGCTTGTCGACACCATCTCAGCGTATTGTCATTGAATTAGCCATTGATCTAGTGATTGGACTATATAAGATATCATTTCCTTCAAGGGTGTCACTCCCTCATAACTTAAACTACTGAAGCCTTTGGATGTCATCGATAAGCTCTCATTCCCTTTCTTATAGGCTTCGGGAGGAACAATTCTTGGATTCTGAAGTGTTTTTGATTTTGCATTAGTTGGTTTTGGGTTGGAAGGCGTGTAGGCTTTAACCTTCTTTGTTTTCAGCTAGTCATCCTCCTCAACATAGGTAGTGACTATGGCTTGCTCCAATGGCCCTAAAGTGTAGATTTCCTTACCATGAATTTCTTTTGGGTGACCCATCTTGAAGCTACCTCCACGAACATCAAGGCAAATGCAGGTGCCATTTTTTTGTTAGCCTTCTTTTTCTGTCTCTTCGTTGACCTTCGTGGATTTTGCTTAGTACTCTTTGTTTCCTTTCTTGGAATTACGGGCTTGATTGTAGCATGCATAGAGAAATATGTCTCATCCATCTTGTATGGTAGTTACATGGAATCTTTAAGTGGGATTTCAACAACAAACAAATTTGATCCCACCTAGTGGAGCATTGCGAAATTCCTTTTCCTGTGGATAAGCCCTCCTTTGACCACGAGAGTGGTCGGGAGCTTATTGAATGTAATTGTCACTTGTGGTGCCATGGATGTTTCACAACATCACATTAGTAGTTAGTGGAAAAATGTCAATCGTAGATGAAAAGTAGAATAGGGTCCCACTGAGCGTGCAAAAAATTATGTTTAGAAAAAATATGAAATTTGCAAAACAAGAATTTCCCTAAATATAAAGTATACATAGGTTTTATTAATTTAAGAAACAACCCTATTCAAGGGTTTTATACTCACACCCCCCTCCCCCCGGGCGAGCTAGACAAAGGCAAGGTAGACACTGCCTGAGCTAGGCACCAACAAGCTAGAGGCACCGGCGAGCTAGGCACCGGCGAGCTAGACAACGGTGAGCTAGAAAAGGTTGCCCAGAAGCAGACAGCCGAAAGATTTTAAATACCCAAGGAAATAAGAAGTAAAGGGAAGAGAGTAGCACCCAAAAGGAGAGAGGAAGCTTGGTGGTTTCTTTACCTCCAAAGCTTGAGTTCAGCTTATCCTTACAACACCCACCCTACATCAAACTCCACTGTGACTCATAAACACACCGGTCAAATCTGTCGTAAACATAATTGGCCCCGTCTGTGGGAAGGAACGAGGCCATGATGGAACAACACTAAGTCGAACAACAGCTGAAGGAGGTTCAATGCTTACTTGGTCGTTTGTTGCACAAGTTAGAAGAGCAACTGCTACATGCACCCAAGCTGTCCAAGGATAAAAATCCTGATGAGCAATGGGCATGACGGATTACTTGGCATGGAGGAAGAGTGGGAAACCCAGGAGTTGGACTTAGGACTAAAACTACGTGAGAGAAAGACCTACCAACCCTACCTTATTGGAGGAAGCAAATAAGAAATTGAGTCTATTGGAGACACGGATAACCGGTAATGGGGAGTTAACTTCCTTCTAGGGGAAAATAAGACAGGCGAGGCACCAATAATTCCAGGCACTCATTCCCCGTTCTCCAAGAGAATTCTATCTTTCCCAGTAAGAAAGGTCAAATTTCCAAATATAGACCTCTTCGATGGAACCCAAGATCCCGAGATTCACCTTTTTGGATTTAAATCTCTAATGCATATAAAGGATGTTTAGGAAGAGGTCTGGTGTAAATATTTCCCTGCCATTGTGAAAGAAGTTGCGCAATCATGGTTTGCGTCGCTGCCTGCGAGCACAATTGACAGCTTTGCATAGCTTACAGAGAAGTTCTCCCATCATTTCATGAGTAACAAACAAAGGAAAAAGATGGCAGCTTAGCTTATGCATTTGCAACAAAGAGAGTCAGAATCCCTAAGGGACTTTGTCAGAAGATTTGCTAGAGAAATGACTGATATACCTAGTTTAGCTGACGAGATGGCAATAAGCGCCTTTGTTAATGGACTATGAAATTCTGACTTCAAATTTGCGCTAGCAAAAAACAAACTCCTGTCGGTTGATGAACTATGGGACAAAGCCAACAAATACATATTTGCCAAAGATATAATGAGCATAATAGGAAAGTTTTGACTGGGAGTCACCGAGAAACCCAAAGAAAGGCATGAAGCTATGGACTCGGCAAGAGGAAAACCTCCCTTACCGGTATTATGTCCAAGAATTTCAAAATGGCTTATGAGATAGACAAAAAGCGCATACACAAACCCCCTCTTTTAAAAAGACCACTCAGCCTAAGCGACTTTTCAATTTGAAATCCGGAACCAAATGGTGTGAATTCCACATATTTTATGGACACTCTACAAGAGGGCAGGTCCAGGCACAAGCAGGCATAGAAACCAAGTAGGGAGCTTCCGGCCTCGGGAAGCTTCTGAGAGCTAACAATTTGCAAGGCCTTAGTACCAGTGCCATCCAAGGAAATGGTAGGAATACCAAAAAAGATGATTGCCATGATTACGCAAGCCTAATCCAAGGGATTGACTCACTCGTCGAAGAGACCGACTAAGAGGAGAAAGTCCATTCTTGAAAAAACCTTTACAGAGGAAGAACTAAGAAAAGTCCAAATATCCCATGACAATCCCCTTATCATATTGGTTGACGTTGAACAGTGCCCAATACATTGAGTTCTGGTTGATCAAGGAAGAGATGACAATGTTATTTTTTATCGATGTTTTGTGCAAATAGAAATTCCAACTAGTCGAATCATGCTGGTAGGATACTCCGTGGTTAGATTTATTGGGGAAATATGGTTCAACCCACGGGAATGGTTGTTATGTACACTTTGTTTTGCAGATATGAGGCAGTGAGAGGGGTGAAAGTAGAATTCTTAATCGTTGATACTCCTTCCCCCAACAATGTAATACTTGGACGGCTCGCTCTAAATAGCATAAAAGCTGTAATTTCAACATATCACCTTTTGATGAAATTTGAAGCCAGTGGAGGTGGCATAATTGCTCTTCAGTGGAACTGGAGAGTGGCTCAGGAATGTTATTAGGCGTCCTTGCCACAAGTTAGTTGTGAACTTTCATCTGAATCCGAAATTGAAAGACTTGACCCTACAAAGAAGGGAGAGGAGGATGAATGAAGTACCGACTTGGGCCGCCTGGAAGAAGAGGAAGTTACTGAAGGAAAGAAGGTTAAAGTAGGGTATTGGCTTCCCGAGAAGTTGAAGAGTAAACTGATATCTCTATTAAAACAATTATGTGACATATTCACGTACAACAAGGAGGAGATGCCCGGGCCAATCAAGAAATAATGGTGCATCGATTAAATGTGCTCCCTAGTGCGACACCAGTCAAGCATAGAAGGATAAGTTTTTTGCACAGAAAGAAACAAAGCTATAAAAGCAGAGATTTTCAAGCTACTCAGAGCAGGATTCGTGTGAGAGGTAAAACACCCCAAATGGTTGTCTAATGTAGTTTTAGTTAAATAAAATAAAATAAAATAAAAAACAGGACTTGGCGAATGTGCGCGGACTTTACTGACTTAAACCAACAGTGTTCGAAAGACTCTTATCATTTGCCGAAAATCGATCGATTGGTAGATTCAATAGTTGGAAATGAGCTATTTAGCTTCATGGATACCTTTTTGGGGTATCACCAAATCATGATGAATTCCAAGGATGAGGTAAAAAACTTCATTTGTAACCAGCGAAAGTACATATTGTTATAGGGTGATGCCGTTTGAAGTACAAAATGCGGGAGCCACGTACCAACGTTTAGTCAATAAGATATTTACTCGACAGATTGGGCATACTATGGAAGCATATGTGGATGACATGATCGTCAAGTCATGTGTCCAGAAAGATCACATCTCTGACTTAGAAGAAGTTTTCCAAACCTTGAGGCAATACTGTATGAAATTGAATCCCAACAAGTGTTCTTTTGGAATACCGAAGGGTCAATTCTTAGGGTTCATTGTCTGTGCACAAGGAATTGAGGCTAATCCAGCAAAGATGAACGCTCTACTAGAAATGGGTACTGCCAGGACAGTCACCGAGGTGCAGCTTCTCATCGGCTGTTTAGCAACATTCAATAGATTCATTAGCAAATCTGCAGAAAAAGCGTTGCCTTTCTTTCAAGCACTGCGAAAAAAAAGGAATGATGTATGGGACGAAGAATGCGATCAAGCCTTCAAACAAATAAAAAAACATCTGACATGTCTCCCCTCTATGGCCAAGCCAGTCCCAGGAGAAACACTTATCCTATATGTGGCAGCCTCGGATAGAACTATAAGCGCAGTGTTAGTTGCTAATCATTCATGAGAACAAATTCCATTGAATTGCAATATCCACCTATTGAGAAACTACTATTTGCCATTATTATAGCTTCCTGAAAGCTTCAGCCATACTTTCAGGCTCACATGCTAAACGTATTGACCAACCAGCCTGTCAAGAAGTTGCTATCAAAGTTGAAGTGTTCGAGACGAATGTTGGCCTGGGCGATGGAGCTGTCTGAATATGACCTTCACTACTTACCCCGAACAACCATTAAAGCATAGGCACTAGCCAACTTTCTTACTGAATGCACTTTCAAAACATAGGACGAGGGTGCCAAAAAAACAAAAGATATGAGAAAGGACCCTGAAGGTACAGGGTCTTACAAGAATTCGGTTAAGAATAACCCACCCAACGAGAATGCGCAGTTGTGGAGAGTATTTGTGGATGGTTCTTCGTGCACAGATGGGTCGGGTGTAGGAATTTATCTGTAAGACCCCGAAGTGGTTACCCACCGATATGCCTTACACTTTCAGTTTCCTTTAACCATCAATGAAGCCAAGTACAAGGCTATGATCCATGGGGTAAGATTAGCATAAGTGGCGGGCACTAAGGATATAGCTATCTTTAGTGATTCAAAAATCATAGTAAGCCAGATAAAAGAGGAATACGAGGCTAGAGATTCAAGCATGGTCAGATACTTGCAAGCCTTTCGAAAACTTGCAGGTGATTCCAAAAAAGTCAAAGTGCAATACCTTGAGCAAGGCGAGAACCAAGTTGCCAATGAATTAAATAAGTTGGCTAACTCACGCCAGGTACTTGATTCGTGGGTGGAAGTAGAGCTGAAACAAGTGTACCAAAGCACGACCGAAGAACCTGTCCTTGAAGGGGCATGCTACATTGCCGAATCTTCTGGGTGGACGAAAGGAATAACAGACTATCTGGAGAAAGGGGTGCTACCTGAGGACCCCTTAAAGTTAAAAAGATCAGGCACCAGACAACTCGATTTGTAATCCTGGATGGCCAACTATATAAAATTCCCCCCCCCCCCCCCCCCCCCCCCCCCCCCGCCCCCACCCCCTCAGTGTTAAAGTGTGTAGAGACAGGTGAGGGGTATAGGATTCTGGAAGAAATCCATAAAGGAGAATGCGGGGGACACATTGGGGGATATGATTTAGCCAATAAGACTCTTCGAGGAAAATACTTCTAGCCCACTCTTAAAAGCGATGCAAAGGATCTAGTACGCTGATGCGATGCCTGTCAAAGTTTCGCACATGTACATCATGCACCCCCCACGCTTCTGCTACCTTTAATTAGCCCTATACCATTCACACAATGGGGGATAGACGTACTAGGGGCCTTTCTCGTGGCTTTAGGGCAAAGAAAGTTTAAGATAGTTGTGGTTGACTATTTCAGTAAGTCGGTGGAGGCTGAACCCTTGGCCAAAATAACTGACCAGGCCACACAGAATTTCTTATGGAAAAGCGTGGTTGCACGCTTCGGGTTCCTCGAATTTTAATGGTAGACAATGGATCACAGTTTACCTCGTCCCAGTTTCAAGCTTATTGAAGGAAATAGGCATTGGTCTACATTTTGCAGCTATCGTACACCCCCAAGGTAACGATCAAGTTGAATCCGTAAATAAAGAAATCTTATGAGGCCTAAAAAAGCGGCTAGATGATGGTAAGGGAAGATGGGTGGTGGAATTGCTAGCGTCCTTTGGTCAATCAGAACAACGGTCAAAACGGCCATAGGGGAAACTTCTTTTATGCTGGTGTACGGTACTGAAGCTGTGCTGCCCGTGGAGGTATGTAACCCAACCTTTTGAGTTAAGCATTTTCACCTAGAGACCAACAAAACTGTCCTACAAGGAGCCTTAGATTTGGTGGACAAAGTCCAAGCAAATGCCCTAGTTAAAATAGCTGCCCAAAAATGGAGAATGTCCGCTTGCTTTAATAGTAGGGTTAGGCCACGCAGCTTCCAGATAGGAGACCTAGTCTTACGACTCGCGGAGCTTGGGGGAAAGAACATAGGCACAGGAAAACTCGCTCCTAATTGGGAAGGCCCCTATAGAGTAACTCGAATATTACAAGAAGGCAGCTACGCGCTGCAATGAATGGACGGGACAAACATGTCTCACAGTTGGAATGCACATAACCTTCGAAAATATTACCCCTAAAGTAGGGTAGGAAAGAACTAAAGCCATGTGCATCGGTATATGTATCATATATGAGGTCAATATTGCAGGGATAGAGGACGCCGAAGCTCTGTAGTCCACTTCGCTATATCCTTGTATACTTAATCAATAATCTGAGAAACCAAGAATCAAATTTTCCAGAAAAAGCATAAAGAGTCATCCCAAAGCTATAAACAGGGACCGACGCACATGCATCCTTGAAATGCGAAGACGGGAAATCAAGCGTAACCCAAGGATCTAGGTAGCGCTAGCACAGGTCCAAGTCATTTGATAATAACCATTTGCTTGGCGTGACCCAGCCAAACATCAAAGATGAACTTTTAACCTTAACTTCCATTTAAGATACGATGAGAACACCCACCTCGTTAAAGGTGCAACAATGACACTCACCTCGTTGAGGGTGCAACCCTGACACTCACCTTGTGGAAGGTGCAACAACGACACTCACCTCATTAAAGGTGCAACCATGTTGCCCACCTTGTTCGAGGTGCAACGATGACACTCACCTCGTTAAAGGTGCAACCATGACACCCACCTTGTTGAAAGGTGCGACAATGACACACCCGTCAAAGGTGCAACCCACCTTATTGAAGGTGCAATAACGATACTGGCCTCATTGAAAGGACAGTAATAACCACTTAATTAATAGTGTAGCTAAAATACTTATTCACCTGCTTTTTTAGCACATCAAATGTACAGATTGGCAAAACAGTATGAAAAATCGAAACAACCTTCATGCATACGGACGAAACATGCTAACAAGACAATATTAGATACACCTGTCATGGCTAAAATACAACAAGGTAGGACAATAGCTTTTCGCTACATGAATTATACGATATTTACCTAACAAGAGGAGAGAATTCCTTGCAAAAGGACTGTGCAACAACATCACGCACCACAACACCACCTCCATTCCAAATATCACAAATACCTTAGTGGAAAAAAAAATTGGAACACCTACGCCTTTTCAAAGGCACAAACAATGAAATATTTTCATGACCCGCACGTAAGAAAACAATAACAAGGGCACACACTGCAGCCCTTCCCTACATAAAACACAATCACATCCACTAGCAACAGAAATACAGTATCAGTGTCAAAGCAATCACACAAGCAAAAACGACATCAATATCCTGTACATTGCAAATACCCATAAAAAAAAAACTAAAAAATAACCAAAACAAAAGTCAAACGGCAGGTCTGGCATTCTCATCTCCAGGACTACTCGGTAAAGTACTCAAGATCTCTTCATTGATACTAGCTATGCAATCCATTACCCCCTCGGGTGTGAGAGCATGGCTACCTTCCCTAATTTTCTCCATCAAATGATTAAAACCTCACGCTAACCCAGCCCAACAATCAGCATCACGTGCCAAATGATACTCGGCATTAGCCTTGAAAGCAGCTACATCCTCTTCTCGAGCACGGAAAAATTCCACACTCAATCTAGCCAATTGATCTTCCTTACACTTCATGACATCATCCTTACCTACCAAATCCCCTTTCGAGGCCTCCACTTCTCGTGAAAACTTAGAAAAGCGCAACTGGGACTCCTTGAGTTGTTGGAGCAATGCTTCCTCTCTACACTGGGCAGCTTCTCGAAGATGATTACCTGCTTCGTCGCCTCGTAATTTGAGGGTGCATAAAGAAGCAAACAAAGATAGATACTTGCAAAAACACCAAAACATGTGAGCATAAATATGAGGCACACAGGTATAATATGTAAATAATTACCACTGTCCTTACCTCAGCCATTGAAGGAAAACCATCCTGAGATAATGAAGAGGCAGGTGAGATGGCCTCAAAAACTTGACGTAAAGTATCAAGGTTAGGAGTATTACCCGAACTCTTGACATATCTATAGGTTCGGCTGAAAAGGTAGGACCAGCTTCTGGTTCACTCATCGGAATAGGTAAGGATAAAATGGGAGCGGGATGTTCTGAAGTGGGTAAAGAAGAAGTAGGGGGCTGTACTAGAAGGGGAACGGCTCCTTCCTCTCTTCAAAAGGTTAGGCAAAAAGGAGTGACCTCGCCGGGGTGGAGGAGATTGGAAAGGAGAAGGAATCACGCTCCTAAGGGGAAGTTGAGGTAGCTCAAGACGCTCACTCTCATGAAGATGACGAGAAAAGCCAATAGGAGCAGCTTGGCTAGCAACCATAGAGCTAGAGCGCCCACATTGGACTGACTTGGATGCCAACTACTCGACGAAGGATCCACCTCAAGAAATTGATGATATCAAGATTGGCCAACTCTTTGGCTGAAAGTACAAATAAGATCCTTAATAGGAAAGGAATAAAGAAACAATGCATAAAAGCCCTTTCATAGTAAAAACGAGAAAGTACCTGGGACAGGTTTTGTACTAAGCCCTGCTTTAACTAGTATAACCTACTGTCTAAGGTGGGACCGAGTCATAAAGAAATGTACATCTTCTCTATTCTTATCAAAGTAATCAATAAGGGTCCAATCTTCATTAGTAAAGCTATCAATACATGGCCTACGAGGCCGGGTCACTTCACTCCAAACTATAGGGTACTCAGAAAGAGTGGGGGGACGAACCTATATAAATCTTAGCATCCAATCTTTAACATATGATGGGTTGTCGCGTATAAAACAAAAACCTACTTTACTCTCAAAGCCCGTATGACGCTCAGTTTGTTTGACTCTAAACAAATAATCAAAACCATTTCACAAAGCATGACAATAAAAGCCTGTGAATCATCCCTAAGCTATTTGGAGTCACCTGACCCTGACATAAAGAGTACCGTGACATAATGCGAGCCACAAAAGGGGAAAGAGGAAGCCGAAGGCTAGCATTAATGGCCTCTATAGGGATTGTATAACAATCATGTCGAGGTTCAATTAAAAGAGAATCATCCTCGCTAGGCACCCATATGATATAATTGGGGGGAAAATAGTACCTCTTTCAAAGGGCTAAAATTCCGGCTTTCCCGCGATATTTATGAATAAAACTCGGGGACAGCCTAACCCTTGCTGCCATAGGGAAACGAGTTTCTAAATTCCCAACATTGAAAATAGCCACGTCTGCCCGAAGGTGAGGAGGAAGAGTTTAGGGTGCATTACTCTCCTCACGAGTACGTCGTGTCGAACTTCTCGTTCGACCCCGACCACGCACACCTTTTCTAAATAAGTATGATAACACAAGTCATGACAAAGAATACATACGTGTGTATAAATGCGAGACATTAATAGAAGGCGAGCTCGATACAGGTGCTGAAGTAGAGACAGGAGCATTTTGATTAAGGGGTAATAAGAAATCATCCAGAATAGGATTTTCCAAAGGATGTTTAAAACAAGAATTATAACTATGACCCGAACTTTTTGGATTCATCTTGATCAAATTTTCCTTTCTAGGGAAAACAAAGCTGAATAACAAAATTACACAAAAATTCGATCAAAAGACTTATAGACGAAAATATGTTTCCACAAAAATCCCTAGTTTATAATCCAAACTTAGCACCATGAAAATTAGGACCCCCCATTCGAGCACGCAGAAGTCAAAAACCCAAAATTTACAAACTGAAAACAAAAAGGATTTTGTTTTTAGGGCGAGAAAAATTCTTTAGGTTCCTAAATTACTGGATAAAACAGTCATTTGAACACATAAACCACCCAAGGTAGAAGCCCTAATACATGAAGACTAAACTTTCAGAGGAATTTTTGAACACCCACCACTCAAAGCGCAACAAAAAAAGACCCCAAATCAAAGATCACAACACAAATGCAAACACACAAAATCTAAGCATGACGTACCTAAAATTCATCCTCGACCAGAATCATATCCAAAAAATTCAAAGCAAAAAAAACCTGAAAAATTGCAAAGGAAATGATGAAATACCTCAGAAAAAAAAAGCCCGAGAGTTTTGAGAGATAGAACTAGCAAAGGACAGAGACAAAAGGCAAGACAATGAGAAGAGGAGGAAGGAGGTGGAAATAGGGTCCCAATTATAACGCTTAAGTAAAGTAGAATGTACAATAGTAATGGTAAAAAAAAAAAAGGATGAAAGAGACAACTGATAAAAAAATAAGAAGGAAAGCTAGTCTCTATGTATAACCGGCTGGGAAGGGGTGAAGCAAAATTAGAAAATTATTCCTACGTAGGAGTTGAAAAAATTATCACTGGGCAAGAGTCGAAAATTTATTACTGGGCAGGAGTCGAAAAAATTATTACTAGGCAGCAGTCGAAAAAATTATTGCTAGGCAGGAGTTAATTGTTAAAGCAAATTTGGTACTAGGGGAGTCAATTGTTAAAGAAAAATTAGTAATGGGCAGGAGTCGATTGTTAAAGCAAATTTAGTACTGGGCAGGAGTCGATTGTTAAAGCAAATTTAGTACTGGATAGGAGTTGATAATTGAAATATTTACTGGGTAGAAATCGATCATTAAAGAAAAGTCACTACTAAGCAGGATTCGATAATTGAAGAAATAATTAATGAGTAGGAATCGATCATTGAAGAAAAGCCATTACCAAACAGGGGGCTGTAATCAAAAAAGCCATTACCAAATAAGGGGTTGTAATCGAAAAGCCATTATAAAACAGTGGGTTGTAATCCAAAAGGCCATTACTGACCAGGGGGCTGTAATCAAAATGGCCATTACCGGACGGGGGTTGTAATCGAAAAAGACATCACAAAACAGGGAGCTGTAATTAAGAAAATCATTACCAACGCAAGGGGCTGTAAGCAAGAAAAGCCACTACCAAACAAGGGTCTGTAATCTACAAGAAAGCTGTAAAATGTTACCAGAGCAAGAAACAATAGCCAAAAGAGTCAACACCAAATAAAAAGACCACTACCAAGTAAAGTTGTCAAACAAAGATCTAACAAAGATTGTGACAAAATGATAACTTACATTACAACACTAGTAAAACTCACATTACTGACTTCAACACACACCTAACTTTACATCAGCTTAAGAAAATATTACTCAAAAAGGTATGCAAAAAACATAACCTTGCGTCTAAAAGCTAATACTAGATCAAATGATCGTAAAGCAACCCAAGAGGAACCATAGGAGCACCACAAGGATGAAAAGAACCCTAATAAGCCCGAAGCCGAGCCCATTCACCATAACGGTGCTAGCATATCACGCTCAATTTTCGGTGTTCAGGACCTACAGAATGATAACAGTAAACCTTGAATTCCGTGGAGAACACCAAATGATGACCAGTCACCAACAACTCGGTAATTCCAATACTCCGATGTTCATCTGGGTGCCATATGTTTAAATGAAGGTTACGGAGCAAAAACCAAGAGTCGAGATCTTCCTTATCCTCTAAAACCCATAATTTTAGGGCTGAGCCATGCAGCCCGGCTAAGCAAAGACGACCCTCGAAACAGCAAATACTTAAATGATGACAACATACAGCTTCATTTCAGATAGGGGGAGGAAGGAACACAAGATAATTAGAGTCTTCCGCCATATCCCACGCTACCAAGTAGGGGTAAAAATAAGGACTGTAGGGAGAAAACGCTTCGCTACGCTCCGAAAGGAGATACAAAACATTACCACGGGGCACCCACTTCATAAAATCTACCACACTACCTCCAGTACATATGAGAGTTCGATACCTCCACCCACCATGATCAAAATGGTACACCGAATACCAATCCAATTGAGGCCACTCTTCCACTCTTAAAACTACATCCATATTAAAAATAAAAAGAAGGATGTGGTAGTTAAGTGGGTATAGCTAGACATCATTGACACAAGCAAAAATTATTTTCGAAGACAAGCCTAAGAAATGAAACTCTTC
This sequence comes from Simmondsia chinensis, assembly GCA_018398585.1. NCBI lineage: Eukaryota > Viridiplantae > Streptophyta > Magnoliopsida > Caryophyllales > Simmondsiaceae > Simmondsia > Simmondsia chinensis. The sequence continues at coordinate 24,039,613 of JAGTTD010000007.1, read as the reverse complement.
AGGAAGGAAAATAGGTAAGAAGGTTCGAGTAATTGGTTACACACCTCCAGAACCGAAGACCCAAAAAAGGAGTGTCCTGGCATAAAACCAAATTGTTACTCACATTCACTATTTCCTTATCATACGACAGAAACTCCAAAGGCTCAATGAGGGTACAAGGAGAAGAACAGGGACCATCCAAATCATAGGCCTCCACATAAAGCCCATAAGGAGGCCAGTGCCCATTTTGTATAAAAATATCATCAACAGGATGTCTAAAACAAGCCAAAGCCCACTCCTTCACGAAATCCTCATGAAGGAAAAGTTTGTGTAAGCATTGAGATACAAGACGAAACCAACACAAAATCTTGGCAAAAAGCCAAGAAAACATGTCATGTCTTGGAATGTAATTGAATTTTGTAATTTTGGCGGGAAAGGTTGTTGAAGTTGTAATTGGTGTCCGGTTGTTAAGTCGGTTAGTTTGAGTTGTTGGTCTAGATTCATTGTTAGTCTCTTGGTCTTGTAATAGCTATAAGTGGATAGTTTGAGTTGTAAGATTCATTCATTCGTAATAAACTTGAAATATCTTAGATATTTTCTCTCTAATTCCTCATCCCCTTCCCTTCTTTCTCTCATCTTAATTCTCTCTCCTTGGTTAAGATCAAGATCATCTTGATGCTTAAAAATTGGTATCAAAACTTTGAGCTACACATTTGATCGGATTACATTCACTTCAATTCGATTGATTGAGCAGTTCTGGTTCGACAACTTGCTAAATTGTAATCTGTTCAATTCTGGCTAGGAAAAGAAGATATAATATGGCTCCTACTACTCGCTCCAATGCAGCTAACAATGCAACTAATGCCGTGCCCAATGTTGCAACAAGTAGTGCAGCTGGAGGAGCTCCTACTTATGCAGCTGTAGCGGGAGCTGATGGAGGCAGTGTTCAAGGAGTCCAGATGGATCAAGTTCTATAAATGATGCAGAATATGTTCAGAACTTTCCATCAGGATATGGAGCAAAAGTTGGATCATAAATTAGATTAGAAATTTGCGAATCAATCATAGCAATTCTCTCAACATCTTTTTGATTGGTAGAGGTGAAGTGAGTCCCAGCCATTGGGAGGAGGAATTCTTCTTCTAGCTAGTTAGCAGCCATTCCGACAGCAGACTAGACCACCAAATCACACTCCTCCAACAGCTGATTCAAGTGGCAGTACTACTAATGCAAGCAATTATGCATTCAGGCAGCCTAGGGTTGATTTGGAACCATTTGATGGTACTTTGCTTCAATCATGGTTGAGGAAATGCGGAAGATACTTCAAGTTTTATAATATTGATGATCAAGAGAAGGTTGAGCTTGCAGTAGTTTACTTGCGTGGTGAAATGGAGACCTGGTACTATGGCTTGCTGTGCACTAAGCCTAACCTTACTTGGACTACATTCTCGAATGAACTGTGTTCAAGGTATGGTGATGAAGATGTGAGTGAAGTTGTAGATAACTTAATAAGCTTGTCCAAACTGCTTCTGTCCAGGATTATATGACTCGTTTTGAAGGCTTGCGAGCTAGAATGGTCTCTGTTTATCCTGATGCACCAGAAGTACTCTATGTATCTAGCTTTGTGAGTGGACTCAAACCACTGATCAAGAGCTTGGTGAAAGCTTTTGAACCTGATAACTTGACTCAAGCATACACCAAGGCTAGAAAGGTGGAGAGTTATGTGTTGTCAAATGTTGAGACTTCTAAGGTGAAAGGTAACTTCCCTGGTTCCTTATCCACTCGATTTACCCAGCCTAGCAATAAGAATGGCAGCTTTGATGATAAGAGGCCATAGAAGTTATGCTACAAATGCAATCAAAAGTACTTCATTGGTCACAAATGTGACCCCAAGTACTTAATGACAGTCACTGGGGAAGGCACTGATGATGATGCAGATGAGGTTGTTCATCTGGAATCAAAAGAGGAAGTGGAGAATATAGATATTGAAGATGACAATTCTGTGGAAATCTCCATAAAAGCTCTAATAGGCAATGGTTCTCACAACACCATTCGAATCAAGGGAGTCTCAGGATAGCAATCATTATTGATACACATTGACAGTGGGAGTACACACAGTTTTATTAACCCTAAAGTGGTGCGAGCTGTGGGGCAAGAAATCATCAAAACGAACCCTCTAGCGGTTACAGTGGCAGATGGAAATTCACTTCTAACACACACTAAATGTAAGAACTTCAGTTGGAAGATGCAAGGACATAAATTTGTCTATGATTTTCAACTCGTAAGGCTTGGAGGATGTGACATGGTTTTGGGGGTTTATTGGATGAAGTCTTTTAGTCCAATACTCTTTGATTTCTCTCAATTGGCTGTATCCTTCGAGAAAGATGGACTCAAAATCAAGCAGCAAGGCATAGTAGAGCAGGGCCAGCTTCAGTTTATGAAGGGAAAAAGCTTGCAAAATATCCTAAAGAAGAGTGATTACCATTGGGTAGGACAACTCTACTCAATCTCCCCTGCTGCAGTATCTGATCAGGAAGTTATAGGGTCTTCTGTGGCTACTTTGCTGGAGCAGTACAAGGACTTGTTTGAACAACCTGAGGAGCTGCCTCCAAGAAGGGCACTTGATCACTCAATTCCTCTTAAAGAAGGGTCTAATCCAGTTAACTTACGCCCCTACAAATATCCACATTCTCAAAAAGATGAGATAGACAGGCAGGTGGATGAATTGCTAAGGACCAAGTTCATAAGGAATAACCACAATCCTTTTGCATCTTCGATGATCTTGGTGAAAAAGAAATATGGAACATAAAGAATGTGTATTAACTATCGCCAATTGAACTCTCTTACAATCAAGGACAAGTTCCCAATTCCTATCATCGATGACTTGCTTGATGAACTTTATGGAGCACGTTACTTCTCCAAGTTCGACCTTCGATAAGGGTATTATCAGATAAGAGTGCAAGAACAAGACATCCATAAGACAACCTTTAGGACTCATCAAGGGCATTATGAATTTGTAGTAATGCCGTTTGGATTGTCCAATGCACCGGCAACTTTCCAAGCCTTGATGAACCAAGTGTTCAAGATCTATTTGAGGAGGTTTGTTCTTTTTTTTTTTTTTGACGATATACTGGTTTACAACCCTACATTGCAACAACACCTTGAGCACTTGAGGCTAGTTTTTCAGACTATGAGAGAACACATGCCATTTGCTAAGCTCTCAAAATGTGCTTTTGCCAAGACTCAAGTTGAGAACCCGGGTCACATTTTATCAGCTGAGGGGGTTGCAACTGATGCATGTAAATTTCAAGCTATGAAGAGTTGGCCTGAGCCCAATCCCTCAAGGAATTGAAAGGATTCATGGGTTTAACAGGGTATTATCGCTAGTTCATTGTTGGTTATGGCTTACTTGCTAAGCCTTTGACTGATATGTTGAAGAAAGACAACTTCCATTGGAATGAATCAGCTAGAGAGGCTTTTGAATCACTAAAGCAGGCTATGACTCAGGCTCCAGTCTTAGTAATGCCGTATTTCAGCCAACCCTTCACACTTGAAATAGATGCGAGCAGCTTGGGTATTGGGGCAGTGCTTTCACAAGGTGGCAGACCCTTGGCTTATTTAAGCCAGGCTTTGGGACCTAAGAATCAAAAGCTCTCCATCTATGAGAAGGAGTACATGGAAATACTTCTAGCTGTTCAAAAAAGGAGACATTACTTAGAGGGCCATCAGTTTGTGATCAAAACTGACCACCAGAGCCTCAAGTATCTGTTAGAGCAACGGATTTCCACAAGAGTGCAAAGAAAAGGGCTGATGAAGATGTTGGGGTTGGAATATACCATTAAGTACAGAAAAGGGGCTGAAAACATTGTGGCTGATGCACTTTCCATACGCGCAGAAGAAGAGAGATCAGAAGACATAGAAGAGGCCATGTGTGCTGCAGTTACTCAAGTAGTGCCCCTGTGGATGGCTGAAGTGATTAAGTCTTATGAGCTTGATGATTTTTCCCAATCACATATTGTTCCTCACTGCATCCATCCTCTGTCTGCAAGTCCTAATACCAGCGTGACTGTTAGTCAGGGAATAATTAGAATTAATGGCAAGATCTAGGTGGTAACAACAGTGAATTGAGGAAACAAATTATTGTAGAATCTCATGATTCTCCATGGGGTGGACATTTTGGAATGGAGGGGACATATCAGAGGATCAAGCAATACTTTCAGTGGCTCGAGCTGAAGAAGCAAGTGCAAGATTTTTTACAACAATGTGATACCTGTCAACAAATTAAGGTTGAACACACTCCTTATAAGGGGTTATTATAGCCTTTACCAGTTCCTGAGGGTTCTTGGACTCACATTAGTATGGACTTTATTGAGGGGCTACCCAAATCTGAAGGAAGGGAAATCATTTGTGTAGTAATTGATTGTTTTACTCGATATGGGCACTTCATTGCACTCCATCATCCCATTACTACTGAGAAGTTTACTAGATTGTTTTTGGATCACATCTACAAGCTACATGGACTTCCTAAAACGATAGTTTCAGACAGGGACAGATTATTTACAAGTAATTTTTGGCGTGAGTTGTTCTTGTTGCTGGGAACTACATTAGCTGTGAGCTCATCATATCACCCTTAGTCAGATGGACAAACTGAGAGGGTAAACTAGTGTGTAGAGCAGTACTTGCTGGAATGACATTCACACATCCCAAGCAGTGGCATAAATGGATATCCCTTGCTGAGTATTGGTAAAACACTCACTTTCATAGTTCCTTGGGAACTACTCCTTTCAAGGACCTCTATGGGCATGATCCTCCTTCTCCCTTGCTCAATCTAGGAGTGATTTGTCATGTACAAGGGGTTAATGATCTACTTCATCAAAGAGTTCAGCTAGCCCGGCGGCTCAGGGACAATTTGCAGTTAACCCAAGCTAGAATGAAATTCTATGCTGATAGGAAGAGCATTGATCGAAGCTTCAATGTTGGAGACTTGATTTATCTTAAATTGTAGCCTTACCGACAGAGTTCTGTGGCAATATGCAAGAACATTAAGTTGTCAGCTCGATTTTATGGTCCTTACAAGGTTATTGAAAGAATTGGTAAGGTAGCTTATAGATTGGAGCTTCCACCCGATTGTTTAGTCCATCCTATCTTCCACGTTTCTTTACTGAAGAAGCAGATATTAGACAAAGCCAAAGGAGCAGCAGGTATAGATAAGGGGGTAGCAGCCAGCTTACATGCTGGAACTAATGGGCAACTGACGTTAGAACCTGAAGTAATCTTGGGCAGAAGAGTGGTGCAGCAGCAGGGAGCAGATATTGAGTAGATTTTGATCCAATGGACCAATTTGGGTCCTGCACAGGCAACATGGGAGGACTACTATTTCATTAAGTCCTAATTTCCTTCATTCCATTCTTGAGACAAGAATGAGTTTGAGGGGAGGGTATTGTCATGTCCCGGAATGTAATTGAATTTTGTAATTTTGGTGGGAAAGGTTGTTGAAGTTGTAATTGGTGCCCGGTTGTTGAGTTGGTTAGTTTGAGTTGTTGGTCTAGATTCATTGTTAGTCTCTTGGTCTTGTAATAGCTATATGTGGATAGTTTGAGTTGTAAGATTCATTCATTTATAATGAACTTGAAATATCTTAGATATTTTCTCTCTAATTCCTCATCCCCTTCCCTTCTTTCTCTTATCTTAATTCTCTCTCCTAGGTTAAGATCAAGATCATCTTGTTGCTTAACAAAACACAAGCAAAAGAAGATCTACGGGAAAAATTGCCACTAGGACAAGGAAAAAAATATGAAGTGGAAGGATAAAGAGTAAAAACGTATACATAGAATAACAAGGATGAAGTAAGGCAAGCTATTTATAAGGATAAAGAGTAAAAAACGTATAAGTACAATGATAAGGATGAAGTAAGGCAAGCTATTTATAAGGACATACTTTCTAAAGAACTAACGTGTGTTTAAAAAGTGGAGGGCTATTATGTTATACTCAGACCCCCCCCCCCCCCCCGGGGGCAAGCTAGACAAAGGCGAGCCGGACACCGGTGACCTAGAAAAGGGGGCCCACAAGCAGATAGCTGAAAGCCTATAAATACCCAAGGAAATGAGAAGTAAAGGGAATAGAGTAGCACCCAAAAGGACAGAGGAAGCTTGGTGGTTTCTTTACCTCCAAAGCTTGAGTTCAGATTATCCTTACGACACTCACCCTACATCGAACTCCGCTGCGACACGTAAACACACTGGTCAAATCTATCGTAAACAAAGATGATATACACCCTTAATTACATCTCCCTTAGGAGAATACCCTTTGATTCTGAATGTTGATATGTTTATGTTTTAATCAATTGACTAGGTGACTAGACAATTAATTGATTTAAGTCTATGAGAAATATTTTAGATTTATTCATGTTTGCATTAAACTTGAAGGTTATTTGGGTCTAGTCTTGACCTATGAGTCATTTATATTTAGGTTTGATTCGATAGGTGTTTTAGATTTAGACTCGACTAGGAAGTATTTTTTTTTATTTACTGGAGTTTGACTTGGGTTTAGGTTTGACTTGAAAATCTTGTTGGACTTAATTTGACATTGGTTTAGGTTTGGCTTGGAAATTTGAATTTAGGTTTGGTATGGAAGTAATTTGGATTTAGGTTTTGTTTGAAATCGATCACTATTTGTTCAATTTGAATGCAGTCTCGAATTTCGGTTTGACCTGGAAGCCATTTTAGATCGGGGTTTGGCTTGGAATTCATTTGGATTAGGGTTTGACTCAGGCTTAAACTAAATTGCCATTTAAATTTAAAATTACCTAGGAAGACATTTAAGGTTTAGACTTGGAATTTAGGATTTGGAATTGACATGGGATTCAATTTGAATTTGGGTTTGACATAGGAGTCAGCTTGGCTTTGGAATTTGGGTTTGAGTTTAAGTTTGACATCATTTAGTACTTAGGTTTGGCATGGGAGCTCCTTTGAATTTGGGTTTGACATAAAAGTCAATTTTGATTTAAGTATGACATGAAAGTCAATATGGTTTAGGCTATGTATAGAATTAAATTTGATATGAGAGTCATCTTTTTGAGCTTGAATTTGACAAAAAAAAGTTAGGGTGATTTTAGATATGACATAAATGGCTATTTAAGTTTAGGTGTGACATGAAAGCCAATTTAAGGTTTAGGTTATTTTGACTTTGAGTTGGAGCTTGATATGGAAGTAAATCTAGATATGAATACAACGAAATTTAATTTGGCATTCAACATGGAAGTCATTTTTTGGCATTTGGTTTTGTTTCAGGATTTTTTGGTTGGGTTCTTGAGGTTAGAACTAGGCTCAAGTTCCTTCCCTTTCTTATGAGGTCTCTTCCCCTATTTATAGGGGAACGTATGCATGGTTAGCAAGTAATGGGGGTAGGGTACTGCCTGGTGGTAGTTATGCAGGGGGCGGTAATGGCTCCTGGGTCCTGTACCTCCTGGTGGCAGCTATGCAGGGGGGCGGTAATGGCTCCTGGGCCCTGTACCGCCTGGTGGTAGCTACGCAGGGGGGAGGTAATGGCTCCTGGGCCCTGTACCGCCTGGTCGCAGTTATGCAGGTGGGCGGTAATGGCCCTTGGGTCCTATACCGCCTCGGTGTAACTTTTATATTCATCAGTTAGCCTCCCACTTTGAGGTCAAAGTTTCTTTGGCCTCAAAGTGTATAAATACCCCTTCATACCCTCACCATTTGGGAACTTTTTGTTTCTCCCATTCTTTAACTGGTACCTTAGAAGCTGATCATGGAGGATGTCACTCGTGAGATGTTATATTGGCTTCCTGTCAAACCTCTTTTAAGATTTTGTTACGCCTCCTCTGGGTTTTATGATATGCTTACAGATAATGATTTTGTCAAGAAACAGTCTTTCCGTTTGCTTGAGCGTGACGCTGATGGGGTTTTGTTGCAACCAGAAAGTGAGTTTTCCCGTGACAGCCTGGGGGTATTTTCGTCTGCCGGGGACTTTTCCCCGATTATGCCGCCGAAGGTAATGGAGGTGTTGACGGATAATATTAGACTTCTTGGTGTTCAGGGCGGTCTAGTATTGTATCGGGATTATAATCTCTCCAAGTTGTTTGTGTGTAATCCTGCCTTGGGCGTACGTCAGTTTGTGCCGTTGCCTGAAGGCATTTTAACGAACTGTTTGGATGCACCTTTAAACTTGGTGTTTGGATGTTTTGATTTCACTCTTCAGTTTGGTTTCTACCTTTTCCTTATGGCATGGACTTGTCTTACCCTTGTTACGGCTTTTGGCCTACTGCGTACCAGGTGTATTTTTGGCAAGGCGATTGGAATTTTTGGGGAAGCCTGAACGTGGGTCCCCGAAACGTTTTTCTCACAGACCATGTCTGTTTGGGTGGGGAGCTTTTCTTTTTGTTTGACTGGGGCCATTATATCGATGGTGCTAATAACCGCCCATATATAGTTCGCTGGAATACTGAGACAGGGGTTGCTTCTAATATGACCCTTCCGGGCATGGTTTGGGATAACCTATCATCGTGCCGAGAGGCGAAGATTTCGAGGTGGTGGGATGTGATGACAGGACCCCCTTCCCTATGCCTGATCACACTCCGAAGTCTAGTGTTCACCATCTGGACTTTAACTAACATGGAGGATCCCTCCTCTTGGGTAAGGAGGGATCGGTTATTCATTCGGCTGCCTTGGTCCGGAGGTAGATGGGATTCGGCTATCACATGCTTTACCGTGTCAAAAGAACACTTAACGCTTACAACACGCAATCAGGTGTTTCGGGGTGCACTTCAGGGAGACCTTCGCGGTCTTCCCTTTTTCTTAGGACACTATCAGGGGGAATTTCATACTCAGTTGTTTCCGTATTTGAGCTCTTTGTTTCGTTGTGGGAATGATCCCATGATTCTCCATCCCCCGCTCGAGTAGGTTGTGACAATAGTAGGAGGGTGATTTAGAATCTTTTTGTTCATTACTTTTGGTGCTATAGTTGTATTATCGAAAGCTTGATGTAATGAAATTTTGTTGTAATATAATATATGCGAACATCCTGGTTATGAAGATTTTACCGGTGTTCCTGTCAAAGTCTGTTGCTTTGTTGTTTCCGGTTATATTTGTGTGGGCTTATTATTGGCCCTATGTTGGCCAAGATATGAACTAACTATCCTGCTATTGGATAGGCACTTAATCGTGGGCTTCAAGCATGTGAGGCTAGACCGCCCGTCCCTGATGTTAGGTGGGACACACAACCGCCCCCGTGTAAGATGGGGCCCAAAACTGCAGGCTCTCAAGCTGGTGAGAGTTTACCGCCCGTCCCTGATGTTAGGTGGGACACACAATTGCCCCCGTGTTAGATGGGGCCCAAAAACCGCGAGCTCTCAAGCTGGTGAGAGTTTACCGCCCGACCCTGCTGTTAGGTGGGACACACAACAACCCCCGTGTTAGATGGGGCCCAAAAACTGCGGGCTCTCAAGCTGGTGAGAGTTTACCGCTCGTCCCTGATGCTAGGTGGGACACACAATCACCCCCGTGTTAGATGGGGCCCAAAAACCGCGGGCTCTCAAGCTGGTGAGAGTTTACCGCCCGTCCCTGATGTTAGGTGGGATAAACAACTGCCCTCGTGTTAGATGGGGCCCAAAAACCGCGGGCCCTCAAGCGAGGGAGAGTTTACCGCCCGACCCCGATGTTAGGTGGGACACATAGTTGCCAGACCATTTTCTGCTTTTCTTTTTTCATAAGAGACACTGAGGGCCCATAGTTTAAAGGTCTTAGAGCACCGAGGACTTCACATTAGGCGAAGGCCAAGCGGTTTCCTCACATTAGGTGAAGGGTAACCGCCCAACCTCATCTTGCTCCATCTCTTCAACCTGGGCAAGAAGACCAAGCCCCCATTATTCAAGGGACATAGAATACCGAGGCATGCACATTAGGCGCAAGCCAAGCGGTTCCTGCACATTAGGTGGAGGGTAACTGCCTAACCTCTTCTTGCTCCTTCTCTTCAACCTGAGCAAGAAGACCAACCCCCATTGTTCAAGGGACTTAGAATACCGAGGCTTTCACATTAGGAGAAAGCCAAGCGGTTCCTTCACATTAGGTGAAAGGTAACCGCCCAACCTCTTCTTGCTCCTTCTCTTCAACCTGAGGAAGAAGACCAAGCCCCCATTGTTTAAGGGACTCAGGATACGGAGGCTTTCACATTAGGCGAAAGCCAAGCGGTTCCTTCACATTAGGTCAAGGGTAACCGCCCAATCTCTTCTTGCTCCTTCTCTTCAACTAGAGCAAGGAGACCAAGCCTCCATTGTTCAAGGGACTTAGAATACCGAGACCTTCACATTAGGTGAAAGCCAAGCGGTTCCTTCACATTAGGTGGAGGCTAAGCGCCTAACCTTTTCTTGCCCCTTCTCTCAACCTGAGCAAGAAGACCAAGCCCCCATTGTTCAAGGGACTTAGGATACCGAGGCTTTCACATTAGGCGAAAGCCAAGCAGTTCCTTCACATTAGGTGAAGGGTAACCGCCCAACCTCTTCTTGCCCCTACTCTTAAACCCGAGCAAGAAGACCAAGCCCCCCTTGTTCAAAGGACTTAGAATACTGAGGCCTTCACATTTGGCGAAAGCCAAGCGGTTCCTTCGCATTAGGTGGAGGGCAACTACCCAACCTTTTTTAGCCGCTTCCCTTCAACCTGAGCAAGAAGACCAAGCCCCCATTGGTCAAGGGACTTAGGATACCGAGGCTATCACATTAGGCGAAAGCCAAGTGGTTCCTCCAAATTAGGTGAAGGGCAACCGCCCAACCTCTTCTTGCTCCATCTCTTCAACCCGAGCGAGATGACCAAGCCCCCATTGTTCAAGGGAATTAGGAAACCGAGGCTTTCACATTATGTGAAGGGTAACGGCCCAATCTCTTTATGCTCCTTCTCTTAGCCTGAGAAAGAAGACCAAGCCCCCATTGTTCAAGGGACTTAGAATACCGAGGCCTTCACATTAGGCGAAAGCCAAGCGGTTCCTTCACATTATGTGGAGGGTAACCGCCCAACCTTTTCTTGCCCTTTCTCTTCAACTTGAGCAAGAAGACCAAGCCCCCATTGTTCAGGGGACTTAGGATACCGAGGCTTTCACATTAGACGAAAGCCAAGTGGTTCCTTCACATTAGGAGAAGGGTAACTGCCCAACCTCTTCTTGCTCCTTCTGTTCGTCCTGAGCCAGAAGACCAAGCCCCCATTATTCAAGGGACTTGGAATACATAAGTCTTCACATTAGGCGAAAGCCAAGCGGTTCCTCCACATTAGGTGAAGTGTTACCGCCCAACCTCTTCTTGCTCCATCTCTTCAACCTGGGCAAGAAGACCAAGCCCCCATTATTCAAGGGACTTAGAATACCGAGGCATGCACATTAGGCGAAAGCCAACCGGTTCCTACACATTAGGTGGAGGGTAACTGCCTAACCTCTTCTTGCTCCTTCTCTTCAACCTGAGGAAGAAGACCAAGCCCCCATTGTTTAAGGGACTTAGGATACGGAGGCTTTCACATTAGGCGAAAGCCAAGCGGTTCCTTAACATTAGGTGAAGCATAACCGCCCAACCTCTTCTTGCTCCTTCTCTTCAACTAGAGAAAGGAGACCAAGCCCCCATTGTTCAAGGGACTTAGAATACCGAGACCTTCACATTAGGCGAAAGCCAAGCGGTTCCATCACATTAGGTGGAGGCTAACCGCCTAACTTTTTCTTGCCCATTCTCTCAACATGAGCAAGAAGACCAAGCCCCTATGGTTCAAGGCACTTAGGATACCGAGGGTTTCACATTAGGTGCAAGCCAAACGGTTCCATCACATTAGGAGAAGGGTAACCGCCCAACCTCTTCTTGCTCCTTCTCTTAAACCCGATCAAGAAGACCAAGCCCCCCTTGTTCAAAGGACCTACAATACTGAGGCCTTCACATTTGGCGAAAGCCAAGCGGTTCCTTCACATTAGGTGGAGGGTAACTGCCTAACCTTTTCTTGCCGCTTTCCTTCAACCAGAGCAAGAAGACCAAGCCCCATTATTCAAGGGACTTAGGATACCGAGGCTATCACATTAGGCGAAAGCCAAGCGGTTCCTTCACATTAGGTGAAGGGCAACCTCCCAACCTCTTCCTGCTCCATCTCTTCAACCTGAGCAAGATGACCAAGCCCCCATTGTTCAAGGGAATTAGGAAACCGAGGCTTTCACATTAGGTGAAGGGTAACCGCCCAATTTTTTCATGCTCCTTCTCTTTAACCTGAGCAAGAAGACCAATCCCCCATTGTCCAAGGGACTTAGAATACCGAGGCCTTCACATTAGGCGAAAGCCAAGCAGTTCCTTTACATTAGATGGAGGGTAACCGCCCAATCTTTTCTTGCCCTTTCTCTTCAACCTAAGCAAGAAGACCAAGGCCCCATTGTTCAGGGGACTTAGGATACCGAGGCTTTCACATTAGACAAAAGCCCAGCGGTTCCTTCACATTAGGTGAAGGGTAACCGCCCAAACTCTTCTTGCTCCTTCTCTTCAACCAGAGCAAGAAGACCAAGCCCCCTTTCTTCAAAGGACTTAGAATACCGAGGCCTTCACTTTAGTCGAACGCCAAGCGGTTCCTTCACATTAGGTGAAGGGTAACTGCTCTACCTCTTCTTGCTCCTTCTCTTCGTCCTGAGCTAGAAGACCAAGCCCCCATTGTTCAAGGGACTTAGAATACAGAGGTCTTCACATTAGGCGAAAGCCAAGTGGTTCCTCCACATTAGGTGGAGGGTAACCGCCCTACCTTTTCTTGCCCTTTCTCTTCAAACTGAGCAAGAAGACCAAGCCCCTACTGTTCAGGGGACTTAGGATACCAAGGCTTGCAAATTAGACGAAAACCAAGCGGTTCCTTCACATTAGGTGAAGGGTAACCACCCAACCTCTTCTAGCTCCTTCTCTTCATCCCGGACAAGAAGACCAAGCCCCCATTGTTCAAAGGACTTAGAATGCCGAGGCCTTCACTTTAGGCGAAAGCCAAGCGGTTCCTTCACAATAGGTGAAGGGTAGCCGCCCAATCTCTTCTTGCTCGTTCTCTTCAGCTTGAGTAAGAAGACCAAGCCCCCATTGTTCAAGGGACTTAGGATACCGAGGCTTTCACATTAGGTGAAAGCCAAGCGGTTCCTTCACATTGGGTGTAGGGTAACCGCCGAACCTCTTCTTGCTCCTTCCCTTCAACCTGAGCAAGAAGACCAAGCCCCCATTGTTCAAGGGACTTAGGATACCGAGGCCTTCACAATAGGCGAAAGCCAGGCGGTTCCTTCGCATTAGGTGAAGGGTAACCGCCCAACCTCTTCTTTCTCTTTCTCTTCAACCTGTGCAAGAAGACTAAGCCCCCATTGTAAAAGGGACTTTGGATACCAAGGCTTTCAAATTCGGGGAAAGCCAAGCGGTTCATTCACATTAGGTGAAGGGTAACCGCCCAACCTCTTCTTGCGTCTTGTCTTCAACCAGGGCAAGAAGACCAAGCCCCCATTGTTCAAGGGACTTAGAATGCCGAGGCTTTCACATTAGGTGAAAACCAAGCGGTTCCTTCACATTAGGTGAAGGGCAACCGCCCAACCTCTTCTTGCTCCTTCTCTCCAACCTGAGCAAGAAGACCAAGCCCCCATTGCTCAAGGGACTTAGAATACCGAGGAGTTCACATTAGGCGAAAGCCAAGCGGTTCCTTCACATCAGGTGTAGGGTAACCGCCCCACCTTTTCTTGCTCCTTCTCTTCAACCTGAGCAATAAGACCAAGCCACCATTGTTCAAGGGACTTAGGATACCGAGGCTTTCACATTAGGCGAAAGATAAGCGGTTCCTTCACATTAGTTGAAGGGTAACCGCCCAACCTCTTCTTGCTCCTTCTCTTCAAACCGAGCAAGAAGACCAAGCCCCCCTTGTTCAAAGGACTTAGAATACCGAGGCCTTCACTTTAGGCGAAAGCCAAGCGGTTCCTTCACATTAGGTGCAGGGTAACCGCCCCACCTCTTCTTGCTCCTTCTCTTCGTCCTGAACAAGAATACCAAGCCCCCATTATTCAAGGGACTTAGAATACCGAGGCCTTCACATTTGGAGAAAGCCAAGTGGTTCCTTCGCATTAGGTGAAGGGTAACCGCCCAGCCTCTTCTTGCTCCTTCTCTTCAGCCTGAGTAAGAAGACCAAGCCCCCATTGTTCTAGGGACTTAGGATATCGAAGCTTTCACATTAGGCGAAAGCCAAGTGGTTCCTTCACATTAGGTGAAGGGTAACTGCACAACCTCTTCGTGCTCCTTCTCTTCAACCTGAGCAAGAAGACCAAGCCCCCAGTGTTCAAGCGACTTAGAATGCCGAGGCTTTCACATTAGGTGAAAACCTAGCGGTTCCATCACATTAGGTGAAGGGTAACCGCCCAACCTCTTTTTGCTTCTTCCCTTCAACTTGAGTAAGAAGACCAAGCCCCATTGTTCAAGGGACTTAGGATACCGAGGCCTTCACATTAGGCGAAGGCCAAGCGGTTCCTTCACCTCAGGTGAAGGGTAACCGCCCCACATCTTCTCGCTCCTTCTCTTCGACCTGAGCAAGAAGACCAAGCCACCATCGTTCAAGGGACTTATGATACCGATGCTTTCACATTAGGCGAAAGCCAAGGGGTTCCTTCACATTAGGTGGAGGGTAACTGCCCGACCTTTTCTTGCCCCTTCTCTTCAACCTAAGCAAGAAGACCAAGCCCCCATTGTTCAAGGAACTGAGGATACCGAGGCTTTCACATTAGGCCAAAGCCAACGGTTCCTTCAAATTAGGTGAAGGGTAACCGCCTAACCTCTTCTTGCTACATCTCTTGAACCTGAGCAAGATGACCAAGCCCCCAGTGTTCAAGGGACTTAGGATACCGAGGCTTTCATATTAGGTGAAGGGTAACCGCCCAACCTCTTCTTGCTCCTTCTCTTCAGCCTTAGCAAGAAGACCAAGCCCCCATTGTTTAAGGGACTTAGAATACTGAGGCCTTCACATTAGGCGAAAGCCAAGAGTTTCCTTCACATTAGGTGGAGGGTAACCGCCTAACCTTTTCTTGCCCTTTCTCTTCAACCTGAGAAAAAAAGGCCAAGCCCCCATTGTTCAGGGGACTTAGGATACCGAGGCTGTCACATTAGACGAAAGCCAAGAGGTTCGTTCACATTAGGTGAAGGGTAACCGCCCAACCTCTTCTCGCTCCTTCTCATCAACCCGAGCAAGAAGACCAAGCCCACCTTGTTCAAAGGACTTAGAATACCGAGGCCTTCACATTAGGCCAAAGCCAAGTAGTTCCTTCACATTACGTGAAGGAGAGAAGACCAAGCCCCCATTATTCAAGGGACTTAGACTACCGAGGTCTTCACATTTGCCGAAAGCCAAGCGGTTCCTTCGCATTAGGTCAAGGGTAACCGACCAACCTCTTCTTGCACCTTCTCTTCAAACTGAGCAAGAAGACCAAGACCCCATTGTTCAAGGGGCTTAAAATGCCGAGGCTTTCACATCAGGTGAAAACCAAGCGGTTCCTTCACATTAGGAGAAGGGTAACCGCCCAACCTCTTCTTGCTCCTTCTCTTCAACCTGAGCAAGAAGACCAAGCCCCCATTGTTCACGGGACTAAGAATACCGAGGCCTTCACATTAGGCGAAAGCCAAGCGGTTCCTTCACATCGGGTGAAGGGTAACCGCCCCACATCTTCTTGCTCCTTCAATTCAACCTGAGCAAGAAGACCAAGCCACCATTGTTCAAGGGACTAAGGATGCCGAGGCTTTCACATAGGGCGAAAGCTAAGCGGTTCCTTAACATTAGGTGTACGGGAACCTCCTAACCTCATCTTGCTCCTTCTCTTCAACCTGAGCAAGAAGACCAAGCCCGCATTGTTCAAGGGACTTAGAATACTGAGCCCTTCACATTCGGCGAAAGCCAAGTGGTTCCTCCACATTAGGTGGAGGGTAACTGCCCAACCTTTTCTTGCCCCTTCTCTTCAACCTGAGTAAGAAGACCAAGCCCCCATTGTTCAAGGAACTGAGGATACCGAGGCTTTCACATTAGGCGAAAGCCAAGCGGTTCCTTCCCATTAGGAGAAGGGTAACCGCCCAACCTCTTCTTGCTACATCTCTTCAACCTGAGCAAGATGACCAAGCCCCCATTGTTCAAGGGACTTAGGAAACCGAGGCTTTCACATTAGGTGAAGGGTCACCGCCCAACCTCTTCTTGCTCCTTCTCTTCAAATTGAGCAAGAAGACCAAGCCCCCATTGTTTAAGGGACTTAGAATACCGAGGCCTTCAAAATAGGAGAAAGCCAAGCGTTTCCTTCACATTAGGTGGAGGGCAACCGCCCAACCTTTTCTTGCCCTTTCTCTTCAACCTGAGCAAGAAGACCAAGCCCCCATTGTTCTGGGGACTTAAGATACCGAGGCTTTCACATTAGACGAAAGCCAAGAGGTTCGTTCACATTAGGTGAAGGTTAACCGCCCAACCTCTTCTTCCTCCTTCACTTCAACCCGAGCAAGAAGACCAAGCCCCCCTTTATTAAAAGGTCTAATAATACCGAGGCCTTCACATTAGGCGAAAGCCAAGCAGTTCCTCCACATTAGGTGAAGGGTAACCGCCCAACCTCTTCTCGCTCCTTCTCTTCAACCCGAGCAAGAAGACAAAGCCCACCTTGTTCAAAGGACTTAGAATACCGAGGCCTTCACATTAGGCCAAAGCCAAGCAGTTCCTTCACATTACGTGAAGGAAAGAAGACCAAGCCCCCATTATTCAAGGGACTTAGAATACCGAGGCCTTCACATTTGGCGAAAGCCAAGCGGTTCCTTCGCATTAGGTCAAAGGTAACCGCCCAACCTCTTCTTGCACCTTCTCTTCAACGTGAGCAGGAAGAACAAGCCCCCATTGTTCAAGGGACTTAGAATGACGAGCCTTTCACATTTGGTGAAAACCAAGCGGTTCCTTCACATTTGGTGAAGGGTAACCGCCCGACCTCTTCTTGCTCCTTCTCTTCAACCTGAGCAAGAAGACCAAGCCCCCATTGTTCAAGGGACTTAGAATACCGAGGCCTTCACATTTGGCGAAAGCCAAGCGGTTCCTTCACATTAGGTGTAGCGTAACCGCCCAACCTCTTCTTGCTACTTCTCTTCCACCTGAGCAAGAAGACCAAGCCCCCATTGTTCAAGGGACTTAGAATGCCGAAGTTTTCACAATAGGTGAAAACCTAGCGGTTCCTTCACATCAGGTGAAGGGTAACCGCCCCACCTCTTCTTGCTCCTTCTCTTCAACCCGAGCAATAAGACCAAGCCACCATTTTTCAAGGGACTTAGGATAACGAGGATTTGACATTAGGTGAAAACCAAGCGGTTCCTTCACATTAGGTGAAGGTTAACCGCCCAACCTCTTCTTGCTCCTTCTCTTCAACCTGAGCAAGAAGGCCAAGCCACCATTGTTCAAGGGACTTAGGATACCGATGCTTTCACATTAGGCGAAAGCCAAGCGGTTCCTTCACATTCGGAGAAGGGTAACCGCCCTACCTCTTCTTGCTACATCTCATCAGCCTGAGCAAGATGGCCAAGCCCCCATTGTTCAAGGGAATTAGGAAACCGAGGCTTTAACATAAGGTGAAGGGTAAACGCCCCACCTCTTCTTGCTCCTTCTCTTCAACCTGAGCAATAAGACCAATCCACCATTGTTCAAGGGACTTAGGATAACGAGGATTTCACATTAGGCGAAAGCCAAGCGGTTCCTTCACATCAGGTGTAGGGTAACCGCCCCACCTCTTCTTGCTCCTTCTCTTCAACCTGAGCAAGAAGACCAAGCCACCATTGTTCAAGGGACTTAGGATACCGATGCTTTCACATTAGGCGAAAGCCAAGGGGTTCCTTCACATTAGGTGGGGGGTAACTGCCCAACCTCTTCTTGCCCCTTCTCTTCAACCTGAGCAAGAAGACCAAGCCCCCATTGTTCGAGGAACTGAGGATACCGAGGCTTTCACATTAGGCTAAAGCCAACGGTTCCTTCAAATTAGGTGAAGGGTAACCGCCTAACCTCTTCTTGCTGCATCTATTCAACCTGAGCAAGATGACCAAGCCCCCATTGTACAAGGGACTTAGGATACCGAGGCTTTCACATTAGGTGAAGGGTAACTGCCCTACCTCTTCTTGCTCCTTCTCTTCAACCTGAGCAAGAAGACTAAGCCCCCATTGTTTAAGGGACTTAGAACACTGAGGCCTTCACATTAGGCGAAAGCCAAGAGTTTCCTTCACATTAGGTGGAGGGTAACCGCCCAAAATTTTCTTGCCCTTTCTCTTCAACCTGAGCAAGAAGGCCAAGCCCCCATTGTTCAGGGGACTTGGGATACCGAGGCTGTCACGTTAGACGAAAGCCAAGAGGTTCGTTCACATTAGGTGAAGGGTAACCGCCCAACCTCTTCTCGCTCCTTCTCTTCAACCCGAGCAAGAAGACAAAGCCCACCTTGTTCAAAGGACTTAGAATACCGAGGCCTTCACATTAGGCCAAAGCAAGCAGTTCCTTCACATTACGTGAAGGAAAGAAGACCAAGCCCCCATTATTCAAGGGACTTAGAATACCGAGGCCTTCACATTTGCCGAAAGCCAAGCGGTTCCTTCGCATTAGGTCGAGGGTAACCGACCAACCTCTTCTTGCACCTTCTCTTCAACCTGGGCAAGAAGACCAAGCCCCCATTATTCAAGGGACTTAGAATACCGAGGCATGCACATTAGGCGAAAGCCAAGCGGTTCCTGCACATTAGGTGGAGGGTAACCGCCTAACCTCTTCTTGCTCCTTCTATTCAACCTGAGCAAGAAGACCAATCCCCATTGTTCAAGGGACTTAGAATACCGAAGCTTTCACATTAGAAGAAAGCCAAGCGGTTCCTTCACATTAGGTGGAGGGTAACTGCCCGACCTTTTCTTGCCCCTTCTCTTCAACCTGAGCAAGAAGACCAAGCCCCCCTTGTTCAAAGGACTTAGAATACTGAGGCCTTCACATTTGGCGAAAGCCAAACGGTTCCTTCGCATTAGGCGGAGGGTAACTACCCAACCTTTTCTTTCCGCTTCCATTCAACCTGAGCAATAAGACCAAGCCCCCATTGGTCAAGCGACTTAGGATACCGGGGCTATCACATTAGGCGAAAGCCAAGCGGTTCCCTCACATTAGGTGAAGGGCAACCGCCCAACCTCTTCTTGCTCCATCTCTTCAACCTGAGCAAGATGACCAAGCCCCCATTGTTCAAGGGAATTAGGAAACCGAGGCTTTCACATTAGGTGAAGGATAACCGCCCAATCTCTTCATGCTCCTTCTCTTTATCCTGAGCAAGAAGACCAAGCCGCCATTGTTCAAGGGACTTAGAATACCGAGGCCATCACATTAGGTGAAAGCCAAGCGGTTCCTTCACATTATGTGGAGGGTAACCGCCCAACCTTTTCTTGCCCTTTCTCTTCAACCTAAGCAAGAAGACCAAGCCCCCATTGTTCAGTGGACTTAGGATACCGAGGCTTTCACATTAGACGAAAGCCAAGCGGTTCCTTCACATTAGGTGAAGGGTAACCGCCCAAACTCTTCTTGCTCCCTCTCTTCAACCCGAGCAAGAAGACCAAGCCCCCCTTGTTCAAAGGACTTAGAATACCGAGGCCTTCACTTTAGCCGAAAGCCAAGCGGTTCCTTCACATTAGGTGAAGGGTAACTGCTCCAACACTTCTTGCTCCTTCTCTTCGTCCCGAGCTAGAAGACCAAGCCCCCATTGTTCAAGGGACTTAGAATACAGAGGTCTTCACATTGGGCGAAAGCCAAGCAGTTCCTCCACATTAGGTGAAGGGTAACCGCCCAACCTCTTCTTGCTCCGTCTCTTCAACCTGGGCAAGAAGACCAAGCCCCCATTATTCAAGGGACTTAGAATACCGAGGCATGCACATTAGGCGAAAGCCAAGCGGTTCCTGCACATTAGGTGGAGGGTAACCGCCTAACCTCTTCTTGCTCCTTCTCTTCAACCTGAGCAAGAAGACCAATCCCCATTGTTCAAGGGACTTAGAATACCGAAGCTTTCACATTAGGAGAAAGCCAAGCGGTTCCTTCACATTAGGTGAAGTGTAGCCGCCCGACCTCTTCTTGCTCCTTCTCTTCAACCTGAGGAAGAAGACCAAGCCCCCATTGTTTAAGGGACTTAGGATACGGAGGCTTTCACATTAGGCGAAAGCCAAGCGGTACCTTCACATTAGGTGAAGCGTAACCGCCCAACCTCTTCTTGCTCCTTATCTTCAACGAGAGAAAGAAGACCAAGCCCCCATTGTTCAAGGGACTTAGAATATCGAGACCTTCGCATTAGGCGAAAGCCAAGTGGTCCCTTCACATTAGGTGGAGGCTAACCGCCTAACCTTTTCTGGCCCCTTCTCTCAACCTGAGCAAGAAGACCAACCCCCATGGTTCAAGGCGCTTAGGATACCAAGGCTTTCATATTAGGCGAAAGCCAAGCGGTTCCTTCACATTAGGAGAAGGGTAACCTCCCAACCTCTTCTTGCTCCTTCTCTTAAACCCGAGCAAGAAGACCAAGCCCCCTTGTTCAAAGGACCTAGAATACTGAGGCCTTCACATTTGGCGAAAGCCAAGCGGTTCCTTCGCATTAGGTGGAGGGTAACTCCCTGACCTTTTCTTGCCGCTTCCCTTCAACCAGAGCAAGAAGACCAAGCCCCCATTGTTCAAGGGACTTAGGATACCGAGGCTATCACATTAGGCGAAAGCCAAGCGGTTCCTTCACATTATGTGGAGGGTAACCGCCCAAACTTTTCTTGCCCTTTCTCTTCAACCTAAGCAAGAAGACCAAGCCCCCATTGTTCAGTGGACTTAGGATACTGAGGCTTTCACATTGGACAAAAACCAAGCGGTTCCTTCACATTAGGTGCAGGGTAACCGGCCCACCTCTTCTTGCTCCTTCTCTTCGTCCTGAACAAGAAGACCAAGCCCCCATTATTCAAGGGACTTAGAATACCGAGGCCTTCACATTTGGCGAAAGCCAAGTGGTTCCTTCGCTTTAGGTGAAGGGTAACCGCCCAGCCTCTTCTTGCTCCTTCTCTTCAGCCTGAGTAAGAAGACCGAGCCCCCATTGTTCTAGGGACTTAGGATACCGAAGCTTTCACATTAGGCGAAAGCCAAGCGGTTCCTTCACATTAGGTGAAGGGTAACTGCTCCAACACTTCTTGCTCCTTCTCTTCGTCCCGAGCTAGAAGACCAAGCCCCCATTGTTCAAGGGACTTAGAATACAGAGGCCTTCACATTAGGCGAAAGCCAAGCAGTTCCTCCACATTAGGTGAAGGGTAACCGCCCAACCTCTTCTTGCTCCATCTCTTCAACCTGGGCAAGAAGACCAAGCCCCCATTATTCAAGGGACTTAGAATACCGAGGCATGCACATTAGGCGAAAGCCAAGCGGTTCCTGCACATTAGGGGGAGGGTAACCGCCTAACCTCTTCTTGCTCCTTCTATTCAACCTGAGCAAGAAGACCAATCCCCATTGTTCAAGGGACTTAGAATACCGAAGCTTTCACATTAGAAGAAAGCCAAGCGGTTCCTTCACATTAGGTGAAGGGTAGCCGCCCAACCTCTTCTTGCTCCTTCTCTTCAACCTGAGGAAGAAGACCAAGCCCCCATTGTTTAAGGGACTCCGGATACGGAGGCTTTCACATTAGGCGAAAGCCAAGCGGTTCCTTCACATTAGGTGAAGGGTAACCGCCCAACCTCTTCTTGCTCCTTCTCTTCAACTAGAGGAAGGAGACCAAGCCCCCATTGTTCAAGGGACTTAGAATACCGAGACCTTCACATTAGGCGAAAGCCAAGCGGTTCCTTCACATTAGGTGGAGGCTAACCGCCTAACCTTTTCTTGCCCCTTCTCTCAACCTCAGCAAGAAGACCAAGCCCCCATTGTTCAAGGGACTTGGGAGACAGAGGCTTTCACATTAGGCGAAAGCCAAGCGGTTCCTTCACATTTGGTGAAGGGTAACCGCCCAACCTCTTCTTGCTCCTTCTCTTAAACCCGAGCAAGAAGACCAAGCCCCCCTTGTTCAAAGGACCTAGAATACTGAGGCCTTCACATTTGGCGAAAGCCAAACGGTTCCTTCGCATTAGGCGGAGGGTAACTACCCAACCTTTTCTTGCCGCTTCCATTCAACCTGAGCAATAAGACCAAGCCCCCATTGGTCAAGGGACTTAGGATACCGAGGCTATCACATTAGGCGAAAGCCAAGCGGTTCCTTCACATTAGGTGAAGGGCAACCGCCGAACCTCTTCTTGCTCCATCTCTTCAACCTGAGCAAGATGACCAAGCCCCCATTGTTCAAGGGAATTAGGAAACCGAGGCTTTCACATTAGGTGAAGGGTAACCGCCCAATCTCTTCATGCTCCTTCTCTTGAACCTGAGCAAGAAGACCAAGCCCCCATTGTTCAAGGGACTTAGAATACCGAGGCCATCACATTAGGTGAAAGCCAAGCGGTTCCTTCACATTATGTGGAGGGTAACCGCCCAACCTTTTCTTGCCCTTTCTCTTCAACCGAAGCAAGAAGACCAAGCCCCCATTGTTCAGTGGACTTAGGATGCCGAGGCTTTCACATTAGTGGAAAGCCAAGCGGTTCCTTCACATTAGGTGAAGGGTAACCGCCCAAACTCTTCCTGCTCCTTCTCTTCAACCCGAGCAAGAAGACCAAGCCCCCCTTGTTCAAAGGACTTAGAATACCGAGATCTTCACTTTTGCCGAAAGCCAAGCGGTTCCCTCACATTAGGTGAAGGTTAACTGCTCCAATACTTCTTGCTCCTTCTCTTCGTCCCGAGCTAGAAGACTAAGCCCCCATTGTTCAAGGGACTTAGAATACAGAGGTCTTCACATTAGGCGAAAGCCAAGCAGTTCCTCCACATTAGGTGAAGGGTAACCGCCCAACCTCTTCTTGCTCCGTCTCTTCAACCAGGGCAAGAATACCAAGCCCCCATTATTCAAGGGACTTAGAATACCGAGGCATGCACATTAGGTGGAAGCCAAGCGATTACTGCACATTAGGTGGAGGGTAACCGCCTAACCTCTTCTTGCTCCTTCTCTTCAACCTGAGCAAGAAGACCAATCCCCATTGTTCAAGGGACTTAGAATACCGAAGCTTTCACATTAGGAGAAAGCCAAGCGGTTCCTTCACATTAGGTGAAGCGTAACCGCCCAACCTCTTCTTGCTCCTTATCTTCAACGAGAGAAAGGAGACCAAGCCCCCATTGTTCAAGGGAATTGGAATATCGAGACCTTCGCATTAGGCGAAAGCCAAGCGGTTCCTTCACATTAGGTGGAGGCTAACCGCCTAACCTTTTCTGGCCCCTTCTCTCAACCTGAGCAAGAAGACCAACCCCCATGGTTCAAGGCGCTTAGGATACCGAGGCTTTCACATTAGGCGAAAGCCAAGCGGTTCCTTCACATTAGGAGAAGGGTAACCTCCCAACCTCTTCTTGCTCCTTCTCTTAAACCCGAGCAAGAAGACCAAGCCCCCCTTGTTCAAAGGACCTAGAATACTGAGGCCTTCACATTTGGCAAAAGCCAAGCGGTTCCTTCGCATTAGGTGGAGGGTAACTGCCCAACCTTTTCTTGCCGCTTCCCTTCAACCAGAGCAAGAAGACCAAGCCCCCATTGTTCAAGGGACTTAGGATACCGAGGCTATCACATTAGGCGAAAGCAAAGCGGTTCCTTCCCATTAGGTGAAGGGCAACCGCCCAACCTCTTCTTGCTCCATCTCTTCAACCTGAGCAAGATGACCAAGCCTCCATTGTTCAAGGGAATTAGGAAACCGAGGCTTTCACATTATGTGAAGGGTAACCGCCCAATTTTTTCATGCTCCTTCTCTTTAACCTGAGCAAGAAGACCAATCCCCCATTGTTCAAGGGACTTAGAATACCGAGGCCTTCACATTAGGCGAACGCCAAGCGGTTCCTTCACATTATGTGGAGGGTAACCGCCCAAACTTTTCTTGCCCTTTCTCTTCAACCTAAGCAAGAAGACCAAGCCCCCATTGTTCAGTGGACTTAGGATACTGAGGCTTTCACATTGGACAAAAGCCAAGCGGTTCCTTCACATTAGGTGCAGGGTAACCGCCCCACCTCTTCTTGCTCCTTCTCTTCGTCCTCAACAAGAAGACCAAGCCCCCATTATTCAAGGGACTAAGAATACCGAGGCCTTCACATTTGGCGAAAGCCAAGTGGTTCCTTCGCTTTAGGTGAAGGGTAACCGCCCAGCCTCTTCTTGCTCCTTCTCTTCAGCCTGAGTAAGAAGACCGAGCCCCCATTGTTCTAGGGACTTAGGATACCGAAGCTTTCACATTAGGCGAAAGCCAGGCGGTTCCTTCACATTAGGTGAAAGGTAACTGCTCCAACACTTCTTGCTCCTTCTCTTCGTCCCGAGCAAGAAGACCAAGCCCCCATGGTTCAAGGGACTTAGAATACAGAGGCCTTCACATTAGGCGAAAGCCAAGCAGTTCCTCCACATTAGGTGAAGGGTAACCGCCCAACCTCTTCTTGCTCCGTCTCTTCAACCTGGGCAAGAAGACCAAGCCCCCATTATTCAAGGGACTTAGAATACCGAGGCATGCACATTAGGCGGAAGCCAAGCGGTTCCTGCACATTAGGTGGAGGGTAACCGCCTAACCTCTTCTTGCTCCTTCTCTTCAACCTGAGCAAGAAGACCAATCCCCATTGTTCAAGGGACTTAGAATACCGAAGCTTTCACATTAGGAGAAAGCCAAGCGGTTCCTTCACATTAGGTGAAGGGTAGCCGCCCAACCTCTTCTTGCTCCTTCTCTTCAACCTGAGGAAGAAGACCAAGCCCCCATTGTTTAAGGGACTTAGGATACGGAGGCTTTCACATTAGGCTCAACGGTTCCTTCAAATTAGGTGAAGGGTAACCGCCTAACCTCTTCTTGCTACATCTCTTCAACCTGAGCAAGATGACCAAGCCCCAAGTGTTCAAGCGACTTGGAATGCCGAGGCTTTCACATTAGGTGAAAACCTAGCGGTTCCCTGACATTAGGTGAAGGGTAACTTCCCGACCTCTTATTTCTCCTTCTCTTCAACTTGAGTAATAAGACCAAGCCCCCATTGTTCAGTGGACTTAGGATACGGAGGCTTTCACATTAGGCGAAAGCGAAGCGGTTCCTTCACATTAGGTGAAGCGTAACCGCCCAACCTCTTCTTGCTCCTTATCTTCAACCAGAGAAAGGAGACCAAGCCCCCATTATTCAAGGGACTTAGAAAACCGAGGCCTTCACATTTGGCCGAAGCCAAGTGGTTCCTTCGCTTTAGGTGAAGGGTAACCGCCCAGCCTCTTCTTGCTCCTTCTCTTCAGCCCGAGTAAGAAGACCAAGCCCCCATTGTTCTAGGGACTTAGGATACCGAAGCTTTCATATTCGGCGAAAGCCAAGCGGTTCCTTCACATTAGGTGAAGGGTAACCGCCCAACCTCTTCGAGCTCCTTCTCTTCAACTTGAGCAAGAAGAACAAGCCACCATTGTTCAAGGGACTTAGGATACCGATGCTTTCACATTAGGCGAAAGCCAAGGGGTTCCTTCACATTAGGTGGAGGGTAACTGCCCAACCTTTTCTTGCCCCTTCTCTTCAACCTGAGCAAGAAGACCAAGCCCCCATTGTTCAAGAAACTGAGGATACCGAGGCTTTCACATTAGGCTCAAGCCAACGGTTCTTTCAAATTAGGTGAAGGGTAACCGCCTAACCTCTTCTTGCTGCATCTCTTCAACCTGAGCAAGATGACCAAGCCCCAAGTGTTCAAGCGACTTGGAATGCCGAGGCTTTCACATTAGGTGAAAACCAAGCGGTTCCCTCACATTAGGTGAAGGGTAACCGCCCGACCTCTTATTGCTCCTTCTCTTCAACTTGAGTAATAAGACCAAGCCCCCATTGTTCAAGGGACTTAGGATACCGAGGCCTTGACATTAGGCGAAGGCCAAGCGGTTCCTTCACCTCAGGTGAAGGGTAACCACCCCACATCTTCTCGCTCCTTCTCTTCCACCTGAGCAAGAAGACCAAGCCACCTTTGTTCAAGGGACTTAGGATACCGGTGCTTTCACATTAGGCGAAAGCCAAGGGGTTCCTTCACATTAGGTGGAGGGTAACTGCCCAACCTCTTCTTGCCCCTTCTCTTCAACCTGAGCAAGAAGACCAAGCCCCCATTGTTCGAGGAACTGAGGATACCGAGGCTTTCACATTAGGCTAAAGCCAACGGTTCCTTCAAATTAGGTGAAGGGTAACCGCCTAACCTCTTCTTGCTGCATCTATTCAACCTGAGCAAGATGACCAAGCCCCCATTGTACAAGGGACTTAGGATACCGAGGCTTTCACATTAGGTGAAGGGTAACCGCCCTACCTCTTCTTGCTCCTTCTCTTCAACCTGAGCAAGAAGACTAAGCCCCCATTGTTTAAGGGACTTAGAACACTGAGGCCTTCACATTAGGCGAAAGCCAAGAGTTTCCTTCACATTAGGTGGAGGGTAACCGCCCAAAATTTTCTTGCCCTTTCTCTTCAACCTGAGCAAGAAGGCCAAGCCCCCATTGTTCAGGGGACTTGGGATACCGAGGCTGTCACGTTAGACGAAAGCCAAGAGGTTCGTTCACATTAGGTGAAGGGTAACCGCCCAACCTCTTCTCGCTCCTTCTCTTCAACCCGAGCAAGAAGACAAAGCCCACCTTGTTCAAAGGACTTAGAATACCGAGGCCTTCACATTAGGCCAAAGCAAGCAGTTCCTTCACATTACGTGAAGGAAAGAAGACCAAGCCCCCATTATTCAAGGGACTTAGAATACCGAGGCCTTCACATTTGCCGAAAGCCAAGCGGTTCCTTCGCATTAGGTCGAGGGTAACCGACCAACCTCTTCTTGCACCTTCTCTTCAACCTGGGCAAGAAGACCAAGTCCCCATTGTTCAAGGGACTTAGAATGCCGAGGCTTTCACATCAGGTGAAAACCAAGCGGTTCCTTCACATTAGGCGAAGGGTAACCTCCCAACCTCTTCTTGCTCCTTCTCTTCAACCTGAGCAAGAAGACCAAGCCCCCATTGTTCAAGGGACTAAGAATACCGAGGCCTTCACATTAGGCGAAAGCCAAGCGGTTCCTTCACATCGGGTGAAGGGTAACCGCCCCACATCTTCTTGCTCCTTCTCTTCAACCTGAGCAAGAAGACCAAGCCACCATTGTTCAAGGGACTAAGGATACCGAGGCTTTCACATTAGGCGAAAGCCAAGCGGTTCCTGCACATTAGGTGGAGGGTAACCGCCTAACCTCTTCTTGCTCCTTCTCTTCAACCTGCGCAAGAAGACAAACCCCCATTGTTCAAGGGACTTGGAATACCGAGGCTTTCACATTAGGAGAAAGCCGAGCGGTTCCTCCACATTAGGTGAAGGGTGACCGCCCAACCTCTTCTTGCTCCTTCTCTTCAACCTGAGGAAGAAGACCAAGCCCCCATTGTTTAAGGGATTCCGGATACGGAGGCTTTCACATTAGGCGAAAGCCAAGCGGTTCTTTCACATTAGGTGAAGGGTAACCGCCCAACCTCTTCTTGCTCCTTCTCTTCAACAAGAGCAAGGAGACCAAGCCCCCATTGTTCAAGGGACTTAGAATACCGAGACCTTCACACTAGGCAAAAGCCAAGCGGTTCCTTCACATTAGGTGGAGGCTAACCGCCTAACCGTTTCTTGCCCCTTCTCTCAACCTCAGCAAGAAAACCAAGCCCCCATTGTTCAAGGGACTTAGGAGACAGAGGCTTTCACATTAGGCGAAAGCCAAGCGGTTCCTTCACATTAGGTGAAGGGTAACCGCCCAATCTCTTCTTGCTCCTTCTCTTAAACCCGAGCAAGAAGACCAAGCCCCCCTTGTTCAAAGGACTTAGAATACTGAGGCCTTCACATTTGGCGAAAGCCAAACGGTTCCTTCGCATTAGGCGGAGGGTAACTACCCAAACTTTTCTTTCCGCTTCCATTCAACCTGAGCAATAAGACCAAGCCCCCATTGGTCAAGCGACTTAGGATACCGGGGCTATCACATTAGGCGAAAGCCAAGCGGTTCCCTCACATTAGTTGAAGGGCAACCGCCCAACCTCTTCTTGCTCCATCTCTTCAACCTGAGCAAGATGACCAAGCCCCCATTGTTCAAGGGAATTAGGAAACCGAGGCTTTCACATTAGGTGAAGGATAACCGCCCAATCTCTTCATGCTCCTTCTCTTTAACCTGAGCAAGAAGACCAAGCCGCCATTGTTCAAGGGACTTAGAATACCGAGGCCATCACATTAGGTGAAAGCCAAGCGGTTCCTTTACATTATGTGGAGGGTAACCGCCGAACCTTTTCTTGCCCTTTCTCTTCAACCTAAGCAAGAAGACCAAGCCCCCATTGTTCAGTGGACTTAGGATACCGAGGCTTTCACATTAGACGAAAGCCAAGCGGTTCCTTCACATTAGGTGAAGGGTAACCGCCCAAACTCTTCTTGCTCCCTCTCTTCAACCCGAGCAAGAAGACCAAGCCCCCCTTGTTCAAAGGACTTAGAATACCGAGGCCTTCACTTTAGCCGAAAGCCAAGCGGTTCCCTCACATTAGGTGAAGGGCAACTGCTCCAACACTTCTTGCTCCTTCTCTGCGTCCCGAGCTAGAAGACCAAGCCCCCATTGTTCAAGGGACTTAGAATACAGAGGTCTTCACATTGGGCGAAAGCCAAGCAGTTCCTCCACATTAGGTGAAGGGTAACCGCCCAACCTCTTCTTGCTCCGTCTCTTCAACCTGGGCAAGAAGACCAAGCCCCCATTTTTCAAGGGACTTAGAATACCGAGGCATGCACATTAGGCGAAAGCCAAGCGGTTCCTGCACATTAGGTGGAGGGTAACCGCCTAACCTCTTCTTGCTCCTTCTCTTCAACCTGAGCAAGAAGACCAATCCCCATTGTTCAAGGGACTTAGAATACCGAAGCTTTCACATTAGGAGAAAGCCAAGCGGTTCCTTCACATTAGGTGAAGGGTAGCTGCCCGACCTCTTCTTGCTCCTTCTCTTCAACCTGAGGAAGAAGACCAAGCCCCCATTGTTTAAGGGACTTAGGATACGGAGGCTTTCACATTAGGCGAAAGCCAAGCGGTACCTTCACATTAGGTGAAGCGTAACCGCCCAACCTCTTCTTGCTCCTTATCTTCAACGAGAGAAAGGAGACCAAGCCCCCATTGTTCAAGGGACTTGGAATATCGAGACCTTCGCATTAGGCGAAAGCCAAGTGGTCCCTTCACATTAGGTGGAGGCTAACCGCCTAACCTTTTCTGGCCCCTTCTCTCAACCTGAGCAAGAAGACCAAGCCCCATGGTTCAAGGCGCTTAGGATACCAAGGCTTTCACATTAGGCGAAAGCCAAGCGGTTCCTTCACATTAGGAGAAGGGTAACCTCCCAACCTCTTCTTGCTCCTTCTCTTAAACCCGAGCAAGAAGACCAAGCCCCCTTGTTCAAAGGACCTAGAATACTGAGGCCTTCACATTTGGCGAAAGCCAAGCGGTTCCTTCGCATTAGGTGGAGGGTAACTCCCTAACCTTTTCTTGCCGCTTCCCTTCAACCAGAGCAAGAAGACCAAGCCCCCATTGTTCAAGGGACTTAGGATACCGAGGCTATCACATTAGGCGAAAGCCAAGCGGTTCCTTCACATTATGTGGAGGGTAACCGCCCAAACTTTTCTTGCCCTTTCTCTTCAACCTAAGCAAGAAGACCAAGCCCCCATTGTTCAGTGGACTTAGGACACTTAGGCTTTCACATTGGACAAAAACCAAGCGGTTCCTTCACATTAGGTGCAGGGTAACCGCCCCACCTCTTCTTGCTCCTTCTCTTCGTCCTGAACAAGAAGACCAAGCCCCCATTATTCAAGGGACTTAGAATACCGAGGCCTTCACATTTGGCGAAAGCCAAGTGGTTCCTTCGCATTAGGTGAAGGGTAACCGCCCAGCCTCTTATTGCTCCTTCTCTTCAGCCTGAGTAAGAAGACCGAGCCCCCATTGTTCTAGGGACTTAGGATACCGAAGCTTTCACATTAGGCGAAAGCCAAGCGGTTCCTTCACATTAGGTGAAGGGTAACTGCTCCAACACTTCTTGCTCCTTCTCTTCGTCCCGAGCTAGAAGACCAAGCCCCCATTGTTCAAGGGACTTAGAATACAGAGGCCTTCACATTAGGCGAAAGCCAAGCAGTTCCTCCACATTAGGTGAAGGGTAACCGCCCAACCTCTTCTTGCTCCGTCTCTTCAACCCGGGCAAGAAGACCAAGCCCCCATTATTCAAGGGACTTAGAATACCGAGGCATGCACATTAGGCGAAAGCCAAGCGGTTCCTGCACATTAGGTGGAGGGTAACTGCCTAACCTCTTCTTGCTCCTTCTCTTCAACCTGAGCAAGAAGACCAGTCCCCATTGTTCAAGGGACTTAGAATACCGAAGCTTTCACATTAGGAGAAAGCCAAGCGGTTCCTTCACATTAGGTGAAGGGTAGCCGCCCAACCTCTTCTTGCTCCTTCTCTTCAACCTGAGGAAGAAGACCAAGCCCCCATTGTTTAAGGGACTCCGGATACGGAGGCTTTCACATTAGGCGAAAGCCAAGCGGTTCCTTCACATTAGGTGAAGGGTAACCGCCCAACCTCTTCTTGCTCCTTCTCTTCAACTAGAGGAAGGAGACCAAGCCCCCATTGTTCAAGGGACTTAGAATACCGAGACCTTCACATTAGGCGAAAGCCAAGCGGTTCCTTCACATTAGGTGGAGGCTAACCGCCTAACCTTTTCTTGCCCCTTCTCTCAACCTCAGCAAGAAGACCAAGCCCCCATTGTTCAAGGGACTTGGGAGACAGAGGCTTTCACATTAGGCGAAAGCCAAGCGGTTCCTTCACATTTGGTGAAGGGTAACCGCCCAACCTCTTCTTGCTCCTTCTCTTAAACCCGAGCAAGAAGACCAAGCCCCCCTTGTTCAAAGGACTTAGAATACTGAGGCCTTCACATTTGGCGAAAGCCAAACGGTTCCTTCGCATTAGGCGGAGGGTAACTACCCAACCTTTTCTTGCCGCTTCCATTCAACCTGAGCAATAAGACCAAGCCCCCATTGGTCAAGGGACTTAGGATACCGAGGCTATCACATTAGGCGAAAGCCAAGCGGTTCCTTCACATTAGGTGAAGGGCAACCGCCCAACCTCTTCTTGCTCCATCTCTTCAACCTGAGCAAGATGACCAAGCCCCCATTGTTCAAGGGAATTAGGAAACCGAGGCTTTCACATTAGGTGAAGGGTAACCGCCCAATCTCTTCATGCTCCTTCTCTTGAACCTGAGCAAGAAGACCAAGCCCCCATTGTTCAAGGGACTTAGAATACCGAGGCCATCACATTAGGTGAAAGCCAAGCGGTTCCTTCACATTATGTGGAGGGTAACCGCCCAACCTTTTCTTGCCCTTTCTCTTCAACCGAAGCAAGAAGACCAAGCCCCCATTGTTCAGTGGACTTAGGATACCGAGGCTTTCACATTAGTGGAAAGCCAAGCGGTTCCTTCACATTAGGTGAAGGGTAACCGCCCAAACTCTTCCTGCTCCTTCTCTTCAACCCGAGCAAGAAGACCAAGCCCCCCTTGTTCAAAGGACTTAGAATACCGAGGCCTTCACTTTTGCCGAAAGCCAAGCGGTTCCTTCACATTAGGTGAAGGTTAACTCCTCCAATACTTCTTGCTCCTTCTCTTCGTCCCGAGCTAGAAGACTAAGCCCCCATTGTTCAAGGGACTTAGAATACAGAGGTCTTCACATTAGGCGAAAGCCAAGCAGTTCCTCCACATTAGGTGAAGGGTAACCGCCCAACCTCTTCTTGCTCCGTCTCTTCAACCAGGGCAAGAATACCAAGCCCCCATTATTCAAGGGACTTAGAATACCGAGGCATGCACATTAGGTGGAAGCCAAGCGATTCCTGCACATTAGGTGGAGGGTAACCGCCTAACCTCTTCTTGCTCCTTCTCTTCAACCTGAGCAAGAAGACCAATCCCCATTGTTCAAGGGACTTAGAATACCGAAGCTTTCACATTAGGAGAAAGCCAAGCGGTTCCTTCACATTAGGTGAAGGGTAGCCGCCCAACCTCTTCTTGCTCCTTCTCTTCAACTTGAGGAAGAAGACCAAGCCCCCATTGTTTAAGGGACTTAGGATACGGAGGCTTTCACATTAGGCGAAAGCCAAGCGGTTCCTTCACATTAGGTGAAGCGTAACCGCCCAACCTCTTCTTGCTCCTTATCTTCAACGAGAGAAAGGAGACCAAGCCCCCATTGTTCAAGGGAATTGGAATATCGAGACCTTCGCATTAGGCGAAAGCCAAGCGGTTCCTTCACATTAGGTGGAGGCTAACCACCTAACCTTTTCTGGCCCCTTCTCTCAACCTGAGCAAGAAGACCAACCCCCATGGTTCAAGGCGCTTAGGATACCGAGGCTTTCACATTAGGCGAAAGCCAAGCGGTTCCTTCACATTAGGAGAAGGGTAACCTCCCAACCTCTTCTTGCTCCTTCTCTTAAACCCGAGCAAGAAGACCAAGCCCCCCTTGTTCAAAGGACCTAGAATACTGAGGCCTTCACATTTGGCGAAAGCCAAGCGGTTCCTTCGCATTAGGTGGAGGGTAACTGCCTAACCTTTTCTTGCCGCTTCCCTTCAACCAGAGCAAGAAGACCAAGCCCCCATTGTTCAAGGGACTTAGGATACCGAGGCTATCACATTAGGCGAAAGCAAAGCGGTTCCTTCCCATTAGGTGAAGGGCAACCGCCCAACCTCTTCTTGCTCCATCTCTTCAACCTGAGCAAGATGACCAAGCCTCCATTGTTCAAGGGAATTAGGAAACCGAGGCTTTCACATTATGTGAAGGGTAACCGCCCAATTTTTTCATGCTCCTTCTCTTTAACCTGAGCAAGAAGACCAATCCCCCATTGTTCAAGGGACTTAGAATACCGAGGCCTTCACATTAGGCGAACACCAAGCGGTTCCTTCACATTATGTGGAGGGTAACCGCCCAAACTTTTCTTGCCCTTTCTCTTCAACCTAAGCAAGAAGACCAAGCCCCCATTGTTCAGTGGACTTAGGATACTGAGGCTTTCACATTGGACAAAAGCCAAACGGTTCCTTCACATTAGGTGCAGGGTAACCGCCCCACCTCTTCTTGCTCCTTCTCTTCGTCCTCAACAAGAAGACCAAGCCCCCATTATTCAAGGGACTAAGAATACCGAGGCCTTCACATTTGGCGAAAGCCAAGTGGTTCCTTCGCTTTAGGTGAAGGGTAACCGCCCAGCCTCTTCTTGCTCCTTCTCTTCAGCCTGAGTAAGAAGACCGAGCCCCCATTGTTCTAGGGACTTAGGATACCGAAGCTTTCACATTAGGCGAAAGCCAAGCGGTTCCTTCACATTAGGTGAAAGGTAACTGCTCCAACACTTCTTGCTCCTTCTCTTCGTCCCGAGCGAGAAGACCAAGCCCCCATGGTTCAAGGGACTTAGAATACAGAGGCCTTCACATTAGGCGAAAGCCAAGCAGTTCCTCCACATTAGGTGAAGGGTAACCGCCCAACCTCTTCTTGCTCCGTCTCTTCAACCTGGGCAAGAAGACCAAGCCCCCATTATTCAAGGGACTTAGAATACCGAGGCATGCACATTAGGCGAAAGCCAAGCGGTTCCTGCACATTAGGTGGAGGGTAACCGCCTAACCTCTTCTTGCTCCTTCTCTTCAACCTGAGCAAGAAGACCAATCCCCATTGTTCAAGGGACTTAGAATACCGAAGCTTTCACATTAGGAGAAAGCCAAGCGGTTCCTTCACATTAGGTGAAGGGTAGCCGCCCAACCTCTTCTTGCTCCTTCTCTTCAACCTGAGGAAGAAGACCAAGCCCCCATTGTTTAAGGGACTTAGGATACGGAGGCTTTCACATTAGGCTCAAGGGTTCCTTCAAATTAGGTGAAGGGTAACCACCTAACCTCTTCTTGCTACATCTCTTCAACCTGAGCAAGATGACCAAGCCCCAAGTGTTCAAGCGACTTGGAATGCCGAGGCTTTCACATTAGGTGAAAACCTAGCGGTTCCCTGACATTAGGTGAAGGGTAACCGCCCGACCTCTTATTGCTCCTTCTCTTCAACTTGAGTAAAAAGACCAAGCCCCCATTGTTCAGTGGACTTAGGATACGGAGGCTTTCACATTAGGCGAAAGCGAAGCGGTTCCTTCACATTAGGTGAAGCGTAACCGCCCAACCTCTTCTTGCTCCTTATCTTCAACCAGAGAAAGGAGACCAAGCCCCCATTATTCAAGGGACTTAGAATACCGAGGCCTTCACATTTGGCCGAAGCCAAGTGGTTCCTTCGCTTTAGGTGAAGGGTAACCGCCCTGCCTCTTCTTGCTCCTTCTCTTCAGCCTGAGTAAGAAGACCAAGCCCCCATTGTTCTAGGGACTTAGGATACCGAAGCTTTCATATTAGGCGAAAGCCAAGCGGCTCCTTCACATTAGGTGAAGGGTAACCGCCCAACCTCTTCGAGCTCCTTCTCTTCAACTTGAGCAAGAAGACCAAGCCACCATTGTTCAAGGGACTTAGGATACCGATGCTTTCACATTAGGCGAAAGCCAAGGGGTTCCTTCACATTAGGTGGAGGGTAACTGCCCAACCTTTTCTTGCCCCTTCTCTTCAACCTGAGCAAGAAGACCAAGCCCCCATTGTTCAAGAAACTGAGGATACCGAGGCTTTCACATTAGGCTCAAGCCAACGGTTCCTTCAAATTAGGTGAAGGGTAACCGCCTAACCTCTTCTTGCTACATCTCTTCAACCTGAGCAAGATGACCAAGCCCCAAGTGTTCAAGCGACTTGGAATGCCGAGGCTTTCACATTAGGTGAAAACCTAGCGGTTCCCTCACATTAGGTGAAGGGTAACCGCCCGACCTCTTATTGCTCCTTCTCTTCAACTTGAGTAATAAGACCAAGCCCCCATTGTTCAAGGGACTTAGGATACCGAGGCCTTGACATTAGGCGAAGGCCAAGCCCCCATTGTTCGAGGAACTGAGGATACCGAGGCTTTCACATTAGGCTAAAGCCAACGGTTCCTTCAAATTAGGTGAAGGGTAACCGCCTAACCTCTTCTTGCTGCATCTATTCAACCTGAGCAAGATGACCAAGCCCCCATTGTACAAGGGACTTAGGATACCGAGGCTTTCACATTAGGTGAAGGGTAACCGCCCTACCTCTTCTTGCTCCTTCTCTTCAACCTGAGCAAGAAGGCTAAGCCCCCATTGTTTAAGGGACTTAGAACACTGAGGCCTTCACATTAGGCGAAAGCCAAGAGTTTCCTTCACATTAGGTGGAGGGTAACCGCCCAAAATTTTCTTGCCCTTTCTCTTCAACCTGAGCAAGAAGGCCAAGCCCCCATTGTTCAGGGGACTTGGGATACCGAGGCTGTCACGTTAGACGAAAGCCAAGAGGTTCGTTCACATTAGGTGAAGGGTAACCGCCCAACCTCTTCTCGCTCCTTCTCTTCAACCCGAGCAAGAAGACCAAGCCCACCTTGTTCAAAGGACTTAGAATACCGAGGCCTTCACATTAGGCGAAAGCCAAGCAGTTCCTTCACATTATGTGAAGGAAAGGAGACCAAGCCCCCATTATTCAAGGGACTTAGAATACCGAGGCCTTCACATTTGCCGAAAGTGAAGCGGTCCTTCGCATCAGGTCAAGGGTAACGGACCAACCTCTTCTTGCGCCTTCTCTTCAACCTGAGCAAGAAGACCAAGTCCCCATTGTTCATGGGACTTAGAATGCCGAGGCTTTCACATCAGGTGAAAACCAAGCGGTTCCTTCACATTAGGCGAAGGGTGACCGCCCAACCTCTTCTTGCTCCTTCTCTTCAACCTGAGCAAGAAGACCAAGCCCCCATTGTTCATGGGACTAAGAATACCGAGGCCTTCACATTAGGCGAAAGCCAAGCGGTTCCTTCACATCGGGTGTTGGGTAACCGCCCGACATCTTCTTTCTCCTTCTCTTCAACCTGAAGAAGAAGACCAAGCCACCATTGTTCAAGGGACTAAGGATGCCGAGGCTTTCACATAGGCGAAAGCCTAGCAGTTCCTCAACATTAGGTGTACGGGAACCTCCCAACCTCTTCTTTCTCCTGCTCTTCGACCTGAGCAAGAAGACCAAGCCCACATTGTTCAAGGGAATTAGAATACTGAGGCCTTCACATTAGGCGAAAGCCAAGTGGTTCCTTCGCATTAGGTTGAGGGTAACTGCCCAATCTTTTCTTGCCCCTTCTCTTCAACCTGAGCAACAAGCCCAAGCCCCCATTGTTCAAGGAACTGAGGATACCGAGGCTTTCACATTAGGCGAAAGCCAAGGGGTTCCTTCCCATTAGGAGAAGGGTAACCGCCCAACCTCTTCTTGCTACATCTCTTCAACCTGAGCAAGATGACCAAGCCCCCATTGTTCAAGGGACTTAGGAAACCGAGGCTTTCACATTAGGTGAAAACCTCTTCTTGCTCCTTCTCTTCAACTTGAGCAAGAAGACCAAGCCCCCATTTTTTAAGGGACTTAGAATACCTAGGCCTTCACAATAGGCGAAAGCCAAGCATTTCCTTCACATTAGGTGGAGGGTAACCGCCCAACCTTTTCTTGCAATTTCTCTTCAACCTGAGCAAGAAGAGCAAGCCCCCATTGTTCTGGGGACTTAAGATACCGAGGCTTTCACATTAGACGAAAGCCAAGAGGTTCGTTCACATTAGGTGAAGGTTAACCGCCCAACCTCTTCTTCCTCTTCCACTTCAACCCGAGCAAGAAGACCAAGCCCCCCTTGTTAAAAGGACTAAGAATACCAAGGCCTTCACATTAGGCGAAAGCCAAGCAGTTCCTTCACATTAGGTGAAGGGTAACCGCCCTACCTCTTCCTGCTCCTTCTCTTCGTCCTGAGCAAGAAGACCAAGCCCCCATTATTCAAGGGACTAAGAATACCGAGGCCTTCACATTTGGCGAAAGCCAAGCGGTTCCTTCGCATTAGGTCAAGGGTGACCGCCCAACCTCTTCTTGCACCTTCTCTTCAACCTGAGCAGGAAGAATAAGCCTCCATTGTTCAAGGGACTTAGAATGCCGAGGCCTTCACATTCGGCGAAAGCTAAGCGGTTCCTTCACATCAGGTGAAGGGTAACCGCCCCACATCTTCTTGCTCCTTCTCTTCAACCTGAGCAAGAAAACCAAGCCACTATTGTTCAAGGGACTTAGGATACCGATGCTTTCACACTAGGCGAAAGCCAAGCGGTTCCTTAACATTAGGTGTACGGGGACCGCCCAACCTCTTCTTGCTCCTTCTCTTCAACCTGAGCAAGAAGACCAAGCCCACATTGTTCAAGGGACTTTGAATACCGAGGCCCTCACATTAGGCAAAAGCCAAGTGGTTCCTTCACATTAGGTCGAGGGTAACTGCCCAACCTTTTCTTACTCCTTCTCTTCAACCTGAGCAAGAAGACCAAGCCCCCATTGTTCAAGGAACTGAGGATACCGAGGCTTTCACATTAGGCGAAAGCCAAGTGGTTCGTTCACATTAGGAGAAGGGTAACTGCCCAACCTCTTCTTGCTACATCTCTTCAACCTGAGCACGATGACCAAGCCCCCATTGTTCAGGGGACTCAGGAAACCGAGGCTTTCACATTAGGTGAAGGGTAACCGCCCAACCTCTTCTTGCTCCTTCTCTTCAACTTGAGCAAGAAGACCAAGCCACCATTGTTTAAGGGACTTAGAATACCGAGGCCTTCACAATAGGCGAAAGCCAAGCGTTTCCTTCACATTAGGTGGAGGGTAACTGTCCAACCTTTTCTGTCCCTTTCTCTTCAACCTGAGCAAGAAGACCAAGCCCCCATTGTTCAGGGGACTTAGGATACCGAGGCTTTCACATTAGATGAAAGCCAAGAGGTTCGTTCACATTAGGTGAAGGTTAACCGCCCAACCTCTTCTTCCTCCTTCACTTCAACCCGAGCAAGAAGACCAAGCCCCCCTGGTTAAAAGGACTAAGAATACCAAGGCCTTCACATTAGGCGAAAGCGAAGCAGTTCCTTCACATTGGGTGAAGGGTGACCGCCCCACCTCTTCCTGCTCCTTATCTTCGTCCTGAGCAAGAAGATCAAGCCCCCATTATTCAAGGGACTTAGAATACCGGGGCCTTCACATTTTGCGAAAGCCAATCGGTTCCTTCGCATTAGGTCAAGGGTAACCGCCCAACCTCTTCTTTCACCTTCTATTCAACCTGAGCAGGAAGGCCAAGCCCCTATTGTTCAAGGGACTTAGAATACCGCGGCTTTCACATTAGGTGAAAACCAAGCGGTTTCCTTCACATTTGGTGAAGTGTAACCGCCCAACCTCTTCTTGCTCCTTCTCTTCAACCTGAGCAAGGAGACGAAGCCCCCATTGTTCAAGGGACTTAGAATACCGAGGCCTTCACATTCGGCGAAAGCCAGGCGGTTCCTTCACATCAGGTGAAGGGTAACCGCCCAACCTCTTCTTGCTCCTTCTCTTCCACCTGAGCAAGAAGACCAAGCCCCCATTGTTCAAGGGACTTAGAATGCCGAGGCTTTCATATTTGGTGAAAACCTAGCGGTTCCTTCACATCAGGTGAAGGGTAACCGCCCCACCTATTCTTGCTCCTTCTCTTGAACCTGAGCAATAAGTCCAAGCCACCATTGTTCAAGGGACTTAGGATAACAAGGATTTCACATTAGGTGAAAACCAAGCGGTTCCTTCACATTAGGTGAAGGGTAACCGCCCAACCTCTTCTTGCTCCTTCTCTCCAAACAGAGCAAGAAGACCAAGCCCCCATTGCTCAAGGGACTTAGCATACCGAGGCCTTCACATTAGGCGAAAGCCAAGCGGTTCCTTCACATCAGGTGTAGGGCAACCACCCCACCTCTTCTTGCTCCTTCTCTTCAACCTGAGCAATAAGACCAAGCCACCATTGTTCAAGGGAATTAGGATACCGAGGCTTTCACATTAGGAGAAAGATAAGTGGTTCCTTTACATTAGTTATAGGGCAACCGCCCAACCTCTTCTTGCTCCTTCTCTTCAACCCGAGCAAGAAGACCAAGCCCCCCTTGTTCAAAGGGCTTAGAATACCGAGGCCTTCACTTTAGGCGAAAGCAAAGCGGTTCCTTCACATTAGGTGCAGGGTAACTGCTCCACCTCTTCTTGCTCCTTCTCTTCGCCCTGAATAAGAAGACCAAGCCCCCATTATTCAAGGGATTTAGAATACCGAGACCTTCACATTTGGCGAAAGCCAAGTGGTTCCTTCGGCATTAGGTGAAGGTAACCGCCCAACCTCTTCTTGCTCCGTCCTCTTCAGCCCGAGTAAGAAGACCAAGCCCCCATTGTTCTAGGGACTTAGGATACTAAAGCT